>CM054182.1:33860878-35115878 GCA_028829895.1 Sinotaia quadrata
CTATGGTGGACATGTTTTTATTCAGTAATCTAAGGTAGACATATTTATGGCAATTATCTATGGTGGACATGTTTTTATTCAGTAATCTAAGGTAGACATATTTATGGCAATTATCTATGTTTAAGACAGACAGCGGCACTCTTAAATGGAGCGCTTAAAACTGGAAACTTGGAAATAGAAACTTTTATAAAGGACATTTTAAAAAGTAAACAAAATCACAACTCCGTGGCACTTGCCTTAGGAAAGCAGAGAATTCGAAAACATCCACGTGGCCTGAGTGGCCTTAAAATTTAAATCAACGCTCAGTGTTGACATGGTAATTCTTTCTTTTCTCCGTCCAGTCAGAAAAAATAATCAAACGTCCAACTTAATCCAAACAGGACCCCACCGCTTTCTAACAGGTCGCGGGTTGTGCCAAAGGACCGGCCGCACTCTGGCATTCGCTGTCAGTGCCACACAAAATGTTTATACACAAAATGTCAGTGCCACACAAAATGTTTATACACAAAATGTTTATACACAAAATGTTTATACACAAAATGTTTATACACAAAACAATCACTACTAGTACTACAAAGGTGGGTGGTTTACATACATTCGCTGTCAGTGCAACACAAAATGTTTATACACAAAACAATCACTACTACAAAGGTGGGTGGTTTACATACATTCGCTGTCAGTGCAACACAAAATGTTTATACACAAAACAATCACTACTAGAAAGGTGGGTGGTTTACATACATTACAGAACGTGCCTATACTCCTATACTCAAAAAAGCTAGAAAGGCCGATGGTATATACATGTATTGATTACGAGAGAATATGTCTATGTATAAGAATCAATGATAGAAAGGTCGTTGGTACGTATACATGAACCAATTATGAGATTAAATGTTTATTCATAAGAACCAGTACTATAAAGACTGACGATATGCATGCATTTACTGATTATGAGGGTAAAGGTCTGTACACAAGAATTAATGGTATAAAATGTATAGTACATTATATTAATTATGAAGCAAAATATTATTCTCACAAGCATCAATGCTACAAAAGTCGAAAAAATAGTTTACATGTATTGATTATGTAAGGCCAATGATGCATAAACAGGCACTTAATATGATGCAAAATTTCTTTAATACAAGAATCAATGATGAAAAGGCCAGGCTGCATACACATTATTGATTATGACAAAAACTATCTATACTTAAAAGGATCAATGACAGAAAGGCCGAAGGTATATATATATGTATTGATTATGACAAAAACTACCTAAAACTATCTATACTTAAAAGGATCAATGGCAGAAAGGCCGATGGTACATATACATGTATTGATTCTGACGGAACCACTGGTTCTCAGCTTGAAGGTTCGCCATGCCCGTCTCTGGCTAGGAGAATGATGGTGTATATTGATTAGACACTGCGTCTTCATCCCTCTTCCCCTCCTCTCCCTTGTGAATTGACCCGCTTAGTAGAAAACCTAACCGGCATGAAAGAAAGCTTTCGCCACTCCCCCCCCCCCCGCTCTCTCTCTCTCGCTCTCTCTCTCCACTTTTCACTCTTCAATAATTCAGGCACGCACACGCACACACACAGAGTACGATGAATAAAATGTTGTAGTACTCAACCATTATGAAATTAAAAAATACCAACAAATTTCTAAATTGTGAATCTGATCTCTGCAAATAAGTAACGGAATGCAAACATACGCGTGTCTACACTCACGTACCATAAATGCACACAAAACCTCACTTATACTAGTACATGAACAAGCATTCTCTCATACATATATAGTACACACACACACACACACACACACACGTAAACGCTGCCTTTGAACAAGACTAAAAGAGAAATAGAGGAAGGGGTTGTAAACCGGCCGGAACTGGTCAATTTTACCCAGCTACCTGAGATTGTCGTCAATAAGCTAAAGTCGATACAACAAGATGAAAGTAATGATTTTTACAAAACAGGACTGGGGGGGGGGGGGGGGAGAGAGACAAATATGAGACGTGTGTATAACCTTAGCAGTTTGCAGAACTCTGTAATTCACGGTGGTACAAAACAAAGAGAGCTAACTCTACTGTAGTCTTGCTGTACCTGATACCCCGACAGTCGTAATAACACCTCTAACAAAAAATATTACTTATTATCACCGACCAAAGAAAACGGTACATTTTTTGGTAAAGGTCAAGTACGCTTTCACATTTTTAAAACGGAACCGGTCACTGAAAACTAGAGTGAAAACTAGAGGGCAATAACTCTAGGTTATCCGTCTATCACGCTCATTGCCACACTACAATATTGCGAAATCAGCTTATCATAATGGCAGACGCATACATTAAGGCAGAAATTTAACCTAGACATAATCGTCACCGGTTCTGTCTTCTTTTAAAACAGACGACATAACGAATAATGAATGATAGGGTGACAAGGAATGAACAAAGATGCAGCGGTAGACGACAAAATAATAACTTAATGTTTCTCCACAATAACTGCAGACAACACCCACATATCTAATTCCAAGCGCTAACGTCAGGAAGTGATTAGCCACATTCTCTGAGTGAGTGAGCGAGTGAGTGAGTAGTGAGTGAGTGAGTGAGTGAGTGTTTACATGGAGGATATTATGTGGAAGGGGTTGGGGCGGAGGCGGCGTGTGAAATGTTTTCAAAACATGTGGAGGATGATTTTTTACAAACATTTTCTACCCGCTAAAGTGTCAGAAATCCATGCTCGACCTGCATGCTGTCGTGGTTGTTCCAATTCTTAAACCTCGGTGTCGGTTTAACGGAATCAACACGAACACGGCAGACATGAACAATATACACCACAATAGCAAGTCGCATAATTTAAACCGTGTTTAAACGACTCAGCGTTTGAAATTAAAGTTCCAATAATTTTATCGGCAACCGTGTTGGAGCATTACGGTTGGTTTAAGATAATTCGCTAATTTAACCAACATTATTTGTGTCGTTGCCTGTCTTTTCTTTGAAATTAAAGCACTATACACTAAATAAATTAACAAACTGCCATCTACAGTTCTGTTCAACATTACAAAATAGGAAGAAGCTGCAAGTTTGCCCAATAGGTACTTGTACATAACAGTAAACGGATGACCTGGTTAGGGAGGGGGTGGAAGTTGGAAGTGGACGCGAAGCAAGAGAAATCAAGATAGATAGATAGATAGATAGATCAAGTCGTTTCTTACCATTGCCGGCGTACACCACCAACACAAGCTCGGAGTCCGCCATGATAAGGACACACACACATACGCCTGAGCGACTATATGGCCCCACTAAGTTTGTGTTTACAACGTTTTCCAATACTCCAAACGCCGCCCCGCAAGCAGCGTCAGCACAAATCAAGAGATGAAAGAGGCCACGGCTAGATTACGTTCCCGACCTTCGCACAACAGGCAACTGTTAGCTTCGCCCCGTCGTCTTGTACGCGACACTTCACTCTAAGCGAACATCAGACGACAACTGAGAGAACATCAGCTGTCGTCTGCAAGTCCTCGAGTCCCCACAGAGTAGACGAGAATTAAAAAAGGAGAGCGACACCGCTGCGTCACTTCGTCACCGACTGGGAGCGATGATGCCAACAGCAGAGGAATCTTGGCGTCACACAAGCAAGTCAGCGGCCGGCCCCGAGTTCTATACTGGTAGATTTCTTCGGGGTGCTTGTTGTGTACTATTTGCAACATCAATACTTCTCATCAATGAACGGCACGCCATAGCAGCCGAAAGTCTATATATGGAAATCGTGCGAAAGCACTGCCATGACAACGCCTTCAAAAGATCGATAATGGTGTGGGGTGCGGGATGATTTTTTTTTCCTTCGTTTCTTTTCTATGGCCACTGGCAGCCAATGAACATTAGTCTAAAGGAAGCCGCCAGGCATTGATTTTTTTTTTCTAATTGCAAGAGAACTAGGGAATGGGTAGGAGCCATCTTTCGCTTTCCCCATGCAGATTAAGCCATGCAGGACAACACATCCGCTAGTCAACTTTTGACCTTGGCATGAATGTAACAGGCTGGTTGTTCCTGTCACGTGTATTAATACAGTAGTGAGTGAGTGCCCTTGCTTTGTTGATCCTGTTTGTACTGAGTAGGTGGGGCTACTTGTGTAGAGCGTGCAGTTACGATATAGGTAACTATGGCAGAAATATACAGACGTAAACAAAACGATTCCAGCCAGGGCACGAAATATCTCTTGGTCGAGCAAAGCCCCTGATTGGTAGTAAAAAAAACCTCATTTTCAGGAAATGAATGCCTCGCAAACGTTGTTGTTGCAGTTGCCGCCCTTTTGGCTACTCACCCTCGTTACTATCACAACAACCTGCTTTAAACTACAATTAACATCTCAGGTACCGGGAATAAATGTAATGATAAATGTAAATTCGTTTATAATAAGACAATATATAAGAACTCCAAAACTACGATCGTCATGTTTTTTTTAATAACTAGACTTCACAAATGTGTTTCAACAGGGAACAGGTGTAGAAATTTAAATGCCCAGGACTGAACTTCGATCAGCTTCAATAAAGAGCGAGATTTGAAATTTAAAAGCCCACTGGATTACCCCGGTTGATCTGTTTTTAATACATCAATTTGTCGACTACAGCAATCGAGTAGTATTCGGTAGTTATCAAACAGCCGATCACGAGACTAATATTTAAATCTTCTGTGTAGTAAAGGTGACTCGAATAGTGATTAATTACATACCACGCTTTTCTTCGTTTCTTCATATAATATTCCTTAGGCAAAATTCAGAAACAGTTTATTTGTAAATCTTTAAGATTGTGACATGCCAAAGTTATGTTTAAATTTTAGTGTAGTTTTTATCATGCAAATTAATTCATTTCCTTTCAGTCTCACTTGTGTGATCAACAAATGTATTCAAATTATTGTATGGCTCAAAATGCAGAGAGAACAATGTGCAGGCACGCATGCGCGTGTATGCTTGTGTATATGTGTGTGTGTGCGTATGTGTGAGAGAATGCATGTGATGAGCACACATTTGTTTCGTGTATGTAAACATGCGTGTGAATGTGCATAGTACTATTCAGTATGCGCGCACGTATTTGTGTGTGCGTATGTGTGTGTGTGTTTGCTCCTCTCGTTCCATTGTACTCCAAGGAAGCCTAGTGAAGAATGTGCGAGATGGTTAGAACCGGTGCTTGATATTGTGGCATTGTATCGACAAATCCTGTTGGCTTACCAGCATAACATTGTTCTCTGTGCCAGCAAGCGGCCACCACGTGGGAGTTCGCCTGCGATTGTCCAAACATATTCAACGTAAAACTGGTCTACAATGAGATGTTTGTACTTAGGACTGCAGACAGTTATTTTTTTTTTTTACTTGTTTCCTAGGTAATGTGCATAAAACAACACAGAGAGGGAGGGAGGTGGGTGCTGTAGTGAGGAGAAGATGGCTTAAGGTACATCAGTGCAAATCACAACAGTTGGAGCAAGCATGTTTAATTTGCTGTTCTTGTTTGTTGGTTTATAGACTTGCTATTTTGGGTTTCACTGCACATTTCCTTGTGATTTGGAATGGAAAAAGTGGTTGTTGTATCCAACAGTTGTCCTCATATTGCCTTGTCCTTGAAGTGTGAAGAATTGCATGCACCTGGTGCCAGAATCTAATATTGGATCGTCATGAGAATCCTCGGAATAAAATACAATCAAAGCTTTGGTTCACTCGGGTCTGGAGATGATAATCACTTGTGTCAGTTAAAAGATCGACACAGACTAAGCATCACACGTTTGTTCTGGAGAGTGTAGGGAACCAATTTAATATTAATTCTACAGTGTATTGCGATTTGCATGCCGTAGTATGAGTTCTAGACTGCGTTCTTTGGCTGTAGTATGAATTCTAGACTGTAGCAAGCATTGTATGATGTAAATGAATACTATACTCTAACATGAATTGTACGATGTATTGTGAATTTTGGGCTGTATTCTATTCTGTAATATGAATTCTATCCTGTAACATGAATTTCATGTTGTAATATGAATTCTGGACTGTATTCTATGCTATAATATTAATTCTATCCTGTAACATGAATGGTATGCCATAACCCAGTGTACACCGCTTACATCAATATGCCTCCCGCAAAGATTCCAAATGTAACCAGGAGATCGAATGATCTGCTCTCAGCCCACGCTTTCCGTCCTCTTGAGTAAGCCCCCCCCCCCTTTTTTTTTTTTATTTTTTATTTTTTAAATAGTGCAAGGATTACTGGGCAATATAGCCCACTCAGCATTATTTTCCAGACCATAGTGGCTGATGCAGGATCACTCAGTTTGGTTCGAGACCAATAGCAGCAAGTGTTCATTTCCATTCACCACCACCACCACTACTACCACCACTACCCATACTTTTCTATTGCTTCATACTCACTGATTGCCTAGAGAATGTTTATAACGTACGAGTGATGTATTTAGATTTCATTGATTGCGTAGAAAATGTTTACAACGTACGAGTGATGTATTTAGATTTCACTGATTGCGTAGAGAATGTTTATAACGTACGAGTGATGTATTTAGATTTTACTGGTTACCTACAGGCTCTATAATACATACGAGTGTGTATTTAGATTTCGCTGTTTGCCTATAGGCTCTATAATACATACAAGCGATATATTTAGATTTCACTGGTTGCGTACAAATTGTGTACAACCTGACGGAAGATATATTAAGATTTCAGTGGTTATGTATAGACCGTGTATAGCCTGACGAGAGATATATTTAGATTTCAATGGTTAGTTTAGACAGTTTATAATATACGAGCAATATATTTAGATATAACTGGTTATGTACAGACTGTATAACCTGACGGAAGATATATTTAGATTTGAGTGTTTTCTGGAATTTGGAAATGGCGTTAAAGTTACAGTTTGACTTTGATGAGCCAATACTTGCATCTGATTTCAAGGGTTACTTGTGATACATCTGATACACAAGGGTTACTTGTATGACTGAAGTTCTCGACGTTACCTAGTTACATATGACTCCATATTGGCGTGTCTGTGAAGTCCAAAAATATTGCCTAGTTATAGCTAATTACAGCGCTGTGAAATATAAAAATATTGCCTAGTTATGTCTGTTTTACAGCGTGTAAAGTTAAAAAATATATAGCCTACATAAACCAGAAAAAAATTTCAAAGATGCCCTAACAGTTGTCCACTACAAAAACTAAGAATGGCATTTCAAAGTCGTACCAATGACTGTCCTCTACAAACTAAGAATAACACTTTGTGGGTACCCTAACAGCTGTCCACTGCATAAATTAAGACTAACATTTCATGAGCTCCATTTCGGCCGTTAACTACATAAACCAAAAATGACTTCTCAAATGGAAATGAAATCAATGCCTACGAGAAACGCAAGACATTTTAAGCGATGTTTTACTCCATTCCATTGCATTATTTATCTACATGTACAAAGACAACGACTGGTTAGAACCGCCTCACCGAATCAAGCTGACACAGCGAGATTCCTAGAGGGCATTCGGTACACGCGTTCTGCAGATCTCGTTTACACACAGTCCTCGTCAGTAGCTGCTCTGGCTTTTTCGCAAGCCCGGACGGTATCAAATAAATTACTATTCGAGTTCTGTAATATTAATTAATTTCTTTTACTTATGTTTGTTTGGGTGACATTTCTAATTTTATTTTATTTGGAGGGGAAGGGAGTTATTCTAGTACATTCTCTATCCCACCCCGTAACTTTCCTTGGCAGTGTGCCAAGGACGCAGCCATTGCTGTGTCTAACAACAACAAGATTAAGGGATGCCTCTGACAGTTTTCTTTTTTCTTTATTTTTTTTTTTTTTGACAATCCCCTCCCTATTGGTGATGAATGAAAAGGGTTATCCAACACTTGACCGAAACACAAAAACAACTTTTGAAGATGACGACTCAAATTCTCTCTCTCTCTCTCTCTCTCTCTCTCTCTCTCTCTCTCTCTCTCTCTCTCTCTCTCTCTCTCTCTCTCTCACATTCCAAACATCCCAAATATCCCAAATTCGATTAAACTTGTTACTTTAGTAGGCCTACAGTTGTGGCTAGTTGGCAATGCTATTTGTGACTGATTAGCAATGTTACTGTTGAATATATTAAAAAGATGATAGTTCTAAAATTCAAATAAAAGTTGCACCTTTCTTATTTTGCAAGTGTACTTCGACATTAGCTTCGAAGAATCGACAACAGGTCACGTCTGGAAATACAGCGTGACCAATACAGCGTGACCGAGGAACAAGAGAAAATATTTAAACTTCACTGGGGCAAGGGATAATATATGAAATTTCTGACAGGGGCAAGAGATAACATATGAAATTTCTGACTGGGGCAAGAGATAACATACGAAATTTCTGACTGGGGGCAAGAGATAATATATGAAATTTCTAACTGGATCATAAATATCTATAAACTTAGCATTTCATTTTCTTTTTCTGAAATGAACACAAACATTCACTGAAACATAACTGGTTTGTGATTGTATTTTTCGTGGTAGTGTCGCTAAACTGACTTATTTCCCTTATTTCCATCTCTGACGTCTTCGACACGTGACCCTACTTTAAAAAATTGTCAGAAAATAGGAGTTCATAGTCTCGTTATCGCAAACTGATACACAACAGTTATCTGAACCTTATGTATTCATGACAAGTACATTGAAGACAATAAAAGTGTAAGCCTGGAACATCAAGTTAAGTGCGTTATGCATTTGGTTGGCAATTGTCTGGGTAACAATAATAACATAATGCTGGCCAACAGAAATATTTTTCATGGTTGGCAATTGTCTGGGTAATAATAATATCATGCCTTATGCCAACTAAAGTATCATTTATGTTGGCAATTGCATGGGTAAAAATAATAAATGGTACAAGTTAACAGAATACTTTCTGGTTGGCAACTGTTTGGGTAAAGAGAAACCTCACGCTATGTGCCACCAAAACATTTTGAACCTGGTGTACAATAGTCACACGCTATGTGTTACTAGAACACTATAAACCTGGTGTACAATAGTCACACGTTATGTGTTACTAGAACACTATAAACCTGGTGTACAATAGTCACACGTTATGTGTTACTAGAACACTATAAACCTGGTGTACAATAGTCACACGTTATGTGTTACTAGAACACTATAAACCTGGTGTACAATAGTCACACGTTATGTGTTACTAGAACACTATAAACCTGGTGTACAATAGTCACACGCTATGTGCTACTAGAACATTTTGAACATAGATGGTAATAAACTAGTCAAAAATAACAATATGCCACACACAAAAAATTGTTCATGGCTTAACGTAGTCTGGGTGAAAATAACAACATGCTTCTCGCCAACAAAGTCTTTTATTCCACAATGGCAATAGTCAGGGTAAAAATAACAACATGCTTCCTGCCAACAAAATCCTTTATTCCACAATGGCAATAGTCAGAGTACAAATGACAATACACAATGTAACAACAAGATGGCGTTCCACATTGGAAAATATCTGAGTTAAAAATAACACCCCTACACTTCATAATCAATGCTACATCCGTAAAGAAAATGAATTTGAACAATAAGGAAAGAGTTAACTTTCCTACTAGAAAGGCGTAAAAATGTTAATTTTCCTTTCTCCCGGCTAAGTCCAAGTTCTGATCAGTTCTATTAGTTCTGAGGGCAAAACCCCTTTTTTCTTATTTCCTTTCGCTTCTTTTTCTTAAATAAGCACTTATCCTGCAATAAATATTTTACTTTTTATCTGCCAGGAGAACTCGTTACGTTTAGTAACATTTCAGCAGATTTAGCACTGCCTGGCTTAAGGAGGAAAGCTTTTTCTTTATTTAATTGGAGTAAAAATTTGATTGTCTTGGTGGTACCATGGCAGTTGAAAGAGTTACTGAAAACATGTATGTGCAAAGAGAATCGTATCTTTATCATTATCAATATACCATCTGTAATAATTTGGTATGGATACATTCTTTAATAATATTGAGCTTACATGATTCTTTTTGTGAACACTGAATAACATACAAGCATGCCTTGCCAATGTAAATGAAGCTTTTGATGTCAACCAGTATCCTACAACCATATGTTACTAAGACTTACGCATACAGAAATAAGTAACTAATACAAAACTGATGGCTTGCTTTTATGATTTTGCTGTGGAATAAATATGTCGCTATTGCCTTTTAAAGCAACCAAAGTTTGAATGTTTGTTTATCAGACATCTATCAATAATTAAGGCTTGTTTAAAATATTATTTCTCTTGGCACCCTGCATCAGACACCTGTTAGTAATTAGGGTTTGTATGAAATGCTGTTTCTCTTGGCAACCTGCATCATATACTTATCAGTAATTAAGGCTTGTATGAAATGTTTCTCTTGGCAACCTGCATCAGTAATTACTTATCAGTAATTAAGCATGTTTAAAATACTGTTTCTCTTGGCACCCTGATTCAGACACCAGTCAGTTTGCTTGAATGATTGTTTCTGCAAACAATCTGTATTATACGCTAGCTTACGACTTTCAGGAGCAGAACGAAAATGTCAGTCTTTCTTTGTTGCTGTTGTTGTTGTTCTTCTTTAGTTTCCAAACCATATTGTTAGTGTCTTTTTTAAATCATTTTTAAACTTATTTTTCTTTTTATGCCAGAAAGTAAAATGAAGCAATAAAATTGATGACCGCAGGTCTCAGTGAGCGGTTCTATTACCAGAGACTCGGCAAGCACGCACGTGAACACCCACGCATTGCTGATGGACCCCAAAGCTTCGGTCGCACAGCAACTGGGTTAGTCCTGCCAAGAGTCCTATGTAAAATCTTTTTATGACCTCTGTACATGTATTTAGTTCAATCTTTTCAGTAATCAGTGATCAGTTCCAAGTTATTTATAATTCAAGCAGGGAATAGTAGAGACAGACAGACAGACAGATAGAAGGCAGAGAGAATTGGGAGTTAACGATTTGTACTTATTAATAGATTTATATCAGGGAGCGGTTAGTTTGTAATTATTTACACATTGACAGCAGGAAGTAATCGGTTCGTACTTGTTTACACATTTACAGGAGAGGATGATCAGTTTGTAGTTATTTACACATTTACTGGAGCGAATGATAGGTTCATCCTTATTTACACACACATACAGACACATACGCACACACACACACACACACACACACACACACACACACACACACACACACACACACACACACACACACACACACACACACACACATCTCAGATGGTCGCGGGACCCAGCCTGGATGTGCTGCAACCGTGAACCAAACAGCAGCAGCACAGCAAGTGAGAGTATGGCAATGCAGTCCCTCAAGACTAGGTAATAAATTACAAGTAGTGGGATAAGGTAGAGGGGGGGGGAAGGTGGCGAAGACATAGGTCAGATCAATGAAGGAAGAGCTCCTTTTTGCATTCACTGGCTACGCTGCTGCCAGACTAGCCACACCGTGTGGGACAAACTCAGAGGATCACGCCGGCGTCCTCTTGCCCTTGACTGGCGTTCGACTCCAGCCAGCTCTACGACTCGTAATGAAGGATAAGAATAACCGATTCTGCGAGTTCCGAAAACTGATAATGGCGATCAAGAGAAGCGTGGGTGGGGGTGAATGGCTATATCACTAGAATCAATTTAACAAGAAAACTTTTGGCGTTTTACAAAAACACTGGTGACGTCTTATCAGAGAACTGGTGAGGTCTTAAACAAGAACAATGGAGACGTCTTACAAGAAAACAAGTAGCAATTTACAAAACGGTGGCATCTTACAGGAACACTAGTGGCGTCTTACAAGAAAGCTGATGGAATAGGAAAGCAAGAAGTATTTTACAACAAAAAAAAAAGACTAGTATATCTTTACAAAGAGAAACTAATGCCTTACGCAAGTAATTTATTACAAGAGAACTAGTAAGTCTTTACAATGAAGAACTAGTGCCTTTTGTGTGAAAACTAGTGGAGTTTAGAAACTACTGGCTAATGGCTTAAAAGGAAATATTAGCGGCGTTTTGCAGGAAAACTAGTGTCGAAACACTAGTGGAGTCTCACAACAACAAATAGTGGGGTCTTACAACAACAAATAGTGGGGTCTTACAACAAATAGTGGGGTCTTACAACAACAAACAGTGGGGTCTCACAACAACAAACAGTGGGGTCTCACAACAACAGTGGGGTCTTACAACAACAAACAGTGGGGTCTTACAACGAAAACCTATGAATTCTTACGACGAAAAGACTGACATTACAAAAATCTTAAAGCAAGAAAAGTAGTGGGTCTTGCCATAAAAAAAATAGTGAAATTTTACAGTAAAACTAATGTCGTCTTATAATCAAAAAATAGTCGAGACTTAACAGCAAGAAAATTAGTGGGGCTTACAACGGGAAAACTAGTCGGACTGACAATGAGAAAACTAGTGGGGACTTATAATGAAAAAAGCTTTACAATGATAAACAAAAGTACTGGAGCCTTGACACTCACAAAAAGTTCTTCAACTTTTCTTCAACGAGAAAAAAGTACTGGGGTCTCAACAACAAGGGGGAAAAGGTACTAAGAACTTAATATCGAAAAAAAGTACTGGGACCACGGCAACAAAAAAACAGTTAGGGACTTCACAACTAGAAAAAAGGTACTCTGGGCTTTAACAACGCGGGAAGGAGAAAGCGACAGAGCATTACAATGTACAATGAGAAAATTAATGGATGAAAGGAGTGTAACAGGAAAAATCTAACGATACAAAAACTAAAATGGACACACCCGTATGGTCATTAGTATACAAAAAATAAAATGGACACACCCGTATGGTCATTAGTATACAAAAAATAAAATGGACACACCCGTATGGTCATTAGTATACAAAAAATAAAATGGACACGTACCCGTATGATCATTAGTGTACAAAAACGGGAGGTCAGGAAGAAATAACATCGCAAATTACAGAACAAAAAAAAATAGGAACAAAAACGACATGACTGTCAATATTGTTGACCAAAATTAAAACGATAAATTTACTTCGCGAAAAGCAAACTTAGCAATAAGTGGGGTTGTTGTTTTTTTCTTTTCTAGTTGCTGTTATTGCCGAGATGATTTATTTTACTCTATGCCCAAAAAAGTTGTTTGCTGTTGTTTGGGGGCAATGCATTTGTTTTTGATTTAGTTTACATTTTTCCTGTATTTTTTAATTAGGAATAAAATTCTGTATAAATTAAATTGGTAGAGAATTGTCTTTCTTGTAAAATATGGATGTGTTTTTATATACAGGGTGGCCCAAAAATAGGTTTACAGTTATGACGTAGACTATTTATTTGAAAATTCGACACTAGAATATTATCAAGTAAAAATTACAATTAGCAAGGAAAAAGCTATTTATGTAAGTTAGATTTATACTCTGAGGAATGTTTTATATTGGTATTACTAAGCAAGTAACTTCAACCATATAAAAGGTAGTTTAATAACTGTAAACCTACTTTTGGGCCACCCTGTACACAATTTGCAGTCACTCCAAAGCAATAATGGTTTGAGTTTCTATGGACACAAGTGAGGTCACTGCAAACAAGTAATGGTTTGTTTCTATGGACACAATTGTCGTGAGTGGCAAAAGGAATGCGGAAAACTGCCGTCATTGTTAAAAAAGAACTCTTAATTTTTTTTTTTTATATTTTGGTTAAAGTGACAGAACTTGTACAAATTTTGTTTCCCTAATGATGAAACGTATATTCTACAAGCATATGAAAAAAGTTTACAATATAATGCTAATCTCTCTTTCAACCTTCTTGTGTAACCGAAACATGGGACATTCGCGCTCAATACTACATTTCACAATACATATTCAGCAAGCTACACACAATATATATTCATTCATAAAGGACACACACACACACACACACACACACACGTGCACAAGATGTTCTCTGAATTTTCAAACCATACCCACATTATTCTAACTGTGCGATTACAGAACGCCCAAAATAAATCCAGCAAAGGGGGGCTAATGGAGATGTGCCAAATCTGGCTTGAAAGCGCAGTAACACGTGTATGACAACATGCCCAGCTTTATGACAGCTTAAGCTATTTATTAATAATAAAACAAACGTGTAAATGAGACATTAAAACCGTTTCTGATGGTGCTAAAATTAGTTTAATACCTGAGAATGCGAGCAGTAGAATACCATTACTATCGATTCTGGAATGCAAGGTTCGTGTGGCTAATTGAAAGACAAACAGCAGCCTCGGGCTGACGAAACAAGAACAGGTAGAGACGCGTACTGTTTGAGAACAGTGTGTTCTTGGACTCAGCCCTCGGGTTTCAGCCAGACAAATATTACTAGAAGGGCTGGTGTCTTTTTTCATCTCGCTAATTAAATAACATCATCTCATGTACATTCCAGTCCAGGCAATGTATTACAAAAATATTACAATACAAGACAATTGCAATGAGGAAAGAAGTTGTGCACTGGACATTATCATGAAGGAAAAACTATACAACCAGGAACAAAGAGTGTTTTTTTATCACTAATTCGGGCATTTTACCTGTGAGGTTTTTTTTTAATAATTCAACTGTTCATTATATGACAATGGTTGTCTTTTGCGATTTATTTATATCGGTTTACAAAGAGTTATTTTAATTTTAAGTTCCAAATTGTATATAATTGCTAAAAACGTTCTTTCGCATTTAATCTTCTTGAAAATTTCCTTTGTCTGTAGCATTTCACTTATTCATTTAATCAATCGGTTCATCTATTCTGGAATTCAATCAATGAACTAGCTACTCATTAATTCAGTCAATGAACTAGCTACTCATTAATTCAGTCAATGAACTATCTACTCATTAATTCAATCAAGGAACTAGCTACTCATTAATTCAACCAAGCTGTCCTAAAGATTTCTCGAACACAAGAAGAATTGAAAGATTCAAATACTAATGGATTTATTTGAAAATATACTCAGTACCCTTGTATAAAGAAGAAATAGTAAAATATTTAAGCAAAGAAATCACTAAAATAATTAATATCAATATTTTCTATCCAAATCAATACCAATTTTTTTTAAAGTTATATTTAAAATCTAATAGAAATTGAAAAATAAAATACCGTCAAGACAAGGCGTTAACTATGTAACTATATTCATAAGAGACTAAATGATTTTCGAGAAACAAGAAATGTGTAATAATCACTATGCAAATTATTACCTTCAATTCAAAGGAATGTTGTGGTGCAATACTTCGGTGGGAGACGAGATGAAGTCGAATCACGTTGTTGTGAGCAAGAGAAGCCTCTGCCAGGTAAACACAGTTCGACACATGGCTACGTTCTCAGCAAACGATATTATTTTATACATGTACTCCATAGTGACTTTTCTTTCATGGCAGAGGGACAGTGTTTGTTCCTGGCGAAGAGACAGCACAATATTATTATTTGTTAAGGTTTCAGAGCAAATTTCTTCAGAAAAATGTTCAGGCTTATCTCTGACGTCTGACCTTGGGACTTAGACTGTTGTGACGGACGGATTTCAGAACCACTCCTCACGCATACCATTTGGTAAACATTTTCTCAATAACAAAACTACCACAGCGAGAGACGTCACGTGTTTCATGTGGTATTAACTTTCTCAGTAATTAAGCTGCAATGCTTTAGAAATCAAGTCAAAGTACTAATTACGTTACAGATAGCTATGACTTGAGTCAGAAGCCAAGTCAAAATAGAAATTACGTCACAGATAGCTATGCAATACTACAGAGGCCAAGTCAAAGTAGAAATTACATAACAGATAGCTATAGTTATGCAATGTTACAGAGGCCAAGTCAAAATAAAATTTACGTAACTTTATACAGTGATATTAAGGCCAAATCAAAATAGAAATTACGTAATAGATAGCTATAGCCATGCAATGCTACAGAGGCCAAGTCAAAATAGAAATTACGTCACAGATAGCTATGCAATGCTACAGAGGCCAAATCAAAATAGAAATTATGTAACAGATAGCTATGCAATGCTACAGAGGCCAAGTCAAAATAGAAATTATGTAACAGATAGCTATGCAATGCTACAGAGGCCAAGTCAAAATAGAAATTACATAACAGATAGTCTGTAGGAAATACAAAAATTTACCAAGTATCAAGTAGTGTATTTGTCAGTGGCTGGCTACCAGAATTCTAGCATTTAATATCAGACTTGTCCCCTCTTTCGCTCTTTCTTCTTGTTTCTAGCAGTCTGGTGGTATCGGTAAAAACGAAAAATGTGAGTACGAAACGAAAACTTGAATATATCATTAGTATTGATTTCCCCAATTTACATTGTTTGCATTCAGCCTTTCACTTTGTAATGGACCCTTCCTTGTTACTTTGTAATGGACCCTTCCCTGTTACTTTGTAATGGACCCTTCCTTGCTGCTATATTATACAGTCTGTGTGTACGTTTTATTCAGTGTGTATAGAGAGAGAGTTGTGTTGGCAGACATGTACTGTATTTACTGTTCTACCCGGTACAGATGTCCTCATGAACAGATATAGAACGATATACAAACAGTGTAGTTATTTATATTTTTACAGTGTATGAATATCCTCATGTACAAATATAGAAAGATATACAGTTTGTGTTACCTATATTTTTACAGTGTATGAATATCCTCATGTACAAATATAGAAAGATATACAGTTTGTGTTACCTATATTTTTACAGTGTATGAATATCCTCATGTACAAATATAGAAGATGGACGGACATTATGCAGGCCAGTTTTAAATAATTATCGAATGTGACTTCCTCCTCCTTAGATATAGCCCGACAGATGAAAGCCGCGTGTAAATATTATCGAATATGGTAGTCTTTAAATATGGCTGTAGGTGCAGACAGATAGGTGGTCAAATGTAGCTGTAGGTACAGACATCAGGTGATCAAATGCAGTTGTAGGTGCAGACAGATAGGTGGTCAAATGCAGTTGTAGGTACAGACATCAGGTGGTCAAATGCAGCTGTAGGTACAGGCAAATAGGTGGGGAAAACGGCGGTATGTATAGGCAGATAGGTGGACAAATACGGTTGTAGGTACAGACAGCTAGGTGGGCAAAGTGAAAAACAAAGGGATGGAAAGACAAGTAAATACTGGTTACTGACAGGCAGCCAGAAGGGCGGATGGGTGGACAGGCAGCCAGACAAGCAGATAGCAGCAGAGAGAACGCTAAAACGCACACTATTCAAAGTCACGTGTATTCACAGATTTCGGCCTCACTTCATGGGATCCTATCTCTAATCCTGCTTCATCTGAGGCCTGTCTGTACTTTCGGACAGATCCCGAGGATTAATAAAGAAAATTAACTAACGCGTAACTACGTTCGGGTTGGCTGCTTAAATAACGCCGGAACCAGTTGAACGAAGAGAAGCAGCGTGAGCGCTGCTCATCAGTGAATTTTTCGCTATTTACACTGCTCATTAGTTAGTTCCACATCATTTATAATGCTCATAAGTGAGTTCCACGCCATTTACACTTTCATCAGTTAGTTATGCACCTCTTTACACTGCCTACCAGCGGGTTCTGCACTACTTTACACTAACTGTGGAGTTGTGCACAAATAGCATACTGTCCGCGGACACAGAAAGACGGTATAAATAATTGATGTGAAACTGAGCGGAAACTACACGACTCCGATCCCGAATCAGCCAGACGCTGTCCAAACTAATCCCTTTGCAGTCACGTGGTAAGCCACGCATTCAAGCAGGATTATTGGAATGGTTTCATTTGTTTTCGGCTTCTTTCTGTTTTCCAAAACTCAGCTAGACTTAAATATTATTTGCAAACAGTCTAAAATACCTGCTAGTTCTTCCTGTTAGCAGGTAAAACTGTATGCAAATTAAAACAAAAGCACTTAGGATTTATGATTGACAGTACTGAAGCCTGGCAGTAAAACGGTATACAAATTAAAACAAGATATGATTGACAGTACTGAAGCCTGGCAGTAAAACGGTATACAAATTAAAACAAGATATGATTGACAGTACTGAAGCCTGGCAGTAAAACGGTATACAAATTAAAACAAGAAATGACTGACAGTACTGAAGCCTGGCAGTAAAATGGTATACAAATTAAAACAAGAAATGATTGACAGTACTGAAGCTCAATCAAGCTCACTGGGAAAACAATTCCAATTCCAAAGAACTAGTAAAATATAGTTTGAGTGTGCACATATATGTTGTGTTTGTTTTTGTTTGTTTGTTTGTGTTTTTTGTTTGGTTTTGTTTGTTTGTTTTTTTTTGGGGGGGGGTAGAATGCTTGTTTATGTGTTTCTCTGCGAGTAATCGTATAATGAGAATAATTAAAACATGTTCAAAGAATGAAATGATTTAGTCCAATCATTTTAAGTAAATTGCAAAACAAAGTAGGGAAAATAAGTAGCCATAAACTATTTAATAGCGATCTTTCAGTTTGGAAATCATACTTGAATTTTATCTGAAGAATAACTTATATAAACATTTTAAAAATTAATCTTTAATTCAAGTAGAAAGATATTTTATCTCTAGGAAATAATGTTATTCCAAAGAAAGACAAACAAATAAAATTTCATTTATTAATAAATAATAACAACATTGGTGATTTCATACAGTGTTTATTCTTATAACAGTTTCAAGTGCTTTACACGATGAAAAAAATGTATACAAAACGCTCAATATTCAGTTAACAATACAAAACGATGAACACACAAACAAAATGATGCATAAAACAAATATCTGAAAAGAGATGGAGAAAAAATTAACAATTTGAAAAGATCTTGTGTTTCGTTCTCTGAAGAACATGAACCTGTGAAGGTCTTGGAGAAATGGAATGGAAAAAAGTAGTTTCAAGGAGATCTGAGAGTAATCCTAGCTGCAGCGTTCTCAACCTTTGGAAGCTCCGCCGGCGAAGTGGGCGGGGGGTTGGGGGTATGGTAGACCAGAAAGATGAGAGCTATGATGAAAATCATGAGAGATTCAGTGAACATAACAAGTTTCTGCTGCATAAAGTGAGAGAAAAATGCAAGAAGTGCTGTGTCATCTCCAGATTTGCTTGTCTACACGTATTTAATATTTAACACTAATCTATTTTAAAATCTCAATGGTAAGTAGATTTAGCTCATGTCAAGTATTTAATATTTAACACTAATCTATTTTAAAATCTCAATGGTAAGTAGATTTAGCTCATGTCGACTTCAAGTTTGACGACGGCCACAGTTAACACTACAAAGTAGTTTGTGTACCGGTACTCCTAACTGACACCAGAGATAGCAAGTTATTTTTGTCACCTATATAGTACCAAATAACTCCTCCAATCGGCAGGCAGGTAAAAATAATAGATATAAATAAATAACCTTTGGTAGAAATCATGTATGTTCTTTAAGATCTTTTCTGAGACACTAAACAGCATGATCAGTATGAAGTTTTTACTAAATAATTTATTGGCTAAAATATTTTTGTTCTATCATTTAATAAATAATTGTATCTAGTCAAATAATAACAGGATACATGCATTTGAGTCAGTAAGTGACTACAACTATGTATAGCAGTCCTATTTAGTCAGAAAGAACTGGAACCCAACGACTGAGGAGAGCAAACAACGACCTCTAGTTGAAAAGGGACGTAATCCTACTCGTCAATAATGCTAGTAGCGCCGCGCATAAAGACACATAAAGGATGGCTGCCGCACGTATTGTCACTCGGGGGTGTAAATGTCTCGACCACTTCAAACAAACGTAAATGGCCGGCCCTCTTTCTCGTTTGCAGTAGATTTCCTTCAAAGAAACCCCACCGCTAGATTGGGTCCCCGACCCGGAAAACTGAAGAACGTTTCAGAAGCACTGAGTAAGCCAGTAAGTGTACAAAGTGGCAGCTTAGATTGGACGACAGTGGTATAAGTTCCGATAGTGAGATGCATACGAATTGTTTTCGGAAAACAGTTTCAGGCATAGACAGAGCACGGGTAAATTATACTGGAAAATAAAGTGCTTAACCGTACTGCAAACGTTTATTTGTTCTATATTGTTTTAATACTTCTAATGAAATATATACTAGAATTAATTTTCCGTAGAGTTAGCACCAGCAAATTAGAATTTCAGCGAAGATTATATTCCGCTATTTAATTTTTTTTTTAATTTATAAGATATTGATGTGGGTATTGCACAAATTAACATCAACTGGTAACAGTTTCAGTCCACGTAAGGACATTTTAATAGTAAGCATGCACGATTAACATGACTATATAATAATAATCTATTCGTAAACATATGAATGATAAGTAATAAAATAAAGAAACGGAAAGATTAGAATTAGACTGAGTGAATAGAATGAATTACTAAGCACTTAGCATGACAATATACCTCACTAAGAAAGCATGACAATATACCTCATTAAGAGAGCATGACAATATACCTCACTAAGAGAGCATGACAATATAACTCACTAAGAGAGCATGGCAATATAACTCACTAAGAGAGCATGGCAGTACACATCACTTAGCATGACAGTACACATCACTAAGAGAGCATGACAATATAACTCACTAAGAGAGCATGGCAGTACACATCACTTAGCATGACAGTACACATCACTTAGAGAGCATGGCAATACACATTACTTAGAGAGCATGGCAATACACATTACTTAGCATGACAGTACACATCACTTAGAGAGCATGGCAATACACATTATTTAGCATGGCAGTACACATTACTTAGAGAGCATGGCAATACACATCACTTAGAGAGCATGGCAGTACACATCACTTAGAGAGCATGGCAGTACACATCACTTAGAGAGCATGGCAGTACACATCACTTAGAGAGCATGGCAGTACACATCACTTAGAGAGCATGGCAGTACACATCACTTAGAGAGCATGGCAGTACACATCACTTAGAGAGCATGGCAATATACATCTCTTAGAGAGCATGACAGAATAATTTACTTAGACAGCATGGCAAAATATACATCTTGCTTCGGACACATACTTACTCCTGTGTGCCAAGTCGTTGGAAAATCACGAATAGAAAGCTTGAGAACTAATGGTCAACCAATATACCGGGGGATTAGAAATCAAAGAGACTCAATATGAAAAACTGGACGTTAAACTCCCATCTGACCAGTACTTATTAAACAAATATATAGTGTGTATAATAACTGCTAAAATAACGAGAAACACTCGTGTAAACAAACAAACAAACAAACATCAGTCTGAAAAAACCCGGAAAAGTAATATGAACAAAGAGCAAGGAAAAGTCAAAGCAATTAAAAGGTTACATCTGGAAATCACATTTACTGATGGAAACGGACATAAGGAATTTCCAACGTCAAATCATTACGAGATTCGTAGCGTGAGAAAGACGACGAAATTGAGGACCGGTTTATCTACTAAAATTCTGAGGCCTGAACTATCGTCTTTTAGCATCTCTCTATTTTTAAAAGAACTTTATGAGGGGTGGAAAAACATCGTTCATTTTTTCTTCTTGTTTTTTTTAAAAAAGAATTACTTTGTGACGAATGGAAGAACAGATTCAATAATACTGAGTCGAGATCAGTGAGGTAAGCACATCTTTCACCAAAGATGAGAGTAAAATGGTTCTTTGCGACTTATTTGTTGTAAAACGATTGAACTGTATTTATGGATTGCTGTAAAGATGGACGAGAAATATTAATAATGTTTCTTGTTAGTAGACCTGGTAGCTGAAATGGTGATTATAAAATAAAAAATGTAAGAACGTTTTACTAGAGTATAAACACAAGCGAATTACTGTGTACAATCTAAGCACAGACGTTTTAGTATAAAGAGTTTAAAATCAGACGCCCTACTTTGTACAATCCAATTACAGATGGTTAACTATATAGACTCTAAGCACAAACGTTTTACTGTAGGCCTATGTAGTAAGCACAGACATTTAAATGTATACAATCTAAATACTGACGCTTCACTGTATAGAATCTAAACAGGCATTTTACTTTATGCAATCTATGCATCGACGTTTTACTGTAAAGAATTTAAGTATTGAAGTATAATGAATAGATTTTAAGCACTGAAGTATAATGAATAGATTTTAAGCACTGAAGTATAATGAATAGATTTTAAGCACTGAAGTATAATGAATAGATTTTAAGCACTGAAGTATTAATGTATAGAATTTAAACACTGAAGCGTAATGTATAGAATTTAAACACTGAAGTATTAATGTATAGAATTTAAACACTGATGTATTAATGTATAGAATTTAAACACTGAAGTATTACTGTGTAGAATTTAAACACTGGCACTTTACTGTTTACAGACTAGGCAGAGATATTTTACTGTATACAGTCTAAGTAGAAACACAATTTAAGCACAGACACTGTTTTGTGTAGAGTCTAAACACAAATATTATACTGTATACAATCTAAGCACAGATACTATATTGTAAACAGTCTAAGCACTGATACTATACTGTATACAGTCTAAGCACAAACACTGTACTGTGTACAGTTTGAGCACAGGCAATTTACAGTATACAAAGCACAGACACTTTACTGTATACATGTCTAAGTGCAGACATTTTACTGTATACATGTCTAAGCACAGAGACTTTACTGTATACATGTCAAAGCACAGACACTTTACTGTATACATGTCTAAGTGCAGACACTTTACTGTATACATGTCTAAGTGCAGACATTTTACTGTATACATGTCTAAGCACAGAGACTTTACTGTATACATGTCTAAGCACAGAGACTTTACTGTATACATGTCTAAGCACAGAGACTTTACTGTATACATGTCAAAGCACAGACACTTTACTGTATACATGTCAAAGCATAGACACTTTACTGTATACCTGTCTAAGCATAGACACTTTACTGTATACCTGTCTAAGCATAGACACTTTACTGTATACCTGTCTAAGCACACAGAGACAAGAGAGAAAAACTGATGTCACCTCTCAGTTCAAGCGACATTGTATTCCGAAAAGTATGTGTCTATACATGCTGGCTCTCTTAAATACCATATCATGTGTCTGTACATGCTGGCTCTCTTAAATACCATATCATGTGACTATGCATGTTGGCTCTCTTAAATACCATATCATGTGACTATGCATGCTGGCTCTCTTAAATACCATATCATGTGACTAGGCATGCTGGCTCTCTTAAATACCATATCATGTGACTATGCATGCTGGCTCTCTTAAATACCATATCATGTGACTATGCATGCTGGCTCTCTTAAATACCATATCATGTGACTAGGCATGCTGGCTCTCTTAAATACCATATCATGTGACTATGCATGCTGGCACTCTTAAAATACCCTACCATGTGACTATGCATGCTGGCCTTTAAAATACTAGAACATGTGACTATGCATGCTGGCACTCTTAAAATACCCTACCATGTGACTATGCATGCTGGCTCTCTTAAATACTACCATCTGACTATGCATGCTGGCTCTTAAAATACAAGATCATCTAAATATCTAAAGTCTACTCATCCCGTTTTACGATACTAAAGACCACTTATAAAGTTCTAAAATTCTACATTGTAATCAGTTCTTAAAAATTAAATTCCATTCATTTAGATGTAGGCTAATATACTAAAATATTGGCTGTAAAATAAAATGGGTATTGTAACATCAAGTTCTACAGTACTTAAATCTCCTCACGCGCTTCTAAGGTACTGGTCACTTTTAAGATAGTGAAATATGCTCGTTCATATTAAGATACTGAATTATAAGATACGAAAATCTTTTCGTTCATTACTAAGTCTGCTCGCCTAGTCTAATTCTAATTTACTAAAATCTGTTCACCCGGTTCTAAGATACTAACGTCCTAATATTCTAAAATCTATCCGTTAAGTCCAATTCAAATGACTCTAAACTCTACTCTTTCAGCTTTAAAAAGCCTAATCATTCAGTTTTAAGGCACGATAATTTAGAGTGTCTAATGAATATTAGTCAATATTTTATATCCTTACTCAGTAGTTAGGAAAATAATCAATGTTTCACCGAGCAGTGTGTGTGTATGTGTGGTTTGTGTGTGTGTTTTAAATACCTATAATCTGTATAAATAACGCCAATTGCTGAAGGTTGTTTCAGGTATGTATGAACTAGGGCGAGGGCTGTCAGCATTACCTGTTTTGATCTAGGACTGTATCAAGCCATAGACTACATATACTACATACAGATACTATGTTGAGTTCACAACAAACCAAATTAACGCTCGCCGATGCGACCAGCTTTGGAGGCGGAGAGATGGTGCGAGGGCGTGCGCGTCCCGAGACATCAGCTTGATATCTGTTGCGTAACAGCACGACCTGAGAGAGCACAAATACCTTACATAAAACCCGACAATAACAAAGGCATAAAACGTGTTGTGACGGCTTCCAGACTACCTTTAAAGGCGAGCAATACTCATGCTGATGTCCGTGCCCAGGTCGCTATAGTGCTACTAAGAATAAACTTCCACTGTCGCGTCAGCGGTGTCGGCCAACATCCAGGATGGAGAATGGGATGGCTGGGTCATAAAAACTGAGTGATTGAAGGGAAGGTGGACTGGAAGGGAAGACTGAAAAAAAAATAATAATAAAACACGCTTCCTGAGCACAAGGGCATGCAGACCGCGTGGCTCCATATTGCATTAGTGTGCGCGCTCACTTCATCTTTAATGCTACAGGCGGCCAAATCAATAAACGGCTAGCTCTCGCCGCTCAACAAGTAGCGAGCCTATGCTGGCCCGAGGGAGGACGCTGCACCTTGCCGGACAAACTGATACCGAGCTCGGCCCAATAAAATGTCGCTCGGCAAACACTTCAGCGGGACGGTTTTCTCCAGGCCCAATGGTTCCAATGCGTGAACAAGGGCAGCAACAAGTGACATGAAGCAGTGGCGTTCATTAAAATATAAAATACAGATTATACACGCTCCTTTTCCAGCCTCCGGGGCTAGAACCTTAAAAAAAACAACTCGTGGCTAATAAAATTATATAAGGAAATTGGAGTGAGGAAGGGAACCAAAGCCATGACTGAGATTATAAATGCTTTTATACGTTTGTATATGCCCACTGAAAATTAAAGCAATAAAACAGCACGCTCATTAAAATTAATAAAATCTTACGTCCCAAAGTTCAATACTTCTTTAATATTCGGTACGTCATGTGACATTAAGTAGGACAACTTCGGCCATAACAACCTCACAAGTTCTCAGCACCCTCGTCCTTTTTCCTCAAATGTGCGGGCATGCGTGCGTGCGTATGTGTGAGTAGATTTGGAAACTTAAAGCAAGGCTGTGAGACGCTAATGAAGAAATGCGAACTTGTCTTATAAAACGTTACAATTCATGCGTTTGTTTGCAACAATGACAGTGCCTTAATCACACGGCTTCTCACTTACGCATACATTTAATGCGGGGCCAAGACACTCCTCCAATCTCACGAGAATCGGCGTGAACACATATGGCGGTACCAAGGTAACTGCAACTGTCTTCTATTTAAAGCATAATTAATGACAACTACTAATGGTCATTTGAGCGTAACTGCAACTTACTTTTATTTCAAGCCTACTTAACGACCACTACTAATGATCATTTAAGTCGACAGTTAAATGATCATTCCATGTGTGGTTAAGCAAAATGGAGTGACCATTGATTTACCTATTTATAGCAACACAGAGGATCTGCAGGAATGGATTATGATTCGCATATACTGTATTCAGTCGAGAGGCCTAGCGGTTAGGAAGAAGAGAGACAAAATTGTACAGATGCATGTACTCAAAGTTTGCAACGGGATAAGTCGTAGTCGGCAGGATACTTCAATACATTTCGTGGTTAAGTTATCAATGAATATATCGTAGTGCTGTACATTTCGTGGTTAAATTATCAATGACTGTAGAGTACTATACATTTAGTGGTTAAGTTATCAATGAATGTACAGTAGTGCTGTACACTTCGTGGTTAAATTATCAATGACTGTACAGTACTATACATTTAGTGGTTAAGTTATCAATGACTGTACAGTAGTGCTGTACACTTCGTGGTTAAATTATCAATGACTGTACAGTACTATACATTTAGTGGTTAAGTTATCAATGACTGTACAGTAGTGCTGTACATTTCGTGGTTAAATTATCAATGACTGTACAGTACTGCTATACATTTAGTGGTTAAGTTATCAATGACTGTACAGTAGTACTGTTCATTTCGTGGTTAAATTATCAAAGAATGTACAAAAATTATGTGACTGACATTACTGTTTACTTACACTTTCATCCCATGAACATTAAGCCATTCTTTCACACTCCAATGTGTGTACACTTTCATTCCATGAACATTAAGCCATTCTTCCACACTCCAATGTGTGTACACTTTCATTCCATGAACATTAAGCCATTCTTCCACACTCCAATGTGTGTACACTTTCATTCCATGAACATTAAGCCATTCTTCCACACTCCAATGTGTTTGTTCCCAAATAACCGGTTGAAGACATTTTACTTGTTAATCGTTACTGTAGTCACACGTGTTCATATACAGGTTTTCCCAAGAACTCTCATACCCACAAGGTAAGTTTCATATCATGGCACAGGTTTTCCCAAGAACTCTCATACCCACAAGGTAAGTTTCATATCATGGTACAGGTTTTCCCAAGAACTCTCATACCCACAAGGTAAGTTTCATATCATGGTACAGGTTTTCCCAAGAACTCTCATACCCACAAGGTAAGTTTCATATCATGGTACAGGTTTTCCCAAGAACTCTCATACCCACAAGGTAAGTTTCATATCATGGCACAGGTTTTCCCAAGTACTCTCATACCCACAATGTAAGTTTCATATCATGGGTTGTACACTAAAGATACACGTTCAATAATCTGTCAATAACATTTTATCCGCATTGTCTATCGTACTATCTCTTGAATAATCAGTTTGTGTTGATCTAATTTTGTTATGTTTGTTTTTGAAGGGGACGGAACTCTTCCGGTAAAGAACTTATTAAAATTACATAACTCTTGATCACCTTATTCGTTCGGAAATAAGATATTTTAAAAATATGATTTAATAGTTTGCTCATCAAAATTTGTTTGTTAATGCTGGCAAAAGAACCCTTGCCAATGAAATTTGAATTGTTCGGCAAAGGAATTTATTTCAATACATTGAAACCGAGGTACTTTTTCGGACAAAGGTGTCCAGTTTCAGCGAGCACTAAGCTGCCAACAACAGCATTTGCTACGACTACACTCCACCAGCTGAATGACAGTCAACTGTTGGCTACCATTCCAAGTTAGAAATACAAACATCATTAAAATGACAGTCAACTGTTGGCTACCATTCCAAGTTAGAAATACAAACATCATTAAAATGACAGTCAACTGTTGACTACCATTCCAAGTTAGAAATACAAACATCATTAAAATGACAGTCAACTGTTGGCTACCATTCCAAGTTAGAAATACAAACATCATTAAAATGACAGTCAACTGTTGGCTACCATTCCAAGTTAGAAATACAAACATCATTAAAATGACAGTCAACTGTTGGCTACCATTCCAAGTTAGAAATACAAACATCATTAAAATGACAGTCAACTGTTGACTCCCATTCCAAGTTAGAAATACAAACATCATTAAAAGTGCATTTTTCTTTTTTCTGTTTCTGGTAGCTGGTTCTGTAGTTAATATTCACTACCGTAATGTAACTAATAATTTCCTAAATACTGACTACAAGTATAATAATTAACATAGGCCTTATACGGTATTCTATGTAAAGTACATAACCCCGTTAAGACAAGACTAAGCACTTTGCTATATTAATTAGGACAAACTATGTAGTTTGCTGAATTGAACTTTGATCTAAGCAAACAAGAAAACTGCAGAAAAATCACGCACTATTCCAGAACCGATTTTCGATCTCGCACGCAAATCAGTCAGCCGACCTGGTGACGACATCAAATGAAAATACTCTAATCCGGGTAACTGCAGGGCATCCGGTTCGGGTGGTGGGTCAGAGAAACGATGGCCATTAGCATCGTGTATCGCTTTCCTCAGATTGATTTTCAAGATAGCTAGCAATAAACATTTCCTGCATAATGAACCATGAAGCCCAGTGTGAGCAGACGAGTTTATTTCTTCTTCAACTGCAACCGTCATCAAACACAGGTACGAGGGGGGGGGGGGGTATGCGTGAGAGAGTGTGTGTGTGTGTGTGTGAGAGAGAGTGTGAGAGTGTAGTGTGAGAGAGTGTATGTGAGAGAGAGTGTGTAGTATGAGAGTGAGAGTGTGAGAGAGAGTGTGTGTGAGTGTGTGTGAGAGAGTGTATGTGTGTGAGAGTGTGTGTGAGAGAGTGTATGTGTATGTATGTGTGTGAGAGTTGTTGTGAGTAAGAGAGAGAGGGGGGGGGTGTGAGAGGGGACAACTCGTAACGTAGATGTTTGTTGCAATTACATGAATGTGTTTCAAATATAACAGGTGCATCGTCCAACTGTTTTGATGGAGATGAATACATTATCCTTCCAATTTGATCGGCCTTTAGTCTCCGGAACTGGCAATAACTAGCGCCGTATACTATGCGGCCGATTGCTGAAGTAATACAAAAGTAATACAAGAGTAATACAAAAGTAATACACAGTCCAACCAGCACCGTATAATTAGTGTTAGTTTAACACAACCAATTTTCGCATTTCAAACAAAACCCCACAAAATTGCACACACACACACACACACACACACACACACACACACACACACACACACACACACACACACACACACACGCACGCACGCACACACACACACACACACACACACAAACAGACAGACATACAAACAGACATGGCTACACACAGACATGTGCACACATAAACACATAGACATACAGTCATACACACATATACACACACCTGCACCAGTTATTCGACGTTGTGCTGTGAGATCTTTAACTCAATACAAATTTCCCCCTCTCTCCCCTCCGCCCCACCACCTCAATCATTCGTGGAAGAGTGTTGCTATCAAAGCTCAGTTGTCGTTAATGACTAGATCGATAATATAGTCTGGTTTAGGGTTTTTTCAGAAATCAGATTTAACAAAACTAAATTAATTCTTTGGTCATAGCTTTTCGCGACCAAATCTGACAGCCACGGATCTGGAGGTCCCCAGTGTGAGAACCGTTCACCTGAGGACAGAACGCAACCACTGAAGAAAATTAAGTCAGTACACTAATGAACAGTACTGCAATGAATAATGAACAGTGTTGTTTCTTCCGGCTGCCCGACCGCTATGCCTGCCGGTCGCTCCCGCTGACAATATTACTACAGTTACCAGCACGAGAGCGCAACAAAAGCACTAGGCATTGCGCATGGCGTTCGTGCATGCTAATCCTCCTTTAACTGTTCCATCCTGAAGATTGAGTTCCAGCGGTTCGAATGGAACTATAATTTACGATGGTTAATATACTATTAGGTTCAAACAACTACAATCGCGTAGAACGTGCTTGCATATCATACTACGTCATCTACAGTGTCTAGTCATAAAATGCACAGTAAAGAACTGTACGTATACAGTGTCTAGTCATAAAATGCACAGTAAAGAACTGTACGTATACAGTGTCTAGACATAAAATGCACAGTAAAGAACTGTACGTATACAGTGTCTAGTCATAAAATGCACAGTAAAGAACTGTACGTATACAGTGTCTAGTCATAAAATGCACAGTAAAGAACTGTACGTATACAGTGTCTAGTCATAAAATGCACAGTAAAGAACTGTACGTATAAAGTGTCTAGTCATAAAATGCACAGTAAAGAACTGTACGTATACAGTGTCTAGACATAAAATGCATAGTAAAGAACTGTACAGTGTCTAGTCATAAAATGCACAGTAACTGTACATATACAGTGTCTAGTCATAAAATGCACAGTAACTGTACATATACAGTGTCTAGTCATAAAGTGCACAGTAAAGAACTGTACGTATACAGTGTCTAGACATAAAATGCACAGTAAAGAACTGTACATATATAGTGTCTAGTCATAAAATGCACAGTAAAGAACTGTACATATATAGTGTCTAGTCATAAAATGCACAGTAAAGAACTGTACATATATAGTGTCTAGTCATAAAATGCACAGTAAAGAACTGTACATATACATTGTCTAGTCATAAATGCACAGTAAAGAACTGTACGTATACAGTGTCTAGTCATAAAATGCACAGTAAAGAACTGTACATCTAGGGATCTAGTCATAAAAAGCACTTAACTGTACATATAATGTGTCTAGTCATAAAATGCACAGTAATGAACTGTATATCTAGGGGTCTAATCATAAAGAGCACTTAACTTAGTCATAAAAGGCACTTAACGAACTGTACATCTAGTGTGTCTAGTCATAAAAAGCACTTAACTGTACATATAGTGTACCTAGTCATAAAATGCACTTAACTCTACATCTAGCGTGTCTAGTCATAAAAACACTTAACTGTACATCTAGAGTGTCTAGTCATTAAAAATACTTAACTATACATCTAGAGTGTCTAGTTCGTAAAGACCTGAACATCTAGAGCAGTGCTGTCCAACCTTTGGCCCGCAGGCCCCTTCCCCTTCCCGCCAGAGGTTTCACAATATTTAAAATAAAATTCAGTTACGCAAAATTGTCATAAAACTTAACATTTTATCTCATTTCTTGATTTTTAAAAATAATTACTGGGCTAATTCTAAGTTCATTTGAATTTAAGTGGTAATTTTAAATATTGCACTAAATAACAGCTTCTTAAAAATTCTAAAAATTTAATTCTAAAAGTATTTTAGTGACCTTGCTTACTTGCTTAGATTCACAACCGGAAGCGGATATCCTGTTGTCAACACGCTGTGCAGACGTCATTGATACTGAGTTCAGTTAAAAATGTGTAAAAAAAAAAAAAAAAAAAAAAGTAATAATTTTTTTAATTTTTAATTTTATTCTATCTCTAAAAAATGACAAGCATTATCAGATAAAATGGACAACGCAGTGGTCCCAGCCTATGGACACTGAACCAGTCAACAGAAAGTGGACAGTTAAAGAAGAAAACCGTATGTTTAATCCGTCTTGGGAACTTGAATTTTTGTTCACAATGCCAGGTAATAAACCTGTGTGCTTGCTCTGCCAGAACTCCGCTGCTGTTTTGAAAAAGCCAATCTGCAGAGACACTTCACTTCCATGCATAACAATTTTGAGAAAAATTATTCAGTTGGTTCTAAAGAGAGGGAAGACAAAGTAAATTCTATAAAACGAAATCTACATATCCAGCAAAATAGTTTTCGACGACAAATGAGTGCAAGTGACTGTGTTACCGAGGCATCCTTAAAAATTAGTTGGGTTTAAGCACAAAAAAAAAAAACAGAAACCATATTGAGATGGTGAAACTTTTAAAAAGTGTTTTAAAGAATGTGCCGATTCTTTGTTTGCTTTGTTTCAGATCTTCAGTTATCTCATTAGACCATGGCAAGATGAATTTCAATGTTATCCAGTAATATTTTTGATCAGATGCAGTTTGATTTGAAGAATGTCTCTGGTTTTTAGTTTAACTTTGGATGAATCATATGATGCTACTGATACAGAACAACTAATAATTCGGATTAGATTAGATGCAGGAGATACAGTTATAAAAGAACTGTTGGCACTGATACTGTTCAAAGATACAACCCGAAGGGAAGATCTTTATAGAACACTCAAAGAATGCTTGTTAAAAGATGACACAGACATTAACAATAATTTGTATTACCACGGGTGGTGACCCGGCAATGGTAGGAAAGAGGATTGGATTGATTGGCTTGTTGAAGGAAGGTAACGATTTTCCAGATTTCCAAGCCAACCACTGCATAATTCACCTGCAAGCCCTTTGCTCAAAAATGAAAGATGGTGGACTGAAAAATGGCATGGTTGTTGTTGTAAAAATTTTGAACTTCATTTGGGCTAAAACTTTAAAACACTTGTTGAAGAGTATGAAACCAATTATGTGATTTTGTTCTACATACCGATATTCGTTGGCTAAACGGATGTAAGATTCTGGGATCTGATTCAAGAGGTCAAATCCTTGGGGAGAAAAGTAAGGAGGAGCTGTTAATTCATCTTCAGAATCCATTTTTTATCTGTAGACTTGCATTTTTGACTGACATTACTCAACACCTCGGCATGTTAAACTTGAAATTACAAGGGCATCACCAAATCATACCCACACTAATTAAGGAAATCAGTGTCTTTGAAGCAAAGTTGGATTTATTTATCAGCCAGTTACAAAAGTCTAATTTTACACACTTTCCAGCGCTTTCTAAAGCTCCAAAAGAAAATCCTGATTTAATTAAAAGTGAATGGTTTGATGCATCATTAGAAAAATTGAAATCAAATTTCTCTGCTCGCTTTCAAGACATTCGTCCTCTGACTCCACTTGTGCTTTTTCTTGACTATCCTTCACAAGTGACGAATCTATCAGTGTCAAGGCTGCAGATATGCAGATACTGGGAGGAGATAAAGGTGCAGTGCAGCTCGAAATAATTGAAATGCGGCATAACATGGCTCTTCGGGACTAACGCAAGGATACGACACCAACAGAGTTTTGAATGAAATATGTGTCTTCTAATTAGTTTCCACACATATCTAAATGCTGCAAAAACCTTTTGACCATGTTTGGAAGCACTTAAGTTTGTGAAGCAGGATTTTCTGCAATGACCAACATCAATTCAAAGAAACGAAACTCTTTGACTGATGAAAATTTAGAAAGCCTGATGAGGGCAGCTGTAGATAGATAGATAGATAGATAGATAGACAGACAGACAGACAGACAGACAGACAGACAGACAGACAGATAGATAGATAGATAGATAGATAGATAGATAGATAGATAGATAGATAGATAGATAGATAGATAGATAGATAGGTGGGTAAGTAGGTAGATAGATAATATTGTTCACTATCATGCAATCACATTTTCTATCCTAGTTACTATAAGTAAGTAGTAGAAGTAGTAGATTTGCGTATGAATGTGAATCTAAATGAAAATACAGTTCTTACTATTGCATAGCAAGTCAGCGGGACTTGTTAAATGATGGGAACAACTATGGATTATTGCGACATTAACATATCTGCACCAGGAACAGTTGCTGTTTTTTTTTAAAAACGACATTGCAAAGCGGTCACTATTTGATATTGACATGTACACTAGAAAATGTACAACCCATGCAAAAAAGGAGGATGTGAATGAAAAAAATACATAACACCAGTCTACACATACGACAGTAGTAAATTGAACAGAGGGATGAAGCCAAGAACGACCGCAGTAAAGTGAACAGAGGGATGAAGCCAAGAACGACAGCAGTAAAGTGAACAGAGGGATGAAGCCAAGAACGACAGCAGTAAAGTGAACAGAGGGATGAAGCCAAGAACGACAGCAGTAAAGTGAACAGAGGGATGAAGCCAAGAACGACAGCAGTAAAGTGAACAGAGGGCTGAAGCCAAGAACGACAGTAAGGAGAAAAGTGAACATTTTATATTACGACTAACGAGAGAAATTGTTGCTAAATAATTTCTATGAAATGTACTTATTGTGCTGAAAGAAATCGAGAAAGGATACAATTATCTGTAATAATACTTAGTAAAAGTGCTCATATTATTGTGGTAAATGCTTGATACAAAACGTATCACAGACAATACCGAAAATATTTATTTTTTCAGAGAGGTTTATCTTGGTCTTGATTTTATGTGAATCTTTGGATTTGGATATTGATTTTGTATCATTTCTTCATAGTTCTACTTTTCTAATGGTTTAATGCATGTTATTCCTGAAAATTTTTTAGAAAGCTTGATAATACAGATTTATTGAGACGACCTAATTAAGCCAAAAAAGAAAGAGAAAGAAAGACAGAAAGAGCCAGCATATATTTCGTGAGCAAGTGGGTTGAAGCCAATAAGCTAAACTGACGTGACATGAATGCTGTTACAAAGTGAACTTCACAGGAGCTATATATATCTTTAAAATTGTCAGATGAGTAATATATCAATGTTATAATTAAAAACTTCTGATCTGGAAAGATTAATGCTGATTAGAGAAGAGAAGATATTAAAGCTAAACAATAAACAATTTGTTTGGTAGAATAAATCAAAATTGTTGTAGAAACCTTGACAAACATTTATATTATTAAGCTATAATAACAAAACCTGTAACACTTTAGAATAAATTGTAACTGTGCACATCATTTATGACCATATTGTTTATTGAATTTTGTCTGGAAAGAAATATTTTTGTACATTAAATTTAATTGTAATTTTCATCATTGCTTAATGTAATGCATTAATCGCGATATAATATCAAGCCGTAATTGTAATATTGCTCGTAATGAAGTCACCTGGAGGCTCACAAAACTACACTAAAGGACTTAATTAACCTATATTTAATTGCGGTAGATGTGATGGTATCGGTAAATGCGCTTTATAATTAGGATTTCATTAAGCGAGAAGGCTCGTCACAACAGTGATAAAGAGGCACGTCACAACAAAGATTATCTGCTTCTCAACACACTGACAATCAATGTAATGAAAGTGCGTCTAGCGTCACTTTCCGACTTCAAAAACAAGAGTGACGTGCTTCTTAGAGTGAAAGATGCCCGAGGGTCTTGCATGAAGAACAGTTTCGAATCCGCCACGCTTGAATGATCATCAGCTATCCCTCTTCCCAAGCAAAGATCTTAAAACTAAGGACCAAGGTTGCTTAAGGCACAATACAGTTCTCAGCTGAGATCTAACACTGCATACTGCTAAAGCAATAACTTTGCATACGTGAGATTTTAACACTGCATAAGATTATGATTTTTTTAATGTGTATTTTAACATTGAACATTTTCACTGTGTTCACAATTCTACATGTTCACTGTCCTACATATTCACCATTTTACATTTCAGTCCTACATGTTCACCATTTTATATGTTCAGTCCTGTATGTTCACCGTTTTATATGTTCGCTGTCCTATAGGCCTATATTCACTCTCTTACCTGTTCACTGTCCTACGTATTCACCATTTTATTCACTGTCCTACGTATTCACCATTTTACAAGTTCATTGTCTTATTTGTTCACCATCCTAAATGTTCATTGTTTTACATGTTAACCCTCTTAATGTTCACTGTCCTCTTTGTTCACCATCCTAAATGTTCATTGTTTTACATGTCCACCCTCTTAATGTTCGCTGTCTTTATATTCACCATCTTAAATGCCCATTTCTTTACATGTTTGTCACAGTCTGATAAAAATGTCATGACTCCCTGACCCACTTGTTGGTTACTTCAAATATTGAGATTTGAAATTCCTTTGTTTGGAGCTCTCTCGTGATATTCATATCAAGAAGCTCCAGCAAAGAGGTCACGACGTTATGTAACTTTAGGCCCATTGTCTAGGTTCTAGAACCAACTACATGCCACGCGATCCGTCACGTGATATGCTTTATGCTTTCTTATAAATATTGGTAAAACGCACCGGTCCGACACTGCGAGAAAACAATTAGCTACACACACCACGTTAGCTACTCGAGTCATACGGACAGGCCGGCGAGGTAGATGAGAATAGACACTTCGACTTCTCATAAGGTATCGTTTTTATTTGATTGTATTCTGTATATTTTAACTATGCATGTATTTGTGCCATGTATTATTATTATTGTATTGCTATATACTTGAGCACGGTTCGTTGAAATGACTGAAAACCTATAAGTTATGGAATATAAATTCATTGTAACTCTTTTCCATTGTAACTTTAATTTATATTGCTTTTAAATTCACTAGAGCCAGAAATGCCTGCGCTCGATATGAATTTCTCATGTAATTCAATTTATTGCGTGTAATTTTAATTGTAAATTGTGAAGCGCTTTGCTGTTTGAATTACCCCTTTGTATGAACATTAATTTAACGTTGTAGATATTTTATGATTCATACGTCATGCACTGTTAAATGAAACGTGCGTGAGAAGATTACATTTTCTAAATCTAAATTGTAAATGACGCGTAGTCGAATTTCTAATTCAAAGCATTTAAAACGGAACGTGCTTAAGTAGCGAAAACACTAGCAGAGATTATAGGACACATTTTCCTTTCATAAGGTCGGTTCCTTGTCTGCATCCTTGAACTTGGACAAGTTGTCTTTGTCTTCGTCCTGAAGACCTGTACAAAGCTGGTTTGAATTCTGAGGAGAGAATTCAATTATTCTAAGAGTCCACACCACTGTAAAGCAACGTCAACGAATAGACGTATGCTGGTCTAAACTCAAGTTCACTAGCGACATAAAAGGATAATTTCCACTGTATGCCACGTGCATTTCCGCTGATGTGACTACTGTGAGAAGACCGGTACGGACTGGGATAACGAGACCAGGCGATACAGAGACTTACAGCTGAGTATTCCTCAGTTGATACAAAGTTCATAAAGAAACAATTGGGCACTTTTTCTCTCCAGAAACTTTAAGCACATACGTGCGAGAATTAAGAAATAGACTTTCGCGCTCGTATTTGATTATTGTTAAATTGTTAAACTTTATTAAATCTTATTTTAATTGTTAAACCTCTTCGTAGTTAATTTTTATGCATAATAGACCTAAAGATTACTTCTTGGATTGGATGGGGGCGAAATTGAGCTGAATGACATAACGAATGCATATTAATTTAGAGGAATTTAACGACTCCAACCCAGCTAACGTACGCAATTTATCAGTTTGTAAATCTGTCGTCTGCACTACAAGACACATTTTTAAATTAGTCAAATGATAAGTTGAGCAACCAGTCTGTATAGGATATGAGAGAAGGAATTAATTTATCTATTATCTTTTAAAGTCCTTAATTATCCTAGGCAGGGTCTATAAATAAATACTGGAAACGTAACAATGTTCACCCTTTTAATGTTCACTGTCCTATATGTTCACCATCCTAAATGTTCATTTCTTTACATGTTCACCCTTTTAATGTTCACCATCCTAAATATTTGTGTTATTGGTGAACTGCAAGCCACTGTGCAAATCCTGATCACATCGTGCATGTGACAGTTAACGAGTTCAAAGCCAAGTGATGGGCTTCTTTAAACGCATCAAGGTTGGGGTGGGGGGAGTAATTTCGCATTCGAGACGTGTGGGTCGATACTCGTAAAAGAGACATCTGGGTCGCTGAGCGTTTAAGTAGTAATGCAATTAATTGCAGAGATTTCAGATTAATTAACTTATTTTTAAAGAGATTCTCCAGCAGAGACATATTTCAAATCCAACAAAGTTGCTGAATATTTTTGTTGTTGTCTTTTTAATATTGAAACCGTTGATGAGGCAGTACTAAATACAGTGTAGAGCATAAAGGTCACATGATCGATGGTCTACGATAAAACTTGACTGATTTTGATGAAGTGGGTTTCTACTGCCGAACTCTACTGTTAAAAGCCGATACATTAATAACAGTAATCCATAAGCACAGCAGTGGGTTGTCTTGAATTAAAGACTAACTCTTAATACTCAGTTTGGCACTAAAAGTTCATATCCAAGCTGATCCAGAGGTTAAACTTTGTAGAAACAAGCGTTATTCAATCATGCGTGGGTCATTCATCCTAAAGCAGCTAGCACACCCCGTCAAGTTAACTTAGAGCACCGCTCCAGACAGTTGCAACTGGCATTTTCAGCATTTAAGAGCTACAGACTCGCATTAAGGCGTTTTTAACATGCAAGTTAGACAACTGCATGTTTACAGTGCAGCCCCGCTGTGAATTATTACAACCATCGCTAAAACAAACTACGATAAATACGGAAACAGTGATCAAAACAGTGTATTAATAACTTACCAAATCACTAAACGGTGAAAGCCCTCCCGTGTATAATCCTGACCTGAGGCCGAGAAAGCACCTGTAGCATGGTGATCGAATCCGCCGTGCAAAGGGAGACAACTATCGCGCAGCAGCCTAAAGGTGACAGACTATGGACCGCGCAACAGGTATTCTGACGTCGCTCAGAGAATGAGTCAAGTCACACAAACGGACGCGGCTTTGTGGGGAATCCCCAGCATGTTTTGGAACCCCAGAAAGAGTAAAACTATGCGTCATCCGACTCTTTGCCTGCTACGAGTATTAAATTGGCAGTGCTGGTATGCAGCACAAACTCTTGCTGACAAAATCAGTGACACCTCCTTTTTTAGTTTTTTTTTTTTATTTTAAACAATTACTTTTAACCGCTACCCGATGTGCATCAGGAAGTAACTGCCGTCTAGAAATTTATATTTTCTAATCAGTCATACTCAATGAAAAGTAACTTATGATTTAAAAATCATGACATTAAACAAAAACTTAACGTTCCCAGTCAATTTAGTACACGCAGAGATATGAAACTGATCTGTGAAAAATAGGCTGAAATTATTTTCATTCACATTACATTTGTACGGAGAAACCACTGTAACGAACAATTTCAAATTTTCAAACGAACTGTCACGGGCAAGAGACTAGGAATGCGTGACAGATGTTCTTCTTCGACTTCGTAAGGGTCGATTATTGTCCACCACCCTACCCACCCACTCCGACCACGCTCGAGAGTTTAGTTTGCAAGGCGTTTTAAGTCGGTGAATTGCACTACATTAACAAGAAATACATCGAACTATTTTGCTTCAAACATTTTTTCCCTTCTAACTTATCTAGGACAATAAATGATCATGGCAGTGTTGAGTGGCTATAAATAATTCTCGCAAATATACGCAATAAACACCATGTAAAAAGGGCAATAATGCACATATAAACGCGCGCGCGCGCACACACACACTCTTACATACAGAGGGAGAGAGAACGGCACACGTCTTTTGGAAAAATGACACACTGAAAGGGTGAAAGAGGTACCTAGTATAAGTATGCTATAGAAAGGGTTAAAGATGTAGCTAAAATGTAGAAAGGATGAAAGAGACAGCTAGTACGTTGTAAAAAGGGTGAAAGACATAGCTAATATGTTGTGACAGCGGTAACTAATATGTAGAACGTGTTAAAGAGGTAACTAATATGTTGTAGAATGGGGAAGCTATGTTGTAAAAAGGGTTAATGAGATTGAGACAGCTAGTATGCTACAAAAAGAGTGAAAGAGATGCTAATATGATGTAGAAAGGGTGAAGGAGATAGCTAATATATTGTAAAAGGGCTGACAGCGGTAGCTAATATGTTGTAGAAGGGTTAAAGACGAAGCTATGTTGTAGAAAGGGTTAAAGAGGAAGCTAATGTGTTGTAGAAAAGGAGTACAGGAAGGAGACGTACATGTTCCGGTTTAGAAATATAAAGTATTTATTAAAAATTAAATTTATATGGCTTCCTTCCTGATCTTATGCTCTAGCTTTAGTTTTAAGGCAATACAGCTAACCGGATATAATCGTAGTTTATTCATAACAGCGTGGCTGGCGAATCCGGAAAACTCTACTCTCACCTACACGATAAATAAAAAGATTCAAAAGTAACTAGTACTCTTTCAGTCAAACTGTTCATTATATTTATTATATACTTATTTAATTGTAGTCTTAGGAATTCTTGATCAGGAATTGGAAGTAAACGTGCATGCTCACTATGAAGCACGGTAATTAAGTTGTTTATTTAAAAAAAAATAACGGCTATAAAGATCATAAATGAAATAATGCGTGAAATTATTTGCTCATGCATTGCGCTTCGTGCACACACACACATGCACAGACATACACGCATGCGCGCACACACACACGCACACACACACACACACACATGCACACACATACATGCATGCTTGATCAGAGCTTTACTTCAAGTTTAGTTCCACTAGTCAAAAGGGTGAAATTAGATTCCTGATGTGAGAGGTGGAGAACTGGAGGGAAGCTGGTGGTTGTCGAAATCGAAGAACGATAAAAAAGAAAATAATAATAAAATAACAAGGCCAGGGCCACTGCAAATATTATGACTTCCTACTGATTAGGAGTCTTAAAGCTACAGGTTGCAAGCGAAACCTTCTCACCCCTGACTCATCCCTCAGTCGGATGTGTGTGTCGTCCCGGGGGTGGGTGGGTGGGGTGGGGTGACATTCTTCTCTATTCACCCACTTCCCCATGTCAACCGGGCTTCGCCACACCTTACCGAATCCAAGCAAGCGTTCTCATTGTGCTGCTCGCAGACTTGCTGACGTCACCAGCTTGTATTTCGTTTTCTCTCGCTACCTTCCGGGTTGCCCGCTTGTAACCTCTTTCGTTTTCTCTCGTTATCTATCCATTCTATCGGGTTGCTCACTTGGACCATCAAGCGGTTTTCTCAGTAAGAAAAATCAGTTTTCCGTCGCAAATAGCAAAACAAACAAGCACACTTCAAACACACAAACACACACACACACATATATACTGGACCGCGCGATAAGAGGACCCGGAGACAGGAGGACATTTGCCTCCAGGCGCCGGCTAGTTTAAGTAAGCCGATTTTGCTGGCTGGGAGGGCTCCGTACAAGTCTCCTCATCTCATTGGACATGGGATCCACTTTCGTACTTCCATCCGACGGACTAGATACTCGGCCCACTATGCACGTGATCCTGTCGAGTCAATGTGAAAGAAGCCTAAATTCCTACTCGATCCACTAGCTCTCTATGAGCAGTATAGCTGAAAGAGAATTAGGTACAGCCGTTATCATCCACTGCACTTTTGACCTCCTTTACACATAGGGTCATTCTTGCATACCGAAGGCTGATATTTAGCAAAAGCAAAACAGCCTCTCTCTTCTGGCATCTCGATCGTGCATTTGTACTTGTTAACTGCAGGCAGATCAAACAAACAAACAAACAAACAGCCTTGACCGGACTATGGCCAGGGTATTATAGTCATTTTGGGTCATAAGGCGATTTTTTTTTCAACGGTATCAACAAAACCTTTGATTTGTATTCTACTTTTAGTACTAACCATCCTCGAAAGTTGCCGTCATCCAACTTTACCAATTATTGGCAAATCAAGATGATTTTGTTTAATCATTATAATTGATGGTGAGTAAAATATTTTACTCACAAGTTTTAGATATGTCGTTCAATGTTAAAGTTGGCTGAACTTAATGAAAATTTAATGAAAGTTTAGATTGTTGCTACTAAAACAAAGGAAAATGCTTCAAGCGAACTGTCGATACAAGACAGGAGATTCACTTTCCTTCTGGCCGATGCGCACGTACTTTGCGCACCTAAGGATTAAAGAGAGCGGTTAGAGTCGTCCTTGAACTTCTCTCTGACCCCGAACAGGGATCGAAATTAGGATCTCTTTAGTAAGAGGTGTGTGTTACACCCATTCCCCGCCACTAGTCACCTTCACCCGTCTGTCCCTACTCCTTATCAGCAACTACTACCACTCTGGTACCTTTCTACGATCGCGCCCTCTCATCCACCTACTACTGGTACCTTACTACCATCGCGCCCTCTCATCCACCTACTACTGGTACCTTTCTACCATCGCGCCCTCTCATCCAACCGCATAGGGACGCGTTTGATAGCAACCTTCCCAGTCAACATTTGCAAGAGTTTCTAGTTGTTCTCTGTTTGTTTATCTTTATGTTGTTAACAATAAACCAAATGATACACATACACACGCACGCACATCAAATACAGAAGTCAGAACACATGGCTTTACCTTTTCAAAATAGCAGATACGTGAGCGATTGGACTCACGGAAACTGCATTCATTCTACCAAGCATATTTCAGATAACTCACCATAAAGTGCTGACCTCAGTGACAGTATCAGATAACACGAGTTAACCTTTCGTCAGATAACGCGAACCCTACACCAACAGCTGCCAAATACCACGGACATACCGTCATACATTACGCTAATCTGTTTCTCGCTTGGGGTTACCTATGTGAACGGTCAGAATTATTGTAACAAACCGCACAGTACAGCCCTCATTCACTTGATCTTAAAGACGTAATCTCCACGAAACTGGGACCAAACAACCAAATAAAATTTTGAAAACACGTTCTTGAATCAAAAATGAGATGTAATCTAAAGTGAAGTACGACGACTTTCTATGTTTATATAACCAGTAAATTAGTGTTTTATGTACTTAATAAATATTTTTTTCTGAAATTCTGAAGAGATAACATTTAATTCAAATGTCCGTGTTCGCCAGTGTGCCAGATGGATGGATGGAGTGTAGGGGGCGCTTCCGGCTTCCGCCGCTTTCGCGCTGGTCAGTGTGCCAGACAAACACACGGTGTACTTATTGGGTTGCGGATAGCCAAGACTTCAAAGCATTTAGGACTGGGTAAACCAAGACTAGTTATTGCGTTTGGAAAGATTTATGAAATGGGGGTTCAAGTTAAGGTTAGTAATTATTAATTTAAAATACACGTAAGAATGAATAATGCAAAAGTCAATGATAGCAATAAGAAAAAAAATGGATGTGCGAGGGGAGAAAAAAAATAGAGTGGTTCGCCTTAGTAAGAAAGAGTTGTTTGGAACTACTGCTAGTGCATACACACATACATGCCTTTTTTAGCTTATAATTTTCTTTATAGAATGAAGATGAAACGATGTTGTGAGTGACGACAAGACATGGTTAGAAGGGGCAGGATTCACCGAGAAATGACAGCATGAGAGGTGGGGAAGAAGGAACAGAATACAGTGAGAAAAAAGAAATTGCTCAGTGGAGAGTGACAAGATACAGTGAGAAGAGACGAGCCACAGTGGAAAAAATTATAGGATGTAGTGAAAAGAGCTGGGGGACACACTGGAGAGTGACAGGATACGGAGAAGAGATGGGACACATAGGAGAGTGACAGGATACAGTGAGAAGAGATGGGACACACTGGAAAGTGGCAGGATATAGTGAGAAGAGATGGGACACACTGGAAAGTGACAGGATACGGAGAAGAGATGGGACACATTGGAGAGTGACAGGATACAGAAAGAAGAGACACGTAGGAGAGTGACAGGATACAGTGAGAAGAGATGGGACACACTGGAAAGTGGCAGGAATATAGTGAGAAGAGATGAGACACACTGGAAAGTGACAGGATACGGAGAAGAGATGGGACACATTGGAGAGTGACAGGATACAGAAAGAAGAGACACAGTGGAGAGTGACGGGATGCAATGAGACGAGACGGGATACAGTAGAAAGGGGCAGATGTCCTAAGAAATAGAAAATTACAGTGAAAAATTGGTAGACCAATGTGAAAAGGGACAGGGCGAGTGAGACATACCAGGACACATGTAAATGGATAGGATGCAGTGAGAAGCAATATGGCACAGTGACACATGGGATACATGATAATTATGGAGAGAAAAGACCAAGAGAAAAAAAGAAAAGTTACTGTCAGCATACAGTGAGCTGGGGTACAGTTTAGGAAATTGTTTTACTGTTAGTAATAGTGAGATGCGATAGGATTTAGAGAAATTTTTACTGTTAATAGTTTATAGTGAGATGTGATAGGATACAGGGAATTGTTACTCTTTGTACATAGTGACAAAGGTGATAGGATCTAGGGAATTGTTACTATTTGTACATAGTGACAAAGGTGATAGGATCTAGGGAATAACGACAATACAATGTACTTTGTCCCTCGTCATATTAAATGCATGTTTTTCATAAAATATAAAGAAACAGATCGCTTAATGAAGTGCGAATGTTCATAAATTATATATAAAATATATGTAACCTTTGACATTACTAAGACTGCAACATCTCAAATATAACAATACAGTAAATCTCAAGTTTTCAATACTAAGACTGCAACATCTCAAATATAACAATACAGTAAATCTCAAGTTTTCAATACTGAGTATAATGCACCTCAGATCTGAAAGCATTTCATAACATAAACAACAAGAAATTAGTTTGTGGAATATATACGACTCGCGCTGACCATTACCATACGAATCTATATTTTTGTTTCATAACTCTATCACCTCTTTGAGGCATTTCAGTTCACCTGCTGTGCACAAATAATATTATCAGAAGCAGCTGTGAGTGGTTTTATTGGTTGCAGATGTGCCACTGGTTGATATTGATCATCCATCACCTGACATAGTACACAGACCCGCCCTACTGCTTTCAAGCCAGTTAGCTCCAAGTCTTAATTAGGTTAAAATAAAATGATTGCCTCAGCAACATTAATTTTCGATAGTTTTTTTTTTTTAAACTGTTTATAGCGGTTATTTTTACTTCAAAGTAAATTGCCAGATGGCAATCTGATGTTGTATACAATATGAAAGTCAAAACACCTCTTACTTGCAAGAATTTCACTTTATCCAGACAAAAATGAATTGAATACCTTTACCTCTCCTTAGTCAAAACTCACTTAATCTTAGTCAAAATACATTTAACTTCCGTTTAGTTTTCACTTAGTCAAAATACATTTAACTTCCGTTTAGTTTTCACTTAGTCAAAATACATTTAACTTCCGTTTAGTTTTCACTTAGTCAAAATACATTTAACTTCCGTTTAGTTTTCACTTAGTCAAAATACATTTTACCTACCCCTCTGACCAGTATCGGATTCCTTGCGGGGGGGGGGGGGAGTAGGAGAGTTAATTTTGTTTACCGTTTTCCATTCAAGGGGAACGCCGTTTAAACAAAACAGGGGCGTGGGCTATAGCTAAATATCAGAACTTATTTAGTCTCAAACTTAGTCAAAAAAAGAACTCATTTAACCTTCACTTAGTCAAAGCACATTTCACCTTCACTTAGCCACAAAAGGGACTCATTTAACAGATACCTAGTCATACAATGACAGAGAGAGAGGAGGTAGAGAAAAAAAAGACAATATAGTGAAGAGGAAAAATGAAAGACAGAGATAGAACAATAGAATAATAGAGACTATATGTCATTCTCAGTACATTTACAGATCACGAATTTTCAACAGAAACAGAAATCAAATATACTTTATAAGAATTTAATCAAAATATAATTAGTAAGAGTTTTGTTGTTTTCTTTCACATTATGTTACTTTCTTACGTATTCTCTGTACAATCATGTGTATTGTATTTACAAAGAGATCACGTGTAGCGTTTTTAAAAAGAGATATTCTCTGTATAACCACGTGTGGTGTATTTACAAAGAGGTCACGTGTAGTGTATTTTAAAAGAGGTATTCTCTGTACAATCATGTGTGTATTTACAAAGAGGTGTATTTACAAAGAGCCGAAAGATGTGTATTTACAAAGAGATATTTTTTGTGTATTTTAAAAGAGGTATTCTCTGTACAAGCATGTGTAACGTGTTTACAAAGGGGTGTTCTCTGCTCACTCTATTAAAATGGTCGTTTAATGACTGAATAAATCTATTTGAATAATCAAAATCAACTTACATAAGTCTGTCATAAAAAATATAAAATTACGCAAATACTATTAATTAGCAGAACACTCTTATTCGTTTACAGGAGTGATAAATAAAACAACCTTGGAAATTAATGTTGCCAACGTAACTGGACTAAAGCTTCCCCACCATGGGCAAACAAAATAGTCAACAAAACAAATCTCTAGCCTTTTCAAAAACAACAAATTCACTCAGAAGTACTGAATAAATGGATTTCTTTTTTAGATAAACTAAATAAAAGCAGGATAAAAAATATTGTAGGAAAGCCTTCACATCCATAACAGAAATTATCAACTATCAACAAATGAGCGAAGGAAATGAATATTCTTACCCGATGACGCCAGCTAGTGTATTTATATCTCCCGCAGTCAGTCAGTGGGCCCAATGCTGACTAAAGTATGTCAGTCTGTGAATCATAGGATGACCACAACACTCCTTCCATGACTCACAGGGATAAATTTAAAACGAAATTGTAGAGAACCAAGGCCACGAAATCCTTCCAGGTTACCACGGACGCTGGTATGTCAGAATGAATGACGTGGTCAGTTATTTTTAACTCCACCCAAGTCTTGTGACTTCTCGTAGTTGTACATCTGTTATCCCTGAAAACGTTGAATTATTGTCGACTTGTCTTTATTATAATTAACTCTAAATAAAATGACAATGATTTGTGGTAAATTCATTATGCTTTCCAACTGAGCAGTAAAATGCTGGCTTACTTATTTTAAACTACACAAGAAACATACGCGCAAATAGACGATGTCAGCTGTTCCACTAAAGCAACAACGTACGCTAGAGTCGATTTTCCACGCGCATGTTTGCGACATTCTGTCTTTCGCATTTACTCCCGCCGTTATAATTCATTTCCTCTGCAATATCACTTTTATCTCAAAAAAAAAAAAATCAGAGTAAAGACTCAAAGAATAATATTGAAAACTCAGTTTAAACCTTAACTTGTCATCCACATAATTTTTATAGTTAAACAGACTTCAGTGTTCGGCTGAGTAATATATATTTTCTCCGAGTTTGCTTACAAATCAAGAGGCGATGAACCCGGGCTGCAGTCAAGACAATAATGATGTCAACGATCCATTTACTGTAATATATATATTAATGTACTATTGACATAATTTGATAGCCTGGTGTTTAGGTCTGAACCTAAGGGTTGGCTTAACATAAGCCTTGCAAGCAGGTGTGTTTCTTTGGGGAGGGGGGGTGTAAAATTGGGGCGGATGGACCCTATAGTAGCAAGGGAAGGAATAGTTTTAAAAATCTTTTTTTTTCCTCCATGTATCTTTGCGCACAGCTTTCATAGTTTGCTTGGTTGCAACCAGTCAGAAACAAAATAAATGTTGAATTTATCGAATTATTTTGCAGCATTGCAACTTAATAGTTATTTTAAATTATTTAGTGTGTTACGCCCCTATAACAATAAATAGACCGAAGTTAGTTACTCCACCAAAATATTGCATAGACTTAAACTATCAAAACAATACGTAGGCCTTAGAGAGTTTCACCACTAAAACATTAAATCATAAATCATTTAAAACATTAAACAGATCTAATTATAACCTAGACCTAAATTATACCACTAGAACATTATATACGCTTAGTAAATTATACAACTAAAATACTTCATAGCCTTAGCGAGTTATAGCACTTCAACATTATTTAAGGCTTAGTGAGTCACATCACTACAACATTGCATAGGACTTATTGACTATTACCACTAAATCATTACATAGTGACGGAGCAGAGTTGTCTTTCCCTTTATTTTAAATAAAATATTATATTACTTGTTTAATGTCAGCATGACATGATCTTTGGTTACTGTGTGTTTTGTAAGTACCAGAGTTAAAATAGCAACCCTTGAAGAGAATGTGCTAGAACTTGCTGGTGTAATCCATACTTGACTTATGTGGATGCGTAGTTTTAGCATCCAATGGTTAAGATTTACAAGAATGAGACCAGCCAATGGGACCAAAGTTTACCTGCTGAAATAATTATATGCTCTAATCACTTTGAATTTGATCGGTTATGAAAGACAACTGTTAGCTTACTAGTGAGTTAACTGACTGATTGAAAGAGAGTGGATTTAGACATTTTTTGTGCATTTTGCTCTTGATATATTGTATTTGCATTTTATGTAGAGATGTATTATGTGAGAAGAACATTACTTCTACAGTTGTGAATTGTGATGCTTGTATGTAATGTGTTGGACACGTGACATTGTTTCTAGTGAACACATTCATAAATTATTATGTTGTATTTATTAGGCTGTATACATATATAGAGCTAATAAATACTGTTGCAGGAAACTATAAGATGATATTTGAATGTAAGAAAGAATGGAGTTAGGGATGATAAAATTAAAAATTTAGTGTTTGTTCCTGATTATATTTTAGAGGAAAGAAGCAACCTTTGTAGAATTTCAGAGATTGCTAAAATTTCAGGATTTTCTTCCTGGTTCCTGGTTTATAAATCATTACAGTCACAATAGATTCAAGAAGTCTCTATCCCAGTGTGTAAGTGTAAGGATAGACTGCATGCTGTTCATGTATGATGGCAAAGAATGCTCAACTACAACAAGGAATTTCTGGTATAAGGAAGTTACTGGAAATTGCTACATTGTTGTTCAGCTTGAGGGAACTAATACAGCGGAGGAGGACCCAAATTTGTCTCGTAAGAACAGTGGTTCATGGAACATTATTCTACAGCTACTAGAGGAACATGTAAAGAATTGACAATTCTATTGTGAACAATAAACTTGTGACATTGTTATGAAAGCACGTGAAAGACTATTGCAGCAGCAGCATTCACACGGTTATGTATGAACTATTATCACTTATCTCTATATAACTCCATTTCTCTTCTATGATAACAATAACCCTGTGATTTATTTTGATACTAATCTGCTGAATTATGTGTTAGAATATAAGACTGTATAAGCATGAAATTATTTGAATGTGGTTTCATGGAAATATTGATGTCAAATAAATTTTCATTGTATTTGTTATATGTATATTTGATTGTTGATTTAATAAATTTATTGTTAAACTTATTGACCTTCTTAAACATATTAATAACCATGTGTTAGAGAGGTAGTGGGTGGATGGGGACTCGTTAAATGTAGATTAAAAACGGATTTATCTTTGGTAAGACGTTTTCCATCTACGGAAATATTGTGTGACGGTAAATGTTGTGGAAGAGAGAAAACGTTTACAGTGCCCGCAGATCCGCCAAGTGAGAGAGACGAGTGATGTCTTCTGGAGAATTATTAATAATATAAATTAAGATTCTCATCACTTGTAATTAATTATGAATGATTAATAATAATAATGATCATAACCAAGTAACTAGGGTGGCGTTTGTGTCACACATAGGTATAGTGAGTTTAAAAAAGGTGAGAACGGATGCTCCGGTTTATGTAGCTGTATATGTATTCTAAACAGTTTTACCACAACTGCACATATTTATTACAAGAACGATGAAAACTTGCCGAAGAAAAAAACAAAATCTCGATTAATTCAATAAAATGAAAGGTTTCTTTAAATGGCGAACGCTAACTATAAATTTATTTTAATTAACCCATATAACTACTGTCTTCTAGTAGCAGCAACAACATCGGCACATTATTTTATGTTGTAAGGCTCTATTGATTTTGTAACTATTGCAAAATGCTGTGATCTTAATTCTGACTCCGAAGCAAAATGTCACAAAGTTGACGTGATAATTTTATACATCGACGAATAGCACTACTGTTTTAAAAATAAAAATCCTTTAAAGAATGGGAGAACCATAATTAGAATGACGTTACACAACAGTGCAACAAAAGACCACAACCATCTCCATCTTTTAGGAAAACAAATCTTGCACTTGGTCGTAAAAATTTGGACTAGGCTCCGGTTTGCAAACTCAAAAATATAGGTGACTCTAAAAGTGGAGTTACCTATTTTTCAACTGTTATTATTTATTTAAAATTTATAATTTCTGGGAAACGGTTCTTCAAGTCCATATTTAAACAGTTGTCTCCCCTTGTTTTGGTCACGATACGCTGCGTCTTCTCGCCATCGGCCATGGTGTATTAAGAAATGTTAATCTCCACATTAACTTAGCCCGATGCTGTTATCAATCATTTCTACTACCGTTTGGCGGGACTCAAAACATTCAGAGTGAAGTTAACAAGTACAGATAGCTTTAGGCACTTTTTATATCCGCTGTGTTCTAATTTAGAATTAAGTTGCTTGGACATTTGAAAATTCAGTGTTCTACTTAACATGGTACTTTATAAAACGAACTCAACTGTACGGTTTTAAACACTGCGATAGTGAGTTTTGCTCTGCAAATATTTTTAAACAATGTTAGAGTGAAGAAAGAAAGGGAAAGAAGCGAGGCAATATCATGTTTATCCATAATCATCGCTAGTAAAGAGTTAATTCTCACTTCAAATTTGAACAAATCCAAAACCACTGCGTCAGCTGCATGCTGTAGGGAAGGGGATGGATTGAAACTCGGCATCGTTAACTTATTGTAGGTTTCTTATTTATGCTTATTGTATAGGGGTTGGAGGAAGAAGAAAAAAAAGACGTCTATTGTATGCCTGCCTTAGTAACGGAAATAAAACATCTGTTACGATATGATCGGCGCTGTGATTTCATCATGTGTCTTCGTTATTGTCAGTCCCATATTTCGATCTCTGTGTTGTGTGTATGTTTGTGCGGGGTGTATCTGTGCCACATTCAGTGTTTCAGTTTGGGTTTGTGCGCATCTGTATATTTGCATATGAGAGAGAGAGAAATATGTGTGTGTGTGTGTGTGTGTGTGTGAGAGAGAGAAAGAGAGAGAGAGAGAGTGTGTGTGTGAATGTGTGTGTGTGTGTGTGTGTGTGTGTGTGTGTGTGTGTGGTGTGTGTGTGTGTTGGTGGGTGAGTGTGCATGCGCGCGCTCGAATTCTTTACGCTAGTTTTGAAGTCATTGACCCATTTGTCGGTTCAGATGCTTACAACAGCTCTGACTGAATGAGTTCTGTTTTTCGCGTTTACGGTGCATTTAGTTGGGGGGTCTGGGGGATCTCATGTGCCATGAATCAGAGTGCAGTTTCAATGTACGAAGCTACTTCTATTTGCATGTAGGCCTACATATACTTGACAAGTTTTATGGGCTTTAATCGATATCATAAGTGTTGGTCTGTCTAGCTATCTCCTGACACGTGTCACGTAGCCATTCGGATGTTGATATAACACAGCATTTCAGCATCGCCAGGTGATTGATTAGGGTCTCAGCCAGTCTGAGGGACGAATTTATAATGACCTTTATATGCGGGGAACCAACTTTCGCAGTAAGGAGCACCAACCTCGAGTCAGGTCATGACTGCATACCACTTACAAAAGGGCGACAGCTTTGAAGAATCGATTGATATTTAAGTCAGAACCGCGATGTAAGTAGGGTCGAGACACTGAATTGTGGTGATTAGAGCTGACACTCTGGGAAACAGGGAGTGGCCGTGAAACCGAATTTTTTTGCCCACTCTCGACGCCTAAAAATCCATTTCTGACAGAGATGACTCTCCATCAGCCGCCTTCTTGAGCTTTTGAACGAGTTAAAACTGTGAATGTGTGAACCAACCACTTAATATAGTGATACGCTATACAGTGAAATTTGAATGTGATTTAAAATAAACAGTAATTATAGTGATATATACTGTACAGTGGGGACTTATAGAGAGAGTGAAACATTAGACATGAGAATTTTGAAAGCAAATGAAAAATGAGCAGCATTGAGAAATACTAGGCAGCGGGAATTTTAAAATCTAACCTAACACAAGCAATACAGTGAAATACTAGTCAATGGGAATTTTTAATCTAACCTAACACAAGCAATACAGTGAAATACTAGTCAATGGGAATTTTTAATCTAACCTAATACAAGCAATACAGTGAAATACTAGTCAATGGGAATTTTTAATCTAACTTAATACAAGCAATACTATGATATAAATATCTCCTACTAAGCAGGAATTTTTAATCTAACCTAACACAAGCAACATTGTGAAATACTAGACAATAAGGATTTGAATGTAAATGTTAAACATTAAAACAGTAGATGTAATGGACTCCATATTTTAATGTAAATCATTCTGAATATAACACTTAGTACAGAAGACTCCCTAGTAATAAAAATCGGGACACTGGAAATTTTAATAATAAATGTGAAATAGTCCACTAAAGTAACAAGCTGAAGGAGTGCTTATAAATAATGAATGGTGATATATTGCACATCATTTTCATTACTCTTGTCATATTTTGCAATAATTCAGTGTCACAGGAGACATACTTGTGCTGTAACACCCTCATTTCCGCTCCTGACTTTTAACAGGTGTTTCCCCTTTTGGCACCTGCCAACAAACTTTTCAGATTACGTCTTTTAAACTGTTGTTACCCGATTTTCCAACTGCCAACAAAATTTTCAGATTGTCTTCTAACAGGTGTTCACCTGTTATTCACTGGCCAACAAACTTTTTTTAGATTATTGTCTTCTAACAGGTGTTCACCTGTTATTCACTGGCCAACAAACATTTCAAATTATTGTCTTCGAACGTGTGTACCCACTTTTTTCCATTAATTGTGTAAATAACTATTTTTTGTTTTTTTTAAATTATTACAATTAATAAAACTGTTATTATTTTTTTCAATTTCACTTCCGAGTTATTAATTATCAGACAGGAGGTATGTATGCTTAAGAGGTGGGGGTGTCACAGTCTGATAAAAATGTCATGACTCCTTGACCCACTTGTTTGTTTTCAAACATCAAAATTTGAAATTCCTTTGTTTGAAGTTCTCCCATGATACTTCAGTATCGAGAAGCTTCCAACAAAGAGGTCAGAGACATTATGTAACTTTGGACCATTGTCTAAGTTCTCGAACCAACCACATACTACGTGACCAGTCACGTGATGCACCTTATGATTTTTAATAAATACGGGAGCGCGATTCTGTAGAGTCACTCCGAGATTCAAGAAGCCAGATGCCGCTTAAGTCGTATAGGAACAGCCGACGCGTTTTGCTGAGATAACACCTCGATTTCTCACTAAGGTATTGAATTTATTTAATTGTATTTTGCATTGTTGAACTTGTATGTAATTTGTGCTATGCATTGCTATTGAGCTTAAGCACGGTTCGTTGATAAATGACAAAAACCTATGAGTATTGTATATAAATCATTGTAACTTTTCCCATTGTAACTTTAATTTATATAACTTTAAATTCACTAGAGCCAGGGATGCCTGAGCCCGACATGAATTTTCTATCGTAATTCAAATTATTGCGTATAAATTTTAATGTAAATTATAAAGCACTTTGCTTGGTTTGAATTGTCCCTTTGTATGAACTCTGAATTTTAACGTTGTAAATATTTGGTAATTCATACGTCATGCTTGTTAAATGCAACATGCGTGAGATTAAAATTTTGATCTAAAATTGTAAACTACGCGTTATGTCGAATTTCTGGCCCGAGCATTTATAAACTGATCCTGCTTAGGTAGGCGACTTTGAAGCAAGACGATTACGAAAACACTTTTGCTTTCAGGTCGGTTCCTGTTTCCTATTCCTTATCCTTGTTCCATTGAAGTTGTTCATGCTCTACGAGTGAGCTGAATCCACTGTAGTCCTATTGCCATTAACGGACAGTGCCGGCGCGGAGGTCTGCACGTCTGTCTATATTCACCATTCCATTCAGCGATATTGAAAGACAATTCCATTGTTATGCTGTATGCATCTTTGCTGAGGGAAGACAAGTGAGATAGACTGGTCTGGACTGGATTCGAACACGTGGACCAACATTCACCAGTTAAGTCATAACTCGGTGTACCGAAAATCAAAAGAAACTGTATTCGCTTGGCAATTCTCTAATTGACAATTTAAAGCACGTTGATTGCTACGGCTTAGAATTAGACTTCGCATTCGTATATTAACTGTTTGTTAAATTGTTAAACCTATTAAATCTTATTTTTAATTGTTAATCCTCTTTGTAGTACATTTTTATGCATAATAGACCTATAGATTTCTTGGTTTTGGATGGGGGCGAATGAGCTGAATGACGTAACGTATGCATATTAATTTAGAGGAATTTAACGACTCCAAAGCCAGCTTTGTACGCAAATTGTCAGTTTGTAAATCTGTTGTCTGCACTACAAGACACATTTTTAAAGTTAGTCAAATGATAATTTGGGCAGCCAGTCTGTTTAGGATAGAGAGAAGGAATTAATTTAATCTATCATATTTTAAAGTCCTTAAAATCCTAGGCAGGGTCTATAAATAAATACTGGAAACGTAACAGGGGGCATAAAATATTAATTTCTAAATTTACAAGTCAGTCAACAGCATACCTTGAAAAGTGATCCTCTTAAGCTAATTAGTGAATAAGTGAAGGGCGAGAGACGATCTACACACAGTCCTAGTAGAAGTGGTAGTGCTTGCAGGAGTGTTTCTGAACGAGTAACACTCAGGGACGGTTAGAGTAAGTATTCATTAAGCGTTGTCCCTGGGGATTGACTTAGTTTCTCCGACTGCAAATGACGAAGATTCTATCTGTGAGTGGGACTAAATAGATCGTGGATTAAGGAACTATTGTTAACTCCACCCATTTTTCACAGATAGACAGACAGACAGACAGACAGGTATTTTATTAACAGAGTTCACACAAAATTCTCATCAGCACTACGATCTTACAAGGTGTGTTCTAGCTTCGCAAGTATTCCCGAACTATGACAGGTGTTCTGAAAGTTACACAAGGTGTTTAGAATAGAATGCTTTGTAACAATTCCCGAGTTACACAAGGTATTCTAAATGGAATGCTTTGTAACAATTCCCGAGTTACGCAAGGTGTTCTAAATGGAATGCTTTTAACAATTCCCTAGTTACACAAGGTATTCTAAAAGGAATGCATTGTAACAATTCCTGATTTACACAAGGTATTCTAAATGGAATGATTTGTAACAATTCCCAAGTTACACAAGGTATTCTTAAACGGTATGCTTTGTAACAATTCCTGATTTACACAAGGTATTCTAAATGGAATGCTTTGTAACAATTTCCGAGTTACACAAGGTGTTCTAAATGGAATGCTTTGTAACAATTCCTGAGTTACACGAAGTGTTTAGAATAGAATGCTTTGTAACAATTCCCGAGTTACACAAGGTATTTTAAATGGAATGCTTTGTAACAATTTCCGAGTTACACAAAATATTCTAAATGGAATTCTTGGTAAGAATTTCTTATTTACGTCAAAAACCTGTGATTCCCATTTAAGTGTATATTATGAATCGCTTTAAATTAGTATTTAAAAAAGAATAAAATAACCAGAAAGTCAACTGTTAGTGCAAGAATGTAAAACAATATCTAAGCTACACCAAGTCAGCATTGTATAATTAAAAACGTGACGTCATCACAGGCCAGTCTGTGGTTTTAAGTATTATGTACTAGTGTATTTACCTTGTCGAAAGAACGTAATCCCTCTGTACAGTGCATTTCTTTTATTTTTTTAAATTTAAGGCAATGGTACATGTGATTGTTTTAATTAGATGTTAGAATATTAGTTGTAGAAAGTATTATAGCCAAAATAATGAATTGCTTATTAGAAACATTTTTTCTTCTCTTATTTTTTTATGGAATCAGTTACATAAAACAGAAAGGTGATTGTTTATGTTTTACGATTATTTTCTTCCTTCTTTGTCATATTGAGTAGATTTTCTTTTTATGTGTATTTTTCTTTATACAAAGATGGATACCAGACAAAAACAGTCATTACTGATTTGTAAGTCTTTTATAATATATAATTTGTAAGTTTGTATTCAAAAGCAATGATTCAGCAGTTTCTTAAAATAGATAAACCAGTTGTACGATCGAATCACCCACACACAGCAGTAGCAGCAGACATCACAACCATAAAACATTCCGACACAAATATTATTTTATTCAAATAGGCATGGTCATAAATTTTCATTAAGACCAATGTCAGACTGCAATGGGCAAAAGACTGCCTAATATGGCAATCATCTGATTTCTTTTAGGAGTAGGAAATGGTCCATGTGGTGCTATGGAAGGATCATGGTCGAATGAAGACAGATTTCAGACTTGAGAGAAAAATGGAAGTGCATCAGTTTCATAATGCTAAGGCAAATCTGCTTTGACAGTTGCATCAGTCATTGTATTCCACACCATGGTTATACATGTTGGGCTTAGGATCCCAAACACTCATGTTCAATATGGTGACGTAATTGTCTGGGCAGTACTTCAGAGCACGGCAGTCCTCCTTGACAGAAACCAAACCACACAGTCCACTTTGAATACAGTCTCTTTTTATGGAAGTAAAGAAACATTATACTGAATAATCACAGTTAAATGCTCCATACGAATACATGTCACTGATCAAGTGGGATAACTCTTGCACATATGTTAGGAACCCTTCTTATTTGAATGAAAAATAGGCCTAATTGATCACACCCACAATTCATCATAATCCACACAACTGAAGATTACTGATACAAGGCAGCCTTATTTGATAGAAGTTGTAATGTTAACTTGAGCTCATTTTTAGTCTGTGAACTATCACATTTTACCAGACAATAGTCTCACCAAATTTGTATCAAAGTAGTGTAGAATTTATCCTGCCTGATTTAAACAAAGTTAGTTGTATTATTTATCTCACCAAACTTACACCTAGTGTAGACTATCCCATCAAATTTATATCAGAATAAAGTGTAGAATTCTCCCACCTAATTTAAATCAAGTTGGATAATTTATCTCATCAGATTTATATCAAGTTAGTGTAGAATTTATTCTACCAGAACTATACAAAGTTAGCTGTCATTTACCCCAGCCATTCTTATTTACCTAGTGTAAAATTGATCCCACTAGATTTATACACAGCAAAATCATTTATTCCCCCCTCCCAATTTATAATGTTATTATAGAATAACTCCAACCAGAATTGTACCAAGTTAGCTGTCATTTATTCCATCAGATTTATTATACACTGTTCATGCTGCTATTTATCCCACCAGACTTTTACCAAGTTGCTGTAGAGGACTTTTGCACAAACTCAATGGTTGCATTGTATTTATTTTGTCAATTCAAAGGTCCATCTGCCTTCTGTTTTAAAGAGGAAATTCTTTCACTTAATTTTGCAGAAAGATATTTCCCCTGAATTTTCTCTAAGCATGAGTTTTATCTTGTACCCAGAGCAGCAAAAAATTAGTAACAGCAAGATAATTTCATAGGTAATTAATACACCATCCACCACAAACGCAGCAACATACATATTCAAACAAAAACAAAGAATTTCTAGCAATAAAAATAAAAGCAAAAGAAGAAAAAACCAAAAATAAATTAAATTTTTCTGGTGTCCTACGGAACAAGAAGAAGGAAAGTTAACTCTTGTTTGTGAACATGTGAGTATTTTTATTTTTTAAATAAATAAATAAAAAGTCAGCTTTTAATAACAAAATGAAAATCATGTGACAAAATTAACTTATCATATGGAATATTTCACATTTCCTTGAACAGCTTTGTTTTTATATATATATATATATATCAGATTTAAAGAAGGTGGGCATCAGAAATTTAAAAAAGAATGCTTTTAAAAATTAAAATTTGTAAGAATAAAGAGAGTATAGATAATGAAATACAATTGCATGAACTCGATCATATTGTATTTTTGCTTGGAAACAATTGCTAAGTTGTAATATTTTCATTAAATATCATAAATGCATAATGACCCCATACACCATTGATGAATAACTTTTCTCCCCAAAAGTAATTTATGACTATTTACACAAAACAAAAATGAACAAAAGCCCCAAAGTATTAAAAGGCTATGTCAATAAACTTTGAATTCAGTATATTTTATATAATGATTTAAACAACACCAAATGCAGCCAGGAAGCTTAAAAAAAAATTCAATAAGGATGAGGGAGTTATTTGTTTTCTTTAAAGCTTAGATATATATTTGTGAATATTCTGTCAAATTTAATTTTTCAGACAAACGTTTATTGTCAAGCAAACAATGTTATTAAACATTTTTAATCACCAATAAAATGACTTAGTAATAACAACAACATATAAAACACATTCATACAATTTTAAAAAGCATTTATAAAATAAATCTGTGTTTGTAAAACACTTTCCTAAGCTAATAATTATATTTTCCCAGCCTTACTTAAATGATCCAACAAATATTTTAATATAAAAAACAATAATGAATGTAAGCAAAGCAAACAAACTAAATTTCAACAAAAAACAAAAAAAAAGAAAGTGCAATTTGTGATTTTACTTAGATAACTAAAGCTAAATTGCTCTAAAACATTCTTGTTTTTAATATTTCAAAGAGATGGTGTTTTCTAAACTAAATTCGCTGCATTATTTTCTCAACTTTTAATATTTTACCATTTGATTGTTTTTTCTAAATGCTTTTAATTTATAAATCAATCAAGTGCATGTGTAAAACAAGCAATTTTAAAGTCCAAGTGACTTTCGAACTGTTGCTTGTGCCATTTCTTCAAATTGTTTCCTATCTTCACGCCACTTCTTGGCTGCATCCACATTTGCTGCACTTTCATCATTGGGTTCTGAAAATAAAAAAGAGACATTAAAAATAAATTTAAAGACTTGTGGAAATTATAATTATTAAAAGAGTATTCATAATGAATTCCTTCTGTCCCCAAAATAAAAAAATATTTACTTTACTAGTACACAGCACCCACCTTTAATTTTGATGAATGAAAATGTTACGTTCAAGGCAGTGGAGGGCTGGCCATATATAACAGATCATGTCAGAGAATATAGTGGAATTGGAACTTGTTATGATCTGATATCAGCGCATACAGAAAAACATGCATATAGATGATGATAGTACATATGAAAAATACCATCCTCAATAAGCCCAGCAGAGCCAGTTTTTTCCTTAAGCAATGGAACAGATTGCTGTTTCTTCAAAAGACCATTGAAGAAGTACATTTGGTTGGCTTGAATTTACAGGCCAATTAACTACAAAACACAATCATGTATCTTCAAATGAACATTGATGAAGTACATTTGGTTGACTTGAATTTAGGGGCCAATTAACATATACAATATACGTATATTCAAATACATGTACTAGAATCACACTCAGCATGATGGTACACTGGCACTATTACAGGCTATGGGAACTAAGATCAAGTGAGGGAACAGCAAATTCAATTCTGTTATCTTACCACTCACTTCATCTGACAGGCATAATCATCCATACTAATTTTGTGCTGTTGATTGAAAGCACATAAAAGATTTTCTCCTTCTCATTAACCAAGAAGACTTCTTGTGTTGAAGGCAAGCAAATTAATGCAGAAGATGAATAAGACTAAATATATATATGAGAAAACAGAATGACTCTCCCACCCCCAACTAAAAAATAGAGAATCCTGCCAGGTGATAATAATACATGTATTAACTATCTAAAACTAGCAAAAGCAAAGAAAGATGAAGAATATTTGTCATATGGTAAGACACTTTAATAACTAATAAAAGATATGAAAAATAATCTCCAGATAAAATAGAAAACCCTGAACTGTCAATGGAGACAGTGCAATATTTAAAGTTCAGAACTAAGAAAGTATTTGTACTACCTCAACTTTCCAAACCTTGCCAGAAAGACAAAATCAAGTGTCTGATTTTCTGATTGTAACTTTCTTTTTTTTTGACCACTTAATGTTCAATATTATAATATATATGATGTTTTACACAGTAAACAGCACAACACTAGTTGACACTCTACTCCAAAGGTTTTAAGCTATGCCAACCAAGCAAAAATATCAGAACATTCCAGTAGCAGGCTTGATTTTCTTGCAATTTTAGTTCTCATAGAACAGACTGAACAGCTGGTCCCAATATATTAATTATGATAGCTTAATTTAAAAAAAACAACAACATATAAATATTGATTTACAGTTTATGCTATTAAAAAATAAAATGTAAAATAAGTACATCTACAATGGCTGTGCCCTTTATAGTTCACTTTTTAATGACATGAACTGGAAAGTTGTGGACTGGAAGGGTTTATAAGTATTTAGGAAGCTATTCTCATAACTCAAATATTTAAGATGACCAGTCATACTTAACAAGAATTAAATGGGATATGTTTATATTTCAAAATTTAAACAATGCTTCAAAATCTTTAACAACAGTCAGGGAATTTCACATGTTCTAAAGAACCCAAGGCTGTTCTGTCTTTTTTGTGGTTTATTTTATTTCTGCTATATTCTTTAATTTTCCACTGTTTTATTTTAGTAATTAGTCTGTTGTAAATGATTATATTGGTAATTTTTATCCACTCATATTTCTAAATAATTATGTAAAGGTTAAATCATCTTAAAACTACATTTATGCAAACTGTTGTTATGTGTTATTTCCTTTTTCATAATATTTTTGATAATTTTGAAATTCTATTTTTGTTTTTAATCAGTAGCTTTGGCAGTGAAAACATTGGCCAGTAACAACATTTATATCTCTAAACATTGAAAAATTCAGGATCTACAGAATTTGAGGTTTTACATCTCACAAGTCTTTGTCAATAACATTCTTGTAACCGTTTTTCTCAAAATATTTTATCCACACATTCTTTTTTCTCTATATATTTGTATGTGTCTTTCTACTTCTGCTGTTTGTAGTAGGTTGGTCCAGCTGACATTAATTATATATTTCTCTTCTCTTGGTTACACTTCACGGTCTCGTTCCATTCCTAAATACTTATCTGATCTCACATGTGTATACTCCTGCTAGAATGTGGTCAACATAAACATGTTTTCAAATAAAATTTAAAAAAGGGAAATAGTGTGCAGTGGCTTTTGGCAACAACCAACAGTGTTGCAAACAAAGGACTGGATATGCTTGATGTGAAAGTGGGAGAATGGATATGGTGGCAAAATGTTAAGTGTATTCTGAAAGAAAATTTATGGCTGTGAGCCTTGTAAATGTGGGAAATTTTTATGTAAATAGCACAAACATTTGCCCTTTTTATACAGGAAAATGCATATTGAAGATTCAAATAATGAAGACCTCCTAAATGCTGTTTCCTGAGATAACAAATAACTTAAATAAGATAAGATAACTCAAATAACTTAACTAGATTGTATGTGTCACAAAATTTCAAAAGCAAAAAAACCCATTAAACAAACAAGCAAAAAAACAAAAATAAATAATATAATTTGATAAGAGTAAACTTTAGATTATTTCTTTTTTATCCAGCCAAGGCTCAGTTTTCCAAGGTTAGTGTTATATTTATAATTATATGGTACACACAACTCCTTTAAAAATAAAAAATGCAGCACATTCTTCTTCTGCAATACCCAAAAAGAAAATCCCCAAATATTTAAGATGCATAAATTTCAAAACATCAGTATTCAACAACAAAAACCCCATAATATTTAATAGGATATCAGAGTTTCACGCACAAGCATCTGTGGCTAAATCTCACAATTCCTAAGTAAATACCTTTATCATCAATAACAAACGTTGCAGTAAAGTGTCATAAATAAAGATATTTAAATATTAATAATACAAAAAGTTAAAGCTAAAACTTGAACATTTCATAATTACAAAATTTACACACATTTAACAAAAATACTAACGGACATCATTACACAGAAAAACAAAACAAAAATACCCCTTGAGATTTTTGCAGGAGGCATGAGGACTCTTGAAAGGAACTTTGTATTTCAAAATACAATTAAATCTGCATTCATATTCATCAACATATGACCACAGAAAACACATTCTCTTTACCAAAAAATATATTAAAACTGTAATCTTATCAACCAACATCTGACTACAGACAATAGGATCTTTTCCACAATACAATTGGTGAATCTTACTAGCCAATATGCTGACCGCAGACAGGATCTTTTCTATATAATATATAATCTTACCCACCTACATACTGACAGCAGGCAGTAAAATATTTTCTACATAACTATATCTGCAATCTTATCTGCCAACATTCTGACCACAGAGAGTAAGTATATAATATAACTGTATCTGTATTCTTACCTGCAAACATATTGACCACAGAGAGTATGATTTTTTTCTATATATATATCTATATCTGTATGAACAAACATGCTGACCACAGAGGGTAAGAACTTTTCAACAGAATATAACTATATCTGTAATCTTACCTGCCAACATGCTGACCACAGAGAGTAATATCTTTTCCACACTTTGCACTGGACTCCATCTCTCTGCACTAGTCTCATAGCCCATAGGATCATCACCTGGAGTGTGCAAGATAGAAATGCAAACTCGGCCATCTGGGTAGACTGCAAAAAAGATCAAGTAAAATTTACATATTATGTGATCCTTTTTAAAAACACATCTACACACAAATGTTACACACATAATTGTCTTTCTAAACAATTTTTTAAATTGCATATTTTTACACTGGCTATCATATTCACTGTCAGAAAGTTAATGTTATTTAAATTAAACAATATTATAAATTTTTATACATGGAATTTACTAATTTTCAAAAATACCTAAAAATAATGTATATTTCAACGCAGAAATGTTTAACACCAAGCATGCACTCTTGAAAACCATGGCATAAAGTGAAATATTATAAAATAATTGAATTATTCCATAAGAAATAATGGAAATATTAAATGGATCTCCAATATACTGTAGTGCTATTAAAATGTGTTATAATTTATGTCAATTCACATGCTTTTATTGTAAGGCATAATATCCTGAGTTGAAGTGCTGATCTTCCTATTAGTTGCCATGAGGAAAGATTAGCCTTCCTTTTGGGGGAGAAAAAACATCCATGTTTGACCTATTGGAGGTCTGCCTCTTCTTTTCTTGATAAATATCATATATAAATATATTTCTATCAACTCTGAAACATTTTTCTTTCTCTTTTTTAGGGTGTGAAGTAGCAAACATACCTGTAATTGCTCTTCAATATAAATGAATGCAAAAGATACATAGTTCATTGCCAGTGACTGCTTGAGTTAAATGTCATTAGCACTGCAGCTATCTTTAGCTGGTGTTGCTTTCTGGGAGTTAAAAAACATACCATAACTATTTCAAAGCCACGTCTTTGGTTAATGTATATGTACTTCCACTGCAGTACAGAAAGATCAGACTAATGAAATTATGAAAACATGTTTCTCAAATAATATATATCAACAATCCTACCAATCAATTAGGTCAGGGTGCAATGAAGCAAGACACTATTTATAACAACAGGAAGGAAAAGTACTAATGGAGAAATTGGACAAGATTCTGCATTTTTGACAGATAAGATTTCAATTTATGAGTGACAACTGTGACATTCTGTTGTATCTTGGTATATAATCATTAAAATGAACATTGCTAACTGAGACCATGCTCAACAAGGTCATATATGTATCAAGAATACTGAATACTTCTGCTGCTACTCTGTCAGGTTAAAGTCATGAAATAAATCTCTTGCCAAACAGCAGGCACAAACTAATTTATTCTTAATCATCCATTTCAATTTTCATGCACTTGTCTTTATCAAATAAATCCATACAGTTACATAATATAATCTGAATAAGAATAAAACGATCCTGAAAAGAGTGCTCAAATCAATAGTGACTAGCCCCCTTGATATGCACAATATAGTTATTGGTGATGTATTGAAAGGGATAAAAATTTAAAAATTAAATTCTTATTTACATAAACTTTATGTGAAAATGTATTACACTAGTTAGCTATTACAAGGTGAAATAAATTCATAGTTTGTTAAATATAATTATCCTACAAAATCAGACTTTGCAAAATAGTTTGCAATTGAAAGAATTACTCAATTAGCTCATTTACTTGACTGAAATGATTTGTCAAGATGCCAACAACCACCAACAAATAGTACTCCCCTCTCCGACCCCACCCCAAAGAGAAAAGCGGTTTACTAAATATACTACTCCCACATAAGGAATGCATAACACAAGATAAACAATTAACGAATGATTAAAATGGAGTGCTTTCTAATTGTTTAATGATAAATGGAAATAAAATAGTTAAAAAGACTGATTTAGTTGTCCAGATTTGGATTTTTATTTCATTAGTTCCTAACTTAGTACATATAATTTGTTCCCATATGGTGCAACTATCTTCAAATTAAATTGCATTTGCTTAATCTCCTTATACTTTAAAGAGAAAAAAACAAAGCAAAATCACTATAGCTGTTCAAAAATCCTAAAATTATGTTAGGAAATTCTTAATTAGGAGTACAAGGAAAACATAAGTATAAATCACCTTAGCTGTAAGATTTAATAAAACTTAAAATTATGATAGGAAATTCTTAATTTGAGTAAAAGGAAAAACAAATGTATACACTGTGGGATTTAATAAACCTAAAAATAAAATTAAGATAGGAAATTCTTAATTTGAGTAAAAGGAAAAACAAATATATAAGCCACCAATGCTGTGCAATTTAATACAACTCAGGAAATCCTTCATTTGCAATAAAAGAAAAAAAATAAAGCTATAAATCACCAGAGTTGTAGACTTGTATAATTAAAAAAAAAATTAAAGTTATGATTGGAAACTATTAATTTGGAAACAAACATCTTCTTTGTATCACTTCATCACTTAGAAACATACAGCTAATCACATCACTTCTATATGAAAACTAAACTTGATTTGCATAAGAACATTTTCATTATTACATTTTTTTAGAATAGCAACCACACAGTTTGAGATAAATATGATAATTTTGGCATAAATATGTTATTGATATGTCTTAGTAACAGAAGAGAACTATTCTTTAAGAAAATATATATCAAAATCAAAATAATGAAACAACAATAAAAGCTTACTGTTGGGGTGAAAAAGATCACAAGTAAACCTCATTTTGGGTGGACTAAGGGGATAGTCGGGTGGAAAGGTAAGCCGTGCTGGGAAAACACCACCATCAAACACTGTGTCTTTTGGACCCCTGAAAGAGAAACCGATGCCTTGTTCAAATTATTTTACATCTTACAAAGATGAGTATTACTATTAGCTTGGAATGAGTATTCACAATTTAAGGTAACATCAAACTGAAAATCATATAACACAAAGTTTACAATCTCCCATATATGAATATCAAGTAATGAGGGCTGAATTTGTTATCCAAAATGTTAAATATAATTTTATAAACCAATAAGGAGCACTGCAGTAAAACAACAATTATTATTTTATTAAAATGTAAAGCATTTCTATTAGTATTATATTCTATTTAAAAGTAATAAAATCTATTCTATGACAAGGAAATAAGTAACATTTCCAATTTATAAATAGAGGACATGTTAAATTCCACTGAAGTAAGAAAAAATGTATTCCAGTAAAACTGCAGTTTTCTACAGAAAATACACTGTTTTGCAAGTGAATTGCATAACAAATGGTTAACAATGAATGATCATAATCAATGAAAATGAAATGCAAGTTCATAGTTTATATTTTAATATAATTATAAAAGTTTAACATTTTCATAAATAATTTTAATGATTTGAGGGTTACTAAAGTGATAGAACAATATTTTAAAATACTGTATATCAATTAATGTTGAGCAGATATCTCTTGACATCCCAGTCTCTGAATACTCATGCATTGCCATGACAACAAAGCACATCACAATCCAAATCTTAACACTGTATTAGGTATAAATCTTAATATGTCACATCAGGCGGGCCTGAAATGTACCAAAATGTCCAACTTATTATTGACTGGTGGACACTCTTTAACACCTTATTCTGATTGTGTGGTAACATTATCTTAAAATTACACTTCATACTGACCAAATTATTAAATTAAGTCTTTAAGAAAGAAAATTCAAAATAAATCTTGGGACGGGAGAAGTTAGACACTGTTGTAACATCTAATCTACAAATTAATAAAGCAAAAAAATCAACTTCTTAATAAGTAAAGTGACTTATTTGCCTGATTATTCACATTCTACAAGGTTAGTCATCACTGATCAAAATCCAACATCAATGGCTGAGGTCGGATGGTATGAATTGTTTACCTTATGGCCTCCAATTATGTTCTCAGACAGTGAAAACATTCTTTTATCTGAAAAGAACCTGATTCAAGTCAATCAGAAAGGAAAATACTAGAAAAGAACATAATCAATGAAGCAATATTTGTTTTTGTGCTGAAATGCTCCTCAGAGCAACAAATTTTTGTGTGGCTTATAAAATTTCATTGTACAACTAAAACTGTCTGTATCTTTAGTCTTTGCAATCTTTGCTCAAGATAAAATCTGCATTTGCTAAAATCCACAGCTGTATTTTAGCTCAGTGGGTAGTAATACTAATACAGCAAAAGATGCGCTGAAAACTGCCTAACCTCTTCATCCATTGTACACACTTGTAAAACAATAAAATACAAATTGTTATTTTTATTTCTAGAACTCATTATACTACTATTACTAATTTCTAGAAATATTATGCTCTGTCGGATAAAGATTGCTTATAGTAGTTATACTGTATTTTTACTTTTAAGTCTCAATCTTCCAATAGAGCAAACTTAACATAATCTGAAAAATATTATTAAGGTTTTCACTTTCAAAATTCACAATTACTGAATTAGCAAAATATCAAATCAGTAATCAGAAAATATGCATCTCTCTGCATGTCCTAGATTCATGGCTGCAAGGAAAGTTAGAAAGTGGAAATTTTACACAAAAACGTGGTTTCCTCCTGTCTCCACAGACGGAAATGGTAGAGGGTCAGTCTGCTCTTCCTGGGCATACTAAAAAATATTTCAACACTGGCACTGCTGGGTTTTTCTGCTAGTTCGTTATAAATTACACTATCAGGTAATTATGTAACAGTCAAAAATGTCAAGATGACTTACATGATCAGTGCTTCCCATTCGAAAAAATTGTCCTCATCTATTGGACCCGCTATAATTCCCTCTGGTGGATTCAGTGTCAGCTCTGCTCAGAAATTATATATAAATAAAACAACCATGATGAATTAGCAATGGTTACATTTAAAACTAAAACACTAATACTACACAGTTTAACTCTGAATAGAGTTCTGACTTATTTGTAATTTATTAGTAGTAAACAAGGTTATAAACTTATATACGTCTGTATTATTAAATAATAAACAAATGAACACAATATATATGTATATATAAAGACAAAACTAAAAACTATGTGCACGCTTATGTTTATTACTTGTATGTATGATAAGTTTTGATTTTGCTTGTATAATGAGGAACGTGAAAACATACGCTTATATTCTGCCATTAACCGTTTGAGGGCAGATCCTGCCATGAATGCTATCTCATTCCCTACGGAGTAGTGTAAATTGTATTCTTTGGCAGTAGAGGCAAGAAAAGTAATTGAGAATGAAAAAGAGCTTCTGATTGGACTTCCTTCAGACATTTGACCAATGATATTTGCACTTTAAAATGTTAGGGAACTGATGGCGCCCCTCATTGAAAAAATTGTGAGCAAGGCTAATTTAATGTGAAAGAGGCACATCGTTAGCTTTTTCATTTAATATTAACTCATATAGTTTTGTTTTTTTTAGCCAAATATACAGTTTAAAGTCTTATACTCTAGAACTGCATTGAGATTTTGGTTTGATTGCCATGTTAATCTACTGAGCCGGTCGAAGAAGAGTAGATGATAACATGTAGTCGATTCTATTGTTTGAAATTGTATGCTCCCTCTATCATCTCGACACGTACAGCTAATAAATACAGAAAGTGAATAACAATGGCAAGCGCTGATTCTGGAAGTTTAAAATGGGTGGTAAGACTGTTTTTGTTTATAATTATTTTTGTTTTTAACTACTAAAAAAAATAATAATAATAATACAGGGTCATGACACCAGCTATACCATGTGACAGATTGCTCAAATCCTCATTGGTCAAATTCAAAGCTGAACTGAAGTTACTGCCTGACATTGGGAAGAAATTATTTAATTTCAAACTGTTAAGTTACGTTAAGCATTTGCGATCAGTATCGCATACTTTTATTGCAAAATTTAGCACAATGTCATCTAAAGGACCGCTGAAGGTAATTTGATCTGTTACGAAATATTGCAGTGTAATTCATAAAATTGATAAATGTATTTAGATAATTAATTTTCTCAGCAATTTGCAGTTTCAAGGCTGTAGAAAATAACTGACCAGTTTTGTTTCGAATCTCTGATCTCTTTTGTTTACAGATAAATATTTGTTGTAGTCATTGTGATTTGATGATTAGTATTTTTTTAATATTCTTTTTTAATTTTATTTATGCTATTGCTAAAACAAGTTTATTTTTAATATGGTTTTATTATACAATAGGTTTAGGATTATGGCCTATACTGTAGTATATCATTTAAAGTATAGGCCTATGTATCTTGATCTGTAGTGTAAACAACAGTCCTTTTTTCCTTGAAAACTGGTCACAGGAGTGATAATTTTTTTAAAATCCAAGTAAACAGGATTCCACTTATTTATTATAACTGTTAAAACAAAAACAGCAAAACTAGATATTGTAGTAATGTCAACATTTACTGATTTAGGCTATAAGTTATAACTGTATAACTATAAGGGTCCTAGCTGTTTCAGTAGCCAGCAACTTTATAAATGTTATTATTTTAGTGTTAAAAGTGTAATACTAATAGAAACCGAAAGACATCATCACAAAGTGACTACAAAAACGTTCAATGCTCACTAACTGAGGGCTTTAGTCCAGATTTGCTTGTTTCTTTTTCTGCATGCAGTTATTAGTTAAACAGTAGGGCCTACCACAAGACATCCATGCAGAGCTCATTAACTTTTATAAAGTTCATACCTACAAATACAATAAAATAAAAAAAAAGTGGCTTGTGGGCCCTCATTTTCAACATCAAGTTCATTTGTGTACATTGGTAACAAATCCTGCAGAAGAAACACCCTCTTTTTATCAGTACTATGACTTTGAATTTATTATATATATATATATAATATCAGAAAACCTAAATCTAATGGAACTTATAATCAGAAGCAAGGTTGACATATCAAATTCCTCTTCACTTAAGTCTTTAACTAAAGTTAAATTATGTGTATCATTAGAGTGTTTATATATATATATATTACTATAGTATTTGGTCCTGTTGAGAAATATTATAAGACTCATACATTGGTGAAAGTCAAAGAAGAAAGTGGGTGACTTCATACTCTACTGATACCTGGGAAATTCTAATTTAACTTGACATGGAACACCAAGGATCATATAAAATCACAGATATACAATGAATGAAAGTCAAAATAGATTTACAAGGGAATATGCAAAAATGCAATAGGATGTTCCATTACTCATGCAGAGGAGACAGAAATGTTATAATTTGTTAGTAATGTTACCATTCAACTGGGCTTTGCTTTACCAGTACAAATATTTGACATCAAACTTAGAAGTATCCTATCTGTATATGACTAAATCTGCCAGTATATAGGATGGATTTAATTTTTAAAATAGAAAACATTTGTCAGAATAAAAGTTTAGGAGGGTCAGTACATTACGCATTTAAAAAATAATAATTCCACTAATATATTATTCCCACATTACTTATTTCTTTAAAAAGGCCTGGTTATTCTTATGACTTAAGACCCATAATTTGCTTTGCATTCTTAGATATCTACACAGTTGCACTTGTAGTTTTCATTGATTGAAATTGATTGATTCTTACTTCATAGATTTGGGATATTACTTTCCATGAGACTGAAATTTATATTTTTTAAAAAATATTTGCTGTCATGGTGAAGCAAAGTGCACATTTTAATTTATGTTGATTCCTACATCTAACTGTTATCTGGCCTGTGTGTTTTAATTTTACTTCAGTACTATTACTAATTGAAATAAAGTTATTGGTATCATTATTAACTACCAGTAGTCTATTAAAGTATTATAAGTATTAATAGCTTTTAATTTCTGCTGTAGTCAGTTTTATATATTATGAATATCTCTTAAGATAATGAATATTACTTTTTGTATTCCATCAGTAACTTGAGTAAGGCTTTTCCTTTGCAGTTTAATTTGCTGAGAACATGGATGATGTAAAAGTATTACTTTAGTATTTTTAAAATAAAGATTGGAATATGGTCCCATGCATGTGTGCCAGTGAAAATTATCTTTGGTAAAGTCAAAAAGTTAATAGATTTGCCATAGAATGATAGATGAAAAAGAATTCTTGCTTAAAGTGAGGAGTTCAAGATTTCTGAAATAACAGATCTGGTTTAATATCGTGTGTTCTTACTCTCTTCTAAATGCTTATTCTGCTTATTGTTTTATGGATATTGCATACTGTCAAAAGTAACATAATACAGCAGTTTTATTTTTACCAGCCTGTCCACCAAAAGAAAGTCAATAGTTTTTCCTTTCAGACTAAGAAGTTGTCTTGTACGAAGTTGTCTAAAAATTTAGGCTTTTAGGTGACAGAAGGTAATTTGTCAGCCCAGATTACCACAAGAACTGTTTCAAACAAATTTCAACAAAACATTTATTAAAAAGTTTTTCACCCACCCATCCCGTCATAAGAGTAAAATTGGAAGCAAATAGTTTTCATAGTTTTTTTTTAGTTGCCAGAAGGTTTTTCGCTGCACTTGATTTTCTTCAGATACTATTAGTATATTCTCTGCTTACCTGTTAGTGTTACTAAAAGTAAGCTGGTACAAAATATATTTACAACAACAAAAAAAAAATTTACAGGTGAGTCAGAGTTTCTGTCCTGAATTATAACTTATATTTATAGATCTTAAGTAGTTTATAGATTATTCACTTTGTCAAGACAGCATCTCTCTGCTTGCTTTAACCTTGAGAGAATTAATAAACTTTTAGAGTTGGAATTCTTACTGCAGCAAAAATATGCAGTCGTTAATTTTCAAAATATTGACAGTGACTAACCATGACAAAATGATATTGTTCACCCTAAGTTAATTTTTTTATTTATTTGTTCATATAAATTCCTTTTATTAGGTTAATTTAATAACTTGTAAAAAGTTGTATAAGTTGTAATCTTAACAGTGACTAATCCTGACAAAGTGATACTGTTCACCTTATAATTTTCCATTCTTTTTTATAAATATCCTTTTATTATGTTAATTTAACATATTTGTTATCTTCAGACATTGTTTGACAACATGCAAGAAAAGGCAGATGCTGAAATGCCACCACCTGCTAAAAAGCCAAAGAAACCTGCTGACATGAATGCAGATTTTGAAAACCATGCTGCAGGAGACAGCACTGTGAACACAAAAAAATCAACAGCAGTGGATAAACGCTTGTCTGTCGAGCGGATATATCAGAAGAAATCTCAGCTTGAGCACATTCTTTTGAGACCTGATACTTACATTGGCTCTGTGGAGAGTGTTACACAGGTGGGCATAGGTTAATTCAAGTTATTACTTGTATTGGATAATCCCACTCATTTTTTCTAGTTAATATTGTAGAAATCTTTTCTGCTCAAAATGTGTGATCTCTGATAAAATCAGGTTTTGTACAGAAAATTATGATAGCTGTAGTACTTTTTGAGATATCATTAATTTAGTGTTATCGTTTGTGATCAACTTTTTTTAACATACTGAATGTGTGCTTTTTCGACTTCATTACAAGTAAAATAAAATCCACACTGAAACAGTCCAACAATTCTAATAAACAGTCACAGATAACAAGAACAAACAGATAAAATGCAAAATTGACATTTTGGTTTATTACAAATTGCAAAAGAAAACCTGCTTTTATTTCATAAAATTGCTTGCAAAATGCAGCAAACAGGAACATTCATGGCATCATAACATATGCAACTGATGAACAAAGCACAACCTGAATGTATATTATTAAATCATTTGTCATGTAGTTAATGCCTAATTTTTTCTAAGAAAATGTGTAAATTATTAGAAGCTGAAAAATGACCATTTCAGCAAATTTTAACACCACCACCACCCCTAAAAAAAAAAGAAGCATTACCCAATTTTAATACTACAGAAAACATAAACTGCCATAATACTGAAACTATACATCATATACAGTTGGTTCACATATCAAAATGATCAGCAAACTGTATTAAAATATATAAAGATAATTTGTGTTTGATTATGTATTTATTTACATTTTGCATTTTATTGTAAAATTTTTATTACAAAGAAAATGAAAAAAGATAAATGGTCATATCTTGGAAACTATAACTGTATAAGTAACACAGTTAGGTTCACCTATTAAAATGATCAGCATGATGTTTTCCATTTATCTAAAAAAAAAAAAAATAAATAAGTCATATATAACGTTTTTTAAATTTTAGTATTTTCACAATATTATCTTTCATATTTTTAAAAAATCTTTAAAATTAATACTTGGTATAAAAGCATGCTAGATGCTTGAGTCATAGAATAAAAGGATGTCTGACATATATGCTATTAATAAGTTTGGCAAAGTGACGGTTTAAAATATTGTGTGATGAAGTAGTTTGACATGTTTATACAGTTAATTGTTTTTGCATTTTTTTACTAGTAATGAAGTCCTTAATAGCTGTATTTAATTTCCTCCATCATCTATTTATATTCTGTTACTTCCTTTTTTCTTTTTGAGATGCAGTCAGTTTGTTGTTATCTGTTTGTTTAATTTTTACTTATAATTTATATCAAGAATAGAATGATGAGTAAAATGGTAACATTAGTAAAGTGCTTGTATTTTGTTAACAGATTAACCTCATTCAAAAGTGCATTAATTTTAATATTTAATTATTCTCACCTCTTTTACAGTCAATGTGGGTAATGGATGAAGAAACCAATCTTATGGTGCTTCGTGAAATCACTTTTGTACCAGGTTTATACAAAATCTTTGATGAAATCATTGGTGAGCACAAAATACATTCGCACCCTTACACTTAGATTTTAATAAGTTTAATTAACCCTTTAAGGGGCAGAGCGGCCCAAAACGTTTTTACTACCGAAAGGGCAAAACGTCCAAAAGCGTCCGTAGCAACCAGTGCTCTTTTCTTCTCATATCATTCGAGAAATCGTGAGACTTCCGGTGTCTACAGGAAGCATGACGTTTGTACAACGATTTCCGCGCCATTTTTAAGTGTTTTCATGTGGCAGCATTCATTTTTTCATAAAGTTTTCTTTGTTTTTCGCGTTTGGTGTTTCAAATGGATTTCTTAGAATCGTCGAGCGATAATGAGGAGTTTAATGGATTCGATTTATCGGATAATGAGGTAAGGGAAGTTTATTTTGAATCGGATGATAGGATTAGAAGTGACATTAATGTCAGTAGCGTGCACATGTTGCATCTTTCAAATTTTGGAGGAGAGTTCATCAGATTCTGAGGATATCGAAGAGAAGTAGCGGGGAGGGGTATCTGGAGACGCACATGGTTGGAATAGTAGTACTTTAGCACTGAATATATCGGAATTTATAACAGAAATGGGGCCGAATGTGACTGGAATTAATGATAGTACTCAGCTGGCTAGTTTTTCAAAGTAGAAACGTTTGACAAGATATCAGAATAAATGAACGAGTACACACGTCCGAAAATCGTGGAAAAACAAAATGGCGATCCAGGTTGGAAGGAAACTAATGCCACTGAAATTAAGGCTTATTTTGGGCTTATGATTTTGATAGGAATTTATAATCTGCCGAAAAAAGAAATGTATTGAGTGTCTGAAGATAGATTAGTGTTCCCGGCATCAACAAAGTGTGTGTACATGGTGTTTGTAGCGGACAATAACTGGACAATATTTTTTTTGTGTAAATATATATTTTCATGCAAGGATTCAAATTTAACACCTGAAAGTATACTTCAATTAAGGATATTAATAAATCTGCTTTCATTTCCTTTCATTTTGCATTTTATTTCATTGAAATATATGCACTAATACCTAAGATATGATGTTTTTACTAACGTAACCCTAAATCTCACTGAAACCCTGAAAAATCTTGCCCCTTCAGAGTTAGAAAAAGGAAAAACGTCTGCCCCTTAAAGGGTTAATTACTCTATCAGACCTCTTATCCAGAATGCATCTTGTCTATTTTTCAAATTTCTTGCCCTTAGCTTGGTCTAATACTATACTTTAGACCACAGAGTGCCATTACTTAATTAAACTGATCATTTACAAACACATTTAGCTTCTTTAATTTCACTCATCCTGCTTCCTCTAGTCAGCTTTCACTTTGATGTGAGGAATTAATTTTGTGCTTATGCATCCGATGTTTGAAGTAGCTTTATAATTTCAGCTTGTTATATAGTAATGACACTCTTTAGTTCTTTTAGCTATTGGTTTTCAGATTGTGATTTACAGCAAATTGAGAAACATTGTGGGTGGTTCTTTTTTAAGTTAGAGTATAAAATACCAGGAAACATTAGATAATTGGAATGCAGCATTTTGTTGTTTTCTTTTTAGTGAATGCTGCTGATAATAAGGTTAGAGACCCTGAGATGAACTGCATCAAGATTGACATTGATCCGTAAGTGACAATAAAGTATTCTTATTTCACTTTATTTGTCTCTTTCCATCCTACATCATTATTTATGTTCTTTACAGAGTTTAACAACAATTGGTCACTGTATTTTAAATATGCTTTATTTTGTCTACATTCTCTTTAAATTAAACTCAGATAAAATTATATTACTTAATTTTGATTTAGTTTTTCATATTTAGACATATTTTTGTCATGCTAGAGAAACCAACAAGATCAAGATTTGGAACAATGGCAAAGGTATTCCTGTTGTGGAACATAAGACCGAGAATATGTATGTGCCTACCATGATCTTCGGACATTTGCTTACCTCAAGCAACTATGATGATAGTGAGAAAAAAGTGACAGGTAATGTCTCAATGCATTTGTTGAGTGATTATTTTTTTTGTCTCTCTGTACAATGTATTCTTTTTGACATATTTATACTTCTGCCACAACAGGTGTTTCTTGACCATTTTATATTTGTGAATTGTTATAATTATTTGTAGCTATTAAAAACTGATATTAATTTTAGCTGTTAAAAACAAATTCCACTCTCTCAGACCTTGTTTTTCTAATGAGTACAGCAAACACAAAGAACTTGGCTGTTTCATATGGCTTTTGTTATGTGTAGTAGAGATTCCCTGGTCTTCCTCTGTAAGATGTGAAGTTCTAATTGCCTGTTGTTGCATTGTATAAACATTTTTGGGATATGGTTGTGCTTTTGGATTGGAGAATGTTTATTTTTTTGCCTGTTTCATGAATCATTTGTAGCTAAAATAGTATGAGTAAATTGGATTTTCTTTTCTTTTTTCTTAGGTGGACGAAACGGCTATGGTGCAAAGCTGTGCAATATTTTCAGTACAAAATTTATTGTTGAGACTTCATCAGATGAGTACCGAAAAGCCTTTAAACAGGTATTATGTTTAAGAATTTTTTCAGCAATAAATCTTGTCACATCCATCTCTAAGAGCATAATGTTTTTCAGGGTTCCTGCTCCAGTCTGAATTCTAGGAAAAGTCTGGAGTTTGATTTAAGCCTTTCCAGGCCTGGAAAAAGTCTTAAAAATCAGTAAAATATCAAAAAGTCTTAAAATTTGGGGAAAGTCTTCAAATTTGAGGGATCTTTGATTTTTTGGATGTCCGCAGACTAAAAGTTGGTAACCAGAACAACAGCCTTGCTTTTTACATTTGGAGTAATTGCCCCATTTGAAAAATGTATGCTTTTCTCAGAAAATACATGCTTGTGCAGCCAAGGTGGCTTTTCAATTTCCTCTGAACTTAACGGTATTAGTAATAAGTATTCTCTAACCTTGGCCAGAGAGGTCAGACAACATGTAAAAAATTTAGAGATGTTGATTTGAAACCAATTGCAATAAATAGTAAAGGTTGCCACACACCTACCATCAAAATCTGATGCTTAAACCGCAACATCTTCCAAACTTATTTTGATTTGGTTATATAATAAGTGATTTGTACATCTTTATTTTTTTACAAGTCCATTTCTTCCAAAATAACAGTTTTAGGTGTCTTTCATCATCTTTCAATTAATTTTTGTTTCATTTCAATATTCTTATGATGTTATATTGATTTTAAAAAAGACATCAGTTTTGGTATTTAAAAAAAATCAAGCCGTCTTCATAACTCACAAACATTTAGATTATTTAAAATAAAAGTTGTTTGAAGATTTCACCAGATAGGAGCAAAATATTGCAGTTTATTAGCACATCCTTAGGCTATTTGTGCAGAAATATTCTAATTTGTGTACTGAATTATACTAACATCATATAGATCAGTTTTTTTTTAAAGTATATATTTCTCTTTCTGAGTCACTACTGTGTATACTGTCTGCCATTGTTATGGTTCAGTTTTGACCAGTAACTTTGTAATAGCTTTTTTTTCTTTTTTGCAGTAGTTTTTTTTCTTTTTTGCAGTAGTTTTTTTAAAAATATTTATTTTGCTTAATTTGTTTGCGGTTTTAACTTCTTGAATATAAAAAGAATAAATTTCTTTGAACTAATTTTTGTACTTTACAATTGATTTTGGTTTGCAGACATGGACTGATAATATGACTAAAACAAAGGAGCCAACCATCACAGAGGCTAAAGAGAAAGACTTCACATGTGTTACATTTTACCCTGATCTTAGCAAATTTGGAATGACAGTCTTGGACCGTGATGTTGTTGCTTTGTTCACACGACGGGCATATGATGTTGCAGCCACAACAAAGGGCGTCAAAGTCATATTAAATGGCAAAAAACTTCCAGTGGGTATCTGCACAAACTTTTATTTATTTATTAAATCAATTAACACTTAACAAATTAAACATCAAAATTTTGTTTAAATTGCCCAGAAAAGATGACTGATTTGTTTCTAAGGATCAAGATCCTTTTGGTTTTTTTTAATAATAACAAGCCTTTATAATTCCCTAGCCATAAGAACAGATAGAAAATTCAAGAAAAAAAAAATTATTAAAATAATCTCTTAATGATTTTTTTCTTTTTATATAAAAATATATATTGCTTGGATTATCTATTTATTCCTGGTTTTCTTTCAAAGTTTTTTAAAATTAAGATTTGAGAAAATGATAAATTTAATGCAACTTGAACAAATATTACAAGCATTCGTCAGGTTGAAAATTGAAAGATTATCTAGAAAATAAACTGATTGTGCATACATTTACGGCCACACTACTACACGCCAAGAAGGGAAAAAAATATTTATCAACCTACAGCCTTCACATTTGGAATATAAGTTGTCCTTTGTGTAAGAAAGCAAAAACAGTTGCCAGATTTAGAATATCTTGTTTAGTTTTTATTTTATTAATTTTTTTAATGTTTGAAAATATGTACTATTTCAGCATTCGTAAAAAATTCATAAAATATTTCAAACATAAATTAAAAAATATATATAGATTTTTATTATCAAATGGACAAGCCTTAAATTTATTAACAAATTGTAATGTTGGAATTCACAAAACGAAAAATGCAGTTTCTTTCATCTCTTCCATAGGTAAAAGGTTTTCGAGATTACCTGGACTTGTATTTGAAAGAGAAAGTAGATGAAGCTGGGCAGCCACTGAAAGTGGTATTTGAACATGTGAGTGACCGCTGGGAGATTGGAGTTGCCCTCAGTGACAGAGGCTTCCAACAAGTCAGCTTTGTCAATAGCATTGCAACAACAAAGGTATTGAACAGTTTCTGGCCTGATTTTAAGTCATTTACTGTTCTAGTCATGTTTAATACATCAAACTAATGTCTTTTTATTTGATGTCAACTGAAATAGCTGTCAGGTTTCATTAATACAACTATAATTTTTAATTGTTATATTAGGTATTCCAAACATCGCTGAATGGCTGATTGGGACGTTGTTTTGTCAATTTTTCTACATTTTCAACACTCATGTTTCCTCTGTATTATTGAAGCTTTGTAAAATAAAAGCACATGAAACAAAAGTTTGTTTTCTGTTCTGTCTTTCTGTGTTTTTTGTTTTAATAAATAATTGTGAAAAAGTTATAAAAAGTTATTCAGAAGTTGCCAACCGAACGACTTTTTTACCAAGCCGCCATAACTTGTCCGGCGGTGGCGCTTAACACATGCACTCTTTCTCGGTCCGTGGGGTCGTGAAGGGTACAGTAATCTAAAAATAATAACGGTTTTAATGTAGGGGAGAGAACAAGGTTCATTTCCATACTAAATAGTGCGCGGGAATTTCAAGATAAAGCGAAATACGGTTAAACTTAAATTTTCTTAAATTACGTTTTTGGTGATTCCGATAACATAGCAACCGTAAAAGCTACCAGAAAATAGGAAAATTCTTCATCTATAAGCCTATATAGTTTGTTTGAGACAAAAAGTACGCTCCAAGACTCCAATTGCGTTGAAAGAACTGTACTCAATGACCGAAATCACCGAAGACTGTCAACAAAAATGGCGGACTTTATCGAGTACCGTAGTGTTCAACTCTGCGACATTGAACCGGTTTCCACTTTGCATTCTCGTGCATCACTCTGTTTGAGGATGTTAGTTGATAAGTTAAATCACTTATTTTCAGTTTATAGCGTATATTTGTTCGTTTAAAGGACTATAATAACCGATAAATAAGAATTGTCAGTGTCTATAGGCCTACGGTAGCGTTCGTCTTTGACGGCGTTGAGGGTGAACACAGAAAATAACTTTCTGAATTTATTCCTGCCTTATCCATAGCTTAAGTTTTGTATCATTCAATAGGGAAAAGATTTATTTGCAATATAATGTATTTCGTTTATTCGGATCGCGTGTTATTTGTTTTTAATTCTTTTTATTTTGTGGTCACGTGACCATATTTTCGTCCATTACTGCATTAGCTGGGCACAGAGTAAACAAAGAGTATATCACTGATTCACTAGATTAAAAATAAATAGTTATTATTTTTACCAGATTTTCTTTTCTTTTTTAAAATTTTGATAGACACGAGTGAGTTATATATTTATTACCTGTATTTTGCAAGCTTATTTTTCAATAATAAATATATGAGTGAGTTGATAATGCACATACTATTACTATAAGTATTACATTTATAAGATCATAACTTTGGTGGTGGTGGGTGAACTCTGAAAATGACTTTAGAATTTATATTCCTTATCCAAAGCTTAAGGTAGCACACATAACTGAAATCCAGTAAATGTCAACAACAAAAATGGTATCAAATAAATGAAGGAAATTTTTATTCAAGTTTTCAGAAACTGGTGAAAAATGGTTGATGATTCAAAATATATAGGCCTACTCACTTTTCTTATGAATTTAATAGGTTTTGCATCAAAATTATTTATTTAATATAAACATATTTTCTTAAACTTAAAATTTGTTAATTCTTTTTGACAAGATTATAAGAAAACCTTAAAATATATAGACAAAATATTCAATTAATATACTGTAATTTCTGGTTAGTGTGTAGCAATCATTCAGCTGATGGAGCACATATTTTATTTAAATAATTTTTTTTTAAATAAAAAAAAATTAATTATAATTATATATCCACACTATAGTAAAATAAAAAAGTTAGAGGTTCAGAAACCAGCTTATGGCCTTATGTTATCCTTAAACTGTGTTCAAAATTCTTTGCAGATATCTTTAATAGTTATTTTTAAGATATCCTGCAGAAACCGAAATTAATGACTGATTTTCAGTTAACTTTTTAACCACAAATGTCTCCTATGGTATACTCCCATCTTTGATTGAAAATATCTTCAAAACTATTGTGATTTGTCCAAAAATAAAAGCAATTTCATAAAATTTATATCAGAAAAGACCAATAAAATTTTTGTTATTGAATTTTTTCAATTTTTCATGCTTTTTGAGCTAGGTGTGCCACCTTAAGAGATTGTACCATTCAATAGGGGAAAGATTTATGAGGTACACATATTTTTTAAAGCATGTCATTGGAAAGACTGGCTGAGAAAAGATGATGTGGAGATAATAAATATTAAATGGCTGTCTTTTACTGCAACTATGAAATTCTGTCTATGTCCAGTGAAGGCAGATTGTGGAATAACGGAATAACGGTCTACCAGCAGATTGAATTGCTTATTAAGCACCACAACATGAAACATGCTGTTGTGGAAAGAATGTAATTGTGTGCATTCAATGTATAAGAACATTCCTTGTGGTTCCATGCTAGACAGCACTAGAATCATTGAACTGAAAAAGCATTAAATTAGATGAACGATTGGCAAATGTCTGAGTGTGTTTGTATAAAATATGAAGATTTCCTTACTGTGCTGAGTGCATTCTTAATATAGATCTTTCCAAACTGAATCCAATGACACCAAAAGCATCTCTGTAGCTCAATTACAAGCAGAGTTATTACAGTTTTAACGTTTATAGCAATTTCGCCCATTTTGTGTTAACTGCGTTAGAGCTTTTTCCAACCTGAAAATGAATAAATTACTAATTTTGACTGACTGTATATTTAAAAATAACATTGCAAAGCCTCTCAAAAAAATTCAGCCATATCTGTGTGTTGGATACTACTTATGTGGAGAGTCTGAACTATATTGTTCATCATTTCTTCATTTTGTGGACCTTCAAAATAAGCTATTTGTACAACTTCGTTTTTGAGCGTAAAACTTTGCGAAAAATTAAATATTGAAAAATTTGTAACTTTGGTTGTAATTGAGGTACAAACTTCATTTTAGTGTCATTGAAATCAGCAAAAAAAGTTCTATCTGTCTATTTGTTTTTAAAGTATGAATAATGATTTTGAAAAATATGTTTGGAATACCTAGTTATATTGAAAGTCTTTAAGAAGAAAAAATCAAACAGATTATCCAGAATGTTTTCATTTTGAAATCTGGTTTGTTTGTTTTTTTAATGATAAAGTTTTACTTTTAAAAAAGCAATTAGGTTGGATAGCTTTCATGAGTGTCTAATTTATTGTAAGTTAACCATCACTAACTAATTTTTTAATCTTGCTTCTTCATGTAGTTGTAAGGTGTGTTCAAATGTACATGTGATTATTTAATTCATTACCTCACTTGTTCTTATATGTAATTGCATACATGTGATTATTTCTAAATTTATTACCTCTCTTTTTTTAATTACACTCTATTAAGGTATGTTATTTGTACACATGATTGTTCCTTTATTCATTACCTCTTTATTCCTTAATTCATGACCTCTCTCTTGTTCTTATATGTAATTGCACTTTATTTGGGTTATATTCACCTTATATTGATTATTTCTAAATCCTCTGCCTAGATCTTGCATACAATTGCACCCTGTGTAGTTAGATAGCATAGAACAAACGTGGAGAGGGAGCTATATGGGGTCATTGAATTTATATTTGTTGTTCTTTTAAACTAATCCACTGTTTACAGCTATTAAATTTTGTTAGATATTTTTTTGTATGTTTATTTTTTTTTTCATGTAGTAAATAGGGCTTTTAAAATTATTTTCCCACATTGTTTATGAATAACATTTTATACTCACTGATTCTCTGTTTGCAGGGTGGTAGACATGTGGATTATGTTGCAGACCAGTGTGTTGCCAAACTGATAGAAATCATTAAAAAGAAGAACAAAGATGGCATTGGTATCAAACCATTCCAGGTACAAATTCGTTTTAGGCATAAATCATTATAGACCTACCAGTTATGACATAAACTGTGTCTTAACGATTTTATTTAACACTTCACAGTCTTGTAGTTCTCATAACTAAATATTGATTTATAAAATAAGTAAAGTCTAAATGTTTATTTTAACCTGATATATTTGCACATGAAGTGTCTTCAACAAATTGGGTGAAAAAATTTGACCTTTAAATAATAATAGATCAATAATGATTTGTGCACTTGCACTGTTTGGGAAACACAGAGTTCTTAGAAAGAGAATTGTCATTGCATACCATTTATTTGTTTCTGATATGGTTTAGATTGATTTGGGGTTTAGCATCCAACTTTTGCTGATATTACAAACAGTTGCAATCACCATGAAGGAGATTTACGTTCTGTAAGAATTTGATATAGTGCTGTGGAGAGTGGAGGTGTGAAAAGGTGTTTGATAGATATTTTTAGATGCCATCTTGTCTGGTGGTGGCCAATGGCCTATTTCTAAATATTAACTGTCTCAGGATCTTTAGCATGCTTTGTCTACTGCATATGAGACTATTAATTATCCCATCCAATAGATCATTCACTAAGCCCACCGTCTTAAACTATTGACTTCCTAATATTAACCTGAATTATATTCCATGGACTTAGCAAAGGTCAGGTGGATAGTAAAAATAGACCTTGATTTTTGCAGTTAAGCACATTAATGTGTCAGCCACAAGCAGTGGTATGATTCATATATTTTTCTAGAAACACTACATGTTGAATTTTATTTTTAGGTGAAGAATCATTTGTGGGTGTTTGTGAATTGCCTGATTGAGAATCCTACATTTGATTCTCAGACCAAAGAGAACATGACCAAACAAGCAAAATCTTTTGGATCAAAATGTCAACTCAGCGAAAAGTTTGTCACACAGGTAATCACTGTCAGCATTGTTTTTAAATTGTAGGAAATGGTTTAATTACTGAATTTTCAGGTATTAATATTACAAGATCAGTAGGCCACCCTACTATACGCTAAGAAGGTAAAAATTATTTATCAACCTACAGCCTTCAAATTTGGAATATAAGTTACCCTTTATATAAGAAAGCAAAAACAGTTTCCAGATTTAGAATATCTTGTTTAGTTTTTATTTTATTAATTTTTTAATGTCTGAAAATATGTACTATTTCAGCATTTGTGAAAAAATTAATAAAATATTTCATACATGAATAAAAAAAATATACTTGTAGTTTTTTATTATCTAATGGACAAGCCCCAAAAAGTTAACCATGCCCGTTAAATTAAGAAAAAAGTAATTACTATTTTTTTTTATTGTACCCATCAAAAATATTTTTGGGGGATACACGTAGAATTTTTAAAAATTTATTTAAAAGAACTAAAGCATATAGGCTTGCATGCGTAACTTTTTAACTGTATGTATGAGGAACTAATATACCAAATTTCAGGGACAGGGAATAATTACAACTATTCAAAAGGGGCCTTGGCGTGTTCATCGGAGGAAAAAAAGTTGTTTTGAGAAAAACGCATTTAAAGTAAACTAAAGACTACAGAACTTGAAAACTGTGTTCAAAGTTGTTTATTTTTGTAATAAGTATACCCTATCCCTGCCACATTGGACTGCTGTTAGTTATTTAGTTCTCTTAGCAACATAGAATTAAATATTCAGCTCTTTACATCTTCACTGTACCATCTGTTTTATTTTCTATACAACCAGAATACTGCAAGGAAAATTTTTTAAAATATATTTATCAATCTACATTAATAAAATTTGGAATATATGTTGTCTTTGTTATGAGAAAGCAATATCAGTTAGTTTTAGAATATCTGGTTTAGATTTTATTTTATAAATTATTTAAATATATAAAATGCTTACATTTTACTAACTTTAGTCATGTCCATTAGACCAGAGGAAAAAACAATGGTCTTACTGTAAAATTTAAAATGTTATTAATATTACAGTGTCTTGAGAGAGACTACTGAATATATATATAGTAGATTTATGAGACTCTTTTAGCAGTCTTTATGTAATTATTAATTTGAGAGTCTCACTCTTGTAATATTCTTTAAAAATTACTTTGAGAGTCCTCACTCCTGTAACATTCTTATCTAATTATTACTTTAAATTCAGGCATTTAAAGACAATTTTGTGTTTGTATAACAGATTTATAGTTTGGCCCAGAAATTTTTTAATTAAAATTTATGTCACTCCTACAGTGTAGTCAGAAATATGACATGGCTGTCAGATTTTAACTTTTTGCAAGTTTTTTTGCAAATTGTGAAGGATTTTTTAACGTCTATTTAAAATAGATAATTACTTTGAACAGCGAATGAATAATTTTTAAATTTTATAGATTAACATCACACTAAATTATATTTAAAGTCACACCATGAGAAGACCAAAAATAAGTTTTAATAGGTCTCTCTTTATTCATGTGTGCACAGTGAAGATTAATAATGAAAATTGTTTTAATAGCTATAAGGAATTCTCATTTTTAATATTTTGACAGATCAGCGTTAGTACAGAGAATTCTAGTTTGTTATTTCACAAAGATATATTTAACTTGGTCATTAGTTATGGGGGAAAATATATTAAAATTGTTGTCTACTAAAATTAAATTTTAATTTGAAGAAAACAGTTTCTTAAAATCTGTTAAAAATACCTTTTATCATTCTCATCATATTCTGCATACAACTTGATGCTTCATTGTGGTGGAATGCCTAATAATACATCATCATCCACTTTTTACTTGATCCAACTGACTGCTACTAAAGTACCAATACTCATTTTTAAAATATGAATGACCACTGAAATCAAAGGCACATTAAACAAAAAAATATAAAGTAGACAAAAAAGTCTTTCTGGTCTAATCAAACATTATAATTCAAATTTTAATTCAGATTAAGAAGCCCCATTTCATTTTAGGTTGGCTATTATATCCAAATTTCTTAGTGCATTAAGCGGGAATTCCTGGTACCCTTACCAGTGGCAGAATTATCTACCTGCAGATTGATGCAGATTAATTATAAATTGCTTTTTACCATTTAAAAATAAATTGGCATTTTAAAGGTAATGATGTTTGTTAAGTACTTTCCCTTCCACATAGAAGTATACCATATAAATGTATCTCATTTGCTCAATCCACTCTTCATTTTTTTTTTTTCCATTACAGACTTTTTTTAGTAGTATCTGCTCATATGCATTTTATGCATAATTGAATTGATTTTATTCTTTGAAATCATCGTGTACTTCAGGATTTTTGAAGGAAGGGGATATTTTTAAGCAAGTTTTTCCTGTTTACTAGCTGTTCACACAAATTATTTCTCCCATCTCCCTGCCATTCTCAGACACCTTGCAGATGGGGCAGTTAACCTTTGTTTTTGTTTTAAGGGTCTGTATGGGATCTGGCATTCCCTGGTGAATTTGGTACAAATGTACCTACTTCTGTGGTATGTACATTTGATAAGTATTCAGTAAAAATATATCTGGCATAACAACTTGCTCAGTATACTGTTATTTGTTTGGGGTATTTTGTAGTTTTTCCAGGAAATGCTTAGTTTGATCTTTGTTTGTGTGCAGGTTAACAAGTGTGGCATTGTAGAAAGTGTTTTAAGTTGGATGAAGTTTAAGGCCCAGGCACAACTCAACAAGAAATGCCATGCTGCAAAACACTCAAAATTAAAGGGTATCCCCAAGCTTGATGATGCCAATGATGCTGGAACAAGAAACTCAGAACGCTGTACCCTCATCCTAACTGAGGGAGACTCAGCTAAATCTTTGGCCGTAGCTGGGCTTGGTGTTATTGGTCGTGACCACTATGGTGTGTTCCCACTAAGAGGCAAACTCCTGAATGTGAGAGAGGCTACACACAAGCAGGTTAGCATCTCCCCACTCCATACTCACTTCTAAGCAACCCTACTTTAGTTTTACGGTTTTCAAGAAAGTTATCACAAGATTTGTATGCTTTTTAAAATTCAATCCAATTTTGTTTCTTTTGTATTTTTTTTTTTTAAATCTTAATATATTTCTGTTTGTGACCCATTTTCATCAGATCATGGACAATGCAGAAATCAACAATATAATCAAGATCCTAGGACTTCATTTCAAGGAAAAATATGACACTGCTGAGAAACTGCGTACATTGCGCTATGGACACCTGATGATTATGACTGATCAGGATCAGGATGGTTCTCATATTAAAGGTCTACTCATTAACTTTGTCCACCACTTCTGGCCTAACCTACTCCAACACAATTTTGTAGAGGAATTTATTACACCGATCGTCAAGGTAAGGAGAAGTTTCTGATAGTCCATTGTCAGAATAAAAAGCATTGGTAAATTTGTCACTGTCGTCTTCGTAAAGCATTTAGACCTTATAAAGCCCTTTTTTGTCAAGTGTTGATTTAAGAGGAATGGAATGATAACAATACTAGAAAGAGCTTTTGCATTACACAATTTCTGAGATATTAAATTACACTGTTCTTGAAGTGTTAATATGATGCAAAATTAAAGCAGAATTTGTTCTTTTAATTAAAAAAAATATCTTAAATTGTTCTTTCTGGCAAAAATCATGCTCCACCATGATACACTTAAACCTTGTTATCTGATAGTCATCCAATACCAACATTAACAGAAAATTCAGTAAGTTCACTTGTGACCAGTTTGTACTGCCAAGATTTGGTTAAGACCAACATGGTACCAGCAAACAGGATAGAATAACAAACAAATGCACTATTTTACTCCATTTTATTTGCCAATTTACTCTTTGTTGTATTGACAATAGATAGAAAGATAATGGCAGATAATATTGTTTGAAAACTTAGCCTTGACTGCTGTCTCATCGTCTGCAGTGCATTACTTGTATTTCTTTATGATACACATTTTAATTATTCTCATCTCCAACAACTGTACAGACATTGTCCACTGTTAATTGTTTTTCTTAAATTCACAATTATTTTACTTTGTATATTGCTATTTCTTCCTTGCACTATTTTATTTTCACATTGCCTGAAGTCTCAGTATAATATAGGTGTAATCTAAATATAGGCACTTTTTTTTTTCTCTTCTGTACTAATCAATATTTCTTGCCATCACTTTGGAAATGATAGTCCTTAGTTGGTTCCTGGGATTGTGACCTTTATGTATACTAATGTGTCTCCTAACATATCAGTCATTTAATTAAAAACTTGGTGTGTCAGGTGACGAAGGGAAAAACAGAGCATGCCTTTTTCAGCTTGCCAGAGTTTGAAGAATGGAAACGAAACACTGAAAACTGGCACACATGGAAAGTCAAATACTACAAAGGTGTTTTTTTTTGTTTTTTTTTCCAGTTTTGTTTGATGATGTGAATGCTGTTGTCTTGTATATATTACATAACATTAAACGGAAACAAATAATGACATAATAAATAAAAATAGTTTTGTGGCAAAAATGTAAGGGAAACAAGTCGTTATCATCATTGTTTACATTCTTTTTTTAATGCGAAGTTTAACTATAAAATAGTTTTCATTATGATAATATAATTAAACTACTATACATCATGAACATTTTTGTCAACAGAGAAATGCTTATTAGCATATCAGGGGGAATGTTTTTTGTTTTTTAAATTTCAGGATTGGTTAGTAAAATATTTTTATTTTGTTAATGAGTGATTGAAAATTTGACATTTTTATCTAAAGAATTAAGAAAAGGGCATTTTGGACACAAACTTCTCTAGTAATAAAACAGGGCATAGTAGTAGGTAGAACCAGCTATTTTTTCAGTCTTTGGAAATGAATGAAATTTACATGTATATCTATCATGAAAGAATTCGGTTTGCAAAAAAAAATGTTTGCTTAATCTTTCTTACTTTTTTTTTTACACAATTTTTAAAAATGGGAAAAAATGCTTTTTACACGTTTTTTACATTTTGTCATTTTTGCATCATTCTAAAGTAATAACTGATTATCTGACAGATAAATTTTTGCATACCTCATGGATCCAATAAATTTAAGAATCACAATTAAGAGTTCTTTTTGCAACAATAATGTAATGTTGTTGACAGTTTTCAAATACTTCATTTGCTGAAGTGAAAATGATCATAAATTTAGTTTAGAAATTTATCATAAATTATCATTAATTACCTAAAGCTCCAGTGTTTCCTAAAACTTCCTTAATTTACAAATATTGTTTTTTTGCCATTTTCTTTTTACTCCATAGGAATATACTTTAGAATCTAGCATATTTGAATTTTAACATGTTGCTCTTTTATATAGGTCTTTGTTTGTGCGAAAAATAGTAGTTATATTCTGCATGAGATTCTCTTATAATGTAATATTCACTTACAACAAATAACAGGTCTGGGAACCTCAACTTCAAAGGAGGCCAAAGAATATTTCTCAGACATGAATAGGCATCGCATTCCATTCAGGTATGGTGGAACTGAGGATGATGCCTCCATCAACTTGGCTTTCAGCAAGAAGAAGATTGAGGAGCGAAAAGAGTGGCTGACCAACTACATGGAGGAGCGCAAGCGACGAAATGAGATGGGGCTTCCAGAGGTGTGAATATTAAATTAATCTAAAGTTTTAAAATAATAATTCTTCTTTTTAATCAGAATATGACTGATTGTAGACTGTGGACCAAAATGATTGCTAATTGTTGACAGATACATTCACAAGAGCTGAACTTAACAAAACTAAAAGCATGAATTGCAGTAAATGGTTTGGAATTTATATGAATAAAAATAGTTGAACATGGGTGGGTAGATGCTTTGTGGATGAAAAGTTTGGGTGTTTATTTTTGTAAAATCATTCGTTGCTTAGTTATAACAGTACAAAAATCCACTAATAATGTACATGTGTATCTTTACACCATCACATAAACCAGATGCCAATTTAAGTTGATTTACACATTTAACCATCAGCTTATTCAATGTATAAATCCAGATGAAAGATTGTAATATGTATTTTTACAGCTTTACCTTTATGGGAAGGAGACTAAGCAGATCACATTCAATGAATTCATCAACCGTGAACTCATCCTGTTCAGCAACATGGATAACGTGCGTTCCATTCCCTCACTCATGGATGGGCTGAAGCCCGGTCAGCGAAAGGTTATATTTACTTGCATCAAACGCAATCTTACTCAGAAAGAAATCAAAGTGGCACAGTTGGCTGGCTCTGTAGCAGAACAGTCTGCCTATCATCATGGTGAGGTAAGTCTCTCTTTAATTATCCTCTTTATTAAAATTAAATCTTCACTCTTAAGTTTTTTTGTTTGGTTGGTTTAGTTTTTGTTTTTATATTTTTAGGAGTATTATTATAAATAGAATTTTTTCAGAGTGAAATAAGTTTTCTTGAATATTTAACCAGGAGTATCAAAACTGTCAAAAGCCTACTTTCCATGGCCAAAAGAAGCCAGGTTAACTCCCTAGGGAATATTAAAGTTCTTACTAATAATGTGAACATTACCCTAGAAGTATTCACTAGGATCCAGTGCAAAGCATTTGCCTATAAAATACCAGGGGTCATACTTAATTACTTTTTTAAATGTTTTTATGGACATGACACCACCATAAGATATGTATACAGAAATTGATCTTGAATAGAAGTGTGAATATTCCTCCTCCCTTTTAACCCGTTCGCCGGCCCGCTACCGAGTTAGGTTAGCGCATGCGCACACTTTTTTAAATCGATAGCCACTTAAAAAAAATAACAATCAAGTCAAGCAGACGATATGTTTGGGTTCAGCAGCCAATCTGCTCTAATTTTATCATTGGTTAACTATTTTTAGAAAGGTTTTTTCCATTACAAAGTTCGGAAATCCCCAGATACCTCACGTTTATCGAAGCTGAGCCGCCATTTTGAACCTAAGTTTGTACTACACATGGCTCGTTTCAAGGACCATTTTCAGTTGTTTGCTTGATCCTACCTAACGAACTTAATTGTGTAAATAAATTTAAGATATTGTAGATGAAATTCGACAGGCCTACTGAATTTTTGGATGTGACCATTTGATAATAAAAAATAAAAACCGATCGCTCTCAAACCGAACCCTCGTGGACGTCGTTATGACGTCGTTATGATACTATTTTTATCGATAGCCACTTTTAAAAAAATACCAATCAAGGTCAAGGAGAAAGATATGTTTGTGTTCAGCAGCCAATCTGCTCTAATTTTATCATTGGCTAACTAATTTTAGAAGGGTATTTTCCATTACAAAGTTCAGAAATCCCGAGTCACCCCTCGCTTGAAAAGAAGCTGAGCCGCCATTTTGAACCGGTTTGGAATTATACATTGCACGTTTCAAACACGATTTTGAGTTGATTGCCTGATCCTACCTAAAGAACTTTATTGTGTAAATTAATTTAATATATTGTAGATGAAATTCGACAGGCCTACTGAATTTTTGGATGTGACCATTTGATAATAAAAAAAAAAAAACCGATCAGTCTCAAACCGAACCCTCGTGGTTTTCATATGACTCTTTCGTTTTGTTCAAAATCAACCAATTTCCCCAGAATAATATTTATTTACACAAGATAAATTATTATTTATACCATATATTCAAATGGCAATCAACAAAAATCGTTTTCTTTCGGATTTTATTCAAGGAAACATCTAACAAATTGACGAAGGTCAACACAAGAAAAAGGTAAGAAAACTTTTTATTTATTTATTTATTTTTGAATTTAAAATAATAATAAGCAAACGTTAAAAAATTAAATAAATATTTTTAAAATGTCCCCCATAATATTTATTTTGAAAATCATTTTAGAATTGTACGAATTATGCTTGCTTTTAATTATTTAGTAGACTAGTAAAAAAAAAAAAACGGTGAAAATGTTCCCAAGTTCAACAAAAAGATCAGAAATCTTTGTATTATTTCTTTGTTTTTGAATTCGAAAAAAATTTAAAAAATACTTTTAAGATTCCTTAGTATGTCTATAATAGGTAGTAATTTAAATTTTTAAAATCCATTGATAATTACAGTCGCTTTAAATTTTTTAGCACACTGACCCATTCAGTTATCGTTAAGCGTCAAAACATGGCCGCCGGCGAACGGGTTAAAAAAGAAATCTTTTCTCTTGTTTTTTATATATATATATAGGTATGAAGTGAAAAACTATTTTTTCTCTAGCAAGTAAGCTAGATTATGGAGGAGTGGGTTGATAAAGTACTAATAAAAGATCAAAGTTTAGGTGCAGATAGATCTCTAAAGAAAAAATCTGGAGATGGTAGAAGAGTATTTCCAGCTCACCACTGACCTGTTACCTTTGCACACTGAATTCCTTTTTTTATAGTCCTAGAATTAGCACATAATAAACTGAAAAATACCTTTCTAAAATATTTAAATACATTAATGACAGTACATCTTTTAAGTGGAATAAATATATGAATGTATAATTTTTATTTGAAAATTATTTTTTAACAGTTTTATAAATAAAATATTAAATGTTTAATACATTTTTTAAATTAATTTTTATATGCCTTTAACTTGCCAAAATGCACTTATTATATGTATATAATTTTGTATTTTATAAATATGTGATAATTGTATGAGTGTATATAAATATGCTTCATGTAATTATTTCAGTGAATTAGTAATTTCATTCATATATAAGTTCAAATCTTGTGTACTGTATAGTAGAATGCCTGATTGACAATGTGATGGCCCATAATAAAAAATCGATTTGCATGAAGAACAAATTTTGTAAACTATAGCACACACAGTGAATCAAGTGGCAATTATTGTCAGTAAAGTACTCTTATCTATCACAAAACACAGAAAATTTTCAAATTTATTATGACAAATGTAGCAGTTTTCTGACTGAAGTTGGAAGATTGGAAAATTGGTACTTTTTAAAAGTAAATAAATAATGTTAAATATATTCCAATGTTCAGAAATTAAAAAAAAAAAAATTTAATTAAACAATCTTAAATGCTTTTATCCTGAAATGACACGCTTAATTTCAAATCCCAAAATGCTCAAGCATAATGCTTAAGACTAATATTCAGTACAATTAGAAATAATAAAATATTATCCTACCTTGTATTGAGTAAATCAGGTTTGAAGGCCCAATGGTCAAAAACTCTAAATCCTTGATGATACGATCTTCAGATCTCCAAAACTGCTGTTAACATTTAATTCCTCATCACATGGCAGTCTGTTTCTTTACATATTTTTCTTTAAATTCTGGGTTTTGTTATAGATATGCCATTTCTTTCATGCATGAATAGACAAAATAATCTAGCTGTAGAAAATTAAATTCTTCCTTTTTTGAACCGACCAAACAAAAATTTCATTTCTGGTGAAATTTAAGTTTTAAAAGTGGTATTATTTTGATTTCCAAACAACAGTGATCTTTCCTGTTTTGAAGTATTTATTGACTTTCTATAAACAGTAGAGGAAATTCTTTGTGTTTTGAAAAATGTAATCAGTGGATAACAGATTAGTGAAATTCTAGTAAGCATGTTCTTGGCTTTTGTTTTACAAAATCACAAAGAGAACAAGCTTTCTTTAGCTTTCCCTGCTGTATATTATTTAAATTTTTGTTGTTTTTCCTGTTTTATAAGTATGTAGACAAAAATAAATTATTTTTCATAGACTGCTTGGAATATCATAAGTCAGAATTTTTCCTTTTGAGCTGACATAGAGAGATCATGGTCATTTCTTAGTAACACTCTCAAACACATTTATTCATCAAAAAGAATAGCAGTATTACTTCAAACTATACATTTTGTTTCTTTTGTAAATACTTTTATTTGTTATTCATGTGAATTCAACATTTTGTTTTATTATATAGTATTCTCTCTCACTTGCTATGTAAACATTCAAGCTTGCAGCATCTTAAAATAGTATGAATAAATGGTAACTTGGCACACCATCTCTGATAGATTGCAGATACCTGATCTAGGATCTTTGTAGGAAAAGGGTCAGTTGAGTAAGAGTAAATCAACAATTTTTTCCTCTCCAACTGATATAATGCATATATTTGGAGCAAATCAAATTGTTTACAAAGGTGTTGACTATGAAGCTAGTACTAAAAGGTGAAATATCAACTACCATTTGATGTGCAGGTTTCGCTCATGAGCACCATCATCAATTTAGCACAGAACTTTGTAGGGTCCAACAATCTCAACCTCTTGCAGCCTCTTGGTCAGTTTGGTACCAGATTGCATGGTGGTAAGGATGCTGCCAGTCCCCGATACATTTTTACCATGCTCAGGTAAGTCCTGGGATGGATGGTAATTTAAATTCTGAAACTTTTACTTCATGGTGTTTGTGTGTTCCACTGGTTGAAGAAGTGGTTCCAGCAATCAGAACTGAATAGTGAATGAGAATATTTTTCCAGGGACAATTGGCTTCTGGACTACCTTGTCAGATGCTTCAGCTTCCTATTATTTTCTTTCTGGGAAAGTAACCTTTATTATTCAGGATGTGTCTTAACGTTTTACCAGTCAATTACATTGACTCTCACAGCAAAATGATTAAATAAGCTTTCATACTTGTTCACAGGCAAAATAATTTTTTTTTGTTGGTCTCCCTCTTTTTGTGTGTGTGTGTTTATTTTCTTCTGCTTTTACCAAGTGTTCATATTACTAGTAATATTCTTACCTAGTCATAAAATAATCTAAGCATTGGTTCCCAAAAGGTATCCTATTGTGATACTATGGCAGAGAGATACAACACTAGCTGTTGCATGAAACAGAATCTTGATATCCAATCCGTAGTTTCAACTAATCACTCTTTTCTTGTAGATTGCTAAGTAGAGAGAATTTGATGCACACTTGATTAAGAAATTTTTTTGTTGGTTGTGCTTGTTAATGCAAATTCAGAATCCTTCTGTACAAAATGAATATTGAAAATAGCAGAGAATATCATGTCTAGTGCAGGCATGGGAATTGTATTTCTGTTATTTATTATTTCTTTCTTTTAATTCTAACAAATTATGCCGATATTGTGCTAGAACTTGACATCAGAAGTTGATATTTGCTAGATGTGATTTTTGACACAAGACATATTTATACATATTTTTGTATTACCATATAATCTGCATGCAGTGACTTACAGAGCAGAGCATCATTCACTGGTTGTAAATGATGGTTATGCATAGATTGTTGCTTTTGCAGTCCACTGGCACGACATGTCTTTAACTCCAAAGATGATGCATTGCTGAAAAATCTCTTTGATGACAACCAACGAATTGAACCAGAGTGGTACTGTCCCATAATTCCCATGGTGCTTGTGAATGGTGCAGAAGGCATTGGTACAGGCTGGAGTACCAAAATTCCAAACTTTGACATCCGAGAGGTTGTTGCTAACCTAAAGCGTATGCTTGAAGGACTGGAACCTGTACCTATGGTTTGTTGGCTTTTCCCCCAGTTTTTCTTTAAAGGTGCCATATATCTTCAGAATCATAACTTCATTATTTCATTGCACTTGAATGATCAGGCGCATTCAATTATATTATATAATCTATACACTTGAATGATCAGGCGCATTCAATTATATTATAATCTATACACCAGAAGTCTCATTTACCTCAGAAGAATTTCACAAATGAAATGTACTAAGTCATAATTTCTTGTATAAAAATAATACTGCATTGCCTTTGTGGCTTATTCATCTATTACATTTTTTGTTTTAAATCTAGGCTATATTTGCAAAAGAAATAAATAGTTAACTCTTTACTGGGCAGGCGCTTTTCCTTTTTGTATCTCTGTGCAGGCAAGAATTTTCAGAATTTCAGTGAGATTTAGGGTTACGTTATTAAAAACATATCTTAGGTATTAGTGCATATATTTCAAAGAAATAAAATGTAAAATGAAAGGAAATGAAAGCAGCTTTATTAATATCCTTAATTGAAGTATACTTTCATGTGTTAAATTTGAATCCATGCATGAAAATATATATTTACACAAAAAAAATTATTGTCCATTTATTATCAGCTACAAACACTTTGTACACACACTTTGTTGATGCCAGGAACACTAATCTGTCATCAGACGACCAATACATCTCTTTTCTCGGCAGGTTGTGAATTCCTATCAAAATCATAAGTCCAAAATAAGCCTTTATTTCAGTGGCATTAGTTTCCTTCCAACCTGGATCACCATTTTGTTTTTCCGCGATTTTCGGCTGCTCCGCCTATTAAAGGGTTAAATACTTTGTTCAGTGATCTGAAGGTTAAATTGTTGTTATTATATACTTAATTATTAACCATTATTTGCAGTGATAGAGATGCAAACGCACATTCATACATACACTGCATTTTCTTTATCTACACCTTAATCAACTTCCATTAACTTCCAACAGCTCAATCTATGTGCATTTTCCTACTTTTGCTACAGTATAGGATTCCTAATTGCTCTCAGAATGTTCTCTTTTTGTTTTCAAAATAAGTAGTTACAAGGCTTTCCTAGATCTAAAGAACAACAGATCTTATGCTCTGAAATGTTATGCTCATTCCTCTTAAATTATATTAGAAACCATAGACTAAATACAAGTCTGAGAGTTTGCAATAGTTTTATGATTACTTTAAAAATTTGCTTCATTTTGTTGTTGATTCTTTTCTCTTCTCTTTAAGGGAAAACTGTTCATAAGAATTTCAGAAATGTTACTTTTCCCTTAACAGGTTCCATCCTTCAAAAATTTTAGAGGAACAATTGAAGAGCTTGGAGACAACAGATATATAGTAAATGGAGAAGTTTCAATCTTAGACGATGGAACATTGGAAATTACAGAGCTGCCTATCCGCTGCTGGACACAGAACTACAAAGAGGAAGTGTTGGAGCCCATGCTACATGGTACCGATAAAACGCCCTCCATCATCACGTGAGTGTTGCATTTCTTGGTATTCAGAAACTGCTAGTGTTTCCATTGTCATTGTAAGACATAAATCACATGTGACAGGAGATGTATGAGCAAGAGATATGGAGAAAATGGTGAGTTGTGTGAAATGAGAACTGTTTTCTGTTGGAAAATTTGTGGATCTGCAAGAGCATAGTGAATTTTTACATGGTGTTCCCTTGATGAACAAAAATTAATTATAAACTAAAAAAAGAAATTTTTTATTTTTTTCTTTTTTTTTTTTTCAATTTAGAAGCATTTTTTTGTTGTAAAATGTGATTAATTTATAAGGTGTTTTGTTTTGCTAGTTACTTCAAATAAACAAATAATATACCTTTTTTTTTTTAAAGAGGTACATTCAGAAATACTTAGTTTCTATAATTAATTTATTTTATTTAAAAAATGCTTATCTTTTGCTAAAATCCAAAATCATTTCATGAATCATTATTTTTTAAATTGATTTATTTTCCTTAGTTTTTCTTGTATTTCAAAATTATGCTCTGGGTGGGAAATTTTAAACCTTAATTTTTTTCTGTGAAAATATGTTAGAAAAAAAAATTGAACATAAAAAAATTCCTAGTTTTAAAACATTTTTAAAAACAAATAATATATGTACATATTTTTTATTATTTGCTTTTAGAGGTGCATTGTTTGAATTGTCTCTAAAATTAATTTATAATTTTGTGTTAAACGCTTATCTGTTACTAAAATCCAAATTTATTATTTCCTTATTTTTTTGGTTTTTTAAAAATAAAATTGTGTAGAATAAAATTAAAAAATACAATATTCCTGGCTTGAAGAAAGCATTGCTTTCCCCACAGAATATGAACATAATTAGCAATCTAAATTAATACATCTTTTTTACCAATGCCATTGCTTCAAGAAAAGCACCTTATAAAATACTTGCTTATTTGAAAATAACATACCATGACAGCTTTGCCAACCTCTTCTCCAATTTAATTATGTTTCGAAAGTCATATGTGGCTAACAGATGGACATGCTTTATCCTTTAGAGACTACAAAGAATACCATACAGATGCTACAGTAAAATTTGTCGTGAAAATGAGTCCTGAAAAATTGGCCCAGGCTGAGCTGGCTGGACTTCACAAGGTGTTCAAATTGCAGACCACCATCTCCACTGCTTCAATGGTATGTCAAGCAGTTCTTCTGTGTTTGCATCCTCATTTCTATATCCTTGCTCATTTTTTGCATGTTTTCCCTAATTTATATGCGATTTAATTAAGAGGGTATGTATTCATTTCTTTTGAAAATATACAGTTACTGCAGTATGGAAATCTTCAAATGATTGTACAACACCTTGACAGATATTTTTGTTGAAATTAAAGTAAATAAAGCTTATTTATTATCCACATCGTGTGTCACTTTATAATTTTGTCTAATCATAAATTACACTGTATATTTTTTTCACCAAAATAGATTTGCATATTTAAGAAATGTTTTAGAAATTTTACCTTTATTGTTGCAGTTTTAATAGCTTTTAATTTCTTTTAGGTTCTTTTTGATCATAATGGATGCATTCGACGATTTAACCGCGTGGAAGAGATCCTACGTGAGTTCTTTGATGTGCGCCTGGAATATTATCATCGCCGCAAGCTGTATATGGAGGGAATGCTTTCTGCTGAGTCCCTTAAACTAGACAACATTGCACGCTTCATCATTGAAAAGATTGAGGGGAAGATAGTCATTGGTATGTGCAGGTTTTGAACAGTATCAAGTGTTATAGAATATTGAGTTTTGAATACATTACTGTCCATGCATGATTTGCTTTTGAACAAGAACACTTTATTTATTATTTTTTATTGATGTCATCGAGTTTTAAAATACACAGTGTTCAAAACTGCAACCCATATATAAAATATGCATATATTGAAATTATACTTCCTTTTTTCCACGACTTCTGTTTTGACTGTCAGTTGTGAGCCAAGGTCTTGGAATCTTACCAAGATTCTTCGAGATCCATGGTTTTACAGAGGATGTGGGCACTTCCAAGGTGGTTGTGGGGGTGGTGGCATTGGCGGTTGCTCAGCCCTGGATAATTAATTTATATGCACAGCATGATGCCAAAAATATTCAACAATTTTTGTCATTTACTAATAAACACACGCATTGCCTGTGAGTTGCTTTACTTTTGAATTGCCTGTTGTAAAAAAGAAACTGCATCTAATTTTATCTGCTTATTATCTAGGAATCTTTACAAGTGGACTCTGATTTCATTTTCATTAGGCTAATATACTATCCAGTATACACAATGTGTTGCATAGCTGATTATATCTCTGGCTAGTCTCTCAGTAACGTGTACAAACCCCTCTGAACTATGTTGCTGTGGTCAGAAACATGGTCGATTGTCATCCCAAAAATTATAATGTTTATGTACATAAAAGTGACTTCCATTCAATTAAAATAGAAAGTATTAACAGATTTCTGTATCAAAAGATGGCATTAGAGAATTCATAAAAGCCAGTAATTAGATATATACTATAGATTGCTGTGTAGAAATCAACCATGTACAGTGATCAGGATAAATTCAGTTTGACCTTCAAATTTGATTTCTTTAGGGTATTTTATTATATTTTTTTCTGATTACACTGAATATTGCTCTTAAGTACTTGTACTCTATATACCAAGACATCGGTATATGAAGTCAGGAATGGGAAATCCCTCAGTCATTAGCGCACATGTGCATGCATGCGAGAGAGAGAATATAAGATCTTTTGAGTTTTATTGACTTTTGTCATTTCTGAATCTTGATATTGTTTTATTTTTTTAAATTGTAAAAGTCTACAACAAAGAATTGTGTTTAACATTATATCAGTTACCAATTTCAGACAATTGTTATATTCAGCCTGATAAATTAGTATATTTTCACCATTGTCTGATAGAAAGAAGTACTTTTATTGACATTGTGATTAGATTCGCTGTTTGTATTATAGTTCACAACATTTGTCTTTGTTCACAAGTTTTTTTTATATTATTGTAGGTTACCAGTTATAATATATAAATAATGTGTTTCTTTGGCATGTATAACTTGTGAAATTTTTAAGCCCAGCAAATAAAAACTGTTTTTCTTTGAATGTGATCAGAGAACAAACCTAAGCGCGAGATCATCCAGACATTAGTGCGACGTGGTTATGACTCAGATCCTGTCAAGGCATGGAAAGAAGCACAGAGCAAAGACAAGGTCAGGTACAATATATGTATTTTGTATTACAGAAATCAGTACTATTTGATAAGTTAGTCTGAAAAAGTGTGCCATTCAGATTTTTAATCCGTATACTGACTGTTTTGTACTTATCTTGCTACACTATGATGGGTTTTATTTTCTGCATAACGAGTTTAGATAAAATATTGTAATTAAATATAATGTAATTTTTATATATATATATATATTTTATGAATTATATTCCTCAAAATCCTTAGTTAAATGGGGCAAAGAAATGCTACTTTAGGTGAAATCACTTAAATAAAAGGGGAATTTCTTCCTTAAAAAATAATTTTAAAGTGTTTAGATGAACATATCAATTTGCAACGTTTAAAACCCTTTACCGGGCAGAACACTCAAAGCCGCCAATACATCATATAGGGCCCAACGGCGCCCATAGCAACCAGTGCTCTTTCCTTCCCATATTTATAGCATATCCGGTGTCTACAGGAAGCATGACGTTTGTACAACGATTTCCACACCATTTTGAAACGTTTTCTCCTTGCTTCGTTCATTTTTTCATAAAGTTTTCTTTGTTTTTTGTGTTTGGTGTTTCAAATGGATTTCTTATAATTGTCAATTGATAGGGAGGAGTTTACTGGATTCAATTTATCAGATAATGAGGTAAGAGAAGTTTATTTTGAATCGGATGATAGGATTAGAAGTGACATTAGTGTCAGTAGCGTGCACATATAGTATCTTTCAAATTTTGGAGGAGAGTGCGTCAGATTCTGAGGATATTGAAGAGATGTAGGGGGATAAGGTATCTGGAGACGCACATGGTTGGAATAGTAGTACTTTAGCACTGAATATATCGGAATTTATAACAGAAATGGGGCCGAATGTGACTGTAACTAATGATAGTACTCAGCTGGCTTTCCTCTACCAGTTTTTCAAAGAAGAAACATTTGACAAGATAGCGGAATAAACGAACAAGTACGCACGTCCAAAAATTGCAAAAAAACAAAATGGCAATCCAGGTTGGAAGGAAACTAATGCCACTGAAATTAAGGTTTATTTTTGATTTATGATTTTGATAGGAATTCACAACCTGCCGAAAAAAGAGATGTATTGGTCGTCTGACGACAGATTAGTGTTCCTGGCATCAACAAAGTGTGTGTACATAGTGTTTGTAGCGGACAATAACCGAACAATATTTTTTTGTGTAAATATATATTTTCATGCATGGATTCAAATTTAACACCTGAAAGTATACTTCAATTAAGGATATAAAGCTGCTTTCGTTTCCTTTCATTTTGCGTTTTATTTCATTGAAATATATGCACTAATACCTAAGATATGATGTTTTTACTAACGTAACCCTAAATCTCACTGAAATCCTGAAAATTCTTGCAGCACAGAGATTAAAAAAAAAAAAGGAAAACTCTCCACCCAGTAAAGAGTTAATATCTTAACATTTTTAAGATTAACTTTTGTAAGTAAAACATGACAATAACTAATTTTGTTTGATATAGAACAAAGAGATCAAAACTCAAGCTTTTGACATGATATAAAAAAATGTTTACTAATTCTGTGTAATTGCACAATTTTTGTATGCATTTTTAATGCATAAATTTACTGTTAGTGCATAAAAGGTGTAGAATTTTTTTTATAAATAATGAGCAAAGTAATATTTAATCACATTGCAAAATTTCATGATGATCATGCAGATGGTTCAAATGTTATGGCCATTTTTTTGCAAAAATGTGTAAAAGTGCCAGTGTCAGTCATTTTGATGATTTAACAAAGTTTGGGCCAACCTGTACATGAATCAAATGAAAATAACATTCTGAAAAAATGGGCATATTCTTTGTATACATTTTAACATAAATGAACAGTTTCAATAACATATTTCAATTAATGAATCACATATGCCGTGTCAAACTTCATCAATCATGTTATTTCATATAGAAAGTTACAACCTTGCATTTTGTTATCTGCAAGTAGAAAGGAATAAAGTATCAAACTTTCATAACTGCATTTTAGATTTTAGTTAGTCTTTAGTAATAGCCATTTTTTTCACTGCTGCTATTTTTTAAAACTTAAAAATAACATATCTCTGGAACCAATTGATATAGCTTCACAATTTTTTTTTTATTTTTCATATTTTAAAATGTTTTAAATGAAAATAACAAAACTGAATGCTTGATTTTATTATTTATTTTTTGGTGCCGCTACCTATTGGTAAGTTTTGATATTTTGTATGAATTTTGAAGAATAGTTTATAAGTTAGATGTTTTTGTAAATTGATTTCTTTTAGTGTGGTTTTCATTGTAAGCAGTTTGTTTTGCTGTTTTCACTGGTTTTCAGTTTGAATACTTCACATGGCTTTCATAATAAGTTATTAATTAATTTTTATTTAATGTTTCTTTATGCATCATGTGATGCAGGATGTGGAAGATTCAGACGAAAACAATGATGATGCTGCAAGTACTGCATCAGACACTGCAGGTGGTCCTGATTTTAACTATATCCTCAACTTGCCACTGTGGTGCTTGACGAAGGAGCGTAAAGATGAACTGCTTAAGCAACGTGATGCAAAAGTATGCTACCTTTTGTTGTCTTTGTTATTTTAAATTTGTATTTAAAAAATATTGAATTAAATTCCTTTCTGTTAAAGAAAGATTTAGATGGCAAATTTGCTATTACCTTATATGAAATATTTCTGAAATCGAAAGGCTCTTTTGATCCTTCTTTGAGAAAATAGATCTTAAAACTCTAATGAGAGGTGAATTATATTGATTTATAGCTGAATTACATTCTAATCAATTTGCCCCTCATCAGGCTGAGGGCAAAACTGAATATAACCTTTTGGTCATTTGGGCAATCACAGTGGCCCTGATTTCCTGGTAGATATGTTTTTGAGTTCAAAGAGAACTCACAAAAACATTTTAAATGTCCAGAAATTGAAATCTTATCACTCATTTGTCAACATTGATTTTAAGATCTGTTTCTGTTATGATGAAGATTTGAGCTGATGGAAGCTTATTTTAATATTTAAAAAATAATAATGCCTTTGACTTGAGGTTTAGATTATGTAGATCAGTTCTTTATGAGAGAAGCTGGACATTTGACTAACTCTTAAAAATTATGTTATCACAGAGAACAGAGCTAGAGGAATTGCGAAAGAAGACTCCTAACGATCTCTGGGAGGATGACCTTGAGCAGTTTCTACAACTTCTTGATGTGAGTTTTTTCATTTTTACTTTGCTCTTTATGTAAATTATAATTTTTGTTCATCTTAAAATTATGATATCATTTTAGTCCTTCCTAACCTACATGTGACTTCACAAGTCAAGATGTGTTATCCTGAATTCCAGTTTAAAAAATACTCAAAATTTTTTATATACCTCAATTAAAACATCACATATAATGCTTTTATGGACTTGGACTTCTTCTCCTATCTGAATCAATTTGAATTTTGTTTAATTGGTTCAAAAAGAAATTTTATGTGCACCTCATTTATGATTATATTTGCACAAATAAATGTGGCTGCTAATCATTTGATTCGGAAATTATTCACAAGATAATTTATAAAAGTTAATGATTAGAGAAGTAAATTGCGATGTAGTGAGGAATTAGCCATATGTAGTGGTTTTAGATCTCTTCTGAATTTATCGGGAAAAGTAAGGCAGTTTATGAACTCTGAACATTTTAGTTCTGAACAAATTGTAATATTGGCATTAAAACACTGACAGATTTCTGGAAGTGCTGAAAGAAATGAGAAAGTTTGGAAAATAAATTGAATTTATCTGAAAGTTATAACTATCATTTCAAAAGATGAAATTTGTGAGCTTTATTTTCACACAAACAAAATAAATAAAACAATAAAATATACTAAGAATACCTGCTTTTTAGCACCAACCATTTAAAGATCAAATAAAGAAGAATCGTGACATCAGCAACAAAATTTTTTAAACTAACCTGGTTCACAGATTTTATTTCTTGCATGTTATAGGAAGTAGAAAAGAAAGAACGGGAAGAAGAGGTTGGAGAAGCCATCAAGCCAGGCAAACTAGGTAAAGTGGGTAAATTGAAGCCCAAGAAAGCTCTGATTGACACCCAACCATCACCCATGGGACGTCGGGTACAGCCTCGCATTGATAGTGCACTCAAAATTAAGTTTGAAAAGGATGCTGCTCGCAAAATCAAAGCTAAGGTAGGATTTATTGTTAAGGACTTGTTTTCCCATCTTACAGCTAAGGATATATCTTGGTTAAAATATTTAAAGCATTGTGATCAATTTAAATCAGTATCCTTAGAAATAATGTTTGACTCTAGCTAGAACATTTTAGTTAGTGCTGCAAAATCATAGCTGTATTTTAGCAATCATCTACTAAATACAAGTCACTATTTTAAATAATTTCACCGTCATATCTAAACAGAATTTTAAATAGAAATACATTATTATTTTGATTGTTTTTTTTTTTTTTAAATGAAGTTGCCCTTCATTTGCTTGATTGCACTGACCATCAGAAATGCCTAAAACTGATATCCTACTACAATTTAAAAAATAAAAAATAATTTTATATTCTGATGTGACTTTTGAAAACTAAAAATAGATTATGATTAAACAACAATGTCTTTATTATTTTGTGCCAGGTGAAAAAGGAGAAACAAGGAGAGGATGGATTGGATAGCCAAGACACAGAAATGGGCTTCAAAGAAGATGGAGAGGGGGAGCCCCCTTCATTGGCTCAACGCCTGAATTTAAATGCTGGTGTGGTACCAAAAGTAAAGCAGCCTCGCAAACCTGGTGCTGGTAGGGGTAGAGGCAAAGGTAAATTTTACCAGTCTGTTAGTAGCTCATTGTCTGCAAGACTGTAGGTAGCCAACATCTGTTAGTAGTTCATAGTCAGTAAGATTGTGTAGTAGCCAACAACTAGTTTATTGTCCAGTAGATTGCATAGGTAGCCAACAGTTTAGTAATTCATTGTGATAATTGTTTAGGTCAAAAATGGCTGTTTTTTGTTGTTCATTGAATGCAAGATTGTGTAGGTAAACAGGGTTTTGGTTTTTATTAATTATTTTTGGTTGTTGATTACAAAGTGGATTTCAGGAAACAAAAGATATATTTATGAAAAGGGGTGGGTGGGAGAAGCATAATCTGAAACTTCAGGAAGTAATAGTAAAGATAATGTTAAATCCATTAAAGTGTCTTTACCAAATTTTATGTACTTATGTATTGATTTACCACTTTGTATCTTTCAAAGTAGCAACCTCTACTTCACCAAACAAGGGTAAGAAACTTGGGAAAAAGCGGAATCCTTGGTCAGAATCAGATGAGTCTGCTGGAGAGATAAGTGATCTGTCTGATGAGGACATGGGTGAAAGTTTTATTGCTCCTGTACGTGACCGTGGACCCCGAAGAGTGGCTGGTATGTTTTGGATTATTTGTTATTGTATTGAAATGAAACATGCATTAAATATAATTTATATCTTAACAGAAATTGTTTTTAATATTTCAGATTTTAGGAAAGCATTACATTTCAATTCCATTTTTATATATCTTTGTTTTCAACTTGAACACTGAAAATCTCAACTTTAGAGATGATAGGTATGAGAGAAAGCTAAAACATACCTATAGTTATGGTCCTCTTTAAAAGTTCTTCTTACTCAAAATTAAAAATTTTTTGCTGATTTTTTTGTTGTTGTTGGTGGACTTACTTTATGCAGAGGCTTAGATAAACCTTTGTTATAATAATGCCTTAAGTTGATTTCCAACATGCAAAATTCGACATTTAGTGTTAACTAGTTCACCCAGATCCTTGCATATCATTCCTTGGGGTAACATGATAAATGTCAGTTTGATAGCATATTTAGTGAGTTTCTCTTTAGCTGCTGTTGTTAATTGTAGACATAATAAGAAAACATGGTTAGAAGAAAATGTTTGCTTTTCTTAATGCATTATTAATGCATCCGTGTTTAAAATTCTTCTATTAGAAAAGAAGAATACAATTTCCATGTGCTTTACATAAACTCCGGAACTTATTCCCTACTGACAGCATTACTATTTTATTTATATTTTGATTTGCAATACTCCATTTTATCCTAATGTCATTCCAAGAATATATTTGTGAAGCAATATTTAGTTGGCCTAAGAATACAACTAGATATCCACACTATAGGATAATAATACCTACCTAGTGCACACACTGACAAACATGATGACACATATGGTGATCACTAAACAAAAGCCATTCTGCTTGCGTAGATGGACATTTTTAATATAAACATTAGCAGTAGATAATGTACTTTGTCAAGTCAGAATATAATCACATTTCATGTGTTATCTTGACTTCCATATGGCAGAGGAGCTTAATTTATTTTGGATGGTGGCTGTTGCTTTGTAAGATAATTGAAATATACATATTAGACACAGTTCTTAATATACTGTAAGTTAGAAAGTAATATATATTCTATTGTAACCAAATGTGTAAATAAAACTTTAACATTACATATCACTAATATGATAGTTCACTATGTACAATCCAGAACTGTGGTGTTGTTTCATAACTTGTAAATACACTCTGTTATATAAGCTGGTGAAGAATAAAATTTGTCCACAGATCATCCCCTTGATATGCAAATTACTACCTCTGATTAAAATACTTAAGTAAACTTAATAAAAATAAATGACTTTGTATAGTTATTAGTTATATTATTCTGAAACAAAGGTATTGTATGCTAAATGCAGTTATAAACTCCCTTTGAGATAAACTTGATCCTCTTCCAATGTAAAACAATAATAGAGTCTGGGCTGGTGATATGAAAACTTATGTTCTTTTGCTTGTGCTTTATCATGTTGGGAAATTTACTATCTATATATGAACACTTTTCACTTTTCCATCTACTTATTATTTAGCACATTGTTTTCTGAAGGCTTACCTTTTTGATACGTTAGTTTATTTTCTACATTCACATACACTACCCTAACATTTAACTTTCCTTTCTAGCTACAAAGGCCAAGTATACATTTGAGGATGATGTAGAGAATGAAGACCATATTTCCAGCGAGAGCGAAAAGGAACTAGATATTTCTCTACAATCTTCTGACTCCAAAGCAAATGTCCCGCCTGTTGTTAGTTTGTCTGAGGAGGAGAGTCCTGTTAAAATCACAATAAATAAAAAAATGCTTGAATTATCAGATAATGAGTCAAGACATTCAGACTCTCTCTCAGATGATGATGATATGGAGTCTTTCAAGCCCAAGGCAAAGAATTCTACTCTGGTCACAAAGTATGAAATTGTTTAATACTGTAAATGTATGATTTGTGTTGTGTCTTTTTAATGACCATGCACAAGATTTAGTATTAAGCACTGGTAAATTGAAAGCTCAGCAACAAGGAGTTTACAAAACCTTTAAGATTTTCTCACTAATAAATAGAATTCTTGGTATATCAGTCCATTATAAATGGACTGATATACTGATAAATAAATATATAGTATATAAATTATATTTCCTGGAGACTTGAATAAACTCGTTAGTTATTCTGATTCAAAAAATTTGTGTTAGCATTGAACAGTTCCATGTGATCTCAACACACATTATTCTATACACTGCTGAATTTAATTTTGCAGAGCTATTATTATCAACTACTAAAGCTAATATTGTATATTACAAATATACATGCATTGTAAAGAATTAAAATGTGATTGCTTTAAGTCCGTATTGAAAATAATAACAGCACATTAGTTTGTTGGGGATAAGCGCCATAAACTATTTTAAGTGATGTTCATTCCTACACAAAATGATTTTTGTTCTCTTTTGGGATGATGTTTAGGCCAGTTCCACAAGTAGTTACCAAGCCCCCTGCTCCAGTTTTAAATGTGGACTTTTCTGAGAGTGATGATGGCTTCTCACTGGACACAGACTCTATTCCTAAAGGTAAATTAGGCCAAGACAGTACAAAGAATATGTATGCACAGTCAACACACAGAGTTATATTCTTAGAGCCAAGACAGTCTCTTCCAGTACAAAGAATATGCACTCAGTCAAAACACCATTCTATTCTTAGAGGTAAATTAGGCCAAGGCAATCTCATCCATTTTATTATTTAGTCTCACATTCTAAATCTTTTCAGTTAAAGAGGTTGATGAGAACAAACCTCTGCCTGTAACTAAGCCAGCAGAGAAAAAAACAGTTGCGTCTAAACCTTCTGTGAAACGGACTAAAAAAGGTATGGGTGTCTGTCTCTGTGTAGATACTTGCTTGGCTTTTTAGCAGCTTATGATTGTTATGTCACTGAATGTGCTACTAAGCTAGTGCTTTTATGAAGTGCATTAACTGTTTATCAAGAAGCAGTATTCAATCTGTTTTTGTGCCACACAGTAGATTTACTTTCAGTGGAGTGGCCACTGATCTGTCTGTATATGCTTTGATGCCAGATAGTGTATAAGTAACTACTGTGCTAATGTACAGTTGTACCTCACCATTTTACCACTCAACATAGGAAATGTCAAACCAGAAGACTTCTTTGTTATTAAATTTGTTTAAATAACTGTTCAAACTGATTTGAGTGGTAAAATGGACACTAGAAGTGCTTGGGTGAAAACGACCTATATGAAATCCAGATCAGTGAAATTCTTTTTATTTTCATTCTGCATCTTAGTCTATCTGTAGTGCATTTATTACTTGCATGTGAAGTTTTAATGAATTTTTATATACTCAACACTTGCTGGCATCAAAGGATAAACATTAATCTCCATGTTCTAAATGACAACCTTTGTGACAAGATTTTATATAAGTTATGAAGGTATTCTGAATTAGTTGGTTTTGTTCATTATAGTAATATTTAAAAAATTAGTTTTGAGTACACCTTACCTTCCATTTTGTTTGTGTTTATTCTTACGGATTTGTCCTGCTTATAGTAGCAGACCCAAGACAGCCTTCTATAGCAGGTGCTATGTTGAAAGCCCAAACTCTTTCTGAGATGAAAAAGTCTTGTAAGAAATCACTTAAACAAGCTGCTTTTGACTGGTGTTCAGAAAGTGATGGTGAAATTGTCATTGGTGTTGTAAATGACCATTCTTCAGGTTTGAGCTTTTCCACAGATTCCTCTCCAGATTTGTTTCATTTTTAAATAAATTATTTTCTTTACTTGATTCTGACTCACTTAAAATTTCCTATCATAATGCCAAAAGAGCATACTTGAGGAGTTAATAATTCTACACACATGCAAGCCAGAGACCTTAAGAGACCAGCATTCTCTCCCAGGGAAGATCAGCAATAAGGATTGATCCAGTAGGATTCCTTTAATGAAAGTGGGTTCCTTAGTAATTTTTCACAAGATGCTGTTAAGACATTTTGGCAAGCTATGGGTATGCAAATTGCAGATGTCTTAATGTTGCCCACTTTCTTTCAGTTTTTAGTTCTTTTCATTCTAGTCATCTTTTTTTCTGTCTTTAAGTAAAGCACATTTTTCTTTTACATTAGGTTAGTTGACTTCCAGGATGCTTGCTTCTGAGTTTCATCTTGATGGCATCGTTAGCAGACTATGAGTGTAGCTGCATTAAAGAATATTTTTGACTCTACCATCTTTTGCAATATGTTCAGATTGTGAAAATGAAAGAACTTGTGTTATTATAGTGCTGTTTATATGTTTGTTTGGGAGTAAAATAATATGTATGTATGATAATATAATAAGATGAATAGCACTCCAGTGTCTAATGTAGGTAAGGCTGAGAGTAAATGCAGCTACATTCATGACAAAATAATTCTGTACCACTGCAGGAGGAAGTGAACAATTATAGGACTATAAGCAAGCGGCGCAGATTGAAAAACATAGTTTTGAGAAAAACACATTTAATGTATAATAAAGACTGTAAATTTGTATTCAATATTTACTTTATTTAAAAATAACTATGCCTTATCCACAGCACAGTGAGTTCCTAACAATCATTTAGTCACCCTAATAATCCTGAGTCGTAGGTACTGCCTTCTCCACTGCACGAGTCTTAGCTTCTTTGACATTTCTTTTCTCTGCATTTTGCTTAGTCTCTGGCTTGGCCAAATATTCTCTACATTATTGCATCTTCTGTTTTGTACGTCCTGGTATGCTTGGAGTACAACAGTAGGTGTCACATCCATATTTATCATAATCAAAATTTTTTAACCCCAGTTACCACATTTTAAGGGGCTCCACTGTATGTCTTCATTTAGAGTTTTGGGAAGGAGTGTTTCAATTATGATGCTACCATTCCATCTTTCTGTTAGTTCATGGGTGTTTATTTACATTATGGATACAGTGATGGAAACTGTGAGGCCATTGATGATTTACATCTCTCTTGATAATCTCACATTCTCTCACCAAGCTAATGCTTGTAAGATCTTTGCAAAATCTAGGCTTTCAGAACAACAGAAAAACCAGATTTTACTCTATCTCAGACCTTCATTCATCTAGTCTGCAGAGAGAAAGGTTTCAGCAATGGATGTTCACATGCAGAAAATCATTCAAACTGTAACAAATAGCATGAGGTTCACTGATAGCTTCAGAAATGCTGTCTGATAATTTTAAAACTCTATAGCAGACTTAATAGTTCTAAGCTATTTACCTCTAAGATCTTCACAGTTGCTTCTGATGTCTCATTGGAACAGTGAAATGCCATTAGAGTCAAGACTGAGAGTGCCCCTTCTGCACTCCACTCTGCCCCTGCTGGTGTGCACAGATGCAAAGCTTGTGTGTTTTCATGAAGGAAGTTTATACCTATTAATTATTCTCCTCATGTATGCTTATTTGGTTATATGATGGGAAATGGAAATTTTCTAAAGTAAAATAACTTTATTCCTGAATTTTTACCAGAGCATATACATAAAACCCTACTATTTTCCCCAAACAAATTTTTTGGGGGGGTGGGGGTGAAAAGGACACTCTACTGGATAGGTCTTTATTTTTTATGTCTTGAGGCATTTCAGTCCCTTAGAAGTTTTAGTTTGTATGCATAATAATTGTAACTTTAATTTGTTTCACTGGTTAATGTACAAGAAAAAGTTATTTTACTTTAGAAAAATCCCCTTTTTATTTTTTAAATAAATTTCTTCTAACTTCTTTATTTCTTGCTGATTATTCTAAGTTTATCAGACATTAGAATTGTCTCTGTTTTCTATGAATTTTTGTATGCATGCATGCTGCATGTGCAGTTAATTTTTATATTCGCCTTACTATACATTTTAAAAAATAATTCTGTTGCAAGTCAAAGCATTTACATTTTCCAAAATTTTCTCCTTTTTTAAAAAAAAATTAATAACATTTAAAAGACAAAGAGTTTTTCTGTACTACTTTAATCTTATCGTTGATCACATTGTCTAAAAGTTATTGGTAAGTATAGATATTTACATTTAAACTTATTATTATTATTTGTATAAAAGATCAGTTAACACTCCCTTTATTTGCTATGTAGTGCATTGCCAAAGCTTCATATTACATATATCTTTACATGTTTTCAAATATATATCTTGCATTTTGATATTTTTAGTAGGGTCTCTTTTATTCACTACTTGAGTGCTGATACAGATTTTGATTCATTTGAATACTACTTCATCAGAGATGATTGTAGTTTAAAAAATATGCAATTTTCTTTGTTCTTATTAGTTCATTTTGTTAAAAGTTAAATATTTACTTAGAAATAGTAGGTTCATTTATTGCATGATTTATTGCCTGAAGCCATCTCTATTTGCACTGCATGACTATGTGATATCTATTATCTTACATATACATCTGAAATATACTTACATCATGTGCAAACCAAGAATAAAACTGGATGCAGTTTCGTTTTATCTCTGTTTTATTTATGGTCTTATTATTCCCCTTTGAAATCTTTGTTTTAATTTTTCACATTAAATATTTTAAATTGTTCATATGACCTACCACACCATGAGTTAACTTAAACCAGTGGTTCCCAACCTCTAGCAAGAGATTTTTCATGAGTCTTTTCTTGTGAATTTTTTTTTTTTAAATCTCTCTTAACCGACATTTGTTGAGTCACCAGGCAAATCTGTTTCAAAATTTTGGGTTGCAATCAAGAAAAAGATGGGAAGCACTGACCTATACAGTTGTCTCTACTTTAAAACTCAACAGACAAACAATCTTAGTAACATTTTCAAATTCAATTCCAAAATTTACATTTTCTACTGTTTAATCTAGATGCTTTAACTTGATGTATTTCCTTGCTTAAATTAGAAATAAAATAATTTTGTCAATTAATTCAACAAAAAGTAAATTTTCAAACTGCTGTGGTACCTCCAAACAAGGAAGATTTACCTACTTACCACTTATCCCTATCACAACGCAACTAATAGAAGACAGCTTCCAAATGAATAAGAAGAATCATGCCATGAAACTTAAATGTAGACAGGTATTTCAGTGATAACATTGGTTTTGAAACTCCTTTTTACAGTTTAGTGCTGTATTGTCTAATTATAGGCATGGATTCACTTAGTAGCTAAGTTATAAATCTGTCTCACAGATTCTTAATAAAAATACATATTATAAATATTAAAAATTTAAGGTGGACCACTTTTTTTAGTTTTATAGTTAGATCACTGTTGTTCTTCCAGTAAATGCATACATATATTTCACTTATCAAGATTGACTATTCACTTTGATGATTGCCTGTCAATATTCTTAGAGAAGACCTGATAATCATACCAACAGCTTACTTTTATTGTATTTGCATATTGTAGACAAGTACTTAATCTTAAATATGTCTCTTCTGTATAAAAGTCTTATTGTTATTTATTAGAGATATCGTAGCTTAGTTTCTAATTGTGTCATACTTTATTATTATAGATATATACAGAGATTGCATTAACCCCAAAGAAAATTAATATGTAAATCAATCCCCGAAAATTGTAACCATGCGTAACTCACAATTTGTTATGAATACTATATTTAATAATAGGTTCAGGTAAACAAAAAGATCTGGCATTATATGTCTTAAGAAGAAGAAATCTTCAGTTTTATTACTTCTTTTTTTAACACTTTACTGTGCAGACATTTTTCCTTTTTTTTCATGGCAAGAATTTTCAGGATTTCAGTGAGATTTAGGGTTACATTAGTAAAAACATCATATCTTAGGTATTAGTGCATATATTTCAATGAAATAAAATGCAAAATGAAAGCAGCTACATTAATATCCTTCCCTGAAGTATACTTTTCAGGTGTCAAATTTTAATCTATGCATGAACGCATATATTTACACACAAAAAATTATTGTCCAGTAATTGTCAGCTACACACACACTTCATTGATGCCAGGAACACCTAACCTGACGACCAATACATCTCTTCTCTCAGCAGGTTGTGAATTCCTGTCAAAATCCTAAGTCCAAAATAAGTCTTTATTTCAGTGTGGCATTAGTTTCCTTCCAACCTATATCGCCATTTTGTTTTTCCGCAATCTTCTGACATGTGTGTTCATTCATTTATTCCACTATCTTGTCAAATGTTTCTTGAAAAGCTGGTAGAAGAAAGCCAGCTGATTACTATCATTAGTTACAGTCACATTCGGTCCCATTCTTTTACAAATTCCGATATATTCAGTGCTGAAGTACTACTATTCCAACTGTGTGCATCTCCTGATACCCCCCTCACAACCTCCTCCTCTTAGATATCCTCCGAATCTGATGCACTCTCCTCCCAGTTGGAAAGATCTGACGTGTGCATGCTACTGATGCTAATCTCATCGTCCCATTCAAAATCAACTTCTCTCACCTCATTATCCGACAAATTGAATCCAGTAAACTCCTCACTATCACTCAATGATTCTAAGAAATTCATTTGAAACAACAAATGCAAAAAAACAAAGAAAACTTTAATGAAAAAATGAACGCAGCAAGGAGAAAACGTTTTAAAATGCGCATCAATTATCATAGTAGAATCACCACGCAGGAAGTAGACACCGGAAGTCTCACGATTTCTCAAACGATATGTGAAGAAAAGAACGCTGGTTGATACAGATGCTTTCAGACGTTTTGCCCGATAAGACCTATGGCCGCTCTGCCCAGTAAAGATTAATATATAATTGCAGTTTTTATAAAAATATTTTCCTATCCTATAAATCAGCCACAAACTGCACAATTTCAGTTATTAAAGGTCTCAACATATTTGATCATTTGTAGGTTATTGGTCACATAACCTAGATAGATGTACTAATCTGGAACAACAGTCCTAATATATTTGATCATTAAACCGAGTATGGTAGTTGACATTGCACAGCCTTGGACCAGCAGTCATATTAGTGTGGGTTCTATCGGCTGAAATTTTAGTCATGCTTTTTTATTTTATTTTGCAGATAATGTCCATTTGTTTAGTGTTCCATGTTACTTTAAGACGTTTAAAGTAAAGAAACATTATACTATTTGGACTTGAAACACAGATTTAATGTTAAGAGTACTCTATTTTCAGACAATGGTGATGGTAAACCAAAGAAAACAAAGGCCAAACGATCGAAAAACATTGACTCTGACGTTTCGGATGAGTTTACACCTAAGAAGAAGAAAGCTCCAGCAAAGGTAAGCAGAATAACAACCTGTATTGTAAGATTGGGACAGCATTTGTGGTCATCATTCTTAGTCTCATGCAGTGCAAAGCTCTTTAAACTTTAGAAGAAAAAAAAAACAGATTTACTTGATTAGAATTTCTTTTCAAGATTATATAAATAATATTCAGATGAGGAAATTATTTTTTGTGAATTTTATGTGCTCATAATTTGCATGTGTACATTTACCAGTTACATATGTTTTGTATTTTATAAGTATACATATTTTTATACTAATTTAGTGATTGCATTCATATTTTAAGTTCAGATTTTGTGTACAACATAATGGCAGGTTTAGTGATGGGAGAGACTACTTATTTTACTGTTTACCTGTAATAAAATATCTAAATTTGCATACTTTTAGCAAAAGATACATTTTATGAACTAAAAAACTTGCTGATTATTTGTAAATTTAATTAAAATTAATGTACATTGGAACTTTTTCTCATGTATTTTTGCACATCCCCATTATACAATCAGTCAGTTTTTTATCCTACCACTTGTGATACAGTAACACAAACAACTGCATAAATATTTGTTTCCAGAAAAAGGCAAAGAAAGACTCTGATGATGAGGTCGGTGACCTTGGAACTGGTGATGTAGAAATGGAATTCATTCCACGCAGAACCAATGCTGGACGTGCAAGAGCACCTGTCAAGTACAACTTTGATGATTCTGATGATGACTTTGATGATTACTAAATGACAAAAACAATCAACTCATTCTGTGAACCTTGCTGTGGTACTTTTGAGTGGAATTATGTTTTTTAGACATGATTTATGTTCACCGCTTTTGGTTTCACCAGCAGCACAAAGAAAACTTTAAAAGAACAGTGATGAATTTTTTAATGGAATTCAGTGCTGATTTATAAGTGTAAAAAGATATATATAGACCTTTTTTCTTAATTATATGATTAACCATTTAGGTTATTCACTTAAATTTTCACTGGTGAAGTATAAACAAGAACAAAGTCCGTGAGTCTCAAGCTCATATAATAATTAGCATTTATGATGATCTGTAAGTAATATTTATATAAGAAGTGAGAGCCATTATAGATCTTTATACAAGGAGTGAGAGCCATTATAGATAAATTTTAGCCAAGATCTAAAGAATTAGAGCTTTAGAGATTGTCCAGTATGAGGTCAGTGCAAGCAGTTTCACTGGAAAATGTTATTAGTATTGTTTATTTGCAAATTAACTTGTACGTAAGAATAAATTTGCAAATATTGTCTTACAGACAAATAGAACATAATATTGCATGAAGAATATTGCATCATTACAGTTGAATAGGACATAGTATTGTAGGTGATGTGGTGATCATGAACACATTAGTTCACTAAGTTACTGAACCCATTTTTAATGATAAGAACTATTAAATTTTAAATCCTTGCTGCCCTTGACACCAGGTAGGTTTCTGTGAAAACAATTTTAATTTAGAAAGAAAATTTCAATTTGCAGCAGCAAAAGTATCAGTTTCTTCATCAAATGAAGGACCAAGGTCCAAATCATTAGGGTCTGGACTGCCTTATGGATGTGTTATTTAGAAATTTTACAAGTTTTTCTTATTCATTTCATTTCATTGTACATTTGCATTTCATGAATTATTTGTTTTTAGCAGTTTAGCTTTTACTATTTTTGCATATATATTTTACCTTTGAAATTTATAAATACTTATTGAAGACTACTTATAATCTAAGTTAAAGTACCTTATTTAATTATAAGACTAACCAAAAAAAAATACATATTTTTATTATCTAAATTTTAAAGCTGAGCATAATTCATTCAGTGGGCAGTTTAGTATTTCTTAATTGCTGAAGTGAGACAATTTATTGATATTGTAGAATCTCAGTACATAAGTTAATATTTCAGCATATCCTTGTTAGTGGATTATTTTTAGTATATTTTTTCTTTTATAAATATTTGTGTGTGTGTATATATATATATATATTATATATATATTTCTCTGAAAACTTTTGTATAAAATATGCTTTATACTTTTAATTATCCCTTTTTTTTTTTTTAACCTGTGGGTTTTTCTTTTTGTGTAGAGTTTGCTAATTTAGAAATTGTTGTGACTGTATATGATTCCTATTAACTGAAATGTCATGAAATGGACATAAGTCATCTCTTTACAAAGAATGTGGTCAGAATCTTGTTGTATGTGTTCAGGAGTGAGTGCAGTTGTACGGAATCATCAGCATGCAGTCTGTTCATATTAATTGTTCAGGCATACAATTATAAATCATTGCAACATGGAGAGACAGATTCTTACGCTGACATCACCTTTGCATGCATGGTTCAGTTGATTGTATTCATGCATTCTCATATCCATTTGCAGCATCTCATATCTTATGATGGATTCTTCTACTGTGCTGGTCCAAATAAAATTCATGTCAAATTTTAATTTTGTTTAGCTTTAGTTTGTCCAGAAAAGTGAAAAATGTATTGAGTGGTATGTTTTAAATCTCTCTGGTATAAAGTAGAATTAAATCAGTATGTTCTTTTAAATCTCTCTGGAATAAAAGTAGAATTAAACCAGTATGTTGTTTTAAATCTCTCTGGTGTAAAGTAGAATTAAATCAAGGCATAAACAGAGCAGAAGTTATTTCACAATGATGAATATTTTTAGTGTCCCTCTTTAGCATGTTTGTAACATCCAGAGAGATAAGAAATTGACTGAACATTTTTCTATACACCTCTGATTGATATTTCGTCTCCAGAAAAAGATAGCATGGTTGCATAGACAAGGACAGAGGCCTTATGCTTTTGACATGGACGAGTGTGTGCTACACTCACACTGCAACGTGTAACCAAGCTACAATGTGATGTGATGTGTTCACCAGAGGTATTGATAGGCAGGAAAATAGCTCACCTTGAAATGTACTCAATCATGTCTAAACAGTTGCAAACAAATGATAGAATGAAAAAAGTCTGATGAATGAAATGGTGACTTTAATAACTACCAAAGAGGTAATCAGAGGACACAGTTGTGTTGGAGATTTTACAACAGGAAAAAATTGTTATAATGTTACAACAGACACGCAGATCGTACTATAATGATAGTCAGGTCAAATGTTCTCAGCTCTTAAATTAAATGAGCACAGCCTTACAAGAGTCAGTTTATGCAAAGTCTATATATATATATTGCAGATCTACACACACTTGCCTCTTATATAAAATTTCTATATTAAATTGTTAGTCTTCATAAGCAGAATTCCTAGCTGAAGATGGTTTAGGTCTGAATAGAATTGCCCTAATTGTGCACATAATTACACCAGACTTAAGGATGTCACCTGTTTGGGCTATACCCACTGTCCAACATGATCATTCACACCATATTACTTAAACATTCTAGCTGTGTTTCATATGCACAAATAAAATTGTCATTGAAACTGATATTTCAAATTTATTTTTATTTAATTAAAATTGTTTTTATTGTATACCTATGATTGTGAACACCAGCATGAAACAAGTGTTTTTAGTATCAATGTTAACATTTAGAGTTCATACAAAGGGACAATTCAAACCAAGCAAAGCGCTTTACAATTTAACATTAAAATTACACACAATAATTTGAATTACATAGGAAATTCATGTCGGGCACAGGCGCTCCTGGCACTAGTGAATTTAAAGTTATATAAATTAAAGTTACAATGAAAAAGAGTTACAATGATTTATACACAATAACTTATAGGTTTTGTCATTTACAAGCGAACCGTGCTTAAGCTACAGTAGCAATGCATAGCACAAAATTACATACATGGTTCAAAATGCAAAATACAATTAATAAATGCAGTACCCTTGCGAGAAGTCGAAGTGTTATCTTCAGAGCAATAGCGTCGGTTCCTCTATCAACTCATGAATATGCGACGGTACAGGCTGTTGGTACGATGGTCGCTGTTTCTGGATTTCGGAGTGACAAATTCGGGCGCGTGTTACCGTATTTATCAAAATGCATAGAGCGCGTCACGTGGTATGTAGTTGGTTCAAGAATCTAGACAATGGCCTAAAGTTCATAACGTCCTGACCTCTTTGCTAGAAGCTTCTCAATACTGATGTATCATGGGAGAACTTTAACAAAGGAGTTTCAAATTTTTGAAAACAGCAAGTGGGTCAAGAAGTCATGACAGATTTTATCAGACTCGTAACAGTGTGAAAAGATTATATACAAATTAGTAAAAAGAATGTAATATTCCCCTACTAGTAATTCTTTACACACAGAAATGCAAAATTATAACCTACACTAGTGAAAACTGATTTATGAAATTTCAAATGCTTTTTAATGAACTCTGGAAGTAATTTCTAAAGACATTGCATTTACAATTGCAAATACCTGTTTTTTCTTAACTGGAAATTACAGATTTTTGTTTCATTAATCGTTAATTAATAAAGTTTCTCAATACCTTTAAAAATAATTTATAGAGTGTACCCCCATAACAAACCAATATGATCACTCTCTTGTGAATTTTTAAGGGACAAGTTTCTCCTCCCTTAACATACTCCTTCTGAGACTGAGCAATAGTATGATCTGAGGTCTTTCACTTTGGCTTGCAATTCAACCATTTTGCTTCCGTCAGTCACAGCAGACAATTTAGAGAAGAGTTCTACACAAAATTCTTTCTCTTTTCTGTTGAGAAATTGCAATGAGAGTGAAAACCTATTTGATAAACGCAAACTATCTAAAATGTCTAACACAATGCAAGTATCTTCTTCGAGAAAAGTACTAAGTACTTGCAGAATTTCGCCTAGAAGTCCATAACTTATTTCTGCTTTAAAAATATGGCTGAGCTGTGCTGCCCCAGTGCTTTTCAGATATTGGTAGCGTTGTTCAATTGACTTATGATGCCGCCGCCAGTCCCGTGCAAAATCTGATCCTGTGTTTGGCACCGTCATTTTGCACTGCACAGTCAAACGAGAGGAAAAAAAATCAGGTAAATACCCATTTCACAATACAGTTTCATAGGAAATCAGATAGATACTCATTTCACACTGAACTGAAAAATGTAATTAAGTACTTATTTCATGCTGATATTCAACACAGCCGAAATAAGAACTTAAAACTTTCATTTAAAATGCAACAAGGTCTATTTTCTACAATTACAATTACACAGCTCAATGATCCACTGACCGTCATGTCATTCCCCATCAATCAACATCACTCAGCTTAACAACCTGATTACATAGCTAAAGTTCTTTGTGAATATTTTAAAATTGAGACTAAAACATTAGCATAGGTCTTTCAAAGCTTATAATAGCTCTATGGGACAACATACTTGGGGAAAAAAAACAATAATCTATAATCTGCTACAATAACAATAACATTGTGATCTACGGTAATAGAGTATATTTAATTATTTTCCAAACTGTTTTTATCTTGTTTTAATCACACCTTTTGTAAACTTGCCAAAATCCATACAACGATAAGATGGAAAGAAGTGTGCTCATGATTTTTTTCTAGAATGCAATTATTTGAATGAATGAATGATTAGCTGTCCTGAGGGATAATATTCACTTGCAATGATCACTGATTTTACAATGGTATTAAGCAAGAGAAAAGTCTATCCAGAAGTTAAATTAATATTAAGAACAGATCAATAAATATGTTCTTTCTAATGGTCTTAATTGCTTAGTAATTTAAATTGACAAAATACACACTTCCCACAGCCAGGAAGACATGTCTCTGAAGAACATTTTAAGATGGGATTAAGTTGCAAAATTAATTTTACCTGTATTTTCTGTGCCTGAACTGATGGTGCTTTTGACTGATTGCAAGATGTCACAGGATTCCAAAGTGCTTTTGTACTTGTTAAATGCTCGAGATCCTCTCCTTTATCTAGTGGTTTCAGATGAGAAGCTGCTACTAAATCCCTACAAAAACACAGACAGCAATTTTCACAGCACTTTGGGAATAAAAGCATTTTGATGTTAGAGTAAAACTGGTATTTCATCTGAATATTAAGTTTAACAGAAATATAATTTCATAATAAACAACCCTTAAAAGAAAATAGGTGAAGAGGTCAAGGTGGCTGGGTTTTTCAATTAATCAAAGAGGCCAAATCCCTGTATAGGAAGAAAACAACGCTATGTTACACTGAGAAGAAATAATGCTACAATTTATGCAAATCAAAAATCACCACTGAGAAGAAATAATGCTACAATTTATGCAAATCAAAAATCACCACTGAGAAGAAATAATGCTATATTACCTAACAAATCAAAATATTTCCTTTTTTTTAAGAAGAAAACAATGCAAAATTACTTACAAATAAAAAAAAATAACTGTTTGAGAAGACAACAATAGTACGCTTACCTAACAAATCAAAATATTTTAGGTCATGAATTATTTCATTCTTGATAAAGCATAAATTCTGACTTCAGTATTAGCATCACAGAGTTATCATTTATAATACACACTTTTTTTATTACACAATTAAACTCAAACAAAAAGAAATCAAGCAAAAACAATTGCATAATTCTTTCTTTTTTTCTGCTTATGATGAATGAAAAGACAGAGAAGCAGTCAAATCAAGGTAATGAAAACTTTAAAGACAATGAATTGTAAGCTAGTTTTTTAAAAATAAATCTGTAATTATTGTATATTATTTGATCTTTGATATCATGCATATCTATAGTGTATGTTAAGTGAGCAATGAACTGCAACTACAAATCAGACCAATAAGATATATACAAAAATATAAACAGTGTCAAAGCTTATGAAAGTGCTAAATTCAGCCTAACATGAATATAAATAAATGTTAACTTTTACAATCTTGTATGCTCACTTTTCATCAGGTGAAAGAAAAATAAGCCTACCTATTTATAAATATCTCTTATGTTTTCAGAGTAAAATACCATTATGATTGCTCGATAAAGTCCACAAACAGATTCATATCATAGCCACAAATATTTTTATTTAAACAGATGGCATACAGGACTTGCTATATTTGATTTATTTGCCTTGGATGTTTTTGGATGGCACTTTTGACTTTAAACATCTGTTAAAACACTCAATGCACTATACAGAGACAGCATAACTGGGTGAATTTTTTTTTTTAACAGATAAATGATAAAATATGATTTTACGTTTCATCTTTGCAAAGTGATACATCATGATCGAAATGTTCAAAATAAGTCAAAGAAAACTGACTCTGAGCTCAAATGGGCAAATTTGTGGCACAAAGCAATGTATAAAGTCCAGACAAATTTGAAAAAGCAATTCATTTCGTTGTTATTTTATTTCACATATTCAATGCAATGAAAATAGTTTTTTTCATTTTTGCTTGTTTGCAATTGGAGGGGCCACTATTTCATGCATTACCCTGAGCATTGCAAATCTTTGTGCCAAAACAGATTATTATTAAAAAAAGAAATCAAGTTTACATATTGTGTGTTCTAAAGACAACTTCAAGCGTTCTGGGACTGGATCATGCAAGTGGGGCTACTCAGACAAGTAACTTTTAACTTACAATGAAAATTAACAAATCTGTAATACAAGTAAAGAAAGGGGCAAAAATATCAATTTAACTCACTTAAACTCATCATATGTAGCAACTTTTTGAGTTGTGACTGCGCGAATTTTTGCATCATTCTCCCGCCAGTATTTAGCATCCATGGCTACAGCTGCATCTAGTTCTTGCTGTAACTTCTTAAAATCCAACTTGTCATCGTCAAGTGAAGTCATCTTTTCGGGTGGTTTAAGTCTTGTCCTGTACACACAGACATTCTATTTTATTTTATCTCTAACCAGTCATAAATGCTGCAACATAAACATAAATTTGCTTTAATTCAATCAAATACATGTCATTTATTTTATTAATTTATTATTAGTTTTTGTTTCCATAAAAATGAGTATGTAAAGATAGCCATTCATTTGAAGAATATGCTGATTTAATGTGGAAGTTCATCTTCTCTGCAGATATCTTCACAATAAAGTTTCTATTTCTAATCTGCTATCAAATTAACTCAGTGACATGTAATACAAGTTAAGAACCATTTTCTAGTAATGTGCAAAATTTTATTAAATTTAATATTTAATACTGACATATTCTTCTTCTTAACTAGGATCTTATCAATCTTCTATCATTGTGTGCAGAAATGTAATGCTAATGTGAGGTAATACCTATTGTGATAATGAGCCATACTATTCAAATGTTGCAAGAATCATTGCTCAGGGAATTGGAATTATATGTTCAGGTAAGTAATATTATGATCAGTTGATCCAATTAGAGATTTTCTTTTTTTTTTTCAAAAAGATAGACTTCTGATTCTGGAATGTCAGTGCCTATTTGTGTAGTATAATTTAATGAAGGATGTTTTTATTTACAGTATTATCTAAATTGCCATATAATGATTTTAATTCATAATATAATTGTGATGCAATATCATTTTCATCTTACAACATCAATCTTCCTACTCTTACGGTCTTTATTTAATTTTCTTGATTTCATTTTGATCCATGTATGCTTGATTCTCCAACTTTTGTGTTATATATCTATGTTTCTACAATGCTCTAATGCATATGCTTTTTGGTGTTCTAAACATTTATAAAATGCCTATTTTTAAAAATTGTTACTGAATATTTATTTAGTTTTGTAATACTAAAAGCTTATAGAGCATTTTTATTCAAGATTAAGTGCTCTCATAAGTCACCATTGTAATTATCATTATTTAAATATTAAATTACTAAAGGTCAAAAGGTGCCATCCTATATCCCTACCTCATGCAAATGACCGTAACTAGTTAAAATAACTATAAATTATTCTCTTTTTTTTTACAGATATGTTTGTTACATGAATTTGTGTCATCATTAGATTTATACTGGTACTTTGTTTTAATTTTTTGAGGAAAAGAAAGTTTTATGGTCAAGAGTTGACCAAAATGGCTGTCCATTTATGTGTAGAAAATCAGTGTTCACTATTTTTAAGCTCTGCTTGTAGAGGAGCCTAATTAATTCAAACTTTTAGCTGATATTAGCTGATAAAAGGCTGATTTATTTTTCTAAATGCTTGTTTTTGTGTATACTAGTATAACGAAGGAAAAAATTAAGATTAAAAGCTGGTATGTTACTTGTGACATTTTGGTGTCACAGGTCTACCATACTTTGCATTGTCTAAATAGTAATCAAAAAAGGGAAACAAATTTCTTACAATTTCAACAAAAAAAACCCAATTAGAAATAAGTTGATAAGTTAAAAAAAATGTAAATTTATAAACTGTATATTGATGATTAAATATTTGCTTTCACATGCTACAGGTGAAACATTAATGTGTAGCAAAAACAGTTGACACTTTGCAAGTTGTCCTATTCAAAGAGCAATATTTTAAAAATAATCTTTAAGAAATTGTAATAACATACAAAAATATAAACTTCAATGTTTCATCAATCTAAAAACACACAGTATTTCAACCAGTTAAAATATTTTAAGGTGGGTCACAGAGCTCCTTTTGACCCTTAGTCAAATAGCTCATTTATATTTTCAAGCCAGCATGTAAAGGCACACACATTGAGGTAGTGTGTCTACAGTGGCAGTGGGTGCAGGCTGTTGCGGGGAGGGGGAGGAAGGAGGGGGCACTGAAGTTGTGTTTGGAGAGCAGTGCAAAGAAAAAAATTTCATGATAAATAACAGTATTATATACTTCTTCTACAGCAAGGGTGTATATGATATAAAGGGTCAGTGTTTAATCTAACACTAAAATTCCTCTGATCTTGTCCTGACAGGGCAAATTTACAGCAAAGGAACAAAAACTGATGGGGAAAAAGCACAAATTTAAAAAAAACAGAAATGTATATAACCATCAGTAATTGTGACTCTGCAAACTGCTATATAATTTCTTATGTTTTTGTTTTTCTAACTGCCATAATAAAGAATTTTTAAAAAAAAAATAAATATACTATATGCTGTGAATAGATAGGATTTTGTCACCATTTAATAATATTTTTAAAAAAAATGATTATTTATACAAATAATGCCATTTAAAGCATGTTAGCATTCGCACTATGCTTTCCCCATTTTGAACTTATAGCCTAATTAATTCTGACAATTTTAACTATAATTTTACAATAAAATATATTTAATAACAGATTCTTAAGCAACAGACAAAAGAACAACAAAATGATAATAATGCAAAAAATGTGTAAAGTATTTATTTAAAGATAACTCCCATATTCTTCCTGTTCAGTAGTTTCATATGAATGAGAACTCTATGTACATATTTAGAATACTATTACATTTATTAGTAATACTGTTTAAACATTAAATTAATCTGAAAGACGTTTGCTAATACTTATGACTAAAAAATAAAGAGAAGATAACAGACAGACATACAAGCAGAAAACAGCGACAATATCAGATTCATGCAAGCAAATACACAAAAACCAATAATAAAAAGTCTGATATTAGAAATAAAACGGTATTTGTTCGCCACGTCATAATGTTTATTTTTACAACATTCTCAATATTTAAATAGAAATAATCAAATATACATATTCTTACATTTTCTCATAATATATATGTCTGTCAGCTATGTGTTCTAATCGTTATTTCATCAATGGTTGCCAGTAAAAGTAACTGATGCAAACTGAAGTATGGCTAAATTGAAGAAATATTTTTTGTAAGCACTTATTTACACCTAGCTTCATATTAGTATGCTGATATAATATATTTATTTTGCATACAAATATGTTATTTTTGGTCTAACATTTCTTATGTATACCACATACCTTTCTAGTCAATCAAAACTATTTCCATTGAGAAAATTTGTTAAAGCAGGATAAGCGTCCTTCTCAACGCCGCCATTTTATTTTATCAAAACTGGTATGCGCAAGTGTGCTTTTTTAAAATAATTTTTAAAATAATAATTTGTAATAAGATTTATACTTTTAAATTACAATTTTATTAATGAAGTAATTAGTAAAATAAGAATGATTATAAAAAAGGAAGAAAAAGAAAAGAATGGATTGTCTCCCTTCACATATTCTAAACAAGTCAACTACCGGTCTTATTTAATATTTCTAAAGAGAGCTCTATATCATATCATCAGAGATTATTGAGTAACGAAACTACGCCTGAAAAATTGCCTGCCTGACTTCGGTTAATTTGCATTTACGAGTAGATACCGTAAACCAATATAATACTATGCTGCGGAACATACTGTTAAGGCGCAAAGCGGCCAGACTCGTAAAATGTTTCTATATAATATATGTATATCGAAAACCATGTAGCGATACTTTGGGTCGATTTTAAATTGATGGACAAAATATGAGGTTGCGTGCTCGATGAATGATATATCTTACTCAGATGTTGGGTTGTGCAGTGAGGCGCTATAATATGTCCTGCATCTGTTATGATTATTATATGAATATCTTATTATGAATTATTATCAGTGGTTCAAACTTAAATTAGGACTATAGATTAAATATAAATTCATTCTGAAAGTATTTCAAGTCATTAACTGAAATAATAGTAATATATTTAAGTAAAATCTAGGGTAACCTAACAAAAGCATTTTCTTAGTTCGAGTATTCAAAACACAAACATACACAAATATGCATTTATTAGTTGTGTGACTAGATTTTCTCTCCCTTTAAAATGCAGCTTGCTTGAAGAAATCTAAGAAGGCTGACTTTGTCCAAACTTTCACTCTAGTTTTATTCAAATTACTGAACAATGTAGACAAATGTCAATATATAATCATATACTCATTGTAGTCTAGAAAAGTTGAGCTGCAACTGTATTCTAAAAATATATGTGCCTTTATTTAATTAGTCACACGACTACTGGAAATTTGGAAAGGAACTTTGCATGTTGTGTGTGTGTGTGTGTGTGTGTGTGAGAGAGAGAGAGAGAGAGAGAGATCTTCCAGGCCCTTTCACTGTCCTCGTATTGTTACGTGATACACAGCCTCAGTCTTTGTTTTGCAAGTGTTAGATTTTCCTGGTTTCTAATGTTGTACCGTGTGCGACACTAGCGGATTGTATCCCCCCATCCAGTCTTCTCCCTCTCACCCCGCCTCTCCATATGCCTGTCATTACGGTGGGCCTCTCACTCGGTGGCAGGAATGTCGGCTGAGTGTTGCGGTCACTCTCCATGCTACCTGTCGGCATGCACCAAAGCCGTTGAGCCAACAAACTCCGTGTACTGATGTCTCGTTAGCTTGTTTGCAACCTCGACATCATCGTGTAGTTAGAAATAGTTTTCATAATAATAATAATGTTAAAGTCTTTCTGTTCAGTTTAGTTCGAACATTTTGATTCCGATGCTTGAGCTGCCTTACCTGACTTCGTGTTTCGATTGTAGAGCCGAATTTTGCGACTTCAGCTACTATAGTAATTAGTATAGCATTCGGGTATGTTACGCATAGTGATGAACACATTAATAAGGAAGGTGATCAGTGGGCCGGTCAGACGAGAGGAGAATGATAGGGTGAGTGGCGGCACGAGGTGCTTGTCCACAGAATATAAACAGTTTGACAGAGTACCGGCACTACTTGCTACATGTATTGCTGTTTTAGGACAACTCGCGTGCCGAGAAACAAGGGAAATAAATCGGGCTAATCTCATGTGGAGATATCTAAAGTTGCTAACTGGTTTGCACACACTTGTATTACACACACTTTGGATCTTTCCAATGCAAGCACCAAAACTTGAACGTCCCACTTCTGACAAGCATTCTGTCAGTAAAATATATACCGGTATGCTGCAAAAAAAAAAAAACCCTTATTTTCCAGATAGCGGTTATTCTTTGCTGGTCGATACATAGTGGCAAGTTCATGTGCAAAAGGTGCATAGTCTATTAAAAACACAAGTGTACAGATTGAAATTCAGCTGGGCTTGCGTGGATGGACGGTGGGTTCATGAGCCTAAATACAGCGGAAACTAATTCCAAGTGGTACGTGGTGGGTTCATAAATACAGCGGAAACTAATTCCAAGTGGTACGTGGTGGTGGTGAGCAACGTTCCCCTTATTTTTTCCTTAGTGCGCGGAACTGGCGTTTGTTTGAGCTTGCTACCAAAACTTGTGCGAGGATTCTAATGAGCTGCATGGCCGCGCACCTTGGGAACATGTTAAGTAGGTCTCCTGCTTACACATAGATTAATGATTCATTGTGCACGCATAAGCCACCCCTTGTCACTGAAAATCTTAGGGTTGTTCGCTTATAACTTTTTTATTTTTTATTTTTATAATGAAAGAGTTTATTATAAACTGTACTGTCGCTGAAAACCTTCTTACTGAACCTGGCCATCTTTCATTTTCTAAGATCTCCACCTCACCTAGATTTCATCCAGTCTGTTACCAACGTTACTAGGTCTGTTAGTCGAATTATTTAAGATCTTGATTGGGCTGTAAAATGATTAGTAATCCTCAGCAATTGCTTGGCATCTTTTCGTATGAAGTATCTGCGTGTTCAACAATATTTACAAGTCGATAGAGATTTTAACGCGGCTTTTTGTTTTTGATTTTCTATAGTTGACGTGTGATATATACTTTGCATTCTATAATCGATAGGTGATGTGGTTAATGTGCATGTCTACATTCGATCTGAGATGCCTCTATACTTTGCTTGCCTACTTGTCGATATGAAATACATTTGTACTTTATGTGACTATAGGCGATATGGTGACACATTTGTAGTTTGTATGACTATAGACGATATGTGACACATTTGTATTTTGTGTGACTCTTAGATACAGACGATACGAAACACATTTGTACTTTGTAGCGTTATAAGACACATTTATACTTTGTATAACAGTAGTTATAGGCGATATGACACATATTTGTACTTTGCCTGCCTATAGTCGATTTGAGAAACATTTGTACTTTGTATGACTATAGATACAGGTTATATGAGATGCATTTTGAAATCTGTACTGTGCTTGCCTATACGTTAAACGAGAGCAGTATTTTGCCTGCCTATAGTCGATAAGAGATCGGAATTTTGTGTGTCTTTAGTCAAAATGGTTTCTGTATTTTGTGTGTCTTTAGTCAAAATGGTTTCTATATTTTGTATGTCTTTAGTCAAAATGGATTCTGTATTTTGTGTGTCTTTAGTCAAAATGGTTTCTGTATTTTGTGTGTCTTTAGTCAAAATGGTTTCTGTATTTTGTGTGTCTTTAGTCAAAATGGTTTCTGTATTTTGTGTGTCTTTAGTCAAAATGGTTTCTGTATTTTGTATGTCCTTAGTCAAAAATGGTGTCTTATTTTGCGTGCCTAACCAGTCACATCCTTACCCAGCTGGCAACAACGCCCCAAAGTCTTCATTTCACGGTTCTCTACATACCTCCATCTCGTCTAGGCAAGACATTGCATAACATATTTTCGCTTTATTAATTCTTCCATACTTTCACTGTTTGTTTGTCTGTCTGTTTACCAAATGCAGACGCACAAGAATAGTTTTTACTATCCCGTCTCTATTTTGCCTATAGACGAACTTTACCTTTCAAACTTTACTCTCTCTGACTGCGCCATGTTTTCAATAAATCTTTCATCTAAACCATCATCATCATCATCATCAGATTCCTCCGGAAGGGGTAATTTGAATAATGTTGCCCGATTGTGAAGCATAAGACAGACTGTGATAACACGACATACTTTGGCAGGATTAAGTCACAGACCACTGTGGAGGCAGTGCCATCTTTTCTTAGCTATGCTCCTTTCAAAAGTGGAACAGTGAGCAAAGTTATAATTTCGCTCTTTGGTATTTTGAGGGTTAAGTATAGGGGTCATTAGCCAGTCCCTCAGAGGTAGCCACTGTCTCCTAATATGAAACCATTGACCATTGAGTGGTTTGTTGTTGTCTTCAAAAGCTTGAAACAATAAAGACTCAGTCAGAATCCTGGCATCATGCACCGATCCAGGCCATTTGGCAACAACATTGACGAACACAAGGTCGGGATCACAGATCACCTGTAACAATGAATGCTTAAGTATGTACCATACAAATCGGCAATAAAATGTTTCATTTATATTAAAAATTTTGTTGTTGCAAAACTGAACACTCCAATTAACACATTACAGTATATTAATAACAATCAGAATAAATATTACAAAACTATTAACAAATATATTACAGAACATTTTAATGAAAATTAAATAAATAAACAAGAGTTAAACAGATAATATAAAGATAAATTTAAAAGAACGTGTATTAACAAGCATATTTGTTTACACTCAATAGCAGTAGATTTATTTGACTCTAACAAAAGTAAAATAGATCTAATAATTTAATGACATATGTTTGTTTGTTGTTTTTTTAAAAGAATTTTACTTTTAAGATGTTAAATGTGAACATAAATTCAGTTAAAAGCACATTAGTAATATACAGTCACAAATGATTATAATACTTTTTTTAATGCAGCTTACCTATACATTGATGGAGTGGAAGTTTTTCTTATTTACAAACTCGTGTTCATTTTCAGTCGGTGCCAGTATTCTCACCTGCGTCCCATCTATGCAGCCTATTGTGTTCGGAAAGTGTTGCATGCTAAAAAAATTCAATTTACTTTGTTCTGCCTCTTCTTTAGTGGGCAATTTAATCCATAAGGGCACATACCTCATGAAAGCATCTGTCACTCGTTGAATCGTTCTACATGCCGTCGACTGATTTATATCGATTAATTCGCCAATTACATCTTGGAATGCACCAGTTGCATAAAAACGCACTGTCAACAAAACTTGAAGGACGGGAGTGAGGGATCCCATCCGCTTAACTGGATAGTCAATATCCGCAATCAGTCAGCAAATAAATGTCATTTCGTCTAAAGCGAAACTTTTTAAATACTTGAAGATCGTCAAATATTTTTAACGGATGTGTTCTATCTCGAAATACTCGATTTCGCCTCAACAATCGCGTCTCTCTCCATTGTAAATAAATAAACGCCGCCATTTTCATTCGTTAAACTCGAGGGCAGACGGCTTACAACTAGTAGTTAGAAGGGGCAAAATCTGACCCTTTTACCACCCTGTTTACCACCAAGGGAAGCCAACCCGCTGTCCATGCATCCGAAAATCTGCCCCTACCCTCTAGATCACGCGGCAACCACGGAGGTAAGCGCTTGTGCATTCCAGCCCAGCCCTGATCTTCGCCCTCCCTATTCTACTTTGCCTCCCCACCCCTAATCTACTTCTACATCTTTAGGTAAACTTTACCTTTTCGTCAATACTTCGCCCTCCTGCTCAATTTTACCCTCCCTGATCTATCTATTTTGCCTTTCCTTATCACTGTCCGCTCCTCTCACTACTTGCTAGATGGGTGGTCACTGATTTTAATCTCTCCGACTGGGTTCAAAATCATGTTAACACTTTGGCGCAATGATTTCAGCAGAATAAAAGAGGTACTTTGTTTCTTCTTCACAACACGTTAACAACAATTTGTCAATCACTCCCAAATACGAAATGAAATAAAAGTACACAAAACAGATGCATTTATTATATATTCACGAAATTATCACGCCAAACAAGCCACCTGCATAATGAGATTGAATGTATCAGTCTGAACCAAGATCTGTCATACTTCAAACAAAAACTATCATAGTTTTTCCAAGCCACAAGTGTTGTCATTTTCCATGCCAGAGTTGTCATTCTTCCACCTAGTGTTTGTCGTTTTCCTACCTAGTGTTGTTATTTTCCAAACCAGAACTGTTATTCATTAATCCAGAACTGGCCATTCTTCGAGCACAAACTGTTATTCTTTAAGCCAGAACTGTTATTCTTTAAGCAAGAACTGTCATTCGTTAAGCCAGAATTGTTTTCTTTCGAGCAAGAACTGTCATCTTTAAGCTAGAACTGTCATTCTTTAAGCCAGAACTGTTGTTCTTCGAGCAAGAACTATCAGCCAGCGCATTAACACAACATACAGTTTAAACTAAGTTCCACAAAGCGCATTAACATACATGTAGTTTAAAGTAGTGCCACATGACATATTAAGGTAACGTACAGCTTAAACTAGATCCCACAAGGCATATTAACACAACACATAGTTTAAACTACGTCCCACAAGGCATATTAACACAACACATAGTTTAAACTACGTCCCACAAGGCATATTAACACAACACATAGTTTAAACTACGTCCCACAAGGCATATTAACACAACACATAGTTTAAACTCTCCAAGTATTCGTCAACGGCTACCTTCGCAACATACTGAAGATCATGTGGACAGACAAACTAAAGAACACCGATTTGTGGCAGCGGACAAACCAAGATCTCATCAATCAGCAGATTGCCAGGCATAAATGGCGATGGACAGGACACACCCTGCGGAAACCCCCACAGGACATCACCCGGCAGGCTTTGCTGTGGAACTCCCTGGGAAAGAGACAGGTCGGTCACCCTAAGACCACCTGGAGACGATTCTGCGAAGAGGAAATAAAGAGCTGCAACCTGTCGTGGGGTGAACTGAAAAAGGCTGCCCAGAATAGATTGCGATGGAGAGCTGTTGTTGAGGCCCTTTGTTCCACGGAGAATCCAAGGAGATGTCAAGTCAACATAGTTTAAACTACATTCCACAAGGCGCATTAACGTACATGTAGTCTAAAGTAGTGCCACTTTCGTATTTCGTATTAAAGTAACATGCAGTTTAAACTACGTTCTACAAGGTGTATTAACGTACATAAAGTTTAAAGTAGAGCCACATGACGTATTAAGCATTAAGTAACATGCAGTTTAAACTACGTTCTACAAGGTGTATTAACGTACATAAAGTTTAAAGTAGGAGCCACGTGGCTTATTAATTTAAACTAAGTTCCACAAGGCATATTAACGTATTTATAGTTTAAAGTAGGTTCCACATGGCACATATTTTTATATTCTATGGTCTAAAACGAGATTCCGCATGATATACTAATGTAACCATAGACACCAAATAAAACTTTTAAACAACTAAATTGGATTTTGAATCTTATGCTTCTCGTCCATCCTCTTTTAAAACTATGTATCTGTCTTTAATAAACCACATATCCGTCTTTAATAAACCATGTATCTGTCTTTAATAAACAACATATCCGTCTTTAATAAACCACGTATCTGTCTTTAATAAATCATGTATCTGTCTTTAATAAACCACATATCCGTCTTTAATCAACCATGTATCTGTCTTTAATAAACAACATATCCGTCTTTAATAAACCACGTATCCGCCTTTAATAAACCACATATCCGTCTTTAATAAACCATGTATCTGTCTTTAATAAACCACATATCCGTCTTTAATAAACCACATATCCGTCTTCTGAATATGTTTCAAATCGTCTTTATTTAACTGAACACAATTTTATTGTTTATTATTCATTATTGCTGCCTTATATTTATTTATCTTTAATCACTGATTTAATAATTTCTAAAACTGGAAAGAAATCAACTATTCTCTTACAAAGAAATCTAATCTAATCTTAATGTTAGCTTCCCCGAGGAAGTAAGCATAGGGCCATTGTGTCTACTTTTACCAGAATCCGATGGGGGAGAAAAATGCAAAATGACACACTGGCCAATATGAGTCAAATTATGACTAGTAAAATGAATATAGTTGGGGTTTGAACTCATTTCAGTTTATATGACACAAACGGCACCCCCTGAATGCCTGTGAAAACTCTGAAGTGAAAGCGACCAGAAATGAACACGTGAATGTTCTTTCCTCTGATCTATTTGGTTCCGTCCCCTGTTGTTTTTGGTTCCGTCCCCTGTTGTTTGCCGACGTAATATAAAAGAAATATCTCAGAGACATTGCAAGCACACCTCAGTAACTAATACTTCTTAAAGTGGAACTGAAAGTTTTCATGTCAGTGTATTACAGCACACCTCAGTAACCAATACTTCTTAAAGTGGAACTGAAAGTTTTCATGTCAGTGTATTACAGCACACCTCAGTAACCAATACTTCTTACAGTGGAACTGAAAGTTTTCATGTCAGTGTATTACAGCACACCTCAGTAACCAATACTTCTTAAATTGGAACTGAAAGTTTTCATGTCAGTGTATTACAGCACACCTCAGTAACCAATACTTCTTAAATTGGAACTGAAAGTTTTCATGTCAGTGTATTACAGCACAAAAGCTAAAGGAAGGGAATATTCAAAATATTTAGTGACAATGGGTAGATTTGTTTTAAAACGTCATACTGCTGCAGGGCGCTATGTCACCAAGACGCGTCGAAAAATATTTATAATAACCTGTAGTTCGTTGTCCGCATCTTCTCGTTATTATATCACTTTGACATCAAACAAAATATTATCGAGTATCTAGTGTCCCATCAAAGCGCACTACAAAACTTTCTTTCTGCAGTTGTAAAGGTCACTCTCCTATCCATGAGCGTCGCGAACGTGTTTTTTTGAGATGCTCTTCACCGGACACGTAACAGGTCTGGACATTTGCAGGTCAAGGCACACGCAGCTCCGTAGGTCTGGATCACGACCGACAGCTTGTCTGGACACGAAGATCTGGACGAAGGGTAGTTTAGACCTTACGCAATTCCAGACCTACACAAATCTGAACAAGCAGGTCCGGGTTATAGTTGTGGATATTTATTGTGCAGAACTGACAGGCAGTTCCCACTCACCCCACTCCACCCCCTTGCCCTTTTAAGAATACAATGAAGTCTGATTTCACCCACCGCTCTTCCACTTCGGGCTATGAAAAATATTTGAATCATCTGTCACTAAGACTGACGTGTCGCTTGCCTACTCTCTTCTTACTCTACCTACCCCCCCATCCCCTAATTTCAGCTCCATCCTTCCCCCTATTTTTGTCCCTTTTTTCTTTCTTGTTTTTTTAAAGTGTCCTCTCAGTCGACCTCAAGACATGATATAATCCTGCCTCACCGTTCCGACTGTATGCTTTCCACTGTAGCTTGCGAAGTAAAATTTTCTTCGCCGACGCTCGCCCTTTCGCGACAAACAAACGCCAAGTCACTTTCTTTAGTTTCTACTTCGCTTTTCTTTTCCCCTTGTAAAGCAAAAATCAAAACTGGAGCCAGTCGATGCCAAGGAATTTTGAAATAGCACTGCAAGTATATGTAGTGTGGTTGCATACGTGACTTTTAAGTCGCATTCTGGCCTTGTTCGTGACCGTGCTGATTGTGTGTCCAGTCAGCCCTACGCGGTCTTGGGCGTAAAAGAACGGCAACTACACGGTGGAAAAATGCGTAATAATTACTTCTGTCGCCACTTGTGTTGTTTATGAATCTATTTCGCGAAAGTACATTCACGCGCACCTGAGAAATAATAATGCAGTTCCCTACAATCGACAGAATCCCCAAACGGAAGTGGTTCTAACTTGTATCCGACCAGGACTAAAGGGCGTTGGATGGTACCCTAGTGTCTGGGTGAACAAAAAAGGACGTTGGATGGTGCCCAAGTGTCTGACGGAAGAAAAAGTATATATTCCCGTTTGGTTGCGAACCAGCCAGAGGGATCACTTACCCAATAGTCCGACAGCACTTTTGACCAGAAGAAATTTATCAGCTCGTTCATTTGTCGTTCATCGTCCGTTCGTCTCTCTATCCGTCCGCAAGAAGACAGTAAGGGAAGAGACACACTGCCAAAGATGGACATTTGGGTCCGATGCCGGAACATGGACAGGTGCTTGCGCTTAACGCTGCTGGGTCTGGTAGTGCTGACATCGGCCTGGTTCGTCTCCGGTCAGAGTAAGTACTGTTGACAATATGTGCAAGTACCGTAGATAGTATTATGTACAAGTACCGTTGACAGTTATGTACAAGTACCGTTAACAATATGTGCACTTACTGTAGACAATATGTACAAGTACCGTAGACAGTATTATGTACAAGTACCTTTGACAATATGTGTACTTACTGTAGACAATGTGTACAAGTACCGTAGACAATATGTGCACTTACTGTAGACAATGTGTACAAGTACCGTAGACAATATGTGCACGTACCGTAAACAATATTATGTGCAAGTACCGTTAAGGAAAAATTAACATCTTAACAATTTGATCATCCTCCAGGTTAGGGCAGACAAAACTTATTAAATTGTTTGAGAACATGTAGACTTATGGACTCCAAAGACCTGCTTGTACATTTTCATAGTTGAAAATATCCGATTTATTTTCTAAAACAACAACAGCAATACTACTACTAAACTGTCACTACATTACACATAGGTTCATCATACTCTCTGTATGCAGCCTGATAGGGTCATCGTACTCTCTGTATGCAGTCTGATAGGGTCATCGTACTCTCTGTATGCAGTCTGATAGGGTCATCATATTCTCTGTATGCAGCCTGATAGGGTCATCATACTCTCTGTATGCAGTCTGATAGGGTCATCATATTCTCTTTATGCAGCCGGATAGGGTCATCATACTCTCTGTATGCAGTCTGATAGGGTCATCATACTCTCTGTATGCAGTCTGATAGAGTCATCATACTCTCTGTATGCAGTCTGATAGGGTCATCATACTCTCTGTATGCAGTCTGATAGGGTCATCATACTCTCTGTATGCAGCCGGATTGGGTCATCATACTCTATGCGGTCTGATAGGGTCATCATACTCTCTGTATGCAGCCTGATAGGGTCATCATACTCTCTTTATGCAACCTGATAGGGTCATCATACTCTCTTTATGCGGACTGATAGGGTCATCATACTCTCTGTATGCAGCCTGATAGGGTCATCATATTCTCTTTATGCAGCCTAAATTTCATTAATCTCAGGCACAGAGTATGTGACGACTCCATGCAGTACGCACACACACACACACACACACACACACACACACACACACACACACACACACACACACACACACATATATATATATATATATATTACACAGTATGCATTACAGATCTTGCCATCACAGACCATGTACATTTATTTCACTTCTCATTACTGCAAGTAATGTTATATTTTTCATGTAAACTCTATATTAGACCAAGAAGAGATCTCGCGTGCTACCATTAGATCCACCATATCACACATTTCATGCAAACAACAATGTTTATTTAATGTTATCTACATAACTACCATTATATATCATGTAGACAATGTATTATATATAATCTTATACATAACTAGCAGCATTATATCTCATGTAGACAATGTATTCTATATTCTTTTCTTCACAACCGGTATTATACATATCATGTAGACGTACATTATATAATCTCATGTAGACAGTGTTTATTATAATTTTATCTTGGGTAAGAATCGGTTTTACACATGCATACCATACTTACTCATCTCAAGTAACCGTGTATTATGTAATCAAATGTAGGAATGTGTTATATCGTCTCATGCAGACCCTGCTGTACAAATCTCGTTTTATAAATGTATAATATAATCTTATGTAAACGATGTATTGCACATTTTTCTAGGTACATAATAATAATTATGTAGACCATATATTATATAGCCTCAAGTGGACTAAGTGTTAAAGACGCATATAGCCTTGGTATTATATAGCCTCAAGTGGACTAAGTGTTAAAGACGCATATAGCCTTGGTATTATATAACCTCAAGTGGACTAAGTGTTAAAGACGCATATAGCCTTGGTATTATATAGCCTCAAGTGGACTAAGTGTTAAAGACGCATATAGCCTTGGTATTATATAACCTCAAGTGGACTAAGTGTTAAAGACGCATATAGCCTTGGTATTATATAACCTCAAGTGGACTAAGTGTTAAAGACGCATATAACCTTTGTATTATATAACCTCAAATGGACTAAGTGTTAAAGACGCATATAACCTTGATATTATATAACCTCAAATGGACTAAGTGTTAAAGACGCATATAGCCTTGGTATTATATAACCTCAAATGGACTAAGTGTTAAAGACGCATATAGCCTTGGTATTATATAACCTCAAGTGGACTGAGTGTTAAAGACGCAAATAGCCTTGGTATTTATAGCCTTGGTATTATATATCACGTATACCGAGAAGCAGGTGTCAATTTATATAAGTTACTGATTTCACACCTTGACCATTTGGTGTACATGTCAACGACAATATTCTCTACTGTTAAGACTTAAACTGATTTCACACCTTGACCATTTGGTGTACATGTCAACGACAATATTCTCTACTGTTAAGACTTAAACTGATTTCACACCTTGACCATTTGGTGTACATGTCAACGACAATACTCTCTACTGTTAAGACTTAAACTGATTTCACACCTTGACCATTTGGTGTACATGTCAACGACAATACTCTCTACTGTTAAGACTTAAACTGATTTCACACCTTGACCATTTGGTGTACATGTCAACGACAATATTCTCTACTGTTAAGACTTAAACTGATTTCGGTGATTTATGTACTTTGAACCACTTAAGTAGTAAGCATGGCATTAAGAATATGGAGGGAAATGGAGCTTGCTATTTATCTGTGCGTCTGTCTATCTGTCTACATACTTACCTATCCTACTTACCAGTATAGTCACATCTTTCCATTTCCCCCATCATTTTATATATACATTTATAATTTAATTTGTTCCAACAAAACGAATTTAGGACTAGTTTTTATGTTATAACAGTTACAATATGTTTTTTGGTTTTAGTCGTATACAAGAAAAACATGTTTTATTTTTGAAAGCATATATACAAGCAATATTATATATATATAATTTGAATTTTTTTATTAGCATATATTAATAGCAGAATTTATACAGCGATACCTTTATGTACAATAATTAAAAAAATGATAGAAAGATATCACAAAACAGACACATTTTATCTGATCAAATTATTTAACAGTTTTTACAAAGTTGTCTACGTGAGCCGGTACAGAAAAAAAATTTGTAACCTTTTCTGTTTTGTAGTTCGTGACAATCTCGTATTTAATATATACACTTTTCACTTTGCCTTTAAGTAGACATGTGTTGGTTTTTTTTAAATAATCCACTCGTTAATTACATGTGTGTAATGCGTTTAGTGTGAGCAGTTGAATGAGAGTGGGTGGGAAAGAAATATATTTTCATTGAACATAAGCCACCGAACTGTCTGTAGATAGGGCTTTTGGCTTATTGATCACATTCTTGTGAATAAGCCACGGAATTCTTGTGAATAAGCCAGGCCAGTCTTGGCAGTGATTGGCAGAGACCGGTGCAAAAGTTGGCGATCTGCTACGTCCGGTTAAGTGTGCTACACACTCTCCAAGTTGTCGACCTTTCATAATATCTTTTTTTAAATTTTTTTATCATGTTTGTAAAATACAGAGTACATACGGTGTGTCAGTAATTTATTATTACGATCGGTCATAGGCATTGCTTTTGGAATGAGCGATGACGTGGCTTCCTGAGCTCTATCTGGACTTGCATACTTACTTGTCTTTTCTTGTGCACGTAATATAATATATAATTAATGCCCCTTGAGTCGCTTTCCTTGAAACGTTTCCCGGCGGAGTAAAAAAAAAAAAATGGATGACAAAGTGTCAGCTGAAGACATCTCCGGTCTCTAACTTTCCCGACTTGAGGTAACTTGCCTAGCGAGTAACAGAAGACATATTTTGATTCGGCTAGTTGAGCAAGCTTATTTTCTTTATGTATCAGTAATTTGGCATTTAAAATATATATATGAAACATAGAAGAAGAATGGAAATGAAAGTTTGATCAGCAGCCAGAAGTAAAATAAAACTGTTTCGCAACTTTTACAGTACTCTTGAAGTTAAGAAAATATACTTTTGTTGAATGTAGGTCCTATACTGACCTATAGCATTGAAATACACAAGTCTGTAGTACTGACATTTTTGTGTTATAATATTGAAGTATAATATTAAACTATACTTTTGTTGAATGTAGGTCCTATAGCATTGAAATACACAAGTCTGTAGTACTGATATTTTTGTGCTATAGTATTGAAGTATAATATTAAAATACACTGACATAGACTAATTTTTCAATACATACTACCTACTTACACATATGTTTATGTTCTGTACATAGCGTTGTTTCGGCAGGTGTATATTTGTAAAAAATCATTATGTCACAGACTTAAGTGGTCTTCAACCACTCACCATCCCACCCAGTCTTTTTCCTCCCCTCCCACTCCTGGCTCAACAAACATGTAATGCCCAGCTCATTTCATTAAAAGAAATTCAACGTCTTCTCTACCCTCATCCACCCCACCCTGCTGTGAATTACACGAATACATGTGTCTAATGTGTTGCTTTTTGTCGCCAATCGCCGCTACAAAGAATGAGCGACTGAAGAGAAAAATTAAATCTGTTTATGTCTGACGTCAATATATTTTAACCAGACTAAAAACTAGCTACAGACACACACTTCACCAGCTATATAAGAAGATGAAGAGTAAATAAATTTCTTAATGTAAAAAAGATGGCTCAGCCAGTTCGTTACTTATTATTTTAGTAGTAATTTTATTAGTAGTGCATGATGGCTATTTAGGTACAACTGAAAATGTTAGGATTTTAAAATTAAAGTGGCTTTGTGCAACAACCTATACTCAACAGTTGGGACTAGTAGGATTATTAGAATTAAACTGTGCTATTGTTAAACCTACTACATTTATTAGATATGAAACGAAAGCTGGAAAAGAAAGAAAAAACTCTCAGTTTTGAAATTGTTGTGCCCAGCTCTAGGGGCAGAACCTCATTAAACTGAAAAAAACAAAACAAATAGTAGTCCTTTATCTAAATGTCGGTTCTTACTTTCAACCCTTCGTATTAAGAAAAATTGATTTTAGCATTGGATTTTCAATGTAAGTACATGTATATTCAAAAGCGGTCATTCTGACTAATGCAAGTTGGCTACTTCCATTTCCGCTTTGTATGAATTCTGTACGTCCAACTTTAAAGTCCTCGAAATATTTTTTATACAGAATCTAAACGTTTTGAAGGTCCTTGGCCTTTGATAACAGGATCCTGTAGATCTATATTAAACTGCAGCGTTTAAAAATATAAGTAACGAGGAGTTCCTTTAAACCTGTGCTGTCAAAATTAATACAGACACTTATTGACTTCAAATATTACATGAAATAAAAACATTATGCACGACCTTACTCACACACAACTAATTTACAGACAGTAAAACTCGGCTGTCTGCTATAAGAACACGGGCTTACTCACACACAAGTAGACTACAGATGGTAAAATACTGCTATCTACACGGGTTCATTCATTCACACACAAACACACACACACACACACACACACACACAGAGGTGGACTATAGATGGTAATATGGGTTCACTCACAGACACATAGACTACAGATGATAATATAGTGCTGTCTACAGTAACATGGGTTCACTCACACAAACACACTTACACACATACAGATAGATTACAGATGACAATATACCACTGTTTCAGTAACAACACGGGTTCACTCACTCACACACACAAACACAGGTAGACTACAGATGATAATATACTGCTTTCTATAGTAACAACATGGGTTCACACACACACACACACACACACACACACACACACACACACACACACACACAGGTAGACTACAGATGGTAATATAGTGCTGTCTTCTACAATGACAACATATAAAATGGCTCAGTTACACATACAGTTACGTTACAGATGATAAATCCTGCAGTCTGAAATGACAACATACAACAGGATTCAATCACACACACAGGTAAGCTATTTATGGTAAAACACTGCTGTTTGGAGTGACTGAAAGCCTGCAGTTCATGCATGATTATAAAGCACGTTTACAAATAAAATGCTGACACATGTAGAGAAAGAAAATAAGAAAAATTGTGATCGATCCTAAAGCAGTTTATAGAAATAAATTAAAATAACGCACACATACAACATTCTTTATATCCACAGCAATATTTCTGAATTTATCATCGATATATTAAAACTTCACATTTTTATCCTTTGTTTTATTGAAAGCAAAAAGAAAATGTCATGAATGTTTGTGTCAAAGGATTAGCAACCATTTATACATTGGGTTTGAGGCTTTTTACCTTTTGACCGAGAGGACTCGTAACGTTGGGTGTTGTGACGTGAAAATGGAGCCTCATTGCTGCTGCGCAAGGTCTATAATTTTACATTTCAAGGTCAGGCCTCTGTACTTTTGCTCAAGATCTACAATTTTACATTTCTAAGTCAGGCCTCTGTACGCTTGCTCAAGATATATTTGATAACAATGTAACATTCCAAAATCAGGTCTCTGTACTTTTGCTCAAAATATATTTGATAACAATGTAACATTTCAAAGTCAGGCCTCTGTGCTTTTGCTCAAGATATATTTGATAACAATGTAACATTCCAAAGTCAGGACTCTGTACGCTTGCTCAAGATATATTTGATAACAATGTAACATTCCAAAGTTAGGAATCTGTACTTTTGCTCAAGATATATTTGATAACAATGTAACAATTCAAAGTCAGGCTTCTGTACTTTTGCTCAAGATATATTTGATAACAATGTAACAATTCAAAGTCAGGCCTCTGTACTTTTGCTCAAGATATATTTGATAACAATGTAACATTCCAAAGTCAGGCCTCTGTGCTTTTGCTCAAGATATATTTGATAACAATGTAACATTCCAAAGTCAGGACTCTGTACGCTTGCTCAAGATATATTTGATAACAATGTAACATTCCAAAGTTAGGAATCTGTACTTTTGCTCAAGATATATTTGATAACAATGTAACAATTCAAAGTCAGGCCTCTGTACTTTTGCTCAAGATATATTTGATAACAATGTAACAATTCAAAGTCAGGCCTCTGTACTTTTGCTCAAGATATATTTGATAACAATGTAACAATTCAAAGTCAGGCCTCTGTATTTTTGCTCAAGATATATTTGATAACAATGTAACATTCCAAAGTCAGGACTTTGTACGCTTGCTCAAGATATATTTGATAATAATTAATGTAATATTTCAAAGTCAGGCCTATGTACTTTTGCTCAAGATATATTTGATAACAATGTAGCATTCCAAAATTAGGAATCTGTACTTTTGCTCAAGATATATTTGATAACAATGTAACAATTCAAAGTCAGGCCTCTGTGCTTTTGCTCAAGATATATTTGATAACAATGTAACATTCCAAAGTCAGGAATCTGTATGCTTGTTCAAGATATATTTGATAATAATTAATGTAACATTTCAAAGTCAGGTCTCTGCACTTCAGCTTAGATGAATAACAAAGTAACATTTCTCCAAAGTCAGGTTATAAACAGTTTAAGATATAAATGAGTACAAAGTAACATTTCTCCAAAGTCAGGTTATAAACAGTTTAAGATATAAATGAGTACAAAGTAACATTTCTCCAAAGTCAGGTTTTAAAAAGTCTAAGATATAAATGAGTACGAAGTCATATTTCTCCATACGGTCTATATTCTGCTCAAGAAATGATATCTGACTACAAAGTAGCATTCTCCGAAGCCAGGTTTACACTCTGCTCAAGAAATAAAATCTGAGCACAAAGTAATATTCTCCAGAGTAAAGTTTATATTCTGCTCAAGAAATAAAATCTGAGCACAAAGTAATATTCTCCAGAGTAAAGTTTATATTCTGCTCAAAATATTAAATCCGGGTATAAAGTTTTTTTCTTCTTTCTGAATTAAGACCTAAAAACTCTTTATGACTTTCTACAGATGCAAATAACAGGACACTGTCACAGGATGTCACGAAGCAAGATTAAATAAACAAACATAAAGGATTTATAATGGTATTTTAATATTACATAATTTCTATCACGTTCCTAAATGTGTATGTTGGCGGGGGAGGAGTTGGGGGGAAGAGGGACAAGCACGATGTCACGCGCCAGGTAATCACAAAGAAAACAAAACAAAACCACAAAAAAAATTTCCGTGCAGGTGTGTTGTGGGTAAAAACGTTAAGTATGTCAATGACAGAATGCATGTCGACTTACGGTGCTTTCTTTCTCTCTGCATATTAAACCCCAAACTATTCTCATAGTATTATTTTTTAACTTTATATTATTTGTAATCAATGTTCTTTCTCTCTGCATATTAAACCCCAAACTATTCTCATAGTATTATTTTTTAACTTTATATTATTTGTAATCAATGTTCTTTTGAACACTCGTCCATAGAAACAAAATATCGTGAGCTAAACACAACTGAGTTACTTCCTCTTTTGAAAATGAATTTTTCAACTAGGATATATACAAGTCTGATTAGACTTATCATTTGAGTGCTAGTTCTAAAACAATTACAAGTCTGGTTGAACCCATCATGAGTGTTAATTTTTCTACCAGAACAGTCATTTTAAGTCATCTTTCTCTTTCCTAGTGCAAAAAAAAAAATACGTTTTTCTGTTTCTTTATAATTGAAGTAAAAAAAAATACAAACACAACCCACTAATGAGGGGAACGCCTTAAACGCTAATAATGGTGTCTTGGCATTCACAGAAATACCATAGCCTTCGTTACTCTGTGGCATCTTGGAATTCACAGAAGTACCATATGAGTTAACGTACTTCGCTTGATCTATTTTCAGTACATTACGGAGCATACATTTCGTGGTCTTTGTACTACATTTTTCAACTGCTTCTTGCACCTCAGGCCATATTTCAGAGACACCTACGCTGATGACAACATTGTCAACAATGTCAACATTGGTGACGTCAACCCAACGAATAAACAGAACAGATTTATAAGGGAGAATGTCCCTTGTCAGATGTCATGCACTGGAGACAGATTCTTCAACATTTACAACATCATTAAGCTGGGCATTGACATTTTGCAGTATTGTTAGAGCAAGTGACTGATATATGTAACTGGTAGACTGCTAAACAAGTGAATTAAAAACAGTAACAAGAGAATGTAACTGGTAGACTGCTAAACAATTGAATTAAAAACAGTAACAAGAGAATGTAACTGGTAGACTGCTAAACGATTGAATTAAAAACAGTAACAAGAGAATGTAACTGGTAGACTGCTAAACAATTGAATTAAAAACAGTAACAAGAGAATGTAACTGGTAGACTGCTAAACAATTGAATTAAAAACAGTAACAAGAGAATGTAACTGGTAGACTACTAAACAATTGAATTAAAAACAGTAACAAGAAAATGTAACGTGCATCTAAGTACTGCGCCTAATACTTTCATTTCATTATGCCTCATTTGAAACACTGAAACACTGAAACACTACAAATAAACATGCGTGCATGAGGGCCCTATACGGCCCTTTGCTAGAGAGAGGGTTAATGTTTGTACAATTAGATCATCTTAATATTGCGCCTAATACTTTAATTTCGCTATGCCTCATTCGAAAGAGAAAGGAATTTCACAAATATATCTCACGATTCTTATCAATAAAAAGGATGGTTAAAGTTCACCCAATGACCTTAAGGTCCATAATGTGCATTCATAGTCTTGGGTATTAATATGACCTAAGTTCAATCCTAAATCCTAGAGTCTCGACCCAATTCTAACTCAAGGTACCGAAGGCAGTCATGCTACTCTGAATAGAAATTCCTGCCTAACTAGTGAAACTTTAATCGTTAAGTACTTTCCTGTAATGTCCTTGAACTGTGCGCGCAAAACTTGTGATCAATGACAATAACGGTGTTGATTGGTCTCGCTTAATATACCCTAGGCCTAGTCAAACGTGAATGTTTCGAGTGCTTTGTTTGACCCTTATTTAAAGCCAGACGAAAGTCTTCACTTTCTTTAACTATAGTAACTTACTTCTCTGGTTTGCCATAGTGAATGCCAGTCCTACGTTACTCTTGTTCGTTCGTTTAACCTTCTTATTCACAACGGTTTTAACTTTCTTTACTTGAAGTAATTACATCTTTGGTTTACCACTGAGCTGTGTGAAGAGCTCTTGCAGTGTGAATTCCAGCCCTAATTTGCTATTGTTTGTTGCATGCTGATATACACAGCAGGTTGCGCAAATCTGACCTGAACCCCGCCATTTTCTAACACAAGAACTTTGCCTTTATTAAATGTATAAATTAGCATTACTATTATTCCCCACCCCACCCCACATCTTAAGTCAGTTATCTTCTTTCATCTTGTCCAGTTTCAGAATTAACATTATTTTATTCAACCTTGTCGTATTACCTATATAATATGTAATCTAATAATCTCTAAACTATTCCTTGTCCCAGTTTCAACACGATATAGGTCAATTGAGCTTCAAACAACGCGATACAAATACTATCGAAGCGGACCGCTTTAGCACTCCATGCTGGTAGACTAGACTACACACAACCTCGTTATACTAACCACAAGCGGACCGTTTTAGCACTCCATCCTGGTAGACCAGACTACACACAACCTCGTTATACTAACCACAAGCGGACTACTTTAGCACTCCATGCTGGTAGACCAGACTACACACAACCTCGTTATACTAAGTCACAATCCATTTGTAAGAGTTCTGTTACAGATGTATAGCAGAAGATGAAATGCTGTTACTTAAAGACAAAAAAAACTGCTTAGATGCGACTATGAGGATAATTGCAGATGCTTAAAATTTATTTAATGTAACTATTTAGAGCATTTTTTAAAAAGTATATTTGAAAGGTGTTGCTTATTATAAATTACCATACTATGAGTTGCATTTACTGGGCCTCTAATTTATCTAGCTTCGATTCGTTTTCATCGTTGTACAACACAATAATGTATCTACAGTGAGATTTGCCAATATGGTGGCCATGGGAACAAGCTTTCCCAGCAGTCGGTCAAACTAGTGCGCAGTCCATTTCTCATTTATCAGTCAATGTCTGAATGCCAGAAACCAAGCACAATAGGACTGGAACCCGGAAACAGATCCCTTTAGTATTGGATGAGCCGACCGACCACCACACTCGTTTCTGGCACCGGACCATATTAAACTAAAGAAATAATTGTTAAATTAAAAATAAAATGACAGTTATTTATTCTCTATCTCTTGCGCATGACTGAAAATGCCAATCTACCACAACAGTTAATGAAAAAACCCTGATGTCTCTTCAACTAATACTCATTCCGAAAGATAATTATGGTTTTGTCTAATACCCCCCCAAAAAAAAAAAAACAAAAAAAAAATCTCCACAACCGTTACTCATTTCAAAAGATAATTATGTTTTTTTATTATTATTTTTTCTAAAGAAAAAGTTATTTTGAAAAGTTTATAAATATCCTTTCTCAATATCACCAAACCGATGACATTAAAATAAATGATGTAACTGGGGGAAGTTGTTGTTATTCGTCACTAATGTCACCATTGTCACATAAATTCATTCAGTCCTTTGGTGATTTGTCACACAAATTCATTCAGTCCTTTGGTGATCTGTAACCATTGTCACATAAATTCATTCAGTCCTTTGGTGATTTGTCACACAAATTCATTCAGTCCTTTGGTGATCTGTAACCATTGTCACATAAATTCATTCAGTCCTTTGGTGATTTGTCACCATTGTCACACAAATTCATTCAGTCCTTTGGTGATCTGTAACCATTGTCACACAAATTCATTCAGTCCTTTGGTGATTTGTCACCATTGTCTCACAAATTCATTCAGTCCTTTGGTGATCTGTAACCATTGTCTCACAAATTCATTCAGTCCTTTGGTGATTTGTCACCATTGTCACACAAATTCATTCAGTCCTTTGGTGATTTGTCTCACAAATTCATTCAGTCCTTTGGTGATTTGTCACCATTGTCACACAAATTCATTCAGTCCTTTGGTGATTTGTCGCACAAATTCATTCAGTCCTTTGGTGATTTGTCACCATTGTCACACAAATTCATTCAGTCATTTGGTGATTTGTCACACAAATTCATTCAGTCCTTTGGTGATTTGTCACCATTGTCACCACAATTCATTTAGTCATTTGGTGATGTGTCAATACTACGTACGAATTTATTGGTTTGGGTCACACCGTCCGACAGGCATTCACTAAAGATGCTTTTCTGGCTCTTTTGAATAATGCATGTACGGTTACGTATGTTAATGTGTTTGTATGCGCGGTTTGCGAGAGGAATGAATGAATGTAAAAATACAGGGCAATACAACATAGGTACCACAATCATCCCCTTTTTTGTTGAAGGTTGTGGTTTATATTTATTGTCTTACGGATTCTCTCTCGTCCGAAAAAGAAAAGCCCTTCACATCACTCGTTTCACAAACCACTCATTCATGAAATATACACTCGGGGATAAAAGACAACAATTTCTAAATCAGTGGATGATGAAAGTAGAAATGAGAATTAAATTACAATTTATACAGTTGTGGTAATCTCCGTTATCAAGAAAATACCAAATTTGTCTTAAATTTTTAAAAAGTTATTCAAAAGTCAATGTTACACACAGCTGCTTGGCTCTGTCACAAACGAATTTAATAATAACATGTTTCATTCACGATTTAAATTTTATTTTATATTAAGCCCTAACACTCTCTAACATATATCCTATCCACTTTTATTGTATCTATTTCATGTCCACTGAGATTTAACTACACTAATTTTAAAAAATTTAGGCATCCTCAAAACAATAAGTTGTGTCCTTAGGGTTGGTGATTCAAGTCACAGTTGATTCCAAGAAGTGTCGGTCAAATGCTGCACGCTTCAATAGTTCAGGAAAACTGTAGAACATTGGTTCACTGGTCGCACAGACACCATTTGTTTTTATATGAGGCGAACGTGTGACATTGTTGAAGATATTCACAAAAGATTTATATTATAAGGCTCTAGACAAATAAAAACAGTAACAGAGAATTAAGACTGAAACGCTAACAGCCCCTGAGCTATGGATAAATATTCTACTAACATGGACATAACTACATGAAAACGTTACTAAACAGTCTACTTACGGATAGTGACTACACCAAAGTATATGAGACATGTTGCATACATTTATAGTCATAATACGAAACACTCTCGACCTGAGATCTCATTACAAATCTATGTGCTCAACACTGAAGAGATATTTAGATCGGCAGTCACTAAATAAATACAATGCATTGCAGTCAGTAACGTAACTTAGAATGTTGCCCCCCCGCCCCGGCAAACAAAATCTTAAAATGCTCCCCATTTTCCACACGCACGCACACTTTCTGCTCCACAGAGAAACATCTTGTTGAACATGTGCATACTTTTCAAATTTCAAGTACAATTCTCATTTGAGGGAACATATATTGGCCCCTTCTGTTGAAAGATTTCCCCCCCTCCCCCCGAAGCACTGATTGCAGTCGATATTTTATTCGACGGAATTCGAAGTTGGAACTATAATTAATGGGAAGGCCAATTCTAGAACTATAATGGGGAGGCCAATTCTAATCTAAACTATATTAGGTTTTCAGTTCTAATCTTAGCTATAATGGGAAGGCCAATTCTAATCTAAACTATATTAGGTTTTCAGTTCTAATCTTAGCTATAATGGGAAGGCCAATTCTAATCTAAACTATATTAGGTTTTCAGTTCTAATCTTAGCTATAGTGGGAAGGCCAATTCTAATCTAAACTATAGTAGGTTTTCAGTTCTAATCTTAGCTATAATGGGAAGGCCAATTCTAATCTAAACTATATTAGGTTTTCAGTTCTAATCTTAGCTATAATGGGAAGGCCAATTCTAAAACTATATTAGGTTTTCAGTTCTAATCTTAGCTATAATGGGAAGGCCAATTCTAATCTGAACTATAGTAGGTTTTCAGTTCTAATCTTAGCTATAATGGGAAGGCCAATTCTAATCTGAACTATAGTAGGTTTTCAGTTCTAATCTTAGCTGTAATGGGAAGGCCAATTCTAATCTGAACTATAGTAGGTTTTCAGTTCTAATCTTAGCTATAATGGGAAGGCCAATTCTAATCTGAACTATAGTAGGTTTTCAGTTCTAATCTTAGCTATAATGGGAAGGCCAATTCTAATCTGAACTATAGTAGGATTTCAGTTCTAATCTTAGCTATAATGGGAAGGCCAATTCTAATCTGAACTATAGTAGGTTTTCAATTCTAATCTTAGCTATAATGGGAAGGCCAATTCTAATCTGAACTATAGTAGGTTTTCAGTTCTAATCTTAGCTATAATGGGAAGGCCAATTCTAATCTGAACTATAGTAGGTTTTCAGTTTTAATCTTAGCTATAATGGGGAGGCCAGTTCTAATCTGAACTATAGTAGGTTTTCAGTTCTAATCTTAGCTATAATGGGGAGGCCAGTTCTAATCTGAACTATATTAGGTTTTCAGTTCTAATCTTAGCTATAATGGGGAGGCCAGTCCTAATCTGAACTATATTAGGTTTTCAGTTCTAATCTTAGCTATAATGGGGAGGCCAGTTCTAATCTGAATTATATTAGGTTTTCAGTTCTAATCTTAGCTATAATGGGAAGGCCAGTTCTAATCTGAATTATATTAGGTTTTCAGTCTAATCTTAGCTATAGTCTAATCTTAGCTATAATGTTGGAATTGGAACTGGCCTTCCCAGTTCTAATTTTAGTCATAGTAGGGAGGGCAGTTCTAATCTTTGAAAAACATTCATACGCAAACATACATACACACACACACAACAACAACGTCAACTTGGTTGATTTATCTTCACAGAAAGCCAAACCATTTGCATCTCCTCACGTCGACATGTTGCTGTGACGTCAGCAGCTTGTACCAACGCTAGTTACAGTACTTTACCGCTAATCCTAGTCCGAAATCCACTCACATGTTTGGTTAAAAATAGGCACAGACACGAACACTAGACTTGATGAATCGTTGGTCTCTGCTATTGTCCTCTCCACACGACCTGACAAACTGTCAGCGTTAGTACAGTGTTTCAATTACTGTAATTAAGGTATATTCACTCTCATTCTAGTTAAGTCTGGGGAAGAAAAACAAATTACTCAATTATTTGACAATATTTACTGCAAAACTTGAAAGTGAATTAAGGTTTGTTATATATTCTGATACTGAGTGAGAATTAAATTTTAAAATGTTGATTTTCTTTTATTTACACCATATAACAGTGCTGTAAAAAGATTAATCTGAATGGCTTTTAATACTAACGTACGAATTAAAGGTTCAATTGAGAACAGGTGTTTTAATTGACACCATACAACAGTACTGAAAACCGACTTCCTGAAATGTTTATCGTACTGACGGAGTTACGAGGATTCAACGGAAAATATGTTTTTAATGACACGCAATGACACCATACAACAAACCTGTAAAGTGACTTGAATCTGCAAGATTTAAAGTATTGAGGCATTACAAGGATTCAATAGAGAACTGGTGTTCAAAATAAAGATTTCAGATTGACAATTTGCAGATTATATTGAATTTCATTCGTCCGAGATTTAATTATACACACACAATTTTTGAGAAATATGAAAGTGGGATGCGTTGATTTTCTTCTTTCTGCAATTTTTTCTGACGAAATTTCTATCCTACTGTCCACTGCCAAAAGGCTGCCTTAAACGTGCTAATGCCGGCCCAGCAGGAGCTCACGGAACTCGCCTCATCGTCCTTCCGAGATCAGTAATCCTACTCACTTTAATTTTGGAAGTTAACAACCATATTGAACAAGTGTCGATAAAAGTACTATCAACTATCACTCAGGTTTTATTTATAACTTTTACTTATGGCATCAGTTAAGATCTACCGAAGAAGCCGAAATTAAAGAAATCTACAGTTACAGTACTCTCCGATTCTAGCGTGTGAACGTATTAAGTCGTGTTCACTAAAAGACGATACCTTATCCTCAAAGTACCTAAGACCGTGCCCTTTAAGATTCATCAGAGTTTCATGAACAGCGATTACACTAGTTCGTCAGAGTTTCGTGAACAGCAATTAAACTAGTTCGTCAAAGTTTCGTGAACAGCAATTAAACTAGTTCACCAAAGTTTCGTGAACAGCAATTAAACTAGTTCACCAAAGTTTCGTGAACAGCAATTACACTAGTTCGTCAAAGTTTCGTAAATAGCAATTAAACTAGTTCACCAGGGTTTCGTGAACAGCGATCGAGCAATGTTTAATAGCCTCACTAGTCATGCACCAAGTCACAAATCGACGAGATTGGTTGCATACCAGACAGATCGAAAGACGTAGATGATATGCTACCAAATAACATTCAATCAACCCCCAAGTGACAGAAAGGATTAAATAAGTGGTGATTTTACCAAATAACATTCAACCATGCCCCAAGTGATAGAATGAAAAGACATTCTGGTGAAATAACTGGTGATTGCTAAATAACATTCAATCCTGCCTCAAGTGACAGAATGAAGAGGAAGTCTGGTAAAATAACTGGTGACTTTGCCAAATAACATTCTGAATGGAGACAGTCTGGTGAAATAACTGGTGATTTTTATAAATAACAATAGTGTAGACTGATAGCGCTAATTCAGTTTGAAAATTAAATTCACAAACAAACAGGTTTAAAAATATCACAATAGAGATAGACTTACTTTTTAAATAGTTTTGCTCTGTCGTGCTCTATAAGACAAACATATATGTCAACAACTAAGAATAAAATATGCATAATAGCAGCTAATCAAGGACAAAATCAATTAAGAGCAGACCTCATAATGAGCTATTTAAAATTAAATGGATGAACATTTGTATGTTATGAACATGATATGTTTTCTGATGTATAGTTCGAAAACATAAACAATAAATCTGTATTTTTTAACATTTTACATGAAGAATACATGCAAAACATAACTTATGAAAATCTCCCTATATGTACAATTATATGTGAAGGACATTAATCAAACTGAAACTGATATAATTTGCTATGCTAGTGTCATATTTTAAGGCCTGGACCTGAGAGAGCGCCACAAAACTCATATTTGATGAAAAGTACAACATAAATAAACCCCAACAAAGATTACAAAAGTACCTATTTTTAGTACATTTTTCAGTATATGGAGATGCATGACTCTCTAACAACTACTGCAGCAAATGTATCAGCCAGGTAAAAAACAACAACAACACTTATTGGTTCTTCAATAAGCATAGGCTAATGAGAAAGATTTACATAGAGTCCATACTATCAAAAATATAAATGTTATTACAGATCTGCTATACTTCCTCTTAGTGGAGGCCTATTAAACACTCGCACTTTTGCAAAGGATGTCATTGAGACAGGTGCTAGATGAGACTCAGGAGGCGTGACTGACAGCTTTGTCTTAGATAACATTAACCAATCTAACAGCACCAAAGATATTGGATTAGAAAGTAAATTCTATACTAAGTGAATAACATGTGGAAGTTTAAAATGTTTATAAAGATCTTAGAAAAAGGCAATGGCTCTGTACACGACTGACGGAAGATCCAACAGCTCTTTATATGCTTGGTTTGGGGTGTTTTTTTAAACAGAAAGGTTAGAATTATGGGGGGTTTGTTTGTTTGTTTGTTTGTTTGTTTTTTAAGGAAAAGATCATAATAAGTATTAGCGTTAGGGTTAATAGCCAAAAGAAACTCGAAGTAAATCCATAGTATAATTTGCTTTTATATATCTTCTCATTAATTTGTCTTTCCTTATTTTGTTGTTGTTTCTGCTAATTTGTGTGTGTGTGTGTGTTAATAACTTAAATATTGAAGTAAAAATAGCACCGATTAACATATTCCTCGCACAATGTAACTTTTGTCCTTAGAGATGACAGACCTACCCAACCCACTTTTGTTATTTTAAATACGATGTTTGTGTAAGGAGTCCTGCCATAAAAGAAATTCTCTGTGATTATTTCTTCATCCATCTAGCAACCCATTTCAAGTACCGTGGATTTCTAAGATGGAGGTGCTTTTCTTTTTCAGTTTTTTTAAATGGACCACTTCTCTACCTATATAAGTTATAATATATGACAAGTCAAATGCGCCAGCAAATGGCAACACAGTAATAGTCCATTAGCTACAAAGGCCAATGAGCTCTCTCTATTTATAGCTCAGTGAGGAAGACGCAGATAACACCTTGTGGCGAACAGTAATGAATACGTGTAAATACTTAAGTACACGCCTGACGAGTTTCTGACTCAAAATAAATGCGCTTATATGAATTAATTAACGGCACCATGGTGTCTGGTTGAAAACTTTCTCCTATACAGATCTATACTTGTTCCTTCAACTGAAGATTTCCTGATTTTTTCGCGCCAAGTCTGCTGCAAACGACTGCAGACCATATTGTCACTATAGCAAACGGTGTCAGCAGCAACTCAGCTCCTAATTTAACCAAAAATCTTTGATGAAATTAACACCCAGAGAAGGTTTGGCCTATACTTCATAATACATAAGAAGAAAAGCTTTAATTTGAATAATTAAATTAAAACAACGAAATTATTTTTTAAAATATAAAATAAATACAATGTGCCAACAACGCTACAAATATCATGTGACTTCAATAAAATATTTGCAATGAAGAATACTGGAGAAGCAAATAATTTGCCTACAAAACAGGCGGTAAGTGAGATACAAAGAAAGTTTATATACTGTTTATATCTATCAGTAGTTTTTTTTTCTTCTTTTGGTCCTAAAAAAAAGAAAAAGCCCTTTCAGCAGCTGAAATGACATACATGTACACCCCTACCTTTGATGGCAAGTGATGACGTCAAGTCCCGTTGATGCATGGAGAAAGTATATACTTGTCATGCACGCCAAGAACTAAACATCATAAGACAAAACTCTGAGATATATATTAGAACTAAATAGATTTACAAGAGAATTTGATTAAGATATTTTCATACTATCGCAAGGATGACAGAATCGCCAATTGGAGTTTGGGGGAGGGGGGGAGGATACTTTCTGTTTTAAGTTTTTATTAACACAATCAACATTAAACATTTAAAGAGTTATTTTAAAAGCATTTAGTACACCCTGGATATAATGTTATTTTTTGCTTTTTTTTTTTTATCACTTTTGGGATAAGGGGTTGTGCCTTGTTTAGAAATAATGAATTCTACAAATATTTCCCACAGCTCAGTCATGTACTCCGTGTACCAAGACAATGAAGGGTTAACAGAGATGTGTGGTTACAACAGTTGTTTATTTATTTATTTTCAACAACTACCAGTTTCTTTCAACATGGTCTAAATTTAGTGTGTTTGTGTGTGTGTGTGTGTGTTTAATGGAAGTATTGTCCCTTAGCAAAGAATAAAACACTTGGTAAACCTTCTGATAGAAAAAAAGCAGAATGGAAAAATGATCTGCTGTGAGTTTAGAACTTGCTTAAATGAAGATTTATAGTGATTAATCTACTAAAATGGGATATACGTAAATTTTTCATAATTTCAAGTCATATTTTTCATGGGATAAAGCCAATGTTTTTTAAAAAGATGCACGACTTACAAAAGGTTGTTATATATAAGTCAAAATAGTTGATTTGGGGGTCACTGTCCCATTTTGGTCCACACATAGCACTGATAATAATATATTTATAATAATATACTAAAATGGCTTGCCTGCAATCTCTGAACAAAAAGCTAAAATACTTAAATAGTAACAGTCTTGGAAGTCACTCAACACATAGGCATGAATCCCACTTCTTTGTCATTTTAAAGTCCATCTTTCTCTCAAACTGCTTAAAATATTAGCGTGGTCTTTTTAATACTATATAGGACATGATATGAATATTACTTATCAGTTTGTACTTTATTAGCTTCTGCTATAAATAAGGTACATACAGCTGATCAAATTACAGACCATAAGGTCACTGTGTGAAGTTTATGATATATATACATGTATTAGATTAAATTATCGACCATAAAGTCATTGTGTGAAGTTTAACTGGCTTGTTTACTGATTACATTAAAGAAATACTCATATAACCAAACTATTCTTTATTATTATTAAAATAAATCTTATTTCTCACAATTCATATTGGAATCATAGTTTTTTTTTAAATATGTGTTTGTATGTGTTAAATTTATTTTAGTTTATAAGAAATTTGCCTGGATATAGAAAACAATATATATAAGCACAAAAAAATATATTTTTCATTATGTGCCAGGGGGCTGACTTTCTCTCCCACCATATTCATCCTGGGGGTAAACCATGCTCTATGCACTTAGCTCTCTCTCTTCCCCCTGCCCCCCCCCTTATATATGCAAGTGAAAGGGTGCCCCAGAGAGAAGGGGCAGACCCTGAATCCCCCTTCCTCTTTCTCTGGGGTAAACCATGTGTCCAGCAAAATTTCACCTTCTAATTTATGTTCCTGTGTATCATGTTTATAGCCCATCTTATATCTGTGTTTGTAATTTCTTTTTGTATTTTCATAGAAAGAATTAATAAATAATTTAAGACCTGCAATCTGATTATTCTCCAGCAACACTAAATTTTGCATACCATCAAAACACTCGTTAGGTTTGTTGTCACCTGTCTGTGACTGTGTGCTTTTGCAAAGAGCAATTCATCATTTTTAAGGAGTTGTGCTGTGTCTTGCTAGCTGCTTCATTTATTCATCATGAAACTTCAAGAAGAAAAGTTTATTTCGCAGTATATTTATATTCATGTGACATTTTAAAAATAACTTTATTTGCTGTCTTTTATGGCATATAACACTGAAGGCTGAACCTAGACTGTGGTACGAAGGGATATGTACAACCACAGAAAATGAGATGGTTATGCAGACAGTAGTTGTTCTATTTTGCTAGGTGTCTTTGGCTCTGTTTCACATGCACTGGATTGACAGATTAAATTAGATGTAGTCGGTAGGCCTTCATCAGTATATGTATTCTCTGATTTACTTTTGTGCCGTTTAGTGTTTGGTTGTGTTGCTAAGTACATGTATTTATAGAAGATGTGTACCATTTACCATTTATTTCAGTCACATTGTTTATATTATTATATTTTTTAATTTATATTATTAATAATATTTCATAGTTTCCTAATGCAAACTTTACTACCACTTTATATTTTTAACCTCAGATAAATTTATAAGGTAATAGTTCATGTGATTGATATTGTGATAAGGCTGAGCCATTCATTTATGGTTGGTGGCTCTTTCTCAGAGGATTAATTAGGCATAAATTTGGTTACAGAACACTCCACATACCACCTTCATTATAATTGTCAATTACCATATCTTTCTCCATAATCTTTTCACTCACTTGCTTCTTTTGCCTCTCTTCACTCATCATTAAAGAAAGACAAGAAAAGAAAAGTAGTAATCCCTCCTTCCCAACTGTCATGAAAGATGGTGTGAAATTCTTACAGGATCTACAACACAGACTTTAACAGATATAAACTGCTTAAGTCAGATACATATAACTAAGAGTATTCTATAGAAAAAAGTATCAGAGTATTCTATAGATGAGGTACCAAGCACAACAATTCATTAATGCATGAATGTTTGTCAAAAAGATTTACTTCTGTCCTCCTGGGTGACATTCTCTGTGTAAACACATCCTTGTTCATCTGTCCAAAATGAATAATTAGTCTCAGTGAAACAGCAATACTTGGTTATTTGTTAGAACTGTTTGTTCAAATGTATGTGTCAGGGTTTATGCATTTATATTTTGCAGAGTATTTGGGCTTTTTTATTTTTAGCCTTCAAACACACCTTTTTTTAATAAAAAATACTCACAACAATTACAAATTATGAGGGTTTATTTGTTGTTTTCCCCCCACCCCCAACTGGAGTTAAAAACCTTAAACTTAAAGTGAATTGCCAAAATGTTATTGTTGTCATTACAAAATGTACAATTTCTTTTGCATTTTTGAATATGTTTATATTCAGATAAAAATTTATTACCATTCTATCTGGTTGTCTATATGAGTATATGTGGTTTTAATATTTTCAAAGATTTCTTGTTGTTGTCTGAAGGTTGGTAAAATATTATAACTTGTTTTTTTAAACATCTTGATGAATTCATATTATTACTGTTGGCCTCACCAATGTTGGCACAAGTAATGACAAAGAAACTAGAAAAGGAAAGAACATATTCCTACATATTTCAAATTGTTGTACCAGTTAACTCGTTAAAACTGTTATTTTCTGGATATAAAATACTTTAAATTTTTTTTAGAACTTTACAAATTTTAATTTATTTCTTAGCTAGTTTATAACTGTATGTAAGACTAGTTCAAGACAAAGAAGTAATATATTTTTTTAAATCATTAAGTTCTGTTATGATTTCTTATATTTTATTATCAAAATTAAATTAAAAAAAAATCTAGTATTTTTCAAAAATTATATTCAAACAATATCTGTTTGAGTCATATATAATAAATTTTATTATAGAATGATCCTTTCTTTGTATCTGCAATATTTTGTGTATTTATGCCATGTGATTTTTTTTGTTCTTTTTGTAATTTAAACAAAATATCTGAGGCAAATAAAGTATAGAGATGATGTTCTTAGAAAAGTCTAGATACAGTTTCAAATTTCATATTATATTTTCCAATAAACACTAATGTATTTTAAATTAGAAATAGAGTGTTAATGACACAAAGATTTTTTAAAATGTGAATTATCTATGAAGCTTAACATTGATTCAAGTTTACATTCATGCTGTCTTTCATCACAATTTTTCTTCTGTTGGCTGATTTCATTTAGGTTTCAACCAATTTCTCTTTCCTTATTTCTAAGAAACATGTTGAGGAACTGTTAGGGCACATTTTTACTCATTTTTTTAATATCTGTAAGCTCACAGTTTTACTCATTTTTTAATATCTGTAAGCTCACATTTTTACTCATTTTTTAATATCTGTAAGCTCACATTTTTACTCATTTTTTAATATCTGTAAGCTCACAGTTTCATAGTGAAATAAAATATAGAAAAAAATTTCACACAATTGGGCAGCAGTTATTACTTCCTGTGCTGTCTAGTGTTTTCTATAATTATTTTGGAATTGTTTAAAAACTTACAAAATGTCAATTTGTCATCTTTTCCCAGTCAGTAGCATAATGGACATTTTTACTTTTTATATTGCTACTAGTACTAGTAGAAAACCCAACATTTTCTGAAAGTACAAAGCAGATGATATAAACATAAATAATTAAACTTTATAGTATGCCCCAAGAACCTGTGGTGAGTCTTGACATATCCCCCCTCCCAATGTCAGTCCCAGAGGTGAACCACACCCAATGTACATTTTCAGTTTCCTAGCTCTCTCCCATCAGCCTTAAATCATATTAATAGCCTGTCTTTTATGTGGGTGGAAGGCAGGCCGAATGGTTGGGACAGCATCCTGATCCCCTCCCCCACATCTGTCCCAGAGGTAACCCTGCCTCCATGATTAAAATTTCAGTTTTCTAGCTCTCTCCCTGTGGAAATGAATTAAACACATAGAGATGGACAGACAGACATACTTTGTAATAGATTGTTATTTCTACTGCAGCTTTAAATGGTATTTATTTTCCCCTCATTCCTTCCATTCTCAGCATTATGCACCCTAATGCATTTGCCATCTCATAATTTCACACATTTGCATAACTGCATCAAACATTCAATCCATGTTGTGAACTATATTTGTCTTTTGCCAATGGCTTACTTTGTATTGCAGCTTGCATACCTTGTATGGCTGAAAACCAGTTTCAGTGCAATAATTGTCGGTGCATATCACAAAGTCAGAAATGTGATCACATCAATGACTGTGGGGACAACTCTGATGAACTGTCAAATTGTTGTAAGTTGAAGCAGTAAGGAAACATTTAACTTAAATTAAATTATCTTGTAAAATTGTATACATTATGTCTGGTTCTTCTTCTTTAACTTAGATTAACACATAAAGCTATGCATGTTTGGTTATTCTTTTTATTCTGAATGCAAAATATAGAGAATGAGACATTTGATTGCTATAATTTGCATTTTTTTCTGGTTCCCGTTGATATTTCAGTTTGCATTTGTCTATTTACATTTATTTTGTATTTCTTCATTTTACTATATTTTTCATTTGTTTGCATGTCTGTATGTGTGTGCATGCACATTTGTGTATTTTCTGTGTGTGTGCATATAGCCTACACACCTTGTTTAGGAGCACAGTTTACTTGCAAAAACAAACGGTGCATGAAGCAGAACTATATTTGTGATGGATCCGATGACTGTGGGGATGGTTCTGATGAGGAGAGATGTGGTAAGACCAGTTTATAATTCTGTCTTTATAAATAAGAGGCAAGAGTATATCTGAAAGTTCTTTATATCTGAAAGGGCTTGTTTTAAAGTTCTTCTGTTTTGTAGTCACACCTAATTTCATAATGTGCCTCTTCTGAAAAGTCATTTAGTGCCACATGCTGTCAGCCTAGTCCTTTGCTTCTGATTTATCTGACCAGTGAATCTGTAAAAACATTGTTTCTATTAAAATCAGTTTGTGAATGCTATTTTGTATAAAACCTTTTATTTCTTCTTCTTTTTTTTAATGTTGTTTACTTTTATTTAATATATCAAGATGTTGAATACATTTGTATCAAAATCTCCACTTCTTTTACACATATATACATACACACAAACATATAATACTCACACTACTTACAATATATACACACATATGCTACAGAAAATATATACACAAATATATTATATAAAGTATATTATTTGCAAAATATGCTTTCATGCCAAACAGCATTATATAACCAACAGCACTTGTTTAACATTTTGCAAATTAAAATCCTAAAAAGTGTCCTAAGTGTAGGGGAAAAGTATATTTATGTTTTTTAAATATTTTTATTTGCTTCTTTCTTTGTTTGAAGAAGAATAAAGAATGCATTACTTTTAGAGATTAAAAAATAACGTATTTATGTATATTTGTCAATTTGTGTAAGTATGATATATTGTGACACTTCTAACATGTGTATATATCATGATGGAACCAAGTGGACTGTTTGCGCCATCTAGCCTATCATTAATTATATGTTAGATTATATGCTTGATTTGATTACGCTCTGGAAGTAAAAAAAAAAATAGACTCTATATTATCATTTAGATTTCATCTTTAATTGAAATAATATGTTGGGATTAGGTGGATCTTTTCACTATCTGTCTTGCCTGTAATTATAATTTAGACTTAGCCTTTAATTGAAATGATGAATGAACTAAAATACAATTCAGATAAATAATGAATGAAGTAAAATATGTACACATTCTAATCAGTAGCTTCTGTTAAACATTTATTATACTTTCCTATCAGGTAACTATTCTTGCCATCCAAATGAGTGGCCATGCCCAGATAGTGGACGTTGTATCCCTATTGAAAAGGTTTGCGATCTCCACTCAGATTGCTCTTCAAGAGGAGATGAAGGCCCAGGATGCCGTAAGTGTCATTTATTTATTTTTAAATTTGACATTTTCAGAAAACATTTGGGGGGGGACATTAAAAGAATATTTGAAGTTGTAGTAATTGGATTTTGGGATGAATTTTACAGGAGGAAAAGTTGTGATGCATGATGTAAAGAGGTTTAGAATGATTTTTGCCGTAGAAAAGGTTGCAGTGACTGGATATAAAGTGATATGTTGTGAATTTTGAACGGCGAAGGAAGAAGAGTTGTGGTGACAATATAAAGATGTTTGAGACACATTTTAAAAAGGAATGTTTGCAGTGAATGAGTATAAAAAAGATTAGATGAATTTTGAAGGAAGAAAGTTTGCAATTACTAGATGTAGAAACATTTTTGAATGGGGAAAGTTTTAATAATAAATATATAATAAGAAGTTTGAAGGAGGGAAATTTGCAGTTACTAGATATAAAAGAATTTTGAAGGAAGAAAGTTTGCAATTATTAAATGTAAAAGAAGTTTGAAGGAGGGAAATTTGCAGTTACTAGATATAAAAGAATTTTGAATGGAGAAATTTGCAGTTACTAGATATAAAAGAATTTTGAAGGAGGAAATGTAGTGATAAATGGGCACTGAGAGGTTGTGACGAATTTGAAGAAGGAATGACTGCAATGACTACACATAAAAAGAGCTTTGGAGAAAATTTTAAGGGAAGAAAAGTTGTAATGAATGAATATAGAAGAATGTAGAGAGATTGGAATTCTTTTTGATGGATGAATATAATAATGATTATACAAGAGTTATGGGGATACATTTTTTGATGGATGAATATAATAATGATTATACAAGAGTTATGGGGACAAATTTTATGGAGAGAAAGGAGTGATTAAAACCTTGGAAGAAGAGTTAGAGAGAGATGCTTTTCCTAAATAATTTGCTTAGCAGTAACATATAAACCTATCGAGAATGAATTTATTACCCATTAGCACCAAGTAATCCTATTCTAGTTAGGATTTGTTGCCTAATAGCACATGTAAATCTACTATAGTTGGATTTGCTGCCTAGCAGTGCCATGCATACCTACTTTAATATAGATTTCCAAACTAAATGTACTCTATAATAAATCTACTCTAGCTAGGACTTAAACCTTAGTAGTAAATCCGTATAAACATACTTTAGTTTGGGCTTATTGACTATGTAGCACCATATTATAACCTACTCTAATTCATTTGAATTTATTGTCTATGTAGCACCATGTAATAGATTTATGTCTAGTAACATCATATAAATATAGCACTAATACACAAACTACTCTTTAGATTTATGCTTAACAGAGCCATATAAATCTGTCTTGTTTGGATTAACCTAAATCATTTAGTTTAGATTTGTTGCTAGCACCACATTAATCTATCTAGTTTAGATTTGTTGTCTAGCATTATATAAATTTAGTTTAGACATGTGCCTAGTAGCTCCTGCCTAATATCACCATTTAAATCTATCTAGTTTAGATTTGTTGTCTAGCATTATTTAAATCTAGTTTAGACATGTGCCTAGTAGCTCTTGCCTAATATCACCATATAAATCTATCTAGTTTGGATTTGGGCACATTGTATGGACATTTTTCTATCATTATTAGAACATGCTGATTCCAGCTGTAGTTTTGCATATTTTCAAACAAGCATGCTGATTTTGTCAGTTGTAAAATCAGTTTGTATATTTTACACAAATTAAATATATAGCTAGGCATAAAAAGCTAGGCACATGTCTTGGAACTCAACTAGAAATTTTTGCTCCACTTGATGACATAATTCCAACATTTCTTTACATTGGATTTTCATTTGTTAACAATTGTTTTATATTACTTCACAATCTGTTCATGTCCATTTAAATTGAGAAATTTTATATCAATTATAATGCCATCTTAAATATAAGTTGCAAACTTATATTTATGTTATTTTTCATTTACATAACTTTTTGTTACTTTGATAAAACTTTTCCATTTTCATTTTATTTTAAAATGAGTCTGCTTACTGCAGTGTATTAAAATATAAAATTATAAATATATATATACTGTAATTCATTACTTATATTTTTTCACTTTATATGTTTCTATCCTTTTACCATCTATATATTTAGTTGTCTTTAATTATTGTGAACTATTCTAATGTGCTTAAAACTTTCTGATAAATCAATTATTATTAATTTCATCATCATCATTATCATCTATTTTTACAAATTATTAATTGGTTCTATGCATTGTTTTTGTGTTTAGAAATTTCATGCCAGCAAATGGCTTGCAATCATGCTTGTCGACCAACACCCACAGGAGGTGGAGTGTGTTATTGTAAAGTAGGATATATGCTAAATCCTGCAGACAATTACACCTGCATAGGTAAAGATTTTTTTAGTCATATGCTGCCTGAAAAACGTCCTTAAATAAGAATATATGGTCTATTCTTTTTCTGTGAATAAAAAATATTATTGACTCAATTATCCTGGGGCATTTATCTTGGTAGTGGATTAATCATATGCTAACAGCAGAAATTCTTGTCCTGAAGAAAAATAATAAATTGTGTGTGCACCAACTTATTGAAATGCATAACAGTGTTCAGTGCTGTATACAAACATTCCATGCTGTTATATACAGGATACAATAGTATATAACTATACAGACTATATTTATTAATCATACTTCAAATAGCAGAGTATTCTTTAATGTCAATGAAAGTATTTGCTTCATACCAGAGGACTAATACATTAGATCAAAAGTGATTGGATTTACTATTTGCAAAATTATCTTGTGTAAAAGTCAGGTTGACCAAAGCAGATTTTCATTGCTTGGTAAATACAACTGATTTACATAAATATTAAAGAAGACAGTTTGTAGTTTGATGCTGATATGTTGATAATTTTACTGTTCTTTACATTTTATGAGATAGATTTACCCTGATTATAAATTAAAAATAAAAAATAATTTTTGAATTAGAAATAATTTTTAGCTAGAAGCTATAATACCCTAGACTATTGTTCCATGTGACTTTTGTTTAACAGATTTTGATGAGTGTTCAACTTGGGGCTTCTGTGACCAGATATGTAAAAACATACCAGGGTCATTCCAGTGCAGTTGCCAAGACGGTTATACATTAGAGGGAAATAGGACATGCATCTCCACCAACAGTAAGCCAGAATGAAAATGAAATCAATTAAAATATTACTGTAATGCCTAAAAGCTAAATATTTGTGATAGTATTTCATTTATTGCCACCTTTTGTAAAAAATGTTGGCTGGTGGCAAATAATACTTTTTGGCATTTTAATTTTCAGTTGAGGTTAGACTTTTATTAAGTAGAAGAAAGTATTTTCATTCAGAACAAAACTAAACTGAAAGTTAATGACTCTGGTAGTTTGACTGGAATTTTCTTGATAAACTAGTGAAATTTTAGTCTCGTAGTGAACAAAGAGATCATCCTTTTATGGTAATTTATAGCTGAATTATAAATTCATCAAAACTCTTTTTATTGTTCATTATTTGACAATGGTTGACTGAAGGGTATTTGCCATGTCCTTCCTTCCTTGAACTTTAGAAGACTCTGCTTTTGTTAGGTTCTAGCATGAGAATTTTAGCATCAACGGGCACTAGTATCATGCGCATGGACCGAGATGGACAAGACCAGACTGTTTTGGTGAGTGTTGCTGCACAAGATTTTGATGTTGACTTGCAAGGAAAACTGCTTTTCTTCATAAACAAAACAGATAAGCAGGTGAGAACTATTTTGAGCTTACATAGTATGTCCTCAAAACAAATATTTTTATAGATCAGTTTGAATCAATTTAACATTATATTAAACAACAATAAATATTTAAGAGCAATAATGAAAGTGTGATGCAAGCGCCATCTAGTAATTGGCTATGATATTTTTTAATTAATTAATCATCCATAACTAATTATAAGTGATGAGAATCTTAATTTTTGTTATTAATAATTCTCTAGAAGACACCACCCATCTCTTTCACTTAGTGGATATGCAGTTGCTGTAAACGTTTTCTCTTTTCCACAACATTAAAGACAAACATTTACCATCACACAATATTTCCATAGGTGGAAAACTTATTACTAAAGAAGACAAATCCATCTTTAACCTATATTTAGAAAGTCACCCATTTTTTCTCTCCAAAATAAGGTTATCAATATGGGTAAGAATGTCAATTTATTCAATCAAACATATAACAAATAGATTGAAAAAAAAAAGATTACTTGACATCAATATTTCCACAAAACCACATTCAAATAATTCTTATATCTATACAGTCTTATATCCTAAAATACACTCACAAAAAATACCATGATAAGGAAATGCCCAAGGTCAGGTCACTTCAACAATTTATATAACAATTAAGTCTAGAAATAGGGATAGGCAAATTTACTATTACTGTGAAATATGTATTGAGCTTTAAAAGTAAAACAAAAATCCGTTCATTATTTTATGTGTCCATTTTATTTCATAAAAGTGCAAGTTTAAATGTTTTCAGAAAGGATATTTATTTTATAAAACATTAAATAACATTTTCATATAAAAAGCCTGAATACACACCAACTACCTGGTTTTTTCCGTTTGTCCCAGAACCTAAAGTTTGTCTGTATAAATCTCTTTTAAAAAAAAGTAAATGTAGATTAATTTTGGCAGTTAATGATAGTGTTCATAATTCTTTATTTAAAAGTTTATATATATATATATATAATACATACTGTACACGTGATGTAGTAATACATTTTGGTAAATTGGCCACCATGTGTAAATTTTTGACAGTTCACAATAACACATGGACAAACTGATGTAATTCTAAACAGCAAATTACATGTACTATAAATATAAAAATAATACTAAAATGAATTAGGGACCAGCCATATGAGCAATTTACATTTCACTTTATTTGCCTCTCCCATCTATTTTAAATAATTGTAACTTTGAAAAACATTAAAAGTAAATCACTATAGCTCTTTATAAAAGGTTTAGTGTTTGATTTTTAAATCACAGATTTAATTAAATCAAGCAGAAAATGTCTATCTGTGTGTTGTCTCATGTGTTTGATTAATAGCTAAAGAGAAAAATCTAGGAATTTGAAATCTGAGATGGGAGAGACAAGTAAAGTGAAATGTAACCTGCTCTTATGGCTTCTCCCCCCATCCACCTACCTCATGACAGATATAGAATTAGTAGGTGGGTGGGGGTGGTTCAGCAGTAATGGGAGCATTTCACCATGCTGGGTGTGATTTTAGTAGTTTCAAGAGTTTGTATGATTTTCACCTTATACCCTGACTTTAGAAATTGACCACATAAGATGTGACTCCCTTGAATTAGCACACTCCATATGCATAGTTCATGAGGTTAGAAAATGTTTGATAAGGTCTCAGTCAAAGTTGTGCTAGTCAAAGAATGCATGATATCTATCACCAAACTTATGTATTAATGTTATAATACTATATTACAGTTCCAATATTTTTTCATTATTTGATGCATAGAGTTATATAACTGTATTGAAGGAGCTCACAAGTGAAATGTATGTGTATATATTGCACCAGATATAGTAACATTTTAAGTGTGTTAACAAATACTTTTGTATTGTGAAACAGTTTTATAAGACCTTGATGGATGGTATAAAGTAAAACATTGAGAATGTCCAATAATTTTTGAAAGGCTATATTATTTGTGTATCAGGTATACAAAAGCCCTGATAGATTTTCAGTCAAATAAAATGTTAAGTGTCAAACAATATTATTACAAATATTATCTTTGTATTTTAAAACAGGTGTATAAGACCACATTAGATGGTAATAGCAAGAGTGAAATATTGCCTCTAAAGGGCCTGGCACTCCCAGTCGGACTGGCTTGGGACTGGCTTGGTGAAAATTTATATGTGGCTGACCAAGACTCAGCCCGTATTGATTTATATTCTCTCAGCACTGGATTTCAGCGTAATATTTTGTCTGATAACATTCAGAGTCCAACTTGTATTGCACTGGATCCAACTACAGGGTAAGAAAAGAAGTGTTTGGATGAGAAGGAGGATATTACTTTAAGTACAGAATTTCTTTTTTTCGTTATGCATTTAGTGTATTTCGTATTTCATTATGAACACATGCAACCACAAAAACCCATGTGAAAGAGTAATATTAATTTTTCAGGCCATAGAATACTTCACCCATAGGATTAGCTTTGGACAAAATTAAAAATATTTATATTTGTGCAAAAGAATTAAAATAAAACAAAAGAAAAAAGAAACACTCATGATCATGGCTTGATACCTTCATGCAAATTAATTATTTCTAGAGTGGCATTTTTTCCAATAGACACTAGGTAACTATATTGCTTTTAGATTGTGTAAAATTGCAAATCTTTAACTCAGAAGAAACTTTACAATCTCTACTGCTCTTTATGAAAATGTTGAATGAGGTCAACTGTAGATACTCTATTGGTAAGCTGTAAATATTATAAGGATAGAAATATTGTAAGGATAGACAGAAATATTGTAAGGATAGACAGAAATATTGTAAGGGTAGACAGAAATATTGTAAGGATAGACAGAAATATTGTAAGGGTAGACAGAAATATTGTAAGGGTAGACAGAAATATTGTAAGGGTAGACAGAAATATTGTAAGGATAGACAGAAATATTGTAGAAGTAGTCTGTACACATTCTATGTATAGACTTAAAATATTGTATTGGTAGAGTGTATATGCAATTCCGATATTTCTGTATAGTCTGTGGTGTTTGTGTCATGGATTCATTCAGACTTTAAACACACTAATTCTTATTTGTGGTGTAGAACAAGCAATACATACCGACTTTGATATGTTTAAGTTTGCTAACTATTCAGATTAAAACTCTTGCCATATTTAGATAAGTGGATAATAAACTGTTTTACATTAGTTATATCCAAAGTTCTTAGTGCTGCAAGTGAGAATTCATAATACCCATACTGGTGGTAGAATATCCACCCAAGTCTGTTAAAGATTAAGGCTGTTTAGAGCAGTAAGGTAAAAGTGTTTCCAAAATAGTTAGTGCTAAACACTTTTTAATTTTGTCCTGATTAATAATTATTTAAAATCAAACCTTAAATTTGTACTAAGTTTTTAGAATGTCTTTTGTATAATTGTCTTAGTTTTGTTTAATATTTACTTACAGCTATTTTTTTACAGCTTATTTACTATTTTCTAATTGCTTATAAAAGACACTTTTATATTTGTTAACAGTTATTTATTTTTTGCTGACCTGGGTAACTCGAGTCCTGGAAATGTCCCTCGCATTGAAAGAACATTCATGGATGGCAGCAACCGATGGAACTTAAAGATTACAAAAATTCTCAACCCTCAGGGACTAACAGTTGATTCCATCAATCACCGATTGTTTTGGGTAGACTCACATCTTGACCACCTGGAGACTGTTGACTATGATGGCCTCAACAGGTGGGCAGTTAGAAAAGTTAAAAGATGTGTGTGGATAAAAAGGAATCTGTCAATATTTGAAGTGTGTCTGTATGAAATACATTGTTTTTATGATATTCCAAGATTAAAAAGAACTTATTAATTTAGTTCCCCAAAGATTGTGTAATACATGCAAAATAAAAGAATTTGCCAAAAATTGCAGTTTTGAATGATGGAATCCCATGTTATAAACTTACTGCAACACATTTGATGCTTTTCATGTGATACACTCTGATTAAAAACCACTGTTTTATTTTGATAAGGCAATGCTCTATTATAGACTTTCAAATGAAATACTTAATCGATCATTATTATTAAATTCATGGCATTATATCCTGGAATGTTAGAGTTTTCTTTAAAGATAATATATACTTAGTAGTTTAAGGCAAAATCCACATCACTTATGCTTGGTATCTGAGAAATGTAGTGAAATAAAGACATTTCTTTCAACAACCTTAATAGTTTTCCCCTTGTATAAGAGGGTCACATGTCCACATATTCATACAAGTCAGAGCCATAGGGGCTTGAGTACTCTCCCTGGGAAGATTAAGAGATAGCACAGCACTCTGGGCTGCATGTAAACAATGTATAATATGTAATGGAATGTATTATTTCACTGTTGAGAAAACAGTGGGTTGATCTCTATATTTCAGTGGCAGCTCTGTCTGATTTCCATATCTGATATTTATTCTCAAGAGGCTGGATGTTCCCACAATAAAGAGACTATTTGTATTCTCAGATAAAGATAGATTCATTAACTGATGTAGTCAGAGAAAGATGAAAGTTGGTTCTGGTTTTTCAGCCTGCGATTTGAGAATGATTCTCTAAATTCTTGTCATTTGGAGCCTGTGAAAATAAAAGAGTTAGCAACTTAGTCTTTTACATTCATTGTTTTCCTAGTAATCATAAAAAAATAAAACAACTTTTAATTTTATTTTTAAATCACTGTTTCTATAAGGAGATCTTTTCCAGAAAATATTTTGTTCCTCCACATATTTTTATTATTTTTTATTTTTTTATTTTTTATACTGTACCCAACCATATCTGGTATATAATTTTGCCCTTCTCTGTACATATCTTTGCCTTGCTGTCTCCAAGACAACTACCTTTCCCTCTGCATACTCCTTCACTCCTCTCCTCCCTTCTCTCTAAATGCTTGTACTTCTGCCCTTCTCTATACTTTTGTCCTATATCTTTGTCCTTCCCTCTACATACTTCTTCCCTTACCAGTTTATGCTCCTACCTTCCTTCTCCATACTTCTATTATTCTCTACCTGCATCTGCACTTTCCTCTACTTATCTTTTTTTCTACATACTTCTGCCCTTCCCTTTTTTTTATTGATCCTTTCCCCTACATCTTGTATTGTTCCCTCTTCATACTCCTGCTTTCCTTTACCACTCTTACTTGCTTTTCTGCCTTTCAGTTACGTACATATACACATCATACTTCTGCCTTTTCAGTGACATACATATACACTTCATACTTCTGCCTTTCCTCTGCATAGTTTTATCCTTCTCTGTACTTTTTCCTACCCTTTCTTAATCATGCTTCTTCCTTTATGCATTTGTACTTCTACCCTTCCATCTTCCTACTGCCCTTTTTTTTTACATTCCTTACTTCCCCCCTTATCTACTTCTGCCTTTTCCTCCATATTCCCTACTTTTCAGTACAAGATTATTTACCTTATTGGAATATGCTTAATATTTCCCTAGCTGCAGATTTTGATTACATTAAATGGATAGCTCATTATAGTTGGGTCATTTTGGCATTCATATCTCATTTATTTGACTGAAAAATCTATGTGCAGACGTACAGTAATTTCTGGGGGACTGAACATCCCAGCACCAACAGCTGTGGCCGTGTTTGAAAATGAAGCATTTTGGACTGACCTCACCAAGCAGGGAGTGATGCGAGTAAATATGTACCAAGGTGTATCATCTCTCCAGCAGATTTACCAAAATCAAAGTGCTATACCTGTGTCAATTAAAGTCATTCACACATCTAAACAGAATAGGATTTCTCAAGGTATGTAAAGGTTATATATACTGTAATGTAAAGTTACACATTAAAGTTTTCACTTAATGATGTTACTGTTTTATTCAAGTGACATATATTGATGGTACTGTTATGTAAAGGTTACACATACTCATGGTACTGACATGCCAAAGTTACCTGTATATTTGATATTGTTATGTAATGGTTACACATGATGATAGTGTTGGTGAAAGAAGAGGTTGCACTAGTCCGAAAGAAAATGTGTATATGTCAACACATTGCTGCACATGAAATGTGTATAAGCAACAAATAAAATGTATTGTTATTAGCAGTAATAATTACTAGTTCAGTTTTCAATCAAACTGCAATTATTACATTGTGATCCCATGACTCAAAGTTGGAATAAAAAAATACCTCCCAGGAACAAAGATGCTATAGTGTCAGATCACTGTCACTTAAGAGAAAACATTTGTCCTACATTATATTAAAGTTTAAAAATCAGTACAGCTCTTCATTCATTGTTATTTTAAACATGAAACCTACATTATATTAAAGTTTAAAAATCAGTACAGCTCTTCATTCATTGTTATTTTAAACATGAAAGCTGCATTCTGTGGTTAATCATATAGGTCTACATTAAGTTCATGTATTAAATCAGTGAAGTGATTTTAAAACTGAAAGAAATGTCTGCAAGATATGTTTTCTCTTAAATGTGATTATGGCATTGGTGTTCTTCTGCTTGGTACTGTCATTTTGACTCAGTGTACTTGTTGTGTGATTGCAAAGTTTTAATTACAGCTTGATTAAAAGTCGAATCAGTAGTTTTAGCTGCTAATACCAATAGCAATGTAATGCAATGTAGACCTGATATATCATGATAGGTGGGATCCAAGGTAATATTTGACCATGTTATAAGGGATTCCACATTGAGTCAGATTTATGCAGTGTTAGTAAATACATTAACAGTGCCTGTGGCTGATGCTACCACCCAACTGCAAGTAAGTGGGCAAAAATATAGACAGTAAGCAAAATAACTATTCATCAGATTTATTGTAGATACAAATACATGTACTTAAAATAAAAGTTTTATTTGCATTTTATTACATTTTCATTATTAAAAAATACATATAGTCCATAATGTTGAGAACAAACACATTGTTTTCTATAGTAGTACTTGTAATGGAAGGGCAACTGAAGTTTCACTCTATAAGCTGAAGTTAACTTTTTTTATTTTATAGGTTCTAATCCATGTGAGCACAACAACTGCCACCACATATGTGCAATATCACACACCACAGATAATGCAGGAGCAGGATATCGGTGTTTATGTCGCATTGGCTTCATCCTTGATAAAACTGGTTTTAATTGCACTGGTATGTGTTTATGCTTTTAACCATAGGTTTTCTGTTGATAATGTATAGTCATTTCAGGAAATTAATAAAGTTGATTTTTGTTGTAGATAAAATAATCCATTTATATGTCCACATATAAATAATCACCACAGTATGATTTCTGTAAAAGTATGAACTCATTCTTTAAATAAAAAGACAAATGAATATATGCAAATGAATTTGTGTTTAAATTACTGTAAATTGTAGTTCATAGCTGACAGTTAACTCTCTGTTTAACAGACACATTGAGAAGTAACAATAAATGTATGTTAAGTCATAATTTCTATATATCTGCAGTATGGCCACAAAAATGAACAGTGAGTGTGCACAATTAAGTGAGAAAGCACAGTGAACACACATCTGAATGGAAAAATACAGTGAACACAAGTCTTCTAAGTGAAAAAGTACAATGACATACATCATCAAAGTGAAAAAGTGCAGTGTACACACATCTAAATGGAAGTGTCCATAAATACACATCAGCTTAGTGAAACTAACTGTACAATAAACTCACCTAAATAAATGGAAATGTATAATGAATAATAATAATAATAATAATAATAATAATAATAATAATAATAATAAGTCGTGGAAAGAGGCTGAATAATAATAATAATAATGATAATGATATAATAATGAATAACTATCTAATGGGGAAGTGTAGTGAATATATTTCATCTAAATGGAAAAGCATAATGAACACACATTATTTAAGTGAAAAGATCAATGAATGACATCATCTGAATGAGAATGTACAATTAACATACATTATTTGAGTGGGAAAGAAATAGGGAGCAAAGTTTAGGTGCTATGTGGAAAAACCTTTTAAAGTGAGCATTTTATTTCATTTGCAGAGATTGACAAATTCATTTTATTTGCATCTCCACGATCTGTTAGAGCAATTCCACTTGAGGAGCCCACCACATATGCTATTGATGCTATTACTCCTATTGTTGGTGAGCAACGAAGTCGACTTGGAGTTAATTATGTGGCTGTGGATTATGATGCCCAACAGAAACTTGTGTTTTTCTCTGATGTCCGAAATCGTGTCATTTATCAAAGCAAGATTGGTGAATCAGGTATGAAGTGTCTGAAATACATATCTCTGTTATGCCAACACATTCATAGTGATTATTCTCTCTTGCTTTGCCTATCCTTTATATCCCTTTGTTTTATATATTTTATTAATTGTAAATCGCTTTACTGGAATTCAGATATTTGGAAAAACCACATAATAAAGGTTGTTAAGCCTGTATAATAAGATGTGAGTCAGATGAGAAAACTGCAATGAAGATAGTGTTGAAAGTGTGAGTAAAATCAGAAAATCGAAATGAAGTTAGCATAAATGGATTGCTTATTTTCAGTGTTGAAAGGTGTGAGTAAAATCAGAAAACTGACATAAAGATAACATAAATACCTCCTAATCCTTAATTTTGTTTAGATGCAGGTTAAATCAAAGTGAAGATAAAATAAATAGTCTACCAATTTTCAGAGTTGTAAGTTGTGGGTTAAATTAGAAAATTCAAAATTTTGACCTTCATTTGTGAAAATATGTAATATATGCAGATGAATTTTTAACTAATAAAAATATTTTCATGTTTTGAATTCATACTTATTCATTTATACATATATTAAACAATGGCCAGAAGTCAAGACAATCCTGAAATCAAGAATGGATCAAGTCCCAACTCTTAAGAGAAGAAGTTCAGATTATACTTGAATTTATGATAATCTTAAAAACATTTAGCTCTCTCATTTGAAAATAAAATTGCCAGGATAAAACAAGATTCTTTCTTTGTGTAACTCCAACATAGATCAACCAATTTGTTATCTTAAAAACATAAAATATATATTTAAATATTTAAATAATATGATGCAACACTGATAAACTGGCAGATCTCAATAATTGTTAATATAACTGCTTTATATACTTGAATTGTGTCACTGGTCTTGCACTAGAATACTAATGGCAAAGGTGCAGATGTTAAATAAGAGATTAGATTATTTAATTTAGATTAATTTGAACAGTTCTGGCATCAGACTAAACATTAACTTTGCGGTCATGGCCCAGCAGTTGAGTTTCTTGATTCTTGTTTAGCTTGTCTTTATTTTTTATTTATGCTGGTTTTTTTGTTTGTTTGTATTTATGCTTGTCATCTTTCTTAATTATGCCTATTTTTAGAGTTCTTTGTACTCATTTCAGAACCCACACCTTTGGCAGTGACAAACATTGGGTCTATAGAAGGAATGTCGTATGACTGGATTGGAAGGAATCTGTACTTTACTGATTTTCGAAGCAGTACTGTATCTGTTATTCGGGTTAACAAACCAACAGATCGTCGTGACCTCATAAATGACCTAGGCAATGCCCGATCTATCATTGTTCATCCTCTTAAAGGGTTTGTCTTATACTTTGCCAATGTGTTTGAGCTCTTTTTGTTTTCAAAATTATGACAGCATGCAATTAATGCAGTTTGTCCCATTAATGCTGTAATCCTTTGTGGTAAATAAAACTTTGTGAGCTATAGAAAAAAAACCTACATTTTTATATAATACAGTGAAATGCCAGGTACCCCATCATATCATGAAATATGTCATATTGTAATACATAATTTTTGTTGGCAATTGTAAACCCATTGTAAACAATGTTATCTTAATGCACGGGCACACTGGGCATTTGCCAGGGAGCTTCCATGTTAAGATGGCACTGATTGTTAAGTGCATTTCTTATCATACATTGAGATTTATTTTATTATGGGTGTCCATCGTAAAGTAATTTGATCATATACTGAGCCAATTATAATATCAGGGGTTACTGTAGATCTATTTTGATGAGTTTTCGAAACTTTATTGATCTCAAAACAGTGGAAACCTAATTTGTTACTGAGCCTTTTGGAGATGTCATAAGAGTATGTAACCTTGTGATTAGAGATTGACTAGCAGTTAATTTAATATTTAAATAATTGCTTTCCAAACTTATTTGCTCATGACCAAGAATTTCAAAACATTTGCCTGGCCAATGTTTTGAAATTGCTTTAATTTGTTTAATTGTTTTTAATTTGTTTTTTTGAGCAAAGTGAATTTTGGGAAATGAATGGCTGCATCCATTGAAATATGTCCTGTATGAACCAACAGAGAAGTAAAATGTAGTTAGAGATTTGACTGAAAATGATTTATGTTTATTTAAGAAACTTTTTAGTTGGCATTGGGTGTTTTTGCTGTGCATATTTTAATGACTGTTGAAAGAATGTTTTGTAGATGCACACCGTTAATTCATTAGTGATTCACAGATCGCATAACAGTCAAGTTATAATTTGGATGCTTAGTCTCATTATGATCCATTGAATTTTTATCTATTTCCCAGCTAGCTGAATAAACTGAATAAATTATTGAAGTCATTGTATAATTTTAGGTTAATGTTTTACTCTGACTGGCTTCGCAACTCTCGCCAAAGTGCCTATATTGCTAGAGCCTATATGGATGGTACAAACATCAAGAAAATACGACAGCACCAACTTGGATGGCCCAATGGCCTAAGCATTGATTATGGCAGCAACCGTCTCTACTGGGCAGATGCATTTTTTGATAGGTAAAGAAATTGAAATTTATTTTATTGGCATTATTTTATGTTAAAAAGAACAAAATATCACAAACATCTCGTGAATGTGTGGGGGTACTTTGAATTTGTATGTTTATTGATTTGTGATTTGTTTGTTTTCATGATTATTTTGCAGGAATATTTTTTTGTAACTACCTCGATCTTTAAAAATTGATTTGTTTATAAATATTAAAGTGATTTTGTATTATAAATGGAATCACTAGTATCATATTCTATAATTATATGAAGTCACAGACCAGAAAAATTCAATGCATATCAGTCATAGAAGATCATTGTTAGTTACCATTTATAGAATTGTGGCACCAGTTTGCAAATATGATTCCTGATATCCAAAGATTAGAAATGAAAAGATTATATAGAGATAATTACTGATTTTTTACCTTAGTCTCATTTACTGTTTTAAAAATAATTTTATTTATTAATATGGAGGGGTAGATGATATCTAAATATAAACACATTGCTGCAGTCAGTAAGTTGTGGTCTAAGACAAAACACAATACCAGAGTCAGTAAGTTGTGGTCTAAGACAAAACACAATACCAGAGTCAGTAAGTTGTGGTCTTAGTGTAAACATAATGCTGCATTCAGTCTATTGAAGTCGAAGAGAAAGCAGTGCTGCAATCAGTAGTTTTTTTTTACTTAAAGTCTTATATAAAGCATGGATGTTTTTTGTAGTATTTGTTCTTGAAGTGTATCATTTAACAGCAGGCATATAAATTATTTACTTATTTGGTGTAATGATTGAAGATGAAAAGACTGGAGAAGAAAAGATTGGAAATATAAAAATTGGAGATTAAAAGAAAGGTGAGAAGAAAAGACTGGAGAAGAAAAAATTGGAGATGAAAAGAAAGGTGAAGAAAAGACTGGAGATAAAAAGATTAGAGTTGAAAAGACTGGAAATTGAAAGACTGTGATGCAAAGACTGGAGAAGAAAAGACTGGAGATGAAAAGAGTGGAAAAGACTGAAGATTAGATGATGAGATTAAAAAAAGGCTGAAGAAGAAAAGATTGGAGATGAAAAGACAAGGTGAAAAGAAGAGACTAAAGAAGAAAAGATTGGAGATGAAAAGACAAGGTGAAAAGAAGAGACTAAAGAAGAAAAGATTGGAGATGAAAAGACAAGGTGAAAAGAAGAGACTAAAGAAGAAAAGATTGGAGATGAAAAGACTGGAGAAGAAAAGATTGGAAATGAAAAGACTGGAGATGAAAAGATTGAAGAAGAAAAGATTGGAGATGAAAAGAATGGAAAGAGAGAATTTGCATCATTTCGGTGTGATAAGTGCATGAAACCCCAAATCTTTGACATAATTTTCTGTCATGTGTTTTATAAAACTCTCTATCTTTGGCTTACTTTCAGGTTCTGTGTAGAAAGTTTGATAAATATAACATACACGGGAAACAAATAAAATCCAAAATAACCTTATTATTTTCTTCCAGATTAAGTGTTAGCTTCAAAATATTTGGGTTAAGAATGAAAACATCTTTTAGAAAAAATCACATTCCCATAGAAAATACTATTTAAACCCTCATGACCAAAATTATAATAGCACACAAAGACATTAGGATGTGTGCTTGCATATGTGTGTGTGTGTGTTTTCTCTATTGTCATTATCATCATAGTAGTATTAGTGCTGCTTTTCAAATAAACATTTACCATAATAGGTTAGTAAATAGATCATTGTATATTTTATGCAGTTTTTTGTAATGTCTTAAAAGTTTGTTACAAAAGCAGGGTACTCTATTCAATATTATTCTTAAAATATTGCAGTATTATTGTTAAAATATTGTGCAATTCTCCTTTTTGTTATAGAATCCAACATTCTGACTTCAATGGTGAAGATCTGCAAACACTGCGAGGTCATAAAGTTGTCCATCCCTTTGGCATAGCCATCTATAAAGGTCAGCAGCTACAAAAATTTACTATTCTTTATATTGAAATTCACCAAGAAAAAGAGTTTGGTTGTAGTTTAATGCTGTTGGAAATAACAGATTGTTAACAAATAATTTACTTTTTTTTTAAAAAAGCTTAATATATTGTTTTATATGTAATTTTGATGGATATAAATATTTATTTACTTATTTCTTGTAGTGGATTAATAGGAGAACTTTTAATTAAATATACTGGCAAATATCAGAATAAAGTCCATTGTTTTTTGATGGATTTAAATTCACCACTTCTGCTCAGTAATCCAAAGTTTAACTTAGATCTAGGGAAAATTTGAACTTAAATATAGTTATGTATCAATAATTAGATCATTTGTTGACAGTTAAGTCAGTGTCTTTCTTTTTTCTTCTTTGCATTCTGTAGATTACATATATTATACTGACTGGCGACTGGAATCAATTATCAGAATCAACAAGCGGGGTGGTCAAGAGACAAGCATGCGTAAAGGCATGGGACGTATGATGGGAATCCGAGTGTATGACCCATCCCTCCAACCACTTTCATGTAATGAAAGTCTACAACACTTTCTGTTTGTTTTCTTTTTATGTTCAGTTGAGACTTTTGTTAGTGTTTATTCTTTTTGTTGTTGTTCTTGTTATTTTATATATGAGAGTAGTGTTGTGTGGTAGGGGAGAGGAGGTGAGTTATACTACTTGCCATAACCACATTTTAATATTTCTTGGAATGTATGGAATATTATTGTGGGGTATTTGTATTTTTTATACCACTTAAAATATTTTGAGAAAAGGTGGGGTATATTGTGTGTGACGTTTTGCTGGGAAATAGGCAAGATGCATATTCTCCACCACCCTGGGCCATCCATAACCTTAGGCTAATCCCCCAAGCACATCTTCTGGCTGGCCACACATTCACAAAAGCCTGTTTTAACTGCTTTACAGTTGCATCATAAAAGGCCTCTTTTACAAATATATCTGAAATAGTTGCTTTATGTTTGCCACATAATAGTATTCATTTACAAGTTTTATGTTTGCAGCCTTATAGTTCTCATATACCTGTTTATGTTTACATCAAGAACAAGTCTTATGTACCTGTTTTATGTTTGCAATCTAATGGGACTCATTTACCTGCTTACCAGTTGGCATCATACAAGGACTATCTAGAAAAATGTAAAGTTTTGTTTAAGTTATAGTGTGAGAATGAAATGTACTTTTAAGAAAATCTCTTTGAAGTTAGACATTGAAAATAATCACTTGCATTTTTTCTGATTAAATAGTAAAATAATTACCCTTCTCCTTTGTTTGAGTATTTGTTGATTGCAAACATTGCAAAAGGGAAAAAATCCATTTTAAGAGTAGATTTTCCTTAAGTAAATCAGGCATGGTTTTTAATTCTGCCTGCTAAGAGGCAGGTGAAGGTAAAATAGCATATAATGATGTAAATTTATTAATAATTTAAGAAAAAACTTAAAAAAAATATATCCATTGTCATGATTAAAATTATATATATATATATATATATATATATATATTAAAATTGTTCATTCCACTTCTACAGTTTTGTTTTATCTTATACTTTACCCAGCAAGAAACCCATGCAACTTGCGTAATGGAGAGTGCTCACACTTCTGCTTTGGTGTACCGGATGGTGAACTAGCACTGCAGGTAGCAAGGCATTGTGCGTGCCCCTTCGGTTTGATGCTGGACAGAGATCAGCGCACATGCACCACCAATTCCAGTGAGATCACAGTCACCACCTGTAGACCCAATTTCTTTCGCTGCGACAATGGACGCTGTATTCTCAATTCATACCACTGTGATGGTGACAATGACTGTTTGGACAAATCAGATGAGGCTGATTGCCCTGAAGGTACCAAAAGTACACAATTACCATGATGAATTGATGTGAGACAATTTGTTCTCATTAAAAATGTTTTCTTTGTTTCCATAGATTGTAGTATAATGTATTTGTAATATTGGTTTGATTGGCTAGTGTTTACACTTGTAATTTAAAAATTATTTACATGATCTGCAAACTGAAAAGCTGTCAAGGATTGCAAAAAGTTGCATGTTAGTTTTAAAATAATTGTATGATTCTAATATGTTCAATAATCTCTCATTACAGTCACAACTTGTGGCTCAAATCGATTTTCATGTGGTAATGGACTTTGCATCAGCCGAGTGTGGTTGTGTGATGGGGACAACGATTGTGGTGACTTGTCTGATGAAAACAATTGCCGTAAGTAACCACTTTGAAAAATATAGCATTAGTTTACTGTCTTTACATGTTCACTTTAGACCAGTAATTATGCTGTCTTTACATGTTCACTTTAGACCAGTAATTATGCTGCCTTTACATGCTCACTTTCGGCCAGTAATTATTCTGTCTTTACATGTTCACTTTAGACCAGTAATTATGCTGTCTTTACATGTTCACTTTAGACCAGTAATTATGCTGTTTACATGCTCACTTTAGACCAGTAATTATGATGTCTTTACATGCTCCCTTTAGACCAGCAATTATGCTAATGTACATGCTCACTTTAGACCAGTAATTATGCTGTTAAATGCTCACTTTAGACCAGTAATTATGTTGTTAAATGCTCACTTTAGACCAGTAATTATGCTGTCTTTAGATGCTCACTTTAGACCAGTAATTATGCTGTTTTTACATGCTCACTTTAGACTGGTAATCATAATTTAAAGTTTGGTGTTTTAATTTGTCTTTACGTGCTTTATTTAGACTGATAATTATTATATTTGTTTGTTGTCTTCACTTGTCTTGCTCCCTTTAGCTCAGTAATTGTATTTTGTAGTTTGCTGTCTTCACTTGTCCCCTTTAGCTCAGTAATTGTATTTTGTAGTTTGCTGTCTTCACTTGCCCCCTTTAGCTCAGTAATTGTATTTTGTAGTTTGCTGTCTTCACTTGTCCCCTTTAGCTCAGTAATTGTATTTTGTAGTTTGCTGTCTTCACTTGTCCCCTTTAGCTCAGTAATTGTATTTTGTAGTTTGTTGTCTTCACTTGTCCCCTTTAGCTCAGTAATTGTATTTTGTAGATTATTGTCTTCACTTGTCCCCTTTAACTCAGTAATTGTATTTTGTAGTTTGCTGTCTTCACTTGTCTCCTTTAGACCCATAATTATATTTTGTGGTTTGGTCTGTTAATTCGTATGATTTAGACCTGTAATTAATTTGTGTAGACTTTCTAACATGGCAGTGAATTCAATATCTGAATGATTGCCCTATTTATCTGAAATTTATCTGTATAATCCTAAGCAAGAATATTTGCATAATTCCACTTGCATGTTCAGTTTCTGAATGAAAGGATAGTAACTCATTAGAAAATTTTGTGTTTGCATTTAAAATCCCCAAATTTTTAAACTGTAAGAAGTTCAAGCAGAAATTAAGAATTGGTAATTTTAAGAAATGTTTTAAATAGTTATGACAGAAAACATGCACAGTTGTTAGGCTAGGAGTCTACTTAGTTGTAATATTCATTATTATTATCATTGACATAGTGATTTGGCGGTGACCTTGGGCAAAATAATGGAGTGGTGTAATTTTGAAAGTCAGCCGTTGGCACTCTGCCTTACTATGTCACTGATTATTATGATGTATTGCAAGTTCTGAGTTATATAGTAAAGATGCACATCATTTACCATTATGCATATTTATATAACAATATTGCATACTTTTACTACACATGTGGAATATATCTAACAACACTGTCATTCACATTGGTATCTACAGTTCCTTTCAATGTTTTCCTTTTTGGGTGTGAATTTTTACCATTTCTTATGCATCTAAAGCACATTTAAAATTATCTAAAGTGTTGTCAGTCAGTCAGTCAGTCAGGGTTTGTTTGATGAAATTGCAGCCTCAAAGACATGCAGTTCTCGTGAATTTCAATGCAATAATAGCCTGTGTGTCAGCCTGTCCTTGAAATGTGATACAGACAACGACTGTGGAGATGGCTCTGATGAAGGAGAATTTTGTGGTAAGAACATGAATGACAAATAATAACTTAAAGATTTTACATAATAAAAGTATATACTTTTCTGCTTTAAATCACTCTACAGTAAAGTTGTTTATATTTCATGACCTTTATTTTAAATTATTCAAAATTATTCTTTTAGTAATTTATGTAGTTCAATTTTTTTAAATGCTACTCTTAAATTTTGTAATTAAACATTTTAATTTTTTAAAAAATATAAACATCAATACTGGATTGTTTCAATTTTCAATAGACTGAATATAACTGACTATTTTTAGTTATGGTTGGTTTAGATTTATGCATATCCACATATAGTCAGTATTCCCAGAGTCCAATCTAGTAATCATAGTCAAACTAGTGTCATGGAATCCAGACTAATATGCATATAGTCAAGACTAGAATTTATAGAATCCAGACTAGTACTCAGAGTTGAGGTTATAATCATAGAGTCAAGACGAGTAAAGGAGTAAAGGTTAATATTCACATAACTGATTAATAAACAGTCCAAGCTAGTATCATAGAATCCAGTCTAATATACAGTCAGAACTAGTATTGAGAGAGTCCAGATATGTATTCATAGTCCAGATTAGTACTCATAGAGTTGAGATTATATTCATAGTGTTAAGACAAGTATTAATCAGAAGAGAACAAAAACAAAACCTAGATTGTCATCTATAAAAAGTGGTTTTAAATTGAATCAATAGATGACTTTGCAACTGATGTGTATAAAATGTTGGAATACCTAAATAAATACATATTTTAATATTGGATGTATATTTTCTTCTGGGAACTTGAATAAGATTCAAAATCAGTCTTTTTGACTTTTACTCTTATTCATTCATTGGAAGTTGCATTTTGAGGTAAGAAAACATTGGTTACAGGTGGACATACCTGCCCTGCCAACTATTTTCAGTGTGATGACAAGCGCTGCATTCCACTGAGACGAATGTGTGATGGTGGTAAGGATTGTTATGATGAGAGTGATGAGCGTAACTGCCCACCCCTTAACTGCACAGGAAGTCGTTGGACCTGCTCCTCTTCACGCCAGTGCATTTTGTCCAAGCATCACTGCGATGGTGTCGAAGACTGTGATGATGGTTCTGATGAACAGGGTTGTTGTAAGCGCATTATTTATTTTGTTGTTGTTTTCAATGTAATTTTTAAATGGTAACCTTTTGCTTAAAGGAACAAAAGAGTGAAAGCTTAATGTCATTTTTTTTTAATGCAGTAAATCATTCACTTTAATTTTTAGTTGTAATTTTATGATAATTATTTCGGTTATTCTTAAAGTGTTCACTGTTTAATTCCAGTCTTCAATCAGTTGCATCATTCACTCCCATTGTAAGCAAGTTCTTAAAAATCTGCAATGTATTATTTTCATATAAAATACATTTTTGAGGTCTCCTTAGTAACTTTAAATAATCCAGACATGACTCATACATGAGCTCTGCATGACCCGAACATAGACAGATAAAGGAAATGAAAGTTAGCTTGTTGTTCATGGTTTGTGCACACAAACAATGCACAGGACAACACATGTATAATGCATAAATTTCATTCACAACTGGGATTGTAAGCCTCTTTTCAACTACAGCGTCTCGACCTCCCAATGATTGTCTGAAAGAAGAGTTCAAGTGTGAAGTTGGAGGTTGCCTTCCTTCCGAGTGGAGATGTGATGGTCAAGAGGACTGTGAGGATGGTTCTGATGAGCCATCGACTTGCCGTAAGTAATTACATTTTTTAAAAACATATCTTAAGCATCAAAATTTTGCAATAATAATACAGCTCATCATAGATTAATGCTCAAAGAAATGAGATTTGATGAAAAAATCAGGTTTACATAGAAAGAGCCTTTTCAGCAGTTGTCTCAATTCATCTTTAATGGTGTTTAAACTCATTTTACCAGAATGAGCCACAGTTATGTTATAAATATACCTTGTCATTCAGAAACAAGTATTTTTTATTTACAGCCTTTAGCATTGACAATTAATTTTTATATTACATATGTAAGTAAGAATTTTATCTTTTATATCAATTAATATTGCAGCCCCTGTTACATGCATTGGCAATCGTTTCCGCTGCAATAATGGTCGGTGCATTTTTGCTGGCTGGAAGTGTGATGGAGATGATGATTGTGGAGATAACTCTGATGAAGATGCAAGTCTTACTTGTCGTAAGTTGTCATTCTCTTGTTCTTATAAAAGAAGTTTGATTTAATATTTATCTGGTGTAGGTTATTAAGAACATTCATTAAGGCAAATCTAGTAGGAATATTTAAAGCTGTGGTGGAATTATTTATTATGTAATATTATTAAAGTGGTTGAATTATTTTTTTATGCAATATTATTAAAATGGCTGTATTACTTACTATATAATATTATTAAAGTGGTTGAAACATTTAAAAATAGTAGCTTAATTATTTTTCAAGCATTTGCCTGTCTGGTTGTCAGATGGAAAAAGGAGTTTTTCTACATAAAACGATTTTCCTGAATACTTATATGATGAGCATACACACAAGCCCTCCAACCTTCCCCCCTTTTTTTCATTCTGTGCCTCTCATGTGGTACTAAAGTGACATCACTTAGAGAATATACTACTGGATAAGCAAATTATGAATGGCTCGATATGTGGGCCTCTTTAGGCTTTTATGCATTAGAAAAGTATTTGATCTCTAATTTGGCAAGTATTCAGGGAAAACTAATTTGGAGAGTTCAGCATTAATATATATTTTAATTGATTAGAATCTTTTTGACTTCCTTGTTTGACACCATTTCAGCTAACAGTAGTTCTGTTTCAGGTTTTTCATTTTTAGTTAGCTTTTTAAAATTAGACGATAGCTTTTTTTCTTTGTAAAGTATATTTGGCCTTTGTGCTTAGCACAGTGCACTCTAGATAGTCATTTGAAAGTTTCAGAAAAGTTCTGAAATATCACAGATCTATTCAGACAGAGGATGATACAGTTTTCTTTGTATTTTCTAGCCCCACCACCCTTCTCCTGTTCATTTGGGACCTGGGAGTGTCCAGGAGGGAGCCACATCTGCATTAATACCACACTTGTGTGTAACGGTCAAGTTGACTGTCCAGAGGGTCATGATGAGAGTCCTATCTGCAGTCAGTACTTATTGTTTTATTATTTTTTTTACAACTGCAGTAATTATTGTTATTATTTTTCCTCTCTCTCTCTCAGATACACACTCGCACGCATGCACGCACGCATGCATGCATGAAAAAAATATTAAAATATGCACTCTTTAAACACTTTTTAGATATGGCTGATTTGGCTCTAAGTCATAAAAACAATTCATTGAAGCTATTATATTATTTGGTGGCCATGTAGATTCTGAATATATTTTATTTTATTCCTGGATTTTGTAGATTCATAAGTATAAATTTAATAATCCCTTTCATAGCTAGACAACTGATTCTTTGTCCAAGTTTTACTTCTACAAATTGTGTCATGAACTGTCTCATTGCTATCTGTTGAACTGCTAACAAATGTTAATTATAATTTACATCAACCATCATACTCTTAGACTGGATCACAAATCCCAGCAGATTGTATCACCATTTCAGTCACATGGCTACCTAATGAACTGCTAATAAGCATTAATTATAATTATGATTAGCATCAACCATCATAGTCTAAGACTGGATCACAAATCCCCACAATTTGCATAGAAGCCATCACTCCTTTGTTAATATGTCCAGTGGTCAGCTTACTTATACCTCTCCCTTTGAGTGGGGTCATTTCACACCTGTATCTCACTTGCATGCACTTAGCACCTGACTATCCTTTCTTCAATACTGACACATCATAGTAATCATGTGACTGAAATGGTGATAACATGTCATAGTAATCATGTGACTGAAATGGTGAACACGTCATACTAATCATGTGACTGAAATGGTGAACACGTCATAGTAATCATGTGACTGAAATGGTGATATGCATCATAGTAATCATGTGACTGAAATGGTGATACATGTCATAGTAATCATGCATATGGTTGCTCTATGTCTCACTGACAAGTTCACTCTAAACTTAACACCAAAGAATTCTGTGTAAAGGCATACAACATTCATCAATTAATTATAGAAATAATTAACTAGACAGGATCAGAGAATCCTCTGATCATAATTGGTTATGGCAATATAACATTTTAAATGATTTAATCTATGATTATATACAAGTTATAATGAGTTTTCTACATCTTTGTTTTAAAAGAACATAAACATGTTGACAACGGAAGATAATAAATAAGAGTAATGAAAAAACAATGAGTCTTCTACATCTTTAGATGAACACTTTGTTTTAAAAGAGCATAAACAAGTTGACAATGGAAGATAATAAATTAGAGTAATGAAAAACAATGAGTCTTCTACATCTTTAGATGAACACTTTGTTTTAAAAGAACATAAACATGTTGACAACGGAAGATAATAAATTAGAGTAATGAAAAACAAATAATCTTTAAAGGAAATAATTGAATATTTAGAACAAATTTATTAATTTCAAAACCATTACATTTTTCAGGTTTTTTTGTAGAATTTTTATTATGGAACTTATTCTGGATGAATTTATTACAATTTAAATTCTTTTCATGCCTTTTATATGTAGAATATAGGTGGAGTAGGAATGATATGGTTTTATTGTGTAAAGCACCACTTTCCTGGTATATGTGTCATTATTTACAAACTATTCATGCTCTAGTAGACTTTTCTTCATTCTAAAGGCACCAAGAAATTAATATGAGATATTATTCCTCCTCATAAAAGAAAGTATATTTGAATAAAATATTCAAGTATTTAGTATATAAGGTACCAAAAAACACAAGTATACAAATTCAGTATTTTAGTTGGAATTATTGTTCAGCATTTCTCTTAAAATACATATATTAATGTAGTACACACACACACACACACACACACACACACACACATATGCAATGTAGCAATGTATAATAGTCCTACCAAATGCACTTCATTTACTGAAATTATATTATTTGTATCTATTTATAAGGATAACATTTTAGAGGTACATACAGATAATTTTGCTTTTTTTTTTTTTTAGCTCATTCTGATAGAAAATAGCCTTTACCCCCCAAAAATACATTATTTTAATTTCTGTTTTTAATCTTGAATTAAAATTTATTTTCTAAGGGAAGTGTGGAGGAGTAAATTTGCTTATCCCTATTTCTAGACCTAGTTGTTATATCTATTGTTAAATTCTCAAAGTGACTTAACCTTGGACACTCCTTATGATGGTATTTTTGTAAGCATCAGAGTTGGAGTAAACAAAATGAGTTAAGAATATGTAGAAATTGCTGATGCAATTCAAACCAGTTCCAACTGGATGACTAGTTTATATAATCCAATGGTTAAGATTTACAGGAATTAGACCAGTATATGGACTGAGATCAAAAGTTTACCTGCTATAGTGAATTCTATTGTCTAATCATTTTGAATTTGGAATGGCAAGAAGTCCATTCATGATAGGCAGCTATTAGCTTATGGTGAGAGTTAACTGACTGATTGAGAGAGAATGGATTTAGAAATATTTAATTCATTTTGCTAGTGATATGTTATACTTGTGTTGTACATAGAGATGTATTATGTGAGTAGACTATTATTTCTACAAATTGTGAACTATGAGCTTATATGTAGTATGCTAAACACTTGACATTGTTTCTAGTGAACCTGTTCATAAACTATTATGCTGTATGCATATCTGGCTAATAAAAACTGTTGTAGTAAACTGTTAAGTTGAGACTTGAATGTAAGAAAGAATGGAGTTAAAAATAAATAAACTGGAAACTTAGCATTTGTTTCCAGATCATATTTTATAGAGAAAAAAATAAAACATCCAACTTTTTTGCAAGCACACCTAACATAGCTGGGTGAGTATTCCTGCATCCAGTTTAACTGCAGCACTCAAAACATTCTAATTTATTTTTCACCTAAGGACATTTGGCATTGGATTATGCACCTTTCTTTTACATACATGTAACTTTGGAAACCAGCTCTAGTAGAGCTGAAGGGAAGGCATCCACTAACACTGTACTGATAAACCATTTTCTCAAGGTACCAGCCAAATTGAACTAGATACCAGGAACATTGATGGAATTTTCCATACACCTGTAAATAGGCTGGTAGTTGCTCTTCATAATTAAACATGTAAACATCCTACTGTAATTTCTCCTCGGTAAAATGATATTGTAAACTGTTGTATAGAGGTAGTTTCACATCAAAGCTGCTGCAAATTCAAACCATATGCATCCTGAACAGCAGCAGCATTTAAAAAAAAAAATTTAATGTTAGAATGTTGGTAATGATTGCTGACTAGATTTGGTTTCATAAAGATAATAATGTTGCTTCTACACTCTGACTCCTGTAGAGTGTTGGTAGTGATAATGTTATAGTGAAGACAAAAAGTGATGTCGTTTTTTTGTAGACACTGACTCATGTAGAGTGGATAATGGAGGCTGCAGTCATGTGTGCATACAGACACCACGTGGTGCTGAGTGCCGGTGTCAACAGGGACAGGAACTACAGGATAACAAAAAATGTGTTGGTAAGTGTGAAATGTGTTCATTAGCAGCCCAGATGTATTCAGGAGTCTTGTCATGAAGAAATGCTTTTTGGAAGTTTTACTAATGAATCATTGCTAAAAGAGAGAGAGAGAGCAAGCAAGCAAAATAGATTGATTGACTGATTGTCTTTTCCCAAATAATAAATTCATTTACAAACTTCTGTCAACTCTTCACTAGCATAAGTGGCAAATTTAGTCTAATCACTAAAAATGAACCATCAGTTTTTCTCAAATGTCTGTGACAAGTTTCATTGATTACTTTAAAAAGTCCCATCAATTATTCTATTATAACAGTTGCAAGTTTAATCAGTAGCTTGAGAAAACCTCTCATCGATGTTTCTTTAAAGTCAGTTGCAAATTAATGGTCTCTCATAGAGCCCGTTGACTTTTTCTAATACTATTGGCAAGTTGTACAGCATGAATCTAAGCAAACTTTGTAGGCACATTACTTTAGCCCTCTGTCCAATCTACAGATTTAATTTGCCTTACAGTAAATAAAATAACAATAACTGAAGATTATAGTGTAACTTTCTTTGACATGTGAATTTAGTTGTATTTGTGAAATTTTTAGATAAAAATGAATGTGAGCCTCCAGGCTTGTGTAGCCAGACATGTATCAACACACGAGGCTCATACAAGTGTGAATGTGCAGAAAAATATGTGATCTTGCCAGACAGGCACACCTGTAAAGTGGATCGAAGTAAGTGTTCATTTTATTTTTATGTTGCTTTCCTGTACAGTTAAATAGAAGATAGGATTGTTCTTGCAAACTTTAATGATAGATCTATTAAATAGTAGACAGAATTATTTATAGTCATCTACAAGTATAATGATAAATCTACAAAAGCAGTAGACAGAATTATTTGTAGTCATCTACAAGTATAATGATAAATCTACAAAAGCAGTAGACAGAATTATTTGTAGTCATCTACAAGTATAATGATAAATCTACAAAAGCAGTAGACAGAATTATTTGTAGTCATCTACAAGTATAATGATAAATCTACAAAAGCAGTAGACAGAATTATTTGTAGTCATCTACAAGTATAATGATAAATCTACAAAAGCAGTAGACAGAATTATTTGTAGTCATCTACAAGTATAATGATAAATCTACAAAAGCAGTAGACAGAATTATTTGTAGTCATCTACAAGTATAATGATAAATCTACAAAAGCAGTAGACAGAATTATTTGTAGTCATCTACAAGTATAATGATAAATCTACAAAAGCAGTAGACAGAATTATTTGTAGTCATCTACAAGTATAATGATAAATCTACAAAAGCAGTAGACAGAATTATTTGTAGTCATCTACAAGTATAATGATAAATCTACAAAAGCAGTAGACAGAATTATTTGTAGTCATCTACAAGTATAATGATAAATCTACAAAAGCAGTAGACAGAATTATTTGTAGTCATCTACAAGTATAATGATAAATCTACAAAAGCAGTAGACAGAATTATTTGTAGTCATCTACAAGTATAATGATAAATCTACAAAAGCAGTAGATAGAACTATTTATAGTTGTCTGTAATGATACAGCTACAAAAAAAATAGTAGATGGGATTATTTGTAGTTGTTTGTATTGATAACTCTACAAAAGTAGTAATGATACAGCTACAAAAAAAATAGTAGATGGGATTATTTGTAGTTGTTTGTATTGATAACTCTACAAAAGTAGTAATGATACAGCTACAAAAAAAATAGTAGATGGGATTATTTGTAGTTGTTTGTATTGATAACTCTACAAAAGTAGTAATGATACAGCTACAAAAAAAAATAGTAGATGGGGTTATTTGTAGTTGTTTGTATTGATAACTCTACAAAAGTAGTAATGATAAATTTTCTGCAGAGTTAGGAGAGGATAAGTCTTATGATTTCTTGTATGATTAGAAATCTGTTGAAATATTTAGCAGTTGAATCTACATGAGTAGTTAGAAAAATATTCAGCTAATTGTTCATCACATATCATTTCTTTCATTTATTTGTTTACATTTTATCTGAGGTGTTTTGTTTGAATCTTCATTTAAATATATCTTACTTTCAACAACCTAGTTTAATAGACACTTTTATGCTATTTATAATTTGGTGACAGACATTTAGCTACTTTCAGCAGATATCTGCCTGGCCTGCTATATCACTTTTACAGCCAAAGTGGTAAACATATATCACTATATAAGATATAAATAAAAATGGATAACTTAAATTAATGATTACAGAAAATACAATTCATTTTTAGAAATTGTCTTTCATGGTCTATCCTGATATTCTGACAGATGATACTGATCTCTTCTTGCTCATTGCAAGCCGACGATCTGTTGTGAAGTCCAACATGGAAGTGTGGCTGTTTGATCAACTGACTTTACCATCATTTCAATCACTGACAGCCATTGATGTAGATGTCCGTAATGGCAACATTTTTCTGTCAGACACTTCGCTGAAGAAAATTTTCCGCTGCACTTCTACTGGGACAAATCTTACTGAAGTAATTTCTTGTTTCAAGCATCATTGAAAATTGGGGTCACCAACTTAATGAATATTCACATTCTTTTCAAGCATCATTGAAAATTGGGGTCATGAACTTAATTAACATTCACATTCTTTTCAAGCATCATTGAAAATTGGACCACCAGTTTAATTAATATTCACATTCTTTTCAAGCATTATCTAAAATTGGTGTCATCAACAGTTGTGTACTCAGGAGAATACTTAAAAGTATTTAAGAGAGTGAGCACCTAATACAAAATCTGTGTTATTTGTGGTTTGGCAATAAATTACAGGCAACCCAAAAGGCTTGACAAGTGCCCATAAGCAGTGCAGTGAAAACTCCAGATTAAAATTTTTTAAAATGCATATTTTTACACTTAGAATTGGTTAAATTTTGAGCACTCACTATAAGAAGTGAATGTTTTATTGTTTCTCTGACTGTCTGCCCATTGTTGTATGTTTATTCTATTTTTAATTTTATTTTTAATTAGTTTATTTTTATTTTACATGTATTCTCTCAGGCTTTCTTATGCTAATCAACTTGCACATATCATGTTATTTGTGCAGAACTAATATTCTGTCTTGAGAACTCATTCAAGGTAATTATATATCTCCTTTTCAGATAGTGTCAACAGGAATTGACGTAGTGGAAGATATTGCTGTGGACTGGGTAGGCGGTAATTTATACTGGACAGATTATGGCATGGAGACTATTGAAGTGGTAAAGCTTGATGGCAGTTATCGGATGGTACTCTTTAGTGAGAACGTCACTAACCCACGAGCTATTGAGGTTGATCCTCAGGATGGGTAAAGTTTTGTTGTTGATAATTATGCATTATTTTTAATTTAAAAATACATTTGCTGTAGGCTGCCTTGATTTGGACTATGATTTACAAGCACAACAGATCTCAGGGTTATGCTTGTGCATTTTATAATTAATTATTGAGAGCAACCCTCCTAATTTATTATCTTAAACAAGAATTTTATTCTTAAAAATGTAAGATGGCTTTCAGCCTATAACCACCTTTCTTACAATCCTTTGCAGTGACAATAAATAAAGATGCAATTTTCAGTTATTCCCCTGCTTTCTTTTCATATTGAATGGGTTTCTTTAGTTCATCAATTTCCCTGCTTTCTTTTCATATTGAAAGGGTTTCTTTAGTTCATCAATTTCCCTGCTTTCTTTTCATATTGAAAGGGTTTCTTTAGTTCATCAATTTCCCTGCTTTCTTTTCATATTGAAAGGGTTTCTTTAGTTCATCAATTTCCCTGCTTTCTTTTCATATTGAAAGGGTTTCTTTAGTTCATCAATTTCCCTGCTTTCTTTTCATATTGAAAGGGTTTCTTTAGTTCATCAATTTCCCTGCTTTCTTTTCATATTGAAAGGGTTTCTTTAGTACATGAATTTTTTGGAAGGCTCTTATTGTTTTATTAAATTTTCCCATTTCATTGGTGTATTTTATCGTATGATTAGGGTTTCCAGTAAGAGATCTGGTATTTGTATGTATGTACTGTATGTGAGGGCTTACTACTTGACAGCATTTTAACACCAATTAGGTCTAAGAATGGTGGGGTTACCTGCATTGAGTTTTAAGAATTAATCAAAATAAATGTTATATAGTCAATTTCTATATGTTCTGCAAGTGTTATATAGTCAATATCTATGTTCTTTGAGTGCAATATAGTCAGTTTCTACATTCTATGAATATCATGTATTCATTTTCTATTTTCCCTTAATGATGCATATTAAATTTTAATTTTCTGTGAATGATATATATAAAATATCTATTTTCCCTTAATGTTACATATCAAATTTGAATGTTCTATGAATGATATATATTAATTTATTATATAATAAGTTTCCCTTAATGTTACATATTAAATTTAAATATTAAATTTGAGTGTTCTTTGAATAATATAACATATTTTATTTTATAATAAATTTCTCTTTCTCAAAAGCTTTCTCCATGAAAACGCAGGAGTACAAAAAAAACCTGAAAACACTGTAGCATCATAATGTTGGAGATTTTTGTCAGCATATAAAGAGTTAATTATGCAGTCACATTTTAATTATGTTGCCATATATAGCATTTCATTGAACTCCCTATATTGCATTTGAATTATTCTGCCCTATAATCTATTAATTATATTGCCTGTACTACATTTGCACTTATACTGCCCAGTACTGTTTGTTAACTTATACTGTAGTGCCCTGTATTTATTGTTAACTTATAGTGACCTGTACTGTTTGTTAACTTATAGTGCCCTTGTTAACTTATAGAGCCCTGTACTGCTTGTTAACTTATACTGATAAGGAAATATTTTCTCATCTACAGTGCTCGATACCTCTTTTGGTCAGATTGGGGTCAGAATCCTCGCATTGAACGTTCTGGATTGGATGGTAGCGGACGACTGACTATAGTAACGGGAGATTTATTCTGGCCAAATGCTCTGACGATTGACTATCCTACCAAACGTTTATACTTTGCAGACGCACGAATGGACTTTATTGAATTCTGCTCTTATGATGGAAAAGGGCGATATAAGGTTTTTGCAAATGACCATGTAAGTATGTTATCAGCAGAATGATTTGAGTTTTCTTTTTGTCCATATATGGCAATTATTATTTTATTTGAAATATTGGAATTTGTTATTTAAAATAGATATTGCAAAAGAGTTAGAAGTTTCTTTAGGAATGAAATGAACTTCAATGCAGGATATGTAGATGATAAGACTAGATGGATATACTGAGGAGAAAAGAGATCAATAGTTGAAGAATGAATTATAAGCACAAAAAAAGTTTTCTATAAACTTTTTCAGGAAGTTGCAGAGGAATACTGAAAGGAATGCTAAGAATGCAATTAAGTTTAAAAGATGTACTAGATATACAAACACATACTGAAAGGAATGCTAGAGAATGCAATCAGGGAGTAGAAGTTATATTCCTATACTGAAAGGAATGACAGAAAGCAGTTAGGAAGCAATAGCAACCTGCAAAACAAAACATACTCATTCACACACAAACTCTTCATTTATTAACGTTTATTGTCTGTTTTCATGCCAGAGAAACACCTCTTCTTTACTAGCATCCATGTGTCCAGTATTCTAATTAATTCTAATTGCAGCCATAGAAAACAGAAATTAGTTCAGCAAAGTAAGCTTTCATTTGCTCAGAACAAGGAATGATGCTAGTGAACAAAAAAACCAAACATCACAAGATAAATGGATAAATAGATATAAGACTTTCCATTTTAAAAATAAGTTTAGCTTCTTATCTCCCATGGATCAGGGCAGAACATGTTATGATGATCTGTCTTGGAAATGTAGTCCTTTGAGCTCCCCTGTCAATCTGAGAACATGATTATAGGGTTGAGGAGAGTAATTTGGCATAAATTTATTAATTAATTTATTCACAGAAAGTAGATATCACAATAAACCACACTCTATTTTTTTGTCTAGTTTCTGCGACACCCACACTCTCTAACAATTTACGAGGACTGGTTATACTGGAGTGACCGTGCAGCTTCTCGTGTTTCACGGTGTAAAAAATTCAACTGCACAGGTCGCAGTGTGGTAGCTTCTAGCATCTCACGCCCACTTGGAATTGTTGCATACAACATTGTCAAACAACCCCCAGGTGAGATGGCAGATTTCTGTTCATTTAGATGGTAGTCTTACTTTTAAAAGATCAAAATATAACATTTTAATTTATTTATTTTGAGTCTGAATGATTTAGATTATACCGACATAAAGGTGACATAAGGTGTTTCTTTATTGAACATATATTCTGTATCACTACCATGTCACTATTTTATCTTATCTTATTTTATGCAAGGTTATATTATCTGGTGTTAAGTAAATATCAACACAAGCATATTTATAAAAATAAACATCTCTACCTTATGAACTGTAACATTAGAATATAATCAAAATTCATTTTTTATATGAAAAAAGTAACATTTCAACCAATCTTAGCAAATGGTATGTCAACCAATAATATGATTTCATTTAAATCTCAGCCTTTATTGGGTTTTGTTCATATTGCTTTATTTGAGTAAAATGACTTCCTTGCCTGACTAAAAGATATGAAAGCAATCCTTTTGCTGAAATGTTGGCACCACTGATAGCAATGTTCATTGTTTTCTAAATTATTTGTTTATGCAACCTTCAACTGTGATCTATGAAAATATCACTGGATAATGAACAGAAAATAAAAATAATTGCATTGATTAGCATTCAGAAAATTGAATAGTAAAGAATTTAGAGAAAAGTACAAATCTTGATGTTTTTCTGAAGGTTTCTTTGATGTTATACATCGGAATTGCTTTGCTCAAAAGTATCTCTCTCAAAAGGCATTTTTATTGCACACAAAATGGTATTTCTTCATTCCCATGCTTGCTGAACAATTAAAGGTTTGCTGTACACCTGGTGATCTAAGCAAAGTTTGAAAATCATGCTTTTTCTGTACCTCATTTGTGAATACAGATTTGAATGTATGTATATATATTTTAATAAAGATCACATTTTTCACTTTCATTGTTTTTATGTTAGTTAAACATGTGTCTTTTCTTTCAGGTTTCAATCCTTGTCGATTTGCACTTTGCAGCCACCTGTGCCTGCTGTCACCCAGAGCTACGGGTTATGCATGCGCCTGTCCTATTGGCATGAAGATTGATGGCTCTGCACACAACTGTATAAAAGGTCTGATTTCTGTTTAGATTGCTTACATTGGTGTGTTTGTGATTGTGTTTTGATAAGTCCATGGAATGTGGCTTTAACAATATATATTCATTCATATATTTTTCATTTTTGTTGATTAACAGCAGAATTTTCAATATTGTAAATGTAAATCCGATTCACTGCATTATATCACCAGATGGTCAGTTTATTGCAGCACACCTCAGTGTCATAGGCAGTAATTTTATTCTTGTTCATCATCATTTACTTTGATCAGCTTCATACATTTCCATTATGAATTGTTAAAGAAAACATTTTATAATAAATAGATAAATAATCAGTTCAAACTAACATTATATAGTCTTTACTTCTAAGCATTAATTAAGAAACAGATTTAATAAGAAATAGCACGGGGTTTGAAAGCAGTACAAGACTTCTAAGCAATAATTAAGAAAAAGATTTAATAAGAAATAACACGGGGTTTGAAAGCAATACAAGACCTCTAAGCAATAATTAAGAAACAGATTTAATAAGAAATAACACAGGGTTTGAAAGCAATACAAGACTTCTAAGCAATAATTAAGAAAAAGATTTAATAAGAAATAACACGGGGTTTGAAAGCAATACAAGACAAACAACAGATGCAAGTGTTGACATTTTAACCAAATAAAATAAAATGGTAATAACTAACAAAGTGGACAGTATATGGCTATCTTAATATTTCATCTGAATGGCAGATTGTTACAAAATCATCTATAAAGTCAAGACCATATTAGCAAAGAGTTCTATAATATTATTATATGTATAATGATCATCTTTGTTTATGTAGATGATATTTTATCTGAATAGTGAATTGTTACAAGATTTTTCATTTGAATGGTGGATTGTTACAGAGGCCAAGAATATATTAGCAACAAATTCTATAATATATGTAATATTCATCTTTTCTTTTATAGACTATGTTACAAATAATTATATACAGAAAACATTCCTTACTAATAGAGTAAAATATTATTATTAGCATTCTAATGAAGGTAAAGTAGCAATTTTACATTTCAGTTGAAAACATTTTCTATCATAGATGATTTCTATCAAAAATAAAAGTATTTAGTAAAAAAAGTGACAATTTGCATTTGTCTTTAAATTAAGTTCTATTTTTATTATTAATTGTTATTTTTTATTGATTATAATTAGCCTTTATATACAGCCTCTCCTGCTTGACACAGAAGGGTCCTATTTAGACTTTGTTCTTATATAGGTTTTATGTAATTATTAGTGGGATATTTATCCACTGCTGAGAAACATATACATATATGCTGATAGTGTTTAGATCTATTTTTATTTTAACTTAAATTTGAACTTTAATGGTTAATTTTTAATGTTTTGCTGCTTGACTGTTCAAATTGATTGTTCTGTTTAATTTCTGCAAAGAAAATTCATGAAGTTAATTACATTTTGTGTTTTTAATAAATAGTGTTTTTGTATTATTAGATGCCTCAGAGATTTTGCTGTTTAGATAATTAAATTCTGTTTTTAATAGATTTTTTGTATTATTAGATATTTCAGAGATGTTGCTGTTTAGATAATTACATTCTGTGTTTCTAATAGAGGTTCTTTGTATTATTAGATACTTCAGAGATGTTGCTGTTTATGCAGTCTCATTTTATCGCTGGCATCAAAGTGGGAAGTGCTAATGAAACTGGAATCAGGCCAGTGTCATCAATTGGCAATGGGCAGGACTTCGATTATGACAGTGCAGAAGAATACATTTATTACATTGAAAAAGTCAATGTAAGTGTTTTTAAATTAATACATATCAATTCTGCTATGATGGTAAACAATTTGGAAAGTAGTCACAGAATCAAGCATACAAACAGTGGGTGGTGAAGTAAACACAACTAGCAATGTTGTGGGATTGCCATGGACGTCCATCTCACAGGAGAGGGAACTAGAGTTATAAGCCTGATGTAATTGGATATCACCAGTAAATACAACACAGGCTTATTCCCTCCCCTTCTTTAACCCCATCACAGTCAAAAGAAAATTAGATAAAGAATTAAATTTTAAAAATTAGTCATATGATCAACAAACATAAAATAATCAAGACTCTACTGCAGTGGGCAATGTGTCAGTACCATTAAAGACATTATTCAGTCACAGACACAACATATTAGGAATATTAATAGTCCTATAATTTTATATTTATTTATAAGTGTGTGAGGCACATGCATGTTAAAATTGTCTGTGTATTAATTGCAGCACTTAAGTTATGAACACTCATAGACTCCAAGACATTTATATTTGAAGAAATTTATATTTGATACTTTCCCAGGCTATATGCCTGGAAACTTCTTTGTTGACCTTGTAGTTAAGTGTGTCTGATCAGTATTAAGATGGTCTACTGGTTAGCAGTAAGACTGTCCTTTGGTCGATATTAAGGCAGTTTTCTGGTCAGTAGTATCACAGTCTTGTTAGTAGTAACACAATCTTCTGGTGAGCAGTTCTGGTCAGTAATAACACATTATTCTAGTCAATAGTAAAAAGTCTTCTGTTTAGTAGTAACTTGGTCTTCTGGTCCTTATTAATATGGTCATCTGGTCACTAGTAACATGATTTTCTAGTCAGTAGTAACACAGTATTCACACTCTAGTTTCAGTGAGAATTTACAGAATCTGTACAAGGTTTATTAGGCAGTTTAAAATTAGTTATAACAATTGCCTGAATAAAATTACTTATTTCACCTAAATGTCTGTATATTTTTATTATGAAATATTAGAACAAGTATTTATTTTGTAATTATTTATAAGAAATTATAATTATTTACTCACCTATTCTGGCAGCTGTTTAATTCTGAACTATGCCCTAATGCTGATGATAGTCATTGACAATACAAACATTAGAGAAAATCTCCCCTCCCACCCTTAAATTAATTGTGACGTGGCATTCCAAGGCTTTAGTGTGGGGAAGTACAGTAGGATTTGTATGGAAATGGGAGTATTGAAAATTATGTATTAGTTCTTAACTTTTATAAATATTTAGAAACTATCCATCTAAATGGAAGTAAGTATTTATGTAATCTTGTTTCAGAAAACTTTTAAAAAATTTTTTTATCACATTACATAATCTTTCATATATTCTCTTGATAAAAATATGATCAATATAATAACATATGAGATAATATACATTTTCATGAGTTATTTGCTGAGTTCCTGTTGCATAAAATTTTAATGTGTAATTCAAAGAAAATATTTTTTGGAAGGGGAGTCTGAAACGCATCCATTTAAATGGAAGCAATTCCTCAGAGTTTGTGCCGACTGCTGTTGTGGGAATGCCAAGTGCAGTTGCTTTGGATTGGATGTCTCGCAATTTGTATTGGACCAATGCTGATGCAGGACTTATTGAAGTAATGCGGCTGGATGGTGAAAATCATTATCGCAAGGTTCTGCTCAGTAATTCAGGTCGACGCCGTGATGTAGCAAGACCTATCTCAATTTGCTTGGATCCAGGGAGAGGGTAAGAATTATAATCTTTTAATAAACTGCAAAACATTTTACTTTATGAAGGTTACTATGAGTATTTCTCCCCATCCTGTAACACAAGACTGAGCATGTGTTTGCTACAAATGTCACAAGAGTTTTATAGCACAGGAATGTGTGCGTGCGTGTGTGCATTTGCTACTAATGTCTCAAGAGTTAAAATTCACAACTGTGCATGTATTTGTTCTAATGTTAGAAGAGTTATATCTTTTGCTGTATTTTTTGTCTCAGAAAGTCAAAAAGAGTTGATAGACTTGTCATTAACATCATCTAGGGGCATATTGGGCAGAAAAGTGAGAGGGCTTTGTTTTTTTCCTTTTTCTTCTGTAATTGAAATCTGTTATTTCACCAAACAGGAGATCAGGCTTTCATGATGCTATTTTTAGGAAGAGTGCAGAAGTATCTGCTTCTCACAAACACATCCATTGTAAGCCTGCATGCATATATACACACATGCACACACACACATGCACTTTATGTTCAATCTGAATTACATAAATTACAATTTGAACTTTATTTAAAATGGCACATTATCAGCTACATAAGAAATCTCATATATAGTTATTTGTATCCAGGTACATCTGAAAAGAGTCTTTAATGTTTATTGTGCACTTCTGTACCACTGTTTTTAGCATTTATAGCACCCACAGGCCTTTCTAATCTTCAATCTATAAGCCATCATATGATCATACGCCACGCCGCGCCTCTTGTTTGACTAGGTGTTAGAAGTCCCGCTGTGGACTTAACCCCAGGCATGTAATTTAAGATGAGATGCTTATTCTGGGCATCATTTGAGTGTTTCCTTGAGACATAATATACACTTTTAAAAATAAGTTATCTCTCTGTTTATCTCTTTCCATTTTGTCCTTCTTTTAGTACTATCTTTATTCAGTATCATGCCAGTAGTGCCTTGTCTTGTTTGTTAATACTTATTTTTTGTTCAGCATTATGCCAGTAGTGCCTTGTCTTGTTTGTTAATACTTATTTTTTGTTCAGCATCATGCCAGTAGTGCCTTGTCTTGTTTGTTAATACTTATTTTTTGTTCAGCATCATGCCAGTAGTGCCTTGTCTTGTTTGTTAATACTTATTTTTTGTTCAGCATCATGCCAGTAGTGCCTTGTCTTGTTTGTTAATACTTATTTTTTGTTCAGCATCATGCCAGTAGTGCCTTGTCTTGTTTGTTAATACTTATTTTTTGTTCAGCATCATGCCAGTAGTGCCTTGTCTTGTTTGTTAATACTTATTTTTTGTTCGGCATTATGTCACTGGTGCCATGGCTTATTTATTCTTATTGCTGCTTGTCATATTTGTCTTTTTCTTTCATTTTAAAAGTGAAAATCACCAACAATCAAGGTCTGATCTTACAAATGAAATGATCACGAGTGATATGAATCTGGTGAAAGTACAAGTGAAATAATCACATCTGATAAGGACCTGGTGATGCATGATAAATCATGAGTGATAAGGGTGTGATAAATATAATGCAAGAGAAATAGTCACGAGTAATAAGGGTGTGATAATGTAAGAGAAATATCATGATGGATAGCATTTGGTGAAGCAAGAGAAATAATTAAGAATGTTAAGATATGATGATGCATTAGAAATAATTACAAATGATAAGAGTGTGGTGATGCAAAAGAAATAATTACGAGTGATAAGGGTGTGGTGATGCATGAAAAATAATTACGAATGTTAAAGGTGTGGTGATGCAAGAGAAATAATTACGAGTGTTAAGGGTATTGTGATGCAAGATAAATATTTATGAGTGATAAGAGTGGTGATGCAAGAGAAATAATTACAAGTGATAAGAGTGTGGTGATGCAAGAGAAATAATTACGAGTGATAAGGGTATGGTGATGCAAGATAAATATTTACAAGTGATAAGAGTGGGGGTTGCAAGAGAAATAATTATAAATGTTAAGAGTCTAGTGATGCTTGGAGTGCAGTTGAATGCAAGAATTCAGGAAAGTGGTAATCTTAGCCAAGTTTTGGTGTGTTGAACAAGGCATGAGAGCAGAGAAAGACATGAATTACTGGATTGACTGAAGCTGCTTTTCTCACATCACTAATGGTCACCATTACATTGTTTTATCATCAGTGTTTTCCCTTTCATGGTTAACTCACCATTACATTTGTTTTATCATCAGTGTTTTCCCTTCCATGTTTAACTCACCATTACATTGTTTATCATCAGCATTTTCCATCTTACGGTTAACTCACCATTACATTGTTTATCATCAGTGTTTCCCTTCTCATTAAATGAGTTTGTTGCATATTATATTATATTAAATAAAATTAAAATATGAAAGGTGCAATAACAGTGTTTAATTAAAAAATGAAATCTATACTGCATCTCAGTCTTTACAATGTTGCATATGAGAAAATTTGATCTAAGCTTTCATGAACATTTTTAGAAAATATTTATCTTATTTTATTCTTTTCACAATGTTTTATTATGTTGAAGAAATACAATGATAATTAGTAATCTTTTGTTTATAAACTTTTCCATTGAAGAATACCTGATTGTTCTTATTGTATTTTTATAGCTTGCTTTACTGGGGGGATGAGGGCTTGCCTGGCATAGATGCTAAATTGTCTGTGGCAAACATGGATGGCACCAATGCACACCCCATTGCTCTAAATCTTTTTGGAGCTGTCAGTGTGCGGCATCCTGCTTACTTGGCCCTGGACACTATAAATCAAGTCCTCTATTTCTCGGACACATTTCACCAAAAGGTTAACAAGGATAATAACTCTGCTAGCTTAGTATATTATTGTACATTTCATGCTGTTGTTAAATAAATGCATTATTTTTAAAATGAAAGATAGTTTTAATTGTTTGCCATCATTGATTTTGTACTAACTATTAAGTGACATCCATTGATTGGCTTGCACACAGTGGACTTGGCACTAGATTACAATTATTTGATAGACAAATCAGTGAAGTAACACAGTGGACTTGGCACTTGATTATTTGATAGACAAGTCAGTGAAGTAAAACAGTGGACTTGGCACTTGATTATTTGATAGACAAGTCAGTGAAGTAACACAATGGACTTAACACCTACATACCAGCCAAACAAGACAGACAAATAGTGTATTTATGTGTTCTTGGCAAATCGCAAATAGTAGCAAAGGAGACTGAGGGTATTTTCAAATGTCGTAGGTCATTTAAAACTTTTTATTTATAATTTTAAAAAGAACAATCTTTTGTAAATGATAGTAAAAATAATAAAAATAACAAAAAAGTGTGGTATTTTTTCTTCAGATTTTTAAGTAAGTTCTTTATTTTTTATTTTTTCCCATCATGCCACACCAATCATCTGCCACAACTAAAGTCATCATTAAATTGTCTTCAACTGATTCCACCCCTCACCAATCATTTCAAAAGATATATAGTTTCCCATGTTTATGCTATTCTAGCTCTGACACTCTGTCATGGATATGATAGAGTAGAGCAGACCTAAAGTCTAATTTAATCTTTAACACACTGAATTCTTGTTTGAAGAGCTAGAATTAGCAACTTGTACCAACTTTGATATGAAATAACTTTTTAAAATATTCAAATACATTCATGAAATTTACATCTTTTTAGTTGAGTGGAATCAAATATGAGTATATAATATTTGGTGAATTTCTTTTTAAATATTTGTATAAATAAATAATATTGAATGTTGAAATGTTAAAAATATTTTGAATTAATCTTATTTTCATATATCTGCCTGCATGTGTTTGTTATATGCAAATAATTTTGTATTTTATAAGCATGTGTGGTTAGTGTATATAAATATGCAGAATATAATTATTGAAGAAAACTAATAATTTCATTCACATGAGTTCTTGGGTATGATATAGTAGAATATCCAGGGGTAGAAAGATATTTTGTTATTGTCATAAGATGTCAAAGCTTGCAAACTTGAATGAAGAACAAACTTTATAAACTATAATACAATAGAGCAATCTGATGAAAATTATTTTCAATATAAGCACTCATAAATATTGTAAAGGAGTGAAAGGTTACAAATTTATCATGACTGTAGCAATTGGCTGCATGTTAATAAGTTGGAAGATTTGGTGAATCAGTACAATGACAAACGTCACTCTTTGTTTCAGATTCTTTTACAGCTTAAGAAATATACAGTTATGTTCACTGAAAGACAATAGCATATTCTAAACTGGAAATGCTAATGTGATTGTGATTTCCTAGTTTTCACTTTATATATCACGTTTTGGGTTACAAAGTACTTAAAACCAATATTCATCATAATCGGAACTGATGATTAAAATATTAAACTGCCTTATATTTTCTGATAAATTCAAAATAGGTCCCAAACTGCCATTATCTGCACTACTACATTGCATTCTATTTCTCTAATTATTTGCTTTTAAAAATTATTCTAAATTTTCTTTTGATATAGAAATTCGTTAATACTGTCCATATCACTTAATTGGCAGTTACTTTTTTCATGCAAATGTAAACAAAAATCAGACTGAGACAACAAAATTTCTGAACCAACTGAACAACAAAGTTCAAATGGTTAAGATTTGTGAGAAGTTGTTGTGTTCCAAATTGGAATGTGATGTTCAAACATAGTTATATCCAAGTTGTATGAGCCCAAATTGGAATTCCTAATACTATATCTTGAACTTTTAAAGTTGCCCACAGCAATCTGGAGAGTAAGGGTGATACCATGTCATCACCCCAATGTTAGTAAACTTAGTCTCATATTATAACTGGGCTGTGAACTTAATCTCATTTTATAACTGGGCCTGCAAACACACTAACAATATTTTAAAGATGTTTCAGAGAAAAATTTTGTTGATTCATACTAAAACATGTTTGTTGTTAATTTTGAAGCTTTATTCCTTATTTTCATAGTGGTACTCCTCAAACAATGTGTTTGAGGTGGGCATCTGTATTTGTAATGAAACAGTTTCCTCACAACCCAAACAACAATTGGGGATGATTATAAATATGTCCAGGTCCATATCTTACATCAGAAAATTATGGCAATTTTTATTGCGCCCTTTGTAGGAATGTTACTCTTTAAAAGAGATTATTTAGTCTATTTGGTGGACTCTCCCTATTCTTTCAGATTTGAGATATAGGCCCACTAAATCTTAACAAGGTTTCCCTGCTCCTATTCTGTTACTTTGGCCCATTAAATTCTCACGTCTCCCTCACTCCTGTCTGTAAAATTTGGCCTATTATATCTTCAAAAGTCCCCATTACTTCTTTCTGTCAGACTTGGCCTATTAAATCCTCAAAAGTCCTCCCTGCTCCTGTCTGTAAAATTTGGCTTATTAAATCCTCAAAAGTCTCCCTTGCTCCTGTCTGTAAAATTTGGCCTATTAAATCCTCAAAAGTCCTCCTTGCTCATGTTTGTCAGACTTGGCCTCAAAAGCCCCTCTTGCTCCTGTCTGTCAGACTTGACCTATTAAATCCTCCAAAAAACCCCTTGCTCCTGTGTGTATAATTTGGTCTATTAAATCCTCAAAGTCTCCCTTGCTCCTGTTTGTAAGATTTGGCTTCTACTTGTGTGAGTTTGTGTGGGTGGGCATAATTGCTTCTTGCCTGGGCATACAGTTTTTTTAAAATTTATTTATTTTATTATTTTATTTTAAATTTTAATAATATGGTATTTGATTTGAAATTACCCACCTTAAACTTTTAATTTTGCTACTTTGATTTTGTGTGATTGAAGATACTTTTAGAAGTGAAACAAGATTGACACTGTTGTGATTGTCTTGGAACTTTGTTGATTTGGGTTTTTTTTTTGGGGGGAAGGGGTCCTTTTCTTCTTTTTGTGAAAGAATTTATTTCTTTTGTTTCTTGTTTTAAATTTTTAAAAACAGATTTGGAGATACAATTTACGACGAGTGGGAGTAGCAACCCAAATAGTAAGCAGTGGATCTCCAACGGGTATTGCATTTTACAACAATCGACTATATTTCTATGACTCTACATATGAGACACTCAATGTTGAATCCATTTCAGTTTTTGGTTTGCAAATGCCAAGCCATCAAATACTGCGCAGTAATATTAAGGGGATTGGTGCAGTCAAGATTTATTACAACAGGCATCTAGGTAAACTCTTCTTTGGTTTGAGATAATTTTATTATCATAGGCATTTAGGTACAAGGATAATAATATATGTTTATTGACTTGTCATCCTTACTAATAACAATTTTTGTAAGCTAAGTAGAGAGGAAAGTCTAAAAATAGATTGACTTCAAGTGACAGTTAAAGAAGAAAAAAAAGTTGAAACAAAACAGATGTAAGCATATTCAGAGAAGAATGTACATAAACAGTAATATTTTAGCTTAGAGAATATATGTAACACAAAATTTTACTAATAAAATTCTTTAGGTAAACATGCAGGAGATAAAATGTACAGCTGTACTATAATGGGCATTTAGAAAATCTTTATGTGTAAGATATGGTGTACTATAATCTATATGTAGTAGATAAGATGTAATATAATCTCTATGTAGTAGATATGGTGTACTATAATTAATATTTAGGAAAATTTGAGGTCGTAGATAAGCTCTAATGATATAGACATTTAAAGAAATTTTTATTTGGTAGACATATAAGGTCTATTTAAAATGATTATTGAAATGTGACTGATATGGTATCTAAAATGTATGTGTCTGGCAAGATCAGTAAGTCTGCGTCAATATTGATGCCATTTAGGCAAGGCTTAATAATTTGCTTTGTTGTTCACATCATGGGAGTGGGTATACATCATTTGTTCTCTTATCACTTAGGCCTCTTCATGGGAAATAAAGATTAAAAAATTTATTTGTTATTTCACAGGTGACAGGCTAACTAATGGATGTACTCAAAATAATGGTGGCTGTGAACATTTGTGTCTTCCTAATGGACCACTTTTAAAGAAGAGTTGTGCTTGTGGAGTAGGATACAACTTGGAGGCTGGCAAATGTGTTGGTCTGTTGTTTTCCATTCAATCTTTTATCATTGCACTAAATTGAGTTATTTCTAAGTTTCATTTTTATAATTTTGACTGCAATAAAGCAGAAAATGTGCTGACAGTTTTAATGATAGAATAGAATTTTTTTCAAATAATTTTAATTCCATTTATAATTTTACTCCTGCACAATTGTTATCTAGTTTGCATAATGCATACTTGTCATTAAAATATTTATTTAAAAAAGTCTGTAAATAACATTTTTCTTCCTTATTGTATGTATTGAGGAACTAATGTATAATACCTCCATTATTGTTGACAGTTTGAATTCTTTGTCAGGAAATGCTTGCTTCATATGCAGTTTACAACATATTTGATATGCACACTCTTTTATATATTTACAGCAACCAGCTCCATTCTAGTTGTGTCAATGCAGTCAATCATTCGTGGGTTTGCACTGAAACTGGCAGATTCAGATGAAGCTATGACACCCATTGCTGGCAAAGGTGTGCACCCCAAAGTTCTTAGTACAAATGTTAAGTTACATTGGGTAATCTTTATTATCACTTGAAGGGTTTTTTTTAATATATGTACAAGAATTGGTTTTATAATGATACAAGCAAACCTCAGTTCATCTTTAGAGAAAAGGATTTCTTTCTTTTGCAAAACATGCACATTTTACTTCTTCACCATAGAGGCATATAAATAGATTTTGATCCTTCAACCAGCACCTACATTTTGCAACTGTTGTTTTAATTTTTGTCATTCACTATTGCCAGAAAATGAATGGTGTACTTTAGTAGTTGTTCTGAAAAAGGATATATGTTATGACAGTTATTGTCTACTTTGTCTTTAACCATCAATAGTTTAATTCAAGGTTTCTCAATTTTGGTTTCCACAGGAGGTTGCCTGAGGTACCCCAAGAGATTGTGATTGAACAACTTAGCATCATAGTTATAGTAATTTTCCCAGGGTAAAGAGGTTTAGAAAGACTGGTTTGATCTGTCATTATACAGAGTTTTCAAATTCTTTACTGCTATCTCAAATACACCCAATGACCTAGTTTGAAACAGTGTAACATCCCTTTCCTTTCCAAAGTGTTTTGATAGACCTTTGAGATCTGCTATTTGAAGATGACTTTTCAAAACATGGCCACCTGTCACTGCACATTCATGACTTGTAATTAATTATTTAAAAGAAATAATATAATAGACCATTTACCAATTTTTCCTCTTTGCTGATCCTGGGAAAATAGGTTTATGCAGTAAAGAATATCACTATAAGTGATACAGTTGTTTTATCATGCCCATATTACTTCATTATTATTAGAGTTATAGGACCTAGTGTCTGAAGAGCATTTGAGTTGAAATTGCTGAGTGAATTAAGAAATCTGTCCATAATTGATCAGAATATGTATTAATTTCATCTTTTTGAGCATTATTAAAATTATTACATTTTAAAATAGTCTTCATGAAATTAACAATATAACAAACATATCTCCCAATACAAATTTATTAACAGTTACATAAACAACATAAAATTATTATATCAATTAAATTCTTAGTTGCTAGTTTCAGTTAAAATATGTTTTATCAACCAAAATGCAAATGCTTAAAAGGTCTAACATACAGTCACATGATAAACGCTGACGGGTGAGGGAAAATTGAAGTATAGAAATATAGAAAAAAAATTAATTTTATAAAATAAATATTTACCTTACTGCACTGAATAGTCAACATGTGAATTTATAGTTTTAAAGGGTTTTGATAAGAGACTTAATAGTCTTTGTTAACCCATACAGCTCGGGCCACTACTGATATTGATGTCTATATGCCGGGTCGCTTTATCTACTGGGTGGATTCACGGCAGGGTCCCACTACTGGTACTTCAGCTGCAGGTGGCATTTATCGAATCAGGCCTGATGGTACAGGCTTCCAGGCAGTCATTACTTCTGGCATCGGCACGCACAGCATCCGAGGGCTGAGTGTAGACTGGATAGCAGGTGAGTCTGTTCACATATTAGCACATGTATATAATTATCTGTTATTTTTTTAGCACTGTAGACATAAAAGTGGTGTACATCATGATTGTTTTTATATTTTGTAGTATTGTGGGTTTAATGTGACACAAATGAAATCTATTATTTGGTAGTATTGTGGTTTTAATGTGACACAAATGAAATCTATTATTTGGTAGTATTGTGGTTTTAATGTGACACAAATGAAATCTATTATTTGGTAGTATTATAGGCTTAATGCGACATATGTTGTATACAATATACTCATATTTTCTAGAAAGCCCCTCTTTTTTCAACTGGTTGAGAAATATACTGTGTTGTATATTATCTTCTATCTGATTTCTTTTCAAATATTGTTTATTACAGCAACAAACTTGAAACTTTAATTATACACTGGTGAAAGTGTAAACTAATACGTTTTATCAAATTACAGTACAGTCACACAAATTAGTGCATTCCTGTATGTTAATTGCTTCAATTGATTGCTCTTTACTTAATTAGCTGATTGTACTCCCCAAACACCTGTTGGCTGCTGAAAAAGTGGTTAGTCTTCTTCTGTTGATGTTACCTGTTGGCTGCTGAAAAAATTATTAGTCTCCTTCTCTTGATTTTACCTGTTGGCTGCTGAAAAAGTGGTTAGTCTGATTCTCACACATGTTCATGTTGACCATTGAGAAGGTTGTTTAATCTGCTTCTTGCTGTTACCTTTTGACCACTGAAAAGTTAGTCTGTTTCTGTTACCTGTTAACGAGTGGAAAGTTAGTTAGTCTGCTTCTTGCTGTTAACTGTTGACCAGTGAGAAGTTAGTCTGCTTCTTGCTGTTACCTGTTGACCAGTGGAAAGTTAGTTTGTTTCTCTTGCTGTTAATTCTTGACTGCTGAGAAGTTAGTTAGTCTTTGCCTCTTTTTTTCTATTTGGAGTATCAAGCTAAGTTTTCGTTCTGATTTATGTCTTAGAGAACTTTAGTGATAGCGAGTCTTTCTTGATGAATTTTTATGAGATTCAGCACTTTTTTGATGTATTTATACAATCTTACACTGAGTACAGATTGATCAGAGGTTTTTCACCCCAGGGCACTCATCTGACAAACAGTTGGTTTGCACCCATTGTCAGCTTGATCTCTGTTGTTTGTTTTATTTTGTTGATTTTTTAATAATTTAAAACATGGCAAGTGACTTCAGTGGCATCAAGAGGAATGTTTTTAACTGGTGCATTTTAAGAGTGTTGATTCTGTTTGATATTCCTGTCAAGGTGAAAAAAGACACTTGTTTGACTGTTAGAAGCTACTTTTTGACCTTACTGTCTGTGCTAAAGCAGACTTTTGTTTGATTGAAGCTAGGTTTTTTTTTTTTACATTTTTGTTATTTCTACAGCATTGTTTTATATGAACATTGAAGTTAGGTTGTTTGTTTGTTTTTTTTTACATTTCATGTTACCTAAGATTTTGTAAAACAAAATTCCATGTAGGTGTAATTCTCCTAATGTTGCACAAGATGGTTGTTTGAAGAAAAACAACATTTTCATTAAAAATATTTTTTTGAAGTACATGTACTTACCAGAAGCATAAAGCCAAATGTTTCTTCCAGCCCAACATTTATTTTAAATTCTAGATCCTCACAAGTTAAGAGTAACTTGTTATTTGGGTAAAGGGGAGTTAATCCTTTGTGAAATTAAATCTGCCATATGAGTGAATAAGGTGAGGAAATATCTAGTGTTGTAGATATTTTGAAATTATTGAGAAAAAATTTATTATACATTTTTAGATTTATATTTCCTGCCTTAAGACTGTATTTTTTCATATGGTCATGTATCTGAATTGTAATTATAAAACACAACTTTATTTCATTGTGCTTTTCCATATACTAATTGGCAAATACAATATTTCTGTGAATTTTTTTTACAGGAAATATTTATTTCACTAATTCCTTTGATGTGGAAGTGTTTATTGAAATTGCCCGTGTAAATGGCTCTCATCGAAAGGTGCTAGTGCGTGAGTCTCAAGGCTCTCCAGCAAGCATTGCTGTAAATCCTATCAAGAGGTAAAGATGTCTTTGTATGATTTGTTAAGTAGAATATTATCTTAAATGAAATACTTTTGTGTAAATTCTTTTTCTTTTTTTCCTCAAAACAGATATTTGTACTGGGCAGACTTAGGGCAGACAGCTAAAATTGAAAGATCACTTCTGGATGGCTCTAATCGCACAGTTCTTGTGAACGTGGGCATCAGCATCCCACGATCTATTGCCATAGATTTTGACACACATGACGTGTACTGGATTGATTCAATTGTAGATGCCATTCAGGTGGAGAGCTTGTTTACAGCTTTGCTTCAGCTATTTTGTCATTTCTGTTCTGTTCAGTTATGTCTTCTATAAATAATATGTATAAACACACTGAGTTTGATATATTTTTGTTTGTATTTTGTAATCTAATAATATATTCATTTAGCAATGCCTCATATTGTAAACTTAATAGAAAGATAAATTCACGGTCGTTTTTTTATTGTTTGATTATTATCTAAGTTGTTCTTTGTTTCAGTTAATTAAGATTTTGCTAAATAATTATGATACTCTCCTTATACCTGGATTAATTGATGAGGTCTTTGTAAGTAAATTGTTATTTATCTCCTAACCTTTTTGTGATGAGAGAAAATAATTTATTTAAAATAATTTTTTGTGGATTCACTGTATTGATTCTATAAATTATCTTTTTCGAACTGATTATAAAATTCTTCTTCTGTCGAAGTATTGAAAACAAATGGTGTTATTACCTTGAAATTTTAGTTTCCTTTACTTTCTTATTTTTATTATTTTAAAGTATTTTTATTTCTGATAATCAATTCTTCTGTGAACTAGTGTGTTTCGTTCAGTGGAGGAAACAGACGTTTTGTTCAATCAAATATCCCCAATGGATATGGCCTGACCATCTTTAACAACTTTATCTTCTGGGTTGATCAGAACCTAAATAATGTAAGTCCTACTTTTACTATTTTATCTGTTTACATCAATAAATGTAAAGGTCATCATGTTTTATCTATGTAAATGTGATGGGGTGAGGTGTTGTGTTGTTGTTATGGGTCACCCCAGGGTGCGAGGCGATGATGAAACGATAAAGATACAATGGGACGATACCGCTACGGCAGCCACAGCAGAAGAGGGGCAGAACACGCAACACGTGTTTTACATTTTCATGATCTTTATTTAGGCGACACACCGCCAACAGACGACCAAGGACGACTGAGACAGACACTCTTAGTAGTTCCGCTACCAATGCCGAGACACTCACTCAAATCACACACGCTCATTATATCCTATGGGAGCGGCCCTCCCCGAAGCCCACGGGTTATGAAAATGAAAATCTAGTGTGGAAAGGCTTCTAAAAATAACTTTTGTGTTTCTTTACTTGCTTTCCACTATCAATTTTAGCTATATGCCTAACAATTACATAATAATTCAAATATACAATAAAACTACTATAATTATACTTTAATACACAAATCTTTTCATATAATCTGAAGAATTAAACCTTTAATAAAATAAAATCTGTGTTGGCGGGCTTCAGGAAAAGCATTCACACACACATAAATTGCAAAATACACAAATACAGTAACATTATACATCATACAAAAATACATTAATTAAAAATATAAACTATCTCCTTTCTAACTATATAAATATCAACTTCAATTACTAACTACCTAAAACAATATATCACAATAAAAACACATACTCTAACACAGCTAGCGTCAATATAGCGCGCGCTTTAAAACAAAGGGAGTGATCATAAACAATAAAAGCACGCACTCAATGGCACAGCCATACACATTACTATATAGCAGACCGCGCCGGGTGTTTCAAACTAGCGGCTGATGACCTACTTTGCTGCACGGCAGAACAAACGCTACACACACACACACAAATACCTAAACTAACAGGGGCTACATAAACAAAATCAAATTAAAAACGTATATTAATGTTATTTTACCTGTTAACATAATTTGTTTCTCATATGTCAACTTTTCCTCTAATTGTTCGTTTGGATGAATTTTGTAGAATCCTTAGCGCTAACATGTACTTGTTCCCAGAATGCACTTTGTTGTCAGCATGTTTAGCTTTTAGAAATCTTCTGGAATGAGGTCACCTTTATTTTTCATTAAGACTGATCATTAGTTAGTTAATATTATTATTTGTGTTGCAGCTGTTTCGCACTCAGAAAACTCCTGGGGTGAGCCCACCTTTTATTATGAAGAGTAACCTCCCTCAGCTTACAGATGTGGCCATCTTTGATACTAGGGCACAACCAGACAGTGAGTTATATGTAATAGTAAACTTAATTAGATTAAAAATATAGCATTCTTTGGCAGTAGGATACAGACACTCAGTTATATTTGACAATAAACTTAACTTACTGGCAATAAACTTAATTAACTTACTGACAGTGATCTTTAGTATAGGCATAACCAGAAAGGGCATTATACTGGGCAGCAAACTTAATATACCTGTGAATGTAGCATTCTTTGGTAATAAGGTACAAACAAATATTGACAATAAACTCTATTTGCTTATGGATTTAGGGTTCTTTGATGCTAAAGCACCGCTAAACACCGAATTATATTTGAAAATAAATTTAAATAGTTTATCAACCTAGCGGTCTATGATACTAGGGTGCAACCAAACACTGAATTATATTTGACATTTTAATTAGCATATTGAAATAGCAGCCATTGATACTAGAATACAATCAAAGAGTGATTTATATTTAACAATAAATTTAATTTAATTATAGATATAGCAGTCTATGATTCTAGGGTGCAACTAGTCAGTGAGTTGTAAATTGAATTAACTTATTGAAATAGCTGTCTTTGATCCTAGAATACTCCCAATCAATGAGTTGTATTTAACAGTAAACTTAATTGTTTCTTTTTAAAGTGAAAATTAATTATATTTAATTTTGCTATGTACTCCAATGCAATATATATTTTGTCTTCTCTTTATTCTCATATCTAATTTTATATAAAGAATTATATAAAGAATGTTTTCTAAATTAAAAAAAATATTACAAGTCGATATTTATTAGGGGCATAATTTGTGATTCAAGTGTTTTGATGAAACTGTCCAAAGAACAATTCTACTTATTTATTGTTTTTTCCCCTCACAAAGAAATATCTTAATTTTGATTTTCTATGCCAGAATAACACTTTTAGATAAGGTGAATATTTTCATTGTGAGTTGATTTTAAAATGGTGTGTTTAAAAAAAAAATACTTTGTGTAATAGTTTTGGGGAGCTACCTTTATAGCATACTTTATAGCATACTATCAATTTTATTCTGAATTTGCTTGGGTTTTTTTTCTTCTCAAGGTGACAGCCCTTGTTCCTCAAATAATGGTGGTTGTGAGCAGTTATGTTTTGCAATGCCAAACATAAGTACACCTGTATGTGGATGTTCATCAGGTGCACTTGGTGAAGACAACAAGTCATGTCAGGGTATTATTATGTTATTAACATACTTAGTTTTATTCCCCATGATTTATTATTTATGTTAAATTGGTGATTTGGTGATTGAGATTTGGTTTGCAACAATTGCCAGTCTTTCTTGTCATATATGTTTGGTTTATAGTTAAAATTGTAAGATTGATATTCTTAGAAAGATTTCTAAAAGTGTTCTTTGTTTTAAATAAATATTAAATAAATTTATTAAACTATTTTAAAGCAAAATAACATAAATAAATGCATATCTCCCTGTCAATAATATATAAAAATCATTTCTGAGAAGTCTGATATATTTACCACTCTCTGGAATGTGCAAAACCATTTCTCCATCTATGCAGATTTCAACCCTTTATGAATGATGTAGGCATAGTGTGTGAGAACATGGTTTTAGCGGCAACATATACATGAATGACTCTGGATCAAACTACAAGTTTTCTTGTATCATTGATTGGAACACAAATGTCCATATAAGGGCATCCTGTATCCTGTCAACATACAACACCCACTCTTACTGTCACCTTCCCCCTTCTGTACATCTCCACTGCCCATGCATGATCAGTAAACTTGACCATGCCTTGCTGCATGGAGCTAGGTGGGTATGGCAGATTACATAATTGGCCATTCGGAGATCAGCCATAACTAGTAATTGATCTTTGGAATGAATAGTGTAACTATAAATAGGACCCGTTTTTGCGGGACAGCATTTGTCCTGCGGGCAGCCAACAGTTTAATAGAAAAAGAAATAATAGGAAAATAAGGAGCATAATTTGCCCCGTGGTTCAATCGCCATGCTTTCTGTCTCTCTACCCTAAGCATATGTGTTATTGAGTTAATTTGCAAGCATTTTCATTTATTATTTTCACAGCCCCATCAGACTTCATTTTATTTGCTGCGGAGACAGAAATACAATCTTTGTCACTGAATCCCGACTCCACCTCAGCCCCCATTGCCCCAATAACTGAACTCCAGGGGGCAGTGGCTATTGATTTTGATGCTGAAGACAACTACATCTACTTTTCTCAGGTCACTGCCAAAAAAATATCACGTGTGCAAAAAGGGTCCAGTGTTGTTGAGGATTTGATTTCATCATATGGAAACAGCAGTAAGTCATTGAGGATTTGATTTCTTCATGTGAAAACAGCAGTAAGTCATTAAAGATTTGATTCCATTGTGTGAAAACAGTAGTAAATCATTAAGAATTTGATTTTGCCATATGGAAACAGCAGTTAAGTCATTAAGGATTTGATTTCATCATATGGAAACAGCAATAATTCAATGATTTAAATTTCACATAAGTTTACAAAGATCCGTTTTGTAGACCATTAGAATGAAATTTTAGATCAAAATTGCTCAGTGGTGTTTATCATGGAAAAGATTAAATGAATACATTACTTGCATGTTCCACCTCATAGCAAAGAGGTCTAAGAGTGGTCTGTCCTGTAGCAGTTAAATAACCTGGAATGCTGACAAGTATAAAGACCAGATATGGTTTAAAGCTGATGTTCTTCCGAAATTCTGCAAAATTATGCTGCCTCAATAAGCCTCTAACCATTTATTTACTTTAAATAGAGTTGGTATTGTCCGTGAAATTAATATTGTGGAAAGCCTAGCATTTGATTGTCTGCAACAAAAAAATTGTATGAATGGACCTTAAAATTATAGTTTCAAATAACTATTAATTTATTTAAATGAAGTTTCAAATAACTATTAATTTATTTAAATGAAGTTTCAAATGAACTATTAATTTATTTAAATGAAGGTGATACTCTTCATGAAATAACATCTGTGGAAGGCCTAGCATTCGATTGGGTTGGCAAAAAGCTCTACTGGGCAGACCTTTTTCGCAATCGCATATACAGTGCTTCTCTGAATCTGACTGGGAGGGTGGTGATTGCTGTTGTCCAGAGTCCACGTGCCATCGCTATTCACCCTTGTAATGGGTAGGTATTATTAATCCAAAATAATGTTCACATAGCTACCAGCTTTTTTAAACTCTCAATGCAGTTTTTCCACAGCATAAATGTTTGTATGGAATGATATTTTTTTGACCTACTAAAATAGATGGGGACCTAGAATGGTAGTACCTGGGTCATAAACATGAGGACAATGATGACGAACGATGATGATGGATGGCAGTCATGGCAGCAGAGATGACAACACGCTTGGTTGTTGTTACATTGTCTTTATTTGCAGGTAGACACACAGAAATACCAGCACACAAAAATTAACTAACAAAGGCTACACTATACATCTAGTTATTTATTTATTCATAAAAAATCAAATTAAAAACAGAGAAAATTTAAAGAGGCATTGAAACAGCATTGATATTATTCAATATTTAAACATTTATCAGATTTATTTGCTTTGTTGTTTAAGGAGCTTGAGAGTTCATAGTAAATTCAAGTGCAGACTTATTGCTTATTATCATTATTGAACAATGTCATGCTTTGTTTTCTGTTTTAACTAAGTATGCAACACAGAAAAATATCACATATATATTGATAATAAAAATAACTGTTACCATGACAAAGATAATTTATTTTAGCCATGAATGCTATTGGAATATTACTAGTATTAATTTTTTATAAATTATAATACAAACAGCACCACAAACAGCTCTCTGTTATGGTATAAATTCGATCCTTCAGGACTGCTTGCTTTTAAATTTAACAGATTGATATGTGTTATGATTAATTGGATTGATAATGTGATTCTTTCCTTGTATTATATAAAAAGTCATTCTTGCACAAAGTACTAAATGCTTATTGGCTATCGTAGTTCATACTAAGTTGTGCAATACTTTGCAAGTGGTTTTTCCTTCTGTTTTTCATTAAATTTGATACTTTGTTTTATATTTAAGGAATGGGGGGATTTTTTCTGCGGTGAACCAAAGTCTTTTTATAAAGTGAACAGATATACCATGAATTACTTCTTGAGCCTTTTTTCTAATTGAACAGATGTGTCATGAATTATTTCTTGAGTCTATTTTCGAAACTAACAAATACACCATGAATTACTTCTTGAGTCTGTTTTCTAAATGAACAGATGTACCATGAATTATTTATAAGTTAAAAAGAATGTTATACTGCTTAGCAATGCCTCAGAAATGGTTTCTCACAGAAGCCTAAATGGGAAGTGAATTGGTCTTGTTTCAGAGCTCAAAGAATTACTGTAAAGCAAAAATTGTTTTGCGATGGGTATTAAGGGGGTGAGTGAGGTGAAAATAAAAAAATAAATTTGGATTTTTTAAATTATGGAAGAATCATCACATATTGTAGATATCTTGCAGGAGAGGTAAATTTGGTAAAATGTTGGGAAACCCTTGTAAAATGTTGGGAAGCCCTTGTAAAGATTTGGGAGAGTAAATATGCTTTCATAAATCTTTTATGCTCATCTTGGACATTTTTCATCAGCATAATTGGCATTATTGATCATTGCAGAGTATGTATCTTTTTAGCATACTGTTTGTTTGTTAGAATAATTGTTTTGCAGGTTTATTTTTTAATTGTTCACCACCTGAGTAATCCTAGAATGCTTCATTGTCAAGAAAAGATGTGTTCTTTATTGAGTGTATATTACACACTCAAAGAATTTTGTGAAGAAATTAAAGACCATATCCAGAAAAGACATTTTTTAAAATGTGTATTTGTGTATACTTGATCATTTCATGCCTGCTGTCTGGAATAACATCTTTTAGCTTTTGTTTCATGAAGCATGAGTCTTGTGAAACAGTAATGCTAGACAAAAACATTTCTTCAGAGTGATGAATTTTGTGCAGGTATATTTACTGGTCTGACTGGGGCCGCACACCAAAGATCGAGCGAGCCACAATGGCTGGCAACTTACGACAAGCTATCATATCCACTGATCTGGGATGGCCCAATGGGCTCTCCATTGATTTTGATGAAGACAAAATTTACTGGGCTGATGCACAAAAGTGAGTTGCAATTGTAGTTGAGTTTTGGGGGGTTTTTTGTAATCTGCAAATTATTTTTATAGACTTACATGTATCTGTAAAACCATCAGGTAAATTAGTCATGTTGTATTCTTCATTAAAATGGACTGCTCCATTATTGAACTGATTTCAGAGATCGAATTGAACGTTCCAACTTGGATGGCAACTACCGTGAAGTGATAGTGCAAAGTACAGTTCATCCATTTTCTCTGACTCTATTTGGCTATCATATTTACTGGACTGATTGGACGTTACGTAAGTACCAATTCTGGATTTAATGTTTGTTTTTAATTACTATTTTAAATTAATATACATGTATAGATACTGGCTGGACAGTTTGTTAGTGACTGTTCTAAATTTACTGTTCTTTCCATCACTGTTTTAAATTACAACCTGATTCTTGTAGTGGTAGGACATTATCTTATCCCAAACATTCCTGACTGCCTATGGCCCAGGCTTGTACCAGAGTTTTGTATATCACAATTAATATCTTTGATAAGGTTTTTGTTTTTGTTGACAGGTGGTGTATACCGGGCTGAGAAGCACACTGGAGCCAATATGAAAATGCTGGTACAAGGGCTATCAACAAGGCCCATGGGCATTATAGCATTTTCTGTTCAGCGACAGAAATGTAAGTAGACAATTTATTTGTTTTATTTTGAAAAATTGTTTTCTGGACATCTTTGCAACCATTAACAACAGGCACAACTTGTCCTTGTAACTAGTAACAGACATGTCTGTGCAACCACTAATATACACACCTTTGCAACTAGTAAAACAAGCACAACTAATTTTTTGCATCTGATAATAGGCATGTCTTTGCAACTAGTAACACACCACTAGCAGACGTAACTTGGCAAATTGGCACAACTTCATTCTCAAATCTGTTTATTATCAGTCAGCCAATCATTTAATAGGATGAGTTGGCCAGTCAAATCTGTATTTATAGTTTTCTAGCTCTATCCTGTGTATAATGCATTCCTTTGAGCATGTGGGAGATTTTTGTTTTTTTTTTCCACATGGCCAGCTTTACCATTGAGTATGTGGGATTTTGGGGAGCGACACTAAAGTGTCCTTGACTTTCAAGCACTTGAGATAGTTTTCTTGAGATAGTTTTTTTTCACATGGCCATCTTTATGTTGCATCGTTGGTTTAAAGTACTCATTAAAAAATAATGGTCATGGTCATTTGCTTGAATTTTCACTTGCAAGTCAAATTTAATTTCATTCTTAGGTCTGTTTATTATCAGTCAGTCACTTAATCAGATGAGTTGGTCAGTCATATTCATTCTCAGGTCTGTCTATTATCAGATGAGTTGGTCAGTTATATTTGATATCATGCTCAGGTCTGTATATTATATTGCTTACACATTAAATGTGTGCAGAATAATAGTTCATATTATTTTATAAAAAAATACAATTAATTTTACAACAGTTACAAGTCAATATGAAAGTTGTATGTACTTAACATTACAATAATTATTTATACACAGTAATATAAGAATTACATACACAGGTTAAAGCACCAATTGCATATATACAAGTTTTAATATGAGAATTACTTGTACAAGCTAATATGAGAATTACTTGTACAAGTAAATATGAGAATTTGAAGTTGTTATGAAATTACATGTACAGTTTAATGAGAATTACTTGTGCATATTTTAATATAAAGTATTTATGACATATTAAATAAGAATTTTAAGTGAATTTGAGAACTGAATGTGCAACAGAATATAAGAATTACATTTTACAAGTTGGCATGAGAATTACAAATATGAGTTTATATTAGAATTATATGTACAATTTAATATGAGAATTATGTGTACAGAATAATATGATAATTACTTACAGAAGTTAATACAGTTCTTGATAAAACATTAATGAGCAATAAGGTAAAGCATATTATTATTTCCAATTTATTATTAAATCTTGTGTTCCACATTCTCTTAGGTGCCAACAATCTTTGTGCCAACTACAATGGTGGCTGTAGCCATAGCTGTCACCCAGCACCCAATGGCCAGGTGGAGTGTGCATGCAATGAGGGAAGTGGTCTGGTAATTGGCAATAAAGGGAAAGTTTGCGTGCCTCAGAACAACACATGTTCCATCCAGGAGTTTATTTGTACCAATGGGCGATGCCTTCGTGAACGCTGGGTGTGTGATCTGGACAATGACTGTGGTGATGGATCAGATGAGGATCCTAACATGTGTGGCAAGTAAAATTAATTACATTAATGATATTGGTTGAGGTAGTACATCTTCATTTGGTTTTTTTTATGTTTGTATGCATTACATATTTCATTTACATACAAAATTGATTTAGGGACAAGGGGATATATATGCATTTGTTTTCTTTACTTTGTATATTATTTATCTACCATGAATGCAGTTATATTTTAAAAATATGATTTGAGAAAACAACATACAAAGCTCTTGTTTCTTTGAAAAGAAAACAGCGTATGTTAGCTGTTATAACAATATGAAACAAATTTATTTGACAGTGCTTATTTATGAGAAGTTGGAATTTTATGTAATAGTAATGAGTACGTTCAAATCAGTTAACACATAAACTCTAGTAATCTTAAATTCTGAATTTTGTAAAGAGTTTTCTTTTTTCAACAGCCTCTCATACTTGTGATCCCAAGTTTTTTCGGTGTGCCAATGGTCGCTGTGTACCTTTGCGTTATCGCTGTGACTTTGACAATGATTGCAGAGATAACTCTGATGAGCAAGGATGTGGTATGTATATGATGCACTAAACGGTTTTTTTTGCATCTGATTTTTACATGGCTTTAAATCTGTACTCATATATGATTCTTTATTTTAAAAATTGTAAACTAAATAGTTTTACTCATTTCCATCATCTTTGAAATATGATTCAATAAATTGAGTTATTTCCTAGTATGCTTTCTGCTTCTGTATGTAATTGTGTAGAATATCCTACCTGTGGACCAGACCAGTTTACCTGCAAGAATTCTTTCTGTATTGACAAAGCACTCAAGTGTAATGGGGTAGACAACTGTAGGGATGGTAACAGAACTGATGAGCTTGACTGCCGTAAGTAATTTCTGTTGTTAACAGAATGTTATTGTTCGTTTAATCATGTTGTATTGTGCGTGTGATTGGTTTTTTAATTCAAATGCAAAAGTTTTAAAATGTGGTAATACCTAAATTCTGCTTGATTCTTTTTTGCATTAGAGAGAGATACATTTCTGTGATTGTTTCTACAAATTTATTTGATCATAGATTGCATTGTGGATCACTTGTTTTCTGAAAATTTCTCATTTTTAATAACAAAAAAATTGAAACTTTTAGCCTGATTACTTGTATCGTCTATGTAAGTAAGTAAATATTTAGTAATACTATTAAATACTATCTCTTGGGACACATTTACCCAGCTAAAATAAAACTTGAGTATTTGGAAGTTATTCCTCATTGAACAATATTTTGTGTATGCTAGCTCCTCGGACATGTCCTCCCAATGAAGTCAAATGTCCAACTACAAATATATGCATCATTCGTCGTTACATGTGTGATGGGGACAATGACTGTGGAGACAACTCTGATGAGAATGTTATGATGTGCAGTCAAGTAACATGTGCTCCAGGTTAGAAAATAAGTTTCTTCAATAATGCATATTTTGTGTAGTTTTTCACAGTCAGTGGGAAAGGAAATCTTTTAATATAATTTTTTTTTTGTAAATGCCTTTGTTGAAAACAAGCATCTTTTAAAAAATTTGAGTCATGCAAACTGCATGACCTCACAGAAATAATCTGAATTAAGCAGAAACTATTATTTCATAAGTTTAGAATAGAAAGTTAAGATAATTATTGTTTATTGGGGCCTTATATGGCCTCACAGAGATAATCTGAATTAAGCAGAAACTATTATTTCATAAGTTTAGAATAGAAAGTTAAGATAATTATTGTTTATTAGGGCCTTATATTGTGTAAAGGAGGTAATATTATTTACTTATTTTAAGTGTCACAATTTTGCTTCTTTTTATGTTTTACAAATTTTTAAAAATTTCATTATTAAAAATTTATTTTAGTTAGAAAAAGTCGAAAGTAGCTTTTAAATGCTATTTTTAAAACTTTATTTTATAAGTTATTACTAACCAATGAATCTACAAAATATCACCAGCTTATAATCACATTTTCTCCATCATATCTTCTAGTATCAGATAATGATTTTGCCACATGTGGCATGTATGAATTTTCTATAACATTCTAGTGAACAAATGGCTTGGTTTATGACTGGTGCATATTTGTCTGGTGTATGGCTGGTGCATATTTGGTGTATTTGTCTGGTGTATGGCTGACACAAATAAGGTGTGTGACTAACACACGGAAACATACGTATATGGTGATGAGTTAAACACACACAAATAGTAAATGACTGAAACACACACACACAAGACTGGCAAAGTCTTGACTGAATAATTTACTTAACATTGTTTACAATAGGTGAATTTTTTTCATAAAAATGACCAGAAAATGTGCACACATTACCCACAATTCTTGTTTTTAAATTTAAATCTGTCTGGTAAAGAAAATAATTGATGATTTTCAAATTTCTTATTTTCTGGGTTGATCACAATGGATTTCAAGGAGCAGGAATTTGTTGCATAACCAAACAGATTTACATAAACATCAGTTTAATCTAGTGCATGTTTTGATGAAATCTTTCTTTGATGGTTTTAACGTTTCTTGTATATATTTTGATAAAGTCTTTGCTTGATGATTCTGATGTTTCTAGTAAATGTTTTGATGAAGTCTTTGTTTGATGATTCTGATGTTTCTAGTAAATGTTTTGATGAAATCTTTGTGTGATGATTTTGGTGTTTCATCATTAGGAGATTTCCATTGTGATAAAAGCCACAAATGTATTGCTAGTGCTTGGCAGTGTGATGGAGACAATGACTGTGGCTTTAATGAAGATGAGGGATCATTTTGCGGTAAATAAATTTGTACTTGATTTACTTGTAATCTTAATAATAATAACATGTTCAGTCATTATTTTATTTGTGAAAATTGTAGCAGAAATGGAGTTTGTAAATTATACAATATATGTATTAATACATGTAAACAGGAATATTCAAAATCATGACAAACACTGCGGTGACACCTGTCAGTGCTCTTTGTGTTGGCCAATTTTAATGTGAGTGTGGAAAATCTGTTTGTGATATACTTAAGCAGATTATGTAAAGCCAGTCAGTGTTCATTGTTTTGGCCGGTTTTAGTGCAAGATCAGAAAATCTTATTTTATGATGCACTTAAGCAGACTCTGTAACAGTCATTACTTATTTTGCAGCTGCAACACTTTTACTTAGTCAACATATAGTAAACAGACCTCATTTCTTATATGTATCTATTATTAGCTCACGATATATTTATGTACATATAGTTAGTAATGTTATTTAAATAATAAGATATCAGTCCTTTTTATGCAGGCATTTTCCTTAGTACTTTAATCATATGGAGTCTGCTGCACAAAACAATCTGGTTATAACTCCTTTTATTTTGCATAAATAAGCTTTTAAGATGACTTCACAAGAAAGTGAAATTAATGGATTAAAAAAATATTAATACAATCTTGTTAATGCTCAGTTTTTTGCCTCACATATAGTCATAAAGTGTAGAAAACAAGTTTAGTTTTTTTACATTTTCCCTGCATACATCATCATCATCACAGTTCTTTATACTACCTTATTTATTATTTTTAATCTCTTTTGGATAGCAAATTTAACATAATGTATCTCCTTGAAAATTATTATTCTGTTTTCCACTTATAAAAGTGTTTTCTTAAAAATATTGAAATAAGTTTGTTTAAGTTAGTGATCTTAGTTGATATTTTTCTTTTTCTTCACCTTTCACTATCTTATTAATGTCTGTAATGAGTTGTTTGGATAAAAACTCTTTTAATTTGTTTTTAACAAATTTTTCTTATTTCTTTGACAGCAACATTTAACAGAACTTGCCTTTCTGATAACTTTTCCTGCAACAATGGCCGCTGCATATCATCACGCTGGGTTTGTGATGGTGAAGATGATTGTGGAGATGGCTCTGATGAAAGTGCTGAACGCAATTGCAGTGAGTATATATATATTTATAGATGTCAACATTTCAGTTCAAGACATCCATTATGCATTGTATGTATGACAATAATCTTTACTTTATAAGCACTCAGTGTTTAATTTGCAATGTAATTAAATTGATGTAGCATATTTTGTTGCAATTTTGCTAATTATCTTCTCTGTCCCAAATTGTCAGTTGTATGCAAGTCTGTTCAGAACTAATGTGGAATTAAAATCACCGTTTCATCTGTAAGTCTCTATTCAGTCATTTCATCTACAGTCATTTACTTGTCTTGTAATTGCAGATGAACGCACATGCCCACCCAACACATTCACTTGTCAGTCTAATAAAGCACGCAACATGTACCCATGCATTGACATGTCACGGGTGTGTGATGGTTTCCGTAACTGTCGTGATGGGGAAGATGAACAGCAAACATGCCCTCCTCGCACTTGTCAGCCCTATCAGTTCCAATGTACTAATGGCATTTGCATCTCTTCACGCTTCAAGTGTGACCATGACAATGACTGTGGGGATAGCTCTGATGAGCCTCAAGATTGCAGTAAGTCCCTAAATGTTGTTGTTTATTTTATGATAAATAAAAGTGAGTATGATAAAAGATGATTGAATTATTTTAGATTATTGTGTGTTAAGTTTAGAAAATGAATTTATATCATACAACTAAAAATGTTGTAGTCAACATTATAGATACAGTATTTATTTAGGAATGGAGCTTATTTAAATTCTATTTTTAGATTACAGAACGTGCACACCCGAACAGTTTACTTGTGGAAATCAGCGATGCATACCCCGTACATGGGCCTGTGATGGTGACAATGACTGTGGAGATCACTCAGATGAAGCAGACAGCATTTGCAGTAAATATATTGTTTTTTTCCCTCACACCATACATGTACATTTAATACATATAGGCATACACACACATGTGCAACTCAAGATTTATTAATGGGTGCATACTTTATTTAATTTATAATTATACATTTTTTCATCATACAATCAGACAGCCAGTTAATAAGAAGTAAAGCTGCCATTGATCACTCATTCCCTCACAAGAGGACGAAGAAAAGTTTATAATAGCAAAAGAACTTACAATTCATGTTGCTGTCCCCTAGTCTGCTAGATGTCAGTTACTTCTTGCCTGGTGCCATGATTAGACATTTCCATCCAGCAAGGGTTGTGTTCTCCTTTTTTTCCTGTTGGGTGTCAGCCTTACATATCTGTTTGTAAAGTATTGGTCTCTTTTGTCTTGAAACCCTATCTGTCTTCAGTATTAAGATATAAAGTTTAATTTTCCTGTATTTTGGTTAGCTGAAAACTTTTTTATCTTTTGACTTTTGCAGTGTGACTAATTATGTATACTAATAGCGTTTACTGGTGCTATAGTAGAGTTTATGTGGGTGTTGTTTAATGTTGCTTCAATGATTGATGGAGGAGTTTTTGTCACCTTTTTTATTTGACAGTAGACAGGACAGCAACCATTTGACAAGACAGTGACATTGAGATATATACCATAGTGCATGCAGAAAAGAGACAGAAGTCTCAGATGTAAACATGAACAGAGACAATACACCAGATTTGCTAAGAAATTACTGCATTATTTTTTTCATGAAGTATGTGCGTCTAGGGTGTGGCAGAGGGAGGTGTCAGGAGATTTAAGAGAACATTATTCTGTTGACTGAAGGGGTTAGTAACTTATGCCATAGTGGCTCTGGCTCTGTCCTTTTCAGACATGGAATGAAAGCCATTGTTTTATTAGGTGCTTGCTAGAAACTTTGAGCATACTCACAAGAGTAGAGTGACTTAAAAAATCTTGTTCTTGTACCAGATACCTGCTATTGTTGTTGCCTCTTGACCACACCTTAGATTGTAAGTAACATGGGATATAGGTACAGTTTCTCTGCCTACTGACACACTAGAAGATGTTCTGTGACTAGGGATATAAGTTCCTACTGATACTTGTGAATGACTGCTGCAGTCTTTTAGGGCAATAGGTACTTGTCCAGATAAGTCCACAAGAGACACAACAGTGGATATGTTTACTGTCTTATTTGTACCAAAATGAGGTTAGCACTGGAGGATATTTCCATCTTCCCAACCACTACTAAAATTACAGCATTTCTCAATTGGTAAGAAAAATTATGTGCCATTATTTCCTAAAATTATTATCATTGGGGAGTGGACCAGAGGTTCCCATGCAACCTATGTTAATGCCAGGCACCCCTGGTTCATCAGGGGTACATAACCCATTCTGATGTCAACTCAGTGGATGTGGTATGTATGTACTAATCATCATGAGAATGATGAATAAAACATGACATGGACAACAAACATCAGAGCAAGACTAAGATGGTGTTATTTGTGCACACCACTTTTCCATATTATAAAACACCTTAAAAAATATTATTGAAACACCCCAATGTTCCATACATCCTAATTTTACATTTGTTTTTTTACAGATACCTTTCTCAATGTGTTTATTTACACACCCATTTTATTCATTGTTGTTTTCATACCTGTTTTTATTTTGGTTTTCCTCACATCTATTTTTTTTTCTCATTTGTCATCACTACATCCCTTTCTAATTTATTGTTCATGGTTTTTTTACTGTTGGGTCTTTTGCATATCTTTTTCTCCAATCATCTTTCTCACACTCTTCTTTCATATTCTGGTCTTTCACATATCTTTTTCTCCAATCATCTTTCTCACACTCTTCTTTCGTATTCTGGTCTTTCACATATCTTTTTTTCTATTTGTCTTTCTCACACTCCATTTTCACATTCTTATCATCCATTATACAATGTTTTCTTTGATTAATTTTTTTTGTTTACTTTGTTTTCCTATTTGCCTTGTATATACACCTTTTTGTATTGTATATTTGTCTTTGAAGCATTTTTGTTTCTCATTTGACTTTCAGGAACACCTGAACCCACCTGTCCTAGCAATCAGTTCAGATGTGACAATGGCCAGTGTATTCCTTATGAGTTGGTTTGCAACAAACAGATGAACTGTAAAGATGAGAGTGATGAACAGCACTGCAGTAAGTGTAAAACAAGTGATTAATGCCACTGAAAAATAAGATATGAATATGTGCAATATGAATATTCAATAAGATATGAACAGTGTGCAGTATGAGTATTAAATAAGACATGAACAACATGCAGTATGAATAATATATGCATATTCTGCTGTACAAATATGAAATACATGATCGGCATGTTGTTTGAGTGTAAAATAATTGAACAACATGTAATATGAGCGATAAATAAGATGTTGACAGAATGCAATATGAATATAAAATATATGCAATAGGAATATAAAATATATGAACAGCATGTGAAACAAGTGTAAAATAGTTTAACATTATGCACTGTTAGTATAAATAAATTGAACAGACATTCAGTATGAGTGTAAAATATGATATGAATGTATTTGGAGTAAGTGTAAAGTAAATGGTAAACAGTACTGCAGATGAACTGAAATACATTTGCACATATATCTTACTCTTAGGCTCCATTAATGATGTCTAACTCTTCAACTATGTTCCCACCTCTGAAACATCACTGTATACATTGTTTTGTGTTCAGTGATGACACACAATATTTATTTTATTTCTTGCTCTGTAATTAATAAATCATTGCCTTTTAAATAAAAGTGTAATACAAGTGCCAGTCAAAGACACAAGACCGAAAATGGTATTAAACTTTTTGTTTGGTTGTACCTTTTAAATAAAAGTGTAATACAAGTGCCAGTCAAAGACACAAGACCGAAAATGGTATTAAACTTTTTGTTTGGTTGTACCTTTTAAATAAAAGTGTAATACAAGTGCCAGTCAAAGACACAAGACCGAAAATGGTATTAAACTTTTTGTTTGGTTGTACCTTTTAAATAAAAGTGTAATACAAGTGCCAGTCAGACACAAGACCGAAAATGGTATTAAACTTTTTGTTTGGTTGTACCTTTTAAATAAAAGTGTAATACAAGCCAATCTGTGAATTTAAACAAATAATTACATAATGAAAGTTTAAAACTGAAATGCCCTATTAAACTCTTTTTCTCTCTGGCAAGTACAAGAAAGTTATGAAAGAAAAATTCTAGTTAAAAAGTAATTGTTTTGATTGTCAAACAACCAGATATACAGATAATAATTGTTGTTCATTGTGCCATTCCAGATATTGAAGAATTAAATGGGAACATTTTTTTGTGTGTACACAGATAATAATTGTTGTTCATTGTGCCATTCCAGATATTGAAGAATTAAATGGGAACATTTTTTTGTGTGTACACAGATAATAATTGCTGTTCATTGTGCCATTCCAGATATTGAAGAATTAAATGGGAACATTTTTTTGTGTGTACACAGATAATAATTGCTGTTCATTGTGCCATTCCAGATATTGAAGAATTAAATGGGAACATTTTTTTGTGTGTACACAGATAATAATTGCTGTTCATTGTGCCATTCCAGATATTGAAGAATTAAATGGGAACATTTTTTTGTGTGTACACAGATAATAATTGCTGTTCATTGTGCCATTCCAGATATTAATGAGTGTGCAAGTGCTCGCACTAATAAATGTCAGCAGAAATGTCTGGACACCCTGACAAGCTTTAAATGTCAGTGCAATGATGGTTATCGCCTCATGACTGACCGACATAATTGTAAAGGTGAGTTACAAACTTTCTTTTTCTCTTTCCCTCTAGAAATTGGATGGTAAATTGCTACAAAATTAATGCTGAATAGAAGAATCTTCAAACTCATCCAAACTTTAGCACTTGTCCAGTTTAACAGTTGATTCAATTTAATTAAACTTTGAAGACTGAAATGGTACAATAGCAGCTGAGTTTCTTGCTTTGCCTTAGTTGTGACTTTTATAACAGTGTTGGGTAATTTAATTTGCTGTATCAATGTCAATGAGTTGTTTTACTAATTTCATATATGAATGTCATTTATAATGAGAGTTTGTTTATTAATGTTTTCTTGGATATTTTTGCATTATTTGAATTTTATTTGATGTTAGATGACATTGAGTATTTGGCTTGTTCTTTGATTTTGAATTCAGTGAGAGTTTGTAATTTAATAGGTATCACTTAGAAAGTTTATAATTTAATTCATGTTAGGTGTCACTGAGTGTTTTAATTTAATGTTATTGGTAGGTATCATTAAGTGCTTACAATTTAAAATTTTCATAGATGTCCATAAGTGTTTTTAATTTCATTTCATGGCAGGTGTCACTGTGTTTATAATTTAAAATTTTCATATTAGATGTCCATAAATGTTTTAAATTTTATTTCACGGTAGGTGTCACTATGTGTTTATAATTTCATGTTGTGTGTCATTGAGCATTTATAATTTCATGCTGTTTTATATTTTAGAGTTTATTTATTTATTTATTTTATATCAGTGTCAGTATGTTTTTTAAAATTTAATCTGCAGATGTTATCTTTCAGAAAGTATTTGTAATTTAATCTTTAGATGTTAGCTGTCATCTTGTATTTGTAATTTAATCTGTCAGTGTTAGATGTCAGCTAGTATTTGTAATTTAATCTGTGAATGGATCTGTCAGCTAACATTTGTAATTTAATTTGCATGTGTTAGCTGTCATTTAATTATGTAATTTAATCAGTGGTTGTTAGCCGTCAGCTAATTTACTAATTTGATTGATGAATCTTAGACATTACTGATTTTTTTTGTTAATTTTTATTTGAGAAATGTTAATGAACGATGGAAAATATATGTGCACACTAAACCACTTTGTGAATGAATGTTAAAAAAAATAAAACAATTTTTTAATGTTACAGATGTGAAAGATGTGTATAAGGAAATTCGCTGGATTTGAAAACTGAAAATGTTGCTAAGAGTGTTAAGCAGTGTGATTTATTTTTATTTCAGACATAAATGAGTGTGAAGAAGAACCTGGAAAATGTAGTCAGGAGTGTGAAAACACAGAAGGCAGTTTCATTTGCAAATGTTCGTCTGGCTATGAAAAGCAGAATGATGGCCACACCTGCAAAAAGACAGACAGTGAAGCATTTTTTTTTCAGTTGTTAAATCTTTGCAAAATAATATATCTCTGTATACAGTTGTTTTATTTTGTAAACAAAATTTTAATGTCCAAAGTATTTTTAAAATGCTGTATAAATGTTGATTCTGTTAAATCTCTCCCAAAGTTTAAAATCACTTTGGAAGAGTACATAGGGAAGACAGAACACTTAATGCTTCTGGGAAGTTCTAGGCTCGTGGTAAAAGAATGTAGACACTCACCTAGTGGCTATCTTTTAATATACACCTAATGTCTCTCTCGCTCTCTCTCTCCACCTAGTGGCTATCTTTTAATATACACCTAATGGCTCTCTCTCTCTCTCTCTCCACCTAGTGGCTAATATACACCTAGCGGCTTGCTAGTATCTTCTACATTTAATAATTATTTTTACATTTTTTGGTGAACTTTTGGGTCGGAAAGAACTGTGGTCTTCTAGAATAATGATGGGTGATATCACTTTCTTAGCTGCTGGTAGTTTAATAAAAATACTAACAATACTAATATATATAATCAGCATAATTAAAGTCATTTTTCAAATATCCTGTTCTTTTATTACACTGTATTTTACATTGTTCTGAATTATTTTCATCTAGATGTTACTCCCTGGCTTATCTTTACAAACCGCTACTATTTACGTGAGCTGACCATTGAGGGAGAAAACTATCGCCGGATTGCACAAGGGTTTGAAAACCTTGTCTCCTTGGATTTTGACATTGCCAATGATTTAATTTACTTCTCAGATGTAAAGACACACAAAATCTTGAAGATTTTTATCAATGGAACTCAACAAGAGACAGTTGTTCAGCATGATGTTCCCAGTGTTGAAGGCATTGCTGTAGACTGGATTGGCAGGTAATTACTTATTAATTTACTTTTTTTTTGATTACTAATTAATTTAATTTATATTTTAATTTGATCTTTTCCTTCTGCTGTGGAAAGTAACATTTCTCTATATACAGCTATCACTTATCACTTCATCATTTAAGACCATTTGATGAATCCATGGGAAAAATAAATGTGTTAAGGTATTATATAATTGATTTTACTGTGTGCGGAGGTAAGCATTTCTATCACTTTAGTTTTCTTTGATGCATAACTTTAATGAGCTATTTTTAGTTTTGAAATTGTCTCTCCTGTTAAATAAAACCTTTTCTATCTTACAGCCAGACAGTCATTTTATAGAAATTACCCATAATTTTGACATGCATACAAGCCAGAGATTAAGGAGGACCTGCCCCTTCAGAGAAATGGAAGATAATAGCTTAAAACACCTTACCCAGCTGGTTGTTGTCTCTTTTTGTCCACTAGATTCTAGTACCTCTTTCACTTGGATCCATCTTGGATATTTTGTCAAACCAGGGTTGTCTTTATTTTCTGTCTGGCATTGGCCTCCCACGCTTACAGATTGAAGTTCTCTTCTTTTGTCATGTCATTGTTTTTATAAGTATTATGATGCCCCCTTGTTTTTATAAGTATTATGATACCCCCTTGTTTTTATAAGTATTATGATACCCCCTTGTTTTTATAAGTATTATGATACCCCCTTGTTTTTATAAATATTATGATACCCCCTTGCATTGTTTTTAAATGCAATAACAGGAGAACATTTTTCTTTTATAAGGTGGTTTCTCACATACCTTACATACTCTCCTACAAACATTTTTCATGTGGTGAGTGATGTTATTATCCTCTTGAAGGAGGTTGTTGATGACATCACCTTTCTGGTGGAGTTTATTAACAGAAGAGCACAGTGCACTGCCATGACAATAATTGTGAATTATTGTGTGTTGGATGTTAGTGCAGAGGAGAGCTGCATTGTAGAACTATTTTGCCATCCTTTGAAAAGGATGCATTGGTTGCCACCCTCACTTGCACTAACAAGTAATTGGTTTTTGTTCTTGGTAGTAAAGAAATTTTCTTTGTGCATTCTCCCCTCCGCCTTGTGAATATAGTCTATCAGCAACCATGAATGAAATACATAAGTATCTTTTTCATTCTACTAAAGAAAGGGATTTACATTCTTTTGGGCAATGAACAGAAGTTGGGGTGGGAAGAGGCTGACAGGCTACCTTTGAAAAAAGATCAGAAATGGCCAGAAACAAAGTAATATGCCCTTGGAAATGTACTTTACAATGGTGCACCTTGTCAGATAAGACAAATAATACACCCTTGGAGATGTACTTTACAATGGTGCCCCTTGTCAGATAAGACAAATAATACACCCTTGGCGATGTACTTTACAATGGTGCCTCTTGTCAGATAAGACAAATAATACACCCTTGGAGATGTAATTTTTGTATACTGATTTACGAACTTGCAGGCACTGGGCTTAAACAGATCATAAGAAACGTGTATAAACAATCCTTGAAAATGTGCCTATATTCTTTTAGGGTGCATCAACTAATATTGACAATATCCTATATAACTGAAGTTACTAAGCAACTGTACTGGTTTTAACATTGAAATTAAAGTAAACATCTTGGGGCTCAGTGCAAGTGTTATTAGGAGCATAAACAACTGTACTGTTGATACATGACACATGAGAAGGAATGTGTGTCATGAATTGATATCATACTAGTAGTACTGTGTTGGGTTTACATTATAATTAATGCATTTTTACCAATTGTTGCAGAAAAGAGCATCAGGTTGCATATATGAAATGAACATCTTGAAATGATTTTGCAGAAAGCTGTACTAAATAGTGTATTGAAATTAACCTTTTCTTGCACTGATATTGCAGAAAGCTGTACTGGGTTTGTACATTAAATTAACCCACATCTTGTGTTGATACTACAAAAAAAAGTTGTACTAAGTTGTACATTAAAATTAACCTATGCATTGCACTAATATTGCAGAAAGTTGTACTAAGTTGTACATTAAAATTAACCTATGCATTGCACTAATGTTGCAGAAAGTTGTACTGGGTGGATGGTAAAAAGGGAGCCATTTACGTAGCTGAGATGAATGGGACCAACCGTCTTGCTTTGCTTCGCACAGGTGTACGGCGGCCTCGAGCTATTGTCACTGATCCTTTGAATGGGTAATTGCCTCCTGCCTAGGTCTCTTCTTTCTGACATAATTAATATCTCAGTTGTAAGTGACATATTCTAGCAAACAGATTATGAACTGAGTTCTTTGTTTTTTTAATTGACATATTCTAGCAAACAGATTATGAACTGAGTTCTTTGTTTTTTAATTGACATATTCTAGCAAACAGATTATGAACTGAGTTCTTTGTTTTTTAATTGACATATTCTAGCAAACAGATTATGAACTGAGTTCTTTGATTTTTAATTGACATATTTATGCACACAGGTAAGTATACAGAGTTCCTCTTATTGTCAATAATTATAATATATTTATACAAACAGGTAAGTATACAGAGTTCCTCTTATTGTAAATAATATATTTATACAAACAGGTACTTGTACTGGAGTGACTGGGGAAGCAGTCCTTACATCGGTCGCATGGCTCTTGATGGCACAAATATCAACACATCTTTCGTGACCAGCAAGATGGGCTGGCCTAATGCCTTGACCATTGACTATGAGACCAACCGACTGTGGTGGGCAGATGCTCACCTTGATATTATTGAGTGAGCTGTGAAATTCTTCACTTTATAAATCTGAAAACAGCACTGTTTTGTGTTTATTTGTATTTTATATATATATATATATATATATGTTTATGTATTGTTTATTAAATACAGTAAAATCTAGAAATTAAGCTACCTAAAATGTTTGAGTAACTGGATACACATGTAAAGAAAATCAGATTTATTTTATTTTATAATTTAAAATAAAATTCTGATGTCAGTTTTTACCTGCTAAGGTCTGACTGGCAGACTTGGTTGGTATGTGTGCTTCCAGTATATTTCATCTGATTTTGCACAGGAGAGATTGGCTGGGGGGAGGGAATGGATGGGAAATGGGCCTAACTAGGGTCTTTGCAAGTGGATGGTATTGCTGTCCTTAAATCCTTCTTAAACTTTTGTGTTGCATCTATTGGTTCTTGCATGAGAATAGGGATGTGTGTGCATTGTTTAGAAAGTCCTTTACTTTGTTTTGCCCCCTCTTGGGGATATATGTAAAAAGTTGAATGAAGAATAGTGAGATATTTGACTTGGGGATATATGGGAAAAGATGAATGAAGGGATAGTGAGATATTTGACTTGGGGATATATGGGAAAAGATGAATGAAGGGATAGTGAGATATTTGACTGGTTTGTGGACATCTTAGAAAAGCTTACTTTGTATCTAAAATAAAATTTTACAAATTTATTCAAAAACATAAATTCCAAAATGTATTCACTAACACATATTATTAACTCTTGGAATTGCAATTAACTTAACAATTTCAGTCATCATTCACCAAAAGTGAATCATAACAATGGCTATTGAATTTGTGACTAGATTTTAGTAGATTTCCTTATAAAATATGTTGTTCTTTATAAAATAGAGATTCTTTAACTTTTTTTATAAGTTGTGATGGCACTTACCATGTATAAATCTGCATTGCTGTATTAGGTAGTTTGCTGTGTTGTCATAAGTAGTTTGCTGTGCTGACATAGGTAGCCTACCGTGCTGTCACAGATAGGTTGTTGTGCATTGTCCTTACACTGGAATATTAGGAGTTGAAGCTAAATAAATATAATGATGTTGTACCCAGACCTGGATATTTTTTAATTAGGAGTTGAAGCTAGATAACTGTAATGATGTTATACCCAGACCTGGATATTTTTTAATTAGGAGTTGAAGCTAGATAACTGTAATGATGTTATGTACTGAATTGGATTCTTTTAATCTGTACTATTTAATCTTTTAAAATAATAATGCTTTCAAAAAAACATCTAAACTGCTGTAATCCAATGCACATTAATTCTCCCAGCTCTTATTGCAAACTGGCTTCATATGAACAGCCATCTTTATAATAACATTTAGTAACTAACTTGTGTTCATTTGATGTACTATGAGCATTTCTCATGCAACCAATAGATTCACTTAACTAGCATGTCCATCATCCATCTTGCTGGATGTCTGGAAGTTATAGATTATAACGTACAGTAATATTTTTATGCATGCTTTTATTGTTTTATGATTATAAAATATTTGTTATAGAACAGTTAGCATTACTGAAATAATGTTTTGAGATACGATTTGAGCATAAATATTTAAGTTCTTTTATTTGAATGAAGATTTCTTTGTCATTGTTGGGATAATTTGGGGATTTTATTTTTGGTTTTTAATTTTGCTAATAACTTACTCAGAATTATAAATAATGTTTCTTACAAAGATTCATCAATGTGGATGGTACAGGACGTCGTACAGCGCTGGAAAGTGTACCTCACCCATTTGCTATTGCTGTGTTTGAAGATTGGATGTTTTGGACAGACTGGAACCACCTCTCCATAGAGCGAGCCAACAAATTTACAGGAGAGAACCATACCATCCTGCTCAATGTGACCCAAAGACCCATGGATATCCATATCTACCATCCCCTTAAACAAAAGAAAGGTGTTGATTTCTGTTATTATGCCAAGAATCTTAATAAAAAAATATTTATCTATCTCCATTTAAATTTTATGATCTGCTTATATAAAAACTGTTTTTATTTTACCAGCAGTCTTTTAATCTTCATATTGGAAAACAATCATTGACCCAGTAGCATTCCAAATATTTTGATCCACCCAATAGTATTAAAAATAATTTTCTCACCTTACCTCCCATTTATCAATCTTCAGACCTTCCTCTAAAAATTCAACCATTCCAACTTGCCCCACCCCACCATTCAGCCTGTCTTAACTACCCTTGGGTGTTCACTCCTGTCATGTTCATATCAATGAAAGTATTTAGACCATTGACAAGAACAGCTACATGAAACTGTCTAGATTGTCTTTACAGACTTGCAGGAACCCACTCATTCTGGCATCATACTTGATGGACTTGATGAAGTTCCTTCAGTGTCCTCAGAATGCCTGTAAATATAAATAGCATTTTTGTCAAGAACCCAGTTTAGTCTTTGACAGAAATGTGAATTTTGAATTTGGCAGGAGTGGGATGGTAATCCTCTTTACTATCTTTAGTTTTTATCTTAGAGATACATCTCCTTCAGCTTCTGACCTTTCACTAGGTCTACGCAGGTATTCAACTTGCCCTTGCCTTCTTTCATAATTACAAACTTGTTTCTTTTTCCTGATTTTGTTTTTTGCTTGTGTGAACTTCATGCATAAGAATATAAGCAAGAACAATTGTAAAAATATCACTGAAAAACTCCTACCTTCTATTTGAGATTTGTATATACATTTGCTTAATGTATGATGGAAAAAAATTTCTGGAGCAAAATACCGGTAATACTCATCAGATGTGTACACACCATAAGCCTCCTGGCTATCTTGTCAGCCATACATTTTGGAAACAGATATAAACCCAGTGTGTGCTAAAAAGAAAATCCTATTTTACTTTTAAAATGTTTTATTTAATGACAGCCATTAAACAGTTGTGAAGAAAATCTTGATTTTCCTTTATTTAACGAGGGTCAAATATTTTCTTTTCAAATATTGATAATGTAAACAGCTAGTTATAAAAACAAAATTAAACATTTGTATCATTGCCAGATAACCTACTCAACTAGGTATGAAACCAAGTATGTCATTTCTGCAAGATATTCTAAATGCATTTTATGAATTCAAAATAAAACATTTGTGTTCTCTATGACAGATATGCTAACAATCTTTACAGTTAATTATAAAACTACCCATTTTGCTGGTACCAAAAAATGCTTTATTATCAGCATCGTCTGATTTACCAGGTACATTAATAAAAGAATATGTTTTTATTTTCTGGTAAATTTATTTTGTTTTTTTTGTTTTTCCTATTTTTCTACAGGTAGCAACCCTTGTGGAACCAACAATGGTGGCTGCTCTCACTTGTGCTTGATATCTCGTGGTGGTAAGAGCTTTAGGTGTGCTTGTCCAGAGTACTTCCTGCTGATGGCAGATAAACAAAACTGCATGGCCAACTGCTCATCTTCCCAGTTCCGTTGTGGACCAACTGATGACCGCTGTATTCCACTTCTCTGGAAATGTGATGGAAACAGGGACTGTCTGGATGGATCTGATGAACCTGAAGATTGTCGTAAGCAATGCAATTAGTGGTTCCTTGCATTTATTCTGTGTATTGCTCGGAATTTTAGTATAGACAAAAACTATAGATAGTTTTTGAAGGCAGAGAACAACTTATTAGACACCATTTGACAGGATATGGTGTGTGATGCATGATGCATGTAATTCAAGTGTTTATTTTATTTTTCAATTTTTATTTGTTTTATTCCCATCCATATGTCCAAATGTGCATGATATAGGTGGATCGTATATACAAGCCAAGGCCAAGGTGCCCCCCCCCGGAGATAAAAGATTAAAGTAATCACTGAATAGCTTGACTCTTTTTTAGAGTAATCTCCCTTACTCGAAATGTTGCAAACCTGCGCATATCCAAGTCATATTGATATTTGTCTTTTCCTTACTTTTTGTTAGCTGATATCTTTGTTGTTTGCCTTCTTTGTTGATCTGATAGTGTCCTGACTGGCTATTTTTACTTTGAATATAGCCACACATAAAAATAACTTGATTCCCATTCCCTTGTGTAAGATGTACTGACTGCAAGTGTGATAGGATATGTATGCTTTGTAAATTCCTGAATATTTAACTATGTTGGTACATATATTTTCCTATGGTTATCTGTCATATACCCACCCCTGGTTCCTATAGCTAGCAAGCATGGAACTAGCCTCTGTGTCTGCACAACTAGAAATGACAGACAATAACAAAACACTGATGCACTAAGCCCTTTCAGACATACACTTCTTGCTATCTGAATGCAGCTGCATGAAAGAGACATCTTAGTTGATGGTATTGTCTTGTTGACTGAGGGTGGCACAAACTGCACACTTCAGTCAATTTGATGAAAACATTACCTTAAGCACAGATTCTTGTTTCTACTACTACATTTTTGTATGATTCACAAATGAATGAATGCCCTATTTGGCCTCAGGTACCAATCTCTGGGTTTTGTGCTGCCTCCCTAGAGGATGTATGTGACTTAAGGAAATAGATATTTTCTCCCATCTACTATATTGTACACCCACAGTCATTTAAATCTCAAGACTGGAGTAGACTCTGCTAGATGAATTTTCGCCAAAGAAGGTAACAGTAATCCTTGCTCATATGAAATGGTTAGTACAAAGGCCAGAATTGATTCAGTAACAAATTTAGGTATTTAGCATAGAAAATGGCACAGTAGGGGCAATGTCCCAAACCTCTGTTATAAGATATCCAGTCTTGTTAGTGTTCAGATCCTCCCTGCCTTCTCACTTGTCTTGTTGGTACCTCACCTATTATGCTAAGATAAATTACTTTCAACAAGGGGCATGCAGCCAATTTTGTTCTTGAATGTTGTGTCCCTTGGGAGATTGCTTCACAGCTTTCTGCCTTGACTTGTATGTTTGTGTATATGACCCTTCTAAGGTGTGCACATCTGGTAAGTATCCAGAGCTTTATATGAAACAAATTGTTGAAGACTATTTAAAAGGTCTGATTTGTGCTGTTTAAATAATTATTATTTTATTTTTTGTTTTTAATTAAATGAAACATAAGCAAAGTAAACAGTTTATTTTTTTTTTTATATTTGTCTCCTCATGATAATAAACAAGCAAATATTACATTATTTTAATGATCTAATACTACAAAATAGATTTCTTCTATTTCAGCTGAGAAAAAGTGTCCTCCTGGACAGTTCCAGTGTCGCAACGGCAACTGTACTTTGCCTTTCAGTGTTTGCGATCTTGTTGATGACTGTGGGGATAACTCTGATGAAGATGATTGTGAAATCCGTCCATGTGAATCTTGGCAGTTCCGCTGTACTAATCACAAATGTGTGGCCAAAGCTGTAGTTTGTGATAAAGATGATGATTGTGGTGATGGCTCAGATGAAAACAACTGTGGTCAGTAATATTAAAATGTGTGCAGTCAGAATGCAAATAGTTATGTTCATATATAAATGCTATCACATTTACTATTCTGATATTTGAAGGCTCAATGAATTGGTGTGAGGATCAAGATAAATGTACAGTAAGAGGGCCTGTAAATGTAAACTATTATCTATAATGATATTTTTATTATATTTCATTTAGACTATTAAATTTTATTATTATTATTATTATTACTATTATTATTAAGCCTGTTCTGACATATAATTCTTTGGCCAAAGGCTGTAGTCTGAAAGGCCAACTCACTAATATCTCTGCATGTGAACACATCTATTCTTACTGTGAAGCTATTCTGTAGCTAATTTATCACAGCTGGAGAAAAGTGGTGATCACTATATTTGGAGTTAAATCTGGAGTATAAAACCATTAGTAGTATATTTTGACTCGAACAAAATAAAGTCTAAAACCACTGGTAGTTTATTGTGATTGGAGCAAAAGTTCACAATAGAGAAAAAGACATATTTGACTTTGTGAGTTTAACATTGTCTTGCAATATTTGATGCTGTTGGGTTGTCAGTGATGTAAAGAATGACTTGTTTGTTGTAGGCATCAAAACATGCTCATCAAACCAGTTTCAATGTGACAATGGTAACTGCATTCCCAAGTCCTGGATGTGTGACTACGACGATGATTGTTTTGACAAATCTGATGAAAAAGAAGAATTTAATTGCTGTCAGTGTTGCAAAGTCTTTATATTTTTATAAGTATATATTTTCACTTTCTTTATTGTGTAATAATCTTAAAGAAATAATTAAAACTGTGATGCAAAGATTTGCTTGCATATTGTTAATTTTGGCAAAGTTTGCATTGACTCATTTTATAAACATACGATATAATTAAAAATGTGATGCAAAGATTTGTTCTTGCTGGAGAAAGAAAAGTACAACTTGCTGAACATAGGGCAGCAATCTTCAGGAAATTTAGTGACGTCATGTAATTCATATTTTGCCTTAGACCTAGTTTCTAGATTATTTACATTTCTTAAAGATGGAATGGACAAATGACTGAACATCTATACTGAATCCAGTACAGACTAACATGGTAGTAAGGTGTCATAGGTCTGTAAGAGTTATCATTAAACAGTTGGGTTGTCTTAGGTGCCATAGACATGCAAGATATCTCATTAATAGGTGGATTGTCTAAAGTGTTGTAGACATGAAAGATATCTCATTAATAGTTGGGTTGTCTTAGGTGTCATAGACATGCAAGATATCTCATTAATAGGTGGATTGTCTAAAGTGTTGTAGACATGAAAGATATCTCATTAATAGTTGGATTGTCTTAGGTGTCATAGACATGCAAGATATCTCATTAATAATTGGATTGTCTAAAGTGTTGTAGACATGAAAGATATCTCATTAATAGGTGGATTGTCTAAAGTTTTGTAGACATGAAAGATATCTCATTAATAGGTGGATTGTCTAAAGTTTTGTAGACATGAAAGACATCTCATTAATAGGTGGATTTTCAAAGGTTCATAGATCTGTGAAAAACATCCATTAACAGCTGGATTGTCTGTATTATTGATCTGCAAAAATCATCCATTAACATCTGGATTATCTGTATTATTGATCTGCAAAAAAACCAACATCCATTAACAGCTGGATTGTCTGTATAATTGATCTGCAAAAAAATCCATTAACAGCTGGATTGTCAAGGTCCTACATGCACTCATTAGCTATATGTTAGTGAAGATACATTGTAGTGGGGAGAGACACACACAGAAACCCTTCTACATCTGGGTTAATGTTCTCTCCTTTTGATTAGAATTAACCAGCCAAAGCCTTCTTTTGATTAAAATTAACCATACCAATGCCTTCTTTTGATTAGGATGGTCTGAAGATTTGCCTTATCTATTGTGATTAGAATGGTCCCTGTACTTAGTATACCCAATTCTTCCATTTGAATTTTATGGTCTTTGGATTTATCATACCCATTTTCTCCTTTTGAATGTGATGGTCCCAAATACCTGATAAATTTCCATTAAAAAATTTCTTCTTGAGTATTTATGTTATTTGAAACAACTGCAAATATCACTTAACATTGATTTTAGGAGGTCCAGAATTTCTGTTCCCTACCACCAAACTCTGCACCACAAGCTGCTGGGGAGGTGGGGGTGGGAATGAATGATGGTACATTGACAATTTGGACAAGACTTTCATTTGCAGAATTCCAACTTTATTGTTTTACAAGGTTTGCGGGGGAGGGGGGGGGGAGTATTCTGTTCTAGCTACTAGCTACTTTTTCCAGGCAGTTGAGTTTCTGTTAATAGCAACATTTATATATCTGTTCAGAACAGTTCACAGCAAATCAGACACTCTGGACAGCAATGTATTCTACTTTACTCTCCCATATTTACTATATACAGTTTTACTCTCCCATATTTACTATATACAGTTTTACTCTCCCATATTTACGATATATAGTTTTACTCTCCCATATTTACTATATACAGTTTTACTCTCCCATATTTACTATATATAGTTTTACTCTCCCATATTTACTATATACAGTTTTACTCTCCCATATTTACTATATACAGTTTTACTCTCCCATATTTACTATATACAGTTTTACTCTCCCATATTTACTATATACAGTTTTACTCTCCCATATTTACGATATATAGTTTTACTCTCCCATATTTACTATATACAGTTTTACTCTCCCATATTTACTATATACAGTTTTACTCTCCCATATTTACTACATACAGTTTTACTCTCCCATATTTACTATGTACATGTACTGAACCAGATAGAAAATAAATATCCTCCTTCCTGAATTGCCAGCCAAAGAAGTAAGAAAACTTAGACTCACTTCTATTCTCAAAGTCAGTCAAAAAATCAAATACAGAACCAAAGATCATATTTAAAATGTGAGCTCTATCTGGTGTACCAAAACAAAAAAGACCAAAGTCTCTAAGTTATAAATAATATATCAGCAGCCAAGCAAATAAGCTGAAGAATGAGGGCATTTTTGCAAGGTAGTGTGGGTATAACTATGAAGCAGGTTGTCTGGTTTCAGCCAGAAAAATGGGGTATTTTGCAAGGTAGTGTGGGTATAACTATGAGGGAGGTTGTCTGGTTTCAGCCAGAAAAATGGGACATTTTTGCAAGGTAGTATGGGTAGAACTATGAGGGAGGTTGTCTAGTTTCTAGTACCTTCTAATTTCTGTTATCTACTCTTGGAATCATGAAGCTTCCAGGCTCATCACAGATTGAACTTGAACAATAACTATTTTTAACAAGGATGGGTTTGTTTGCACTGCATTTTTTCTCTAGATATATTGTTATTGATGACATTTTTTCTCTAGATATATTGTTATTGATGACATTTTTTTGTGCATTGAAAGATTGTCATATTTTATCTGAGATTTTCAAGGCTTGTCCAGGACTTGCATGTTACTAATAATCGTAAATCTTTGCATGCTTCAGCATTATTCATAGAGTAATTGGTGTTCAAAAGTAGATGAGAATTTGTTTAATTTTATTTTTCTATACAGCAAACAAAACTTGTAAGACAGATTGGTGGAAATGTGAAACTAACTACCGTTGTGTCCCCAATTATGCACTTTGCGATGGGGAAGACGATTGCCGTGACAACTCAGATGAAAAGAAAGAAAACTGTCCTGTATGCCATTCAACAGGGGACTTCACCTGCAAGAACAATCGCTGCATTCCTAGACGCTGGATGTGTGATTTTGATGATGACTGTGGAGATGGTTCTGATGAAGATCCTGATGTGTGCAGTAAGAATCTTGAAGTATTTAAACAGAAAATAAAATTGACATTGATTTTTTTAAACTGTTATACTTAAATACATTAAAGCTCTAAATTCATTAAACAGTGTTTTATTTTACCACATTAGAACTGTTCATTCATTAAACATTGTTACACTTTTACATTAGAACTGTTCATTCATTAAACATTGTTACACTTTTACATTAGAACTGTTCATTCATTAAACATTGTTACACTTTTACATTAGAACTGTTCATTCATTAAACATTGTTACACTTTTACATTAGAACTGTTCATTCATTAAACATTGTTACACTTTTGCATTAGAACTGTTCATTCATTAAACATTGTTACACTTTTGCATTAAAACTGTTCATTCATTAAACATTGTTACACTTTTGCATTAGAACTGTTCATTCATTAAGCATTGTTACACTTTTGCATTAGAACTGTTCATTCATTAAACATTGTTACACTTTTGCATTAGAACTGTTCATTCATTAAACATTGTTACACTTTTGCATTAGAACTGTTCATTCATTAAGCATTGTTACACTTTACTATAATGGAACTATTTATTCAGTAAACATTGTTTCACTTTACTATTACAGAACTATTTATTCAGTAAACATTGTTTCACTTTACTATTACAGAACTATTTACTCAGTAAACATTGTTTCACTTTACTATTACAGAACTGTTTATTCACTAAACACTATTATGCTTTACTATTACAGAACTGTTTACTCAGAATTAAATATTGTTACACTTTATTACATTAGAAGTGTTAATTAATGAAACATTATTAAACTTCATCAAGGCCTGCTAAGAGGAATTCCAGGTCCTTGAGCTGCATAGGGAAGGGGTGGGTTCCAGCTCACTTCCAAAGATTAAATAAGAATAAAAATATCACTTTCTTTTTGTAGTGAACTAGCAGTGCTATACAGAAATAAGAGATTTGATTCTTGGCTAAATTCATTTTTTATTGCATCATGCTACCATTTCTTCTTGTAATACAATTAAATACTCCGAAAACACAGAAACTGTCACAGTGTTCACAAATTTGTCAGTCACATAATTTTCTTTAACTGTCTTCTTGATGTGATTTGGCATAATACCCATAATAATAATAATCATAATAATAATAATTTTTACAAGTAATTGTTTCATATCCATTTCATTAATGCATGTATTTTATACATAATTGCAGCTGATTTTGTGTATCAGTATTGCATCTAGTCTAACATTAAATCAAATGAATTTACTTGCATAAAAATCTAACATTTGTGAGATGTGTAGATATCTTGTTTATTTACTGGACTTGTGATTGTTTATAGTTTTAGTTTGCCTAAATTATAATTTACGCAAAACATGCTTTCCCAAAGATGTATAATATATAGAAATGGATTGCCAATCAAAAGAATTAGAGTATCAGGGTATCAAATTTATTTACTTTTTTATAAGATAACTCACTTTGTGGAAATGTATTTGTTTAACTTTGCTTTTTGAGTGACATTTATCATATTACCTACCCTTTAGTTTTTATAAACATTATCATCTTGTAGTGTTTATAAACATTATTCATCTTGTAGTGTTTATAAACATTATTCATCTTGCCTTTGTGTCTTTTTGTTGACATTACTGTCTTACCCTTACATCATTGTAGATATTACCATCTTACTCTTGTCTCTGGTTTAGACATCCATAACGTTATTCTTCTCTAGTTTAGATGCCTATAATCTTACCATTGTCTCTGGTTTAGATGTCTATAATCTTACCCTTTTCTCTGATTTAGACGTCTATAATCTTACCCTTTTCTCTGATTTAGATATCTATAACGTTATTCTTGTCTCTGATTTAGACGTCTATAATCTTACCCTTTTCTCTGATTTAGACGTCTATAATCTTACCATTGTCTCTGGTTTAGACGTCTATAATCTTACCCTTGTCTCTGATTTAGATGTCTATAATCTTATCCTTGTCTCTGATTTAGATGTCTATAATCTTATCCTCGTCTCTGGTGTAGATACCCTTGTCTCTTGTACAGACATGTACCATCTTACCTTAGTCCCTTGCAATATACATGTATCAACATATCTGTCTCTTGAATACGCTCATACATCATATGTTTTGGTCTTGCAGTAGATATATATCAACTATTCATGTCCACTGCAATAGATGTTATTGACATACCCTTGTCTTTTTCAATAGACACATTCAACTCATCTTTGCCCCTTGCAATACACATTTACCAACTTACCTTGTGTTTTGCAGAGAATCTGTACCGCAATTGTTCTGAATCTGAATTCCGCTGCAAAAACCAAAAATGTGTTCAGGGTAAATGGCGCTGCGATCAAGATGATGACTGTGGAGATGGCTCAGATGAAGATCCAGAGTTCTGTCGTAGTAAGTCCATGCATTGCTCACATAGGAATAGTTGTTATAGATGAATTGGCAGTAAAGTATGATCAGATTTTGAGAAGAAAGGACAGTAACTCAATAAAGGCAACTGATTGTTTTATTGTATTGTTGTTTTTCATAATATCTTTGGAAAGACCTTGTTTACACGGTACTTTAGTACAAGTGTTTGAAAAGCACTCTGACAAATTATTCTGCAATCTGTATTAATAAATATGGTCATTTGTAAAGAATAAAATAGCATATTTATTATGTAAAATATTTTTTGCTTCAGATGAACATACATGCCACTATCAGATAAAGATGTTCACTTAAACTTTTGAGAGATATGAACTTAAGGAAAGTTATGATACTTTCAGACAAATATGTTTGGTGGCTTATATCACTTTTATAATATGTAAGTAATTATGTTTTTCTGGTTGGAAAAGGACAGTAATTCAACAAAAAGTGACAGATTGCTTTACTGTATTATTGTTTATAAATAATTTCTTTAAAGACAACTAGTGTACATTCTTTTGTAAAGATGGTTCTGCTGCTGATTTTTATACAGCTTATCTAATGTTTCTTTGAATTAATTACACTTTTACCAGAAAATTTTATCGTAATTTTCATTCTCTTTTGTTGTCTTTCTAGTTAAAAGTGATTGTGATGACAGACAGTTTACATGTGCCAGTGGTCATTGTATCAGTCCACTCAGCTTATGCAATGGTCACCGTGACTGCTTGGATGGATCAGATGAGAGAAACTGCCATCCTAAATTCCCTTCAAAGACATTCTGTCCATCTGATCAGTTTCAATGTTATAACCATGTAAGTGGTTTGGCTGGAGTGTGTATTATCTCTTCATGCTCAGTAATGACAGCAGTAGGAGTTTTCATAACCTTAGTTCTGATTACAAATAATACTGTAAAGGTATAATGACAACATTAGGAGTTTTCTTAGTCTTATTGTAAATACAGGCTACACCATAATGCTTTAATGCCAGTGTTGACAACATTAGGAGTTTTCTTAGTCTTATGAGAATACAAGGCATGCCATAAGGGCTTTAATGCCAGTGTAATGGGCAGTGCCCATGGGCAAATTACACTCCTTTTTCAATTTTTCTTTCTAATTTTCTGTTTCCTTTTTAATAACTGAAAATTAATATTGTGTGATGTACTAATTATTGTTAAACAATAAGCCACTTGAAAGTTAACAATAATCAGCCATGATCACAAGCAGAGGAATTAGGTAAAGACCATTGTCTCTGCATGAGAGATGTAATGGGGAGGTAATTAGTAAGTGTGGTTTATGTTAAAGGGATATGTTATAATAAAATATGGTTACTTTGAGTTCCAGTCATGATGTGCATGAAGTTCCATTCCTTGTGGTGTGTTGAGTAGCGCACATAAAAATTCTGGAACATTCTTGATGTGCTTTTGATAGTTCTTGACAATTCTCCAGGGAGTGCTTTGTGAGTGCATTGAAGATTCTGGAACAGTTGTGTAACATGCCTAGAAGGGGCATGTTGAACCATCATCTGATAAAAAAGAAAGTAATTTGTTGCAAACAGCGTGATTGTGAATACGTGCCAGTGCCAGCTGCCATCATTGAAAAGGTTATGTACATTGACTATATTTTTCTAAACTCCACTCTCATTTCTGTGATGAATTATGCCTATGAACTTGATTATATTTATATGTTCATTTGACTGCTGATGTCTACGCTAGGATAAACTGAACGATTGTCTAGTGTTAATTGAACTTTGTTGTGAAGTGATGTAAATGTCAATGCTCTTTGATTATATTCATATGTTGTATATCTGATTGTGAGGTGGAGTAAATTTGCATATCCCTAAAATTGAATTGTTATATAAATTGTCAGAGTAAACTCCTGGGCACTCCTTATGATGGTATTTTGGAAAGTGTATGAGTTGAAGTAAACACCCAACTGGGTGAGTAATTTTTATTATCCAATGGTTATGATTTACGAGAACAAGACCAGCTAATGGGATGAGATCTAAAAGTTTGCCTGCTGTAGAGAAATCTATTGTCTGATCACTTGAATTTGAAATAGCAAAGAAGTCCGGTCTTGAAAGGTGGCCGTTAGCTTGATGGCAAGCAGCCTTTACTATTTTCTACTTTCTCCTGTTGTTTAATCTTCGGGTTCACTGATTGTAAACCGCTATGACAGGGGAGACATGGGAATCGTTTGCCATAGTGTGTGTAAGTGTAAAAGAATACATTACACTCCTTTGATGTATCTTGGCAAAGTATGCTGACTACATGAACAATTTTTGGTATAAGGAAGTACTAGAATTGCTGAAATTGTTATTTTGCTTGAACGAACTGGAATGGCAGAGAAAACACCTATTTTGACTTCAAGAGAATAGCAGTGCATCTGTGTTTTCAACATGTACAGAGAAAAGCTTGTGGCATAATAATATGGACAATAAACTTGTGACATTGTTGCAAAAGCAAGCAAAAGACTGTTAATCCAGGTTATGTAAAAACTATTATTGCTTATCTCTTAACAACTCCATTTCTATTCTCTGATAAGAACTATCCAGTGGTTCGTATTGAATTATTGAATTGTATTATAGGCATAAGACAGTGAATTATAGAAATTATTCAAACGTGGTTTTGTGGAAATAATTGATATCAAATAAACTATTTCATTGTATTTATCATATGTATCTTTGATTGTTGATTTAATAAACTTAATGTTAAATTTATTGACTTTCTTATGCATATTGATAAACGTATGTGGGAGAAGAAAGTGGGTCAATGGGGGCTCTCTAAATGTAGATTAAAGAAGGATTTGTCTTCTCCTTTAGTAAAAGGTTTTCTACCTATGGGTATGATATAATATTGTATGACCGTAAATGTTTATCTTTAATGTTGTGGAAGAGAGAAAATGTTTACAGCAACTGTATATCCACCAAGTGAGAGAGGCAAGTGGTGTCTGTTGCAGGATCATTAATAAAGATTCTCATCACTTGTAATTAGTAATGGATGATTAAATAATAATATTAATCATAACCAATAACTAGTGTGGTGTAGTGTCACAATTTATATCATGCACTGAGTTATTTTATAATTCTTTATGGGTTTTGCTTCAGCCAATTGTTGTTTAAAAGACTAGCATTTTAGTCTATTCTCATTGTAATGATATGCACGAGTTATTTTAGAATTCTTTATGGGTTCTGCCTCAACCAATTGTTGTTAAGGTCAGTTTTTAAAAGTACTTTGAGGTCTTGAGTTTTGGCAGTCTTGACTTACAGCAATCCGCTAATGTGTATGAGTCCATTCCAACTTATGACATCAGTTCCATAATTAGGAAAAATGATGACCTAGTTATGATGTGGAGGAACTGCAGACATACACCAGTTGACATTGCTGAGGCTTAGGAATTGGGCCCCACTTTAAGTTACCTCATGCTCTTGTATACTATTAGACCACCATAAAGAAAATTTACTTATAAATTCTGACGTGTACAAAATCAAGTAACGAACATCCTTAAAAATGGAATTCATTTGCAGCCCAAGACTCATCTGTACTCTCATTGTAATGATATCTTTAATTCTTTAAGGGTTTGGTCACAGCCAATTGCTGTTAAAAAGACGAGCATTTTAGACCACTCTTCATTTTTCAGGTCTGTATTCCATTGGCCTGGCAATGTGATGGAATGGATGATTGTGGTGATGGATCTGATGAGAAGAAAGAACTTTGCGAAAAGGTGGACTGCAGTGCAAGTGATAGGTTTAAGTGTTCCAATTCAAAGTGTGTCCCTCGCTGGCACTTGTGTGATGATGTAGACAACTGTGGTGATGGTTCTGATGAAAATGATTATTTGTGTAAGTTGCCAGTTATCTGTCATCACTTGTTATATTATTTTATTGTGTGTGTTAAAGTAAGGGGACATGCTTTAATTTTTCACCTCAAATTCAGTTATCTGTCATCACATGATATATATATCACACACACACACACACACACACACACACACGCACACATACACACAAACATTTTATTTGTATGTGTTAAGGTAAAAGGGGACACGCTTTAAATGGCCACCTCAGATTCACTTATATGTCATCACTTGATATCTTTGTATATACTTTTATTTGTATGTGTTAAAGTAAGAGGGGACATTCTTTAAGTTGCCACTGTATATTTATTGATCAATTGTCACATTATATGCATTTCTCTTTATTTGTGTATGTTTTATTCAGAAACCAAGGAAAGTCTATTATGGAACTGTTTCTTTCAGAATTTGAGAAAATATTACTAGCTGCTAAATTAATGTTAAAATTATCATTAGTTATAATTTATTCAATTTTTTTAAAGGGGGAAATATGTATTTAGTATGCTTTTAAATATAATTTAAACTGAAATGGGCATTTCAAAATAGCTTTATTTACCTGCAGGATTTTTTATTTAGTCTATCTCTACAGCACAGTGTTTTCACCACACTGTGGGTTTCACAGAATTATCAGATATTTCATTTTACAGTTAAGGAATTATTAAGGATGTTATTAAGGATCAATCCAAAATTTGTTTAAATTTAGCCTCTAGTCTTCACACCCATCAAGTTTTGTTTTGTTTTACTCTTGCACATATTGCCTATAAACATATATACACAAATACATCAGGGTTACATTTCATAAAGTACTGACATGTCAGGTTTATAATGGATTACTTTTCCTGAAGGTCCCAAAACCTGCCCAGCTGACCAGTTCAAGTGTCAAAACTTGCAATGCATATCAGCATACCAAGTCTGCAACAATGTGCGTGACTGTAATGATTCTTCAGATGAAATTGAATGCCGTGGGTTTCCTAATTTTAACTTTTACCTTTTACCTTTAATTAATAGTTATATTTTGAGAATCAATAAGATGGAATATGTTTGTGAAATATGTTGTTTCTTTTATTATTTACCTTGATGTTAAGTCCACTAAGAGAAAGAGTTCCTATGTTTATATATAATTGTCAGCTCATTTACAAAGTACAAACAATATTGTGCAGTTGTCTATATCATTCACTTTTCAGTATTGTATACAGTCTTTTTGTTCAATAATATGTTGTCTGTTGTCATGTCAACTCATATTGCTATATCCAGTGCCGATTAATAATTAAATTATTTGTAATAATTATTTCATAATAATTACATCATGCCTCATCAGTTCATCAGTATACTTTATTGCATAAAATACACTAACCGTTTGTAGATGTATAGTTTGTGGTGTTGGGCAAAGGGCATAGAATTATGTATCCTTTTAAAAAATTAATGTCCTCTATTTATATCTCAATGTTTGTTCATGTATATGGTTGATAAACTTTGACAGACTAATACTAAGGAATATATTTTAACTTTTGTATCATTCCCTCATCATTGTCTGATATTGCTCAGCTAAGTGGATGTGAAGTACAGGAAAGCTGAAGAGTTTTGCAAGAGCATTAATAAGTTCTGTAAGGAGTTAGTAGCATAAATAAATCCATGTACTTAATATACAGAGCTAAGCATGTAAATAAATAAAGATTGTAAATAAATTCCTCTCATTATTTTATTATGTGTAGAAGCTGGTAGAGCTATCTTTTCTATCATTAGTTTAATAAGTGTAGAAGTTGGTAGAGTTGTCTTTTCTATCATTAGTTAAATAAGTGTAGAAGTTGGTAGAGTTGTCTTTTCTATCATTAGTTAAATAAGTGTAGAAGTTGGTAGAGGTGTCTTTTCTATCAGTTTATTATATGTACAAATTGGAAGAGATATCTTTTCTATCATAAGTTTATTATGTGCAGAAGTTAGTAGAGCTGTCTTTACTATCATAAGTTTATTATGTGCAGAAGTTAGTAGAGCTGTCTCTGCTATCATAAGTTTATTATGTGCAGAAGTTAGTAGAGCTGTCTCTACTATCATAAGTTTCAGCAGTATGTTAAACTGATAGAGCTTTCTAGCATGTTGTGATTACAGAAGAGGATTTTATTTTCTCTGACCTTTCCTATTTCTGAGGTTAAGAAATATTTGACAATTTTTTTCAAGGACTTTGGAATTAGATGGTGTTGTGGTACAAGAAGCGTCTGCCATCTTGAAATGTGTTGTGTTGTTGAGGTACAAGACATCCACTATCTTGTGTTTCATTGTGGTGACATAAAGTATTCATTATTGTGAAGTGTGATGTGTCATGAAGACAAGCTTGTGTCTTTATTGTTCAGTATTCAGTACGAAGAATTTTTCTATATTCAGTACATGTATTTGCACACTGTTATGCATTTATCTATAGTTTAGTATTCAGTATTCTGTGGTCATCCATGTTGTCTAGTATTCTTCAGTATTGTGCAGTTGTCTGTTTTCCAATTTTTAAAATTTTTTATTTGGGGGGGGGGGGTTATTGTGGTGGTGTAAGTTCTTTTGTTTTCAGATTTCTTTTTTATTATTGCTATTGCTACAGTTGTATTTATTATATCTGTTCATTATTTTTTAATGTTTGCAACATTATTTTTTTTTACTGTTATTTTATTTTTAAATTTTTAATCAGACAAAGGTCCAAATGCAAAAAACTGTTCGGTCAACAATGGCGACTGTGAACAAAACTGTACTGACCTTGGAGGAAATGGAAACTACTATTGCTTTTGTCGTTCAGGTTTCCAAATTTCTGTCAATGATAGCCACTTCTGTGAAGGTAATCTACTTTTGCTTTGGGTAACTTTCTAGTATGTCGTCACTTGACAGCAGAAATAGCCAATAGATTTCCATTTTTAAAATTACAAATAACCTTTTCAAACTGATATTTTCTTTATGTATATTATGCTGAAAAAAAATTGTTTGAAGATCAGATGAGTTCTCCAACCAGACTTTAGGTGATACTATGGAAAGACGATTTAAAAGAGAAATATGTGGAATGCAAATATTGATATTGAAATCATTGATTAGTGGTTCAAGTATATCTTAATATTGTTCTTTCAATCTTTTTTTAATTTATGCAAGGAGCAAATGTCCATTGAAAACTTAATATTTTTCATAAGACAAAAAATAAGCCATAATAAATTCTGCATTTCTTCTATTAGCTGCACAGATTAAGTTCTATTTTTTATTTGTTACCTTCACATTGATGAGTATTATTAGACACTTTAATTTAACAGTCAGCACATAAGTAATAATTCATGTAGATTTCATTTACTAATACTAGTTGCATAGATGGCAGACCTTGTGTTCATTGTATTTATTATGATTATATGGAAGGTTATTTTGTGTTTACACACATTATTGTTTCACAAGAATTAATCACAAACATATGTAGCCATCATATTGCACAAATAGAAACAGTGCTCAGGTGCATATAGGCAATAAACATCAGGAGCCTCTTTCACCTGCAATCTACTGGACATAACTTGCTAATTTTCCCACAATCCACCCCAAAGCAGGGAGACCACCCTATTTCGCAGTGCTAGATGCAAGTGACTATTGAAGCATCAGTACCTGCAAGTGCATCAGACAAAACTTGCTAATGTCGTACATCCACCTGAGCAGGGACACCACCTCTTCTTACATTGCTAGTTCAAATGACTGTCAATTTACTTTGGTAATTCTGGTTTATGGCTGCCTTGGCATGAAGATTTGGTACCTGCAAGGGCACCAATGGTCAATAAAGGGAAGTACATTTGGCATCATATTAAAACATTCAGTCCCTACTCCAAACATAAGAAAAAATAGATGTACATACAATTTAAGTGATTTCATGATATTAAAACACTCAGCCCTTACTCCAAACATAAGAAAAAATAGACGTACATACAATTTAAGTGATTTCATGATATTAAAACACTCAGCCCTTACTCCAAACATAAGAAAAAATAGACGTACATACAATTTAAGTGATTTCATGATATTAAAACACTCAGCCCCTACTCATAATATAAGAAAAAATAGAGTTTAAGTGCTTTAGACATACATACAGTTTAAGTGCTTAAGTGTTTAAGACGTACATACAGTTTAAGTGCTTTCATGACACAAAACAGAGGAAATTACATTTATAAAAAATACACTTTATAGTATTTTGTAAAAATGGTAATTATGAATAATATTGTACATATGACGTATATTTTATTCAGTAATACTAGTCACATGGACAGGCATCTAAATACATAATTTTGGTTCGTTGTATTTAATTGGAGTGTGGTTGGTAAATGTGTTTTGTGTTTACACATATAGTATTAGATTAACATGCATAGTATTATTTTTTACACACATAATATTATATGACTTTATCCTAACTTCATAATTTTACATTAAAATCATAGATGCTAAAAGGATTAATAAGTACACACACACATATAATGATGTATTGCTATTTTAATTCAAACAAGGGAGCTAACATTGTTTTGTTTTGATTTTTATAAAGGAAACCAGTAATATCTAATTACAGCTTAAAAGCCATGGTTATACATGGGGGAAAATATCTATCTAAATAATATTTGCATAATAAAATATTTACGGAAATAATTATGTATTTGTTTATAAATTTATTTTTTTTTCACTTTTTATTGGGGTAATGGTGTACTGTGTATATTTATGTATTATTATTTTATTACAGTGTCAGTTAGAATTATGTTGCTAGACATTCCCAGAACCCTACATTATATTATTAAATTATTATATTTGATGATTATATATGCTTATTAATTTTGGCTCTGTTACAGACATTAATGAGTGTGCTTTATGGGGAAATAATTGCCCTCAGAACTGTCAGAATGTGAAAGGATCCTTCAAGTGTCAGTGTGCTGATGGCTTTATTAATGTAGAGAACAAAGGAATACAGTGCAAGTCAGAAGGTAGATTTTCAACATTCATGAAGTAAATATTATTACTTTTACATTGCTTGTGTTAAAGGAAGAAAAGTTTAAATGAGCCTTTTATTAAATATACACTAATTTCATCGTATTTAGCCAGTTTTCACTGAGTTTATTTTAGTGATCAGAAATTGCTTAAAATGTGAAGAAAAAGAATAAAAGTATTTTTCTTTCATAGAACCAGGCAAGAATATAAACATTGTGGGGTGTGTGTGTAAAAAAAATTAAATTGTGCTTCATTTCAGATCGCAAAGTGACTATGTTGTTTACTGTGGGCCATGAGGTGCGACAGTATCGTTCTTGGAGTAAAGATTACTCAGACCTGATTGCTGTTGGTGAGCGGGCAGATGCTTTGAATGTGGATCCATTACGCCAACTAGTGTACTGGACAGACACGGCCTTGAAACACATAAATCGCGCTGTGCTGCCTAAAGATGGCAATGTGTCAACAGTTGCACAGGCACTTTCAGTCGGAGGACTTGTGAGACCAGAAGGATTATCGATTGACTGGGTTGCTCAGTAAGTGTCCATTACAGAGGTTTTGTTGTTGGAATAAAGAGGTGAATGCAACCTCATGATTTTGAGATATGTGGGTATTAATTTTAACAAAAACTGGAGTCAGTGTGAGTATTAATTTTAACAAAAGATGGAGTCAGTGTGGGTATTAATTTTAACAAAAGTTGGAGTCAGCCTTTATTTCTTAAATAATTGTTGTTAAAACAGGACTTCTTATAGCAGTCTCTTAGCTGTAAAACTTTGTGTTAAATTGAAGAATTGGTTGTGAGGTTTTTTAGGTCTTTGTTCAATTTCTTTGTATTTGTAACATTTAATTTTTCTCCTTTATATATTGAGTATTTTATAACATTCTGGACAGAGCAGAATTTTTTTAATGACTATTTTAATTTTGAAGATGCCTGATATTTTTTTAAATCTCAACAACTTGACATGATATCTTTTCCAGAAATATCTACTGGACTGATTCAGGCACACACACTATCTCAGTGGCAAAAAGTGATGGACGTTATCGAAAGATATTGATATCTTCGGACCTTCACTATCCTTTAGCCTTGGCAGTGAATCCACGCACAGGGTTAGTTTTTAGAGTTAGAAATATTTAAAAAAAATTTTTTACCTATTTCTTATATTTAGTGAAATTATAAATATTGAAATCCATCCTTAACTTGAGTCAATTGGTTGTAATGATTTATAGACGTTTAATCACGTCACCTTAAGCGCACCACATTTAATCGCAGTCACTTAAACTTGAACAACTTAAACAGTATGACATATAATCGCGAAGACAGTTATTCGTCATCAGTTAAATGTGTTTTGTCGCAAAACAGTATATAAAATCACATACACAGGAAAAAAATGATAACAGTCTATAAAAAAAAGTTTATAAAAAAGAAAAAATAAGAGATCTTTCATAACCTACTGTCGTACTATTATACTGTATCCAAGAAATTTGAAATAAGAAACTTCTATGTACTGTCTGGAACTGGAAATTATGTTAAGAATGCGAAAGATGAGCAATAGAACGTAAGTAAACAAGTATTTCCTATTGTCCAAATGTAGTGACAGCATGGACAGTTCATTCAAAATGCGTTGTGAATACAGTGCACAATGTCTACTTTTAAATAGCTGATATACATGTAAAAAACGGTATGGAAGTGTCGTGTGATTAAAAGTATGTCCGTTTAGTTTTCGCGATGTGAACTGTCTCTGCGGTTATCTGTCTGTGCTTAACTGTCCGTTATTAAGTGACGCGCGATTAACTGTCTGCGCACCGGTTGTAATTATTTATAATATTTTCACATATGAAATTCTCTTAGGTAATTGTTATTGACTGTTATTGTGTTAACAAAGGAATACTTTTGATTTTAGTACAATCCTTTTTTTAATGCAGGTTTGTCTCATTATGTAAGCATTTTTCTCAGTGTAGTCTTGTTAATACTGACAACTTTTGAAAGAACTCTAGTTCTGTAAGCTCAACAATTATGAGCTAGGGAATGGGCAAGGAACAATTGAGAAAATTCCCCGTAACCAAGGTTGGGTTTAAATCTAAGACCTTTTGCAAGCTTTAGTAAATAATAACATCATATTAAGTCTTCATCTGGCTAACACTCAGCTCTCCAAGTTGCATTATATGTTATGCTTGGGTATTCATTGCATGGTGATCTAACCATGTTATGCTTCATGTTGATGATATAATAAACGATAGGTCTTTGCATGTAATGCTTAAAGTCATTGATCATGTAGAGTCTTATCTTGTGCTTAATACTGATCACATAATGATCAGATCTTGTTTGTTATCTGTTTCTTGACCAAAAAGTAGTCTATCTGTGAATATGCTCAGAATGCATTTTCTGTTCTTCCTTGCAGTTATATGTATTGGAGTGATGCCAGCATCAAGACTCCTAAAATTGAACGTGCTTGGATGAATGGAGAGTACAGAGAAACACTTGTCTCCACACGCCTTATACGCCCAGCCAGTATCACCATTGATTTTTATATGGGTGACCGTGTCTATTGGAGTGATAGCAAAGAAAACGTAATTGAATCCATGAAACCAGATGGTACTGACAGAGTTGTGGTTATTTCAAAGGGTAATAATTCTACCTGTCATCATTACACATTGCTTGTTTATTGATAGGAAGAACAATTATTCCAAGTTTTAAAAAATAATATATATAATTTTCATCTAGTCATTCTTGAAGGTTTTTAAAAAATAACTTATGTTGTAGAGCCATTTGTATTCACTTTTTGGTTATATGTGATGTGACTTAAACACCTTGTATATTACATGATGTGATGTTTGTTACATGATGTGACATATAACATCTTGTTTGTTATGTGATGTGACTTAAAGCATTTGTTTGTTACTGATGTGACTCTCTTGTTTGTTACTGATGTGACTCTCTTGTTTGTTACTGATGTGACTCTCTTGTTTGTTATTTGATGTGACTATCTTGTTTTTAATGTGATGTGACAATCTGCTTGTTTGTTATGTGATGTGACTTACAGCATTTTGTTTGTTATGTGAAGTGACTTACTGTATCTTGTTTGTTATGTGATGTGACTATCTGCTTGTTTAATTATGTGATACGACTGTCTGCTTGTTTGTTATGTGATGTGACTATCTTGTTATGTGATCTGACTATATACTTGTTTGTTATGTGATGTGACTATCTTGTTTGTTCTGTGATGTATCTTACTGCATCTTGTTATGGGATGTGACTTATAGCATTTTTTTTGTTATGTGATGTGACTATCTAGCAACCGTTTTTTTTTATACAATTCTGTCCAGCAACATTTGGAGAGATTTGCTTTGCATATCTGTCAGCATTTTGGAAATGTCAGTGCAGCATAATTTTTAGACCTCTTGCAGCGAGTGGGAGTTGTGCCCCAAAGTCAAATATAAAAGAGTTGACAGTTAGGGCTTTGGGATACTGTGACCTTGTAGGGTGAAACTGATTGGAAAAAATCGTGTCTTCTGTTGTTAACCATTTTCAGACATTAACAAATGTGCTATTTAGAATATTTAAATTATTATTACTGTTCTGTCACTTCAGTACTGCTTAGATTTGAATATAATTATAATATATTTGACTGTAAAATACAATTTACATGCATTAATATATAGTGCAAATGTACAAGTATGTGTATAGGTATCAGTCTGTCATATTAATAAAAAGAATTTGTGCATACTTGTCAACATTCATATTAATCTATTATAATGTCACATTAGACTGACTCATTTAAAAAAAAGCACAAATATATTACCATTTCTTTGATCATGCCAAAATTCTTTACTTATCTCTCCAGATGTCTACAACCCAATTAGCATTGATGTATTTGAAGGAGGTATTGTATGGATATCTCAACTAGAGGGAAAGGTGAAGAGAGTAGATAAGTTTGGACAAGAAACACCCAAAACCATTCAGACTGGCCTTCATATGCCAAGGGCTGTTAGCATCTTTCACATTGCACGTTATGATGTCTCAGGTAGGACTTTGATCAGAAAAAAGTAAACGATCAATTAATGGCTTAATTTTGATCTCTAAGAGCGCCAAGTTGAAAGCGAAATATGATGTGATATTTTGAGAAAAAATATAAATAATATGGTACACAACATTGTTCTGGTAGTCTGTAATCAGTTACAGGAGCTTTAAAATTTTACATATTTGCTATTATTGTATTCAGTAATATATGCTTACTATGGTTCTTTCAAACTGTTCTGATAATAATATCTTATTTTAGGAGCTTAGATATTATACAATCTGGTATTATCAGTATTTTTGTAAAACAATTGACAATTTGACATTCAAAATGTTCTGGTAATAATATCTTATTTTAGGAGCTTAGATATTATACAATCTGGTATTATCAGTATTTTTGTAAAACAATTGACAATTTGACATTCAAAATGTTCTGGTAGTCTATTAGCAATATCATGAACTTTGATAAAATATTACACAATTTGGTATTATGTTTTTGTAAAATAATAGGCAATATTATGTTGACAGTGTTCTGTTAGTGCATCAGTAATTTCAGGTATTTAGGCCAGAGATTATACAATCTAGTGTTATGTTTTGTAATATAATTGGTGATATGATGTTCACAGTGTTCTGTTAGTGCATCAGTAATTTCAGGTATTTAGGCTAGAGATTATGTGTTAGCATTATTTGTAATTAGGTAATAGAATTGATGATTGTTCAGTATGCAACATTTCTTCATAAATGTCAAATTCTTCAGTATTCAACATTTCTTCATAAATGTCAATTTTTTTTTTAATTTTAACATTTCTTCATAAATACCAGATTTTTTGATATTCAATATTTTTCATAAATGTCAAATTATCCAATATTCAACATTTCTTCATAAATATACATAACCAAACTATTCCTTGCCCTCATCTTCATGTTGTTTCCACCCAGTTAAATCAAACTGCTCCAGATCCGATTGTAGCCATTTGTGCCTGATTGTGCCAGCAGGCTTTGTTTGTGCCTGCCCTATAGGATCTGATTTCACGGATGGGAGCAGTTCTGTTTGTAATGCAGGTCAGTGTTATTTGTTGAAATGAATCTGTCTATATTTTTGTTATATCTTTCTGTATTTCTGTTATATCTTTCTGTACTTTTTTTTATATCTTTCTGTATTTCTCTATCTTTCTGTATTTCTCTATCTTTGTGTATTTCTCTATCTTTGTGTATTTTTGTTATATCTTTCTGTATCTCTGTTATATAGCCAGTTGGCATCACATTTTCTTAACAATTAGACTTTGCATTGCAGGTCAGTTTTTTGTTGTTGAAAAGAATTGCTCTGTGTTTTCAGTATGTAGTTAGTAATCATTCCATCATCTTAGCAGTTAGGCTCTACAATGCAGACTAGTGATTTGTTGTTTAAAAGAATCTTTCTGGGTTTTTTTTCTAAATTTCTATTACCTTTCTTTTATTTCTATTGTGTAGTCAGTTATCATTTCACAGACTTAATAGTTGCATAATAATTGTCATTCCAGTGCTTTAACCATTAAACTTTAAGTGCTGGCTAATGCGTTGAAATTAATCTTTCTATAATTCTATTATGTAGTCTTCATTCCATTATCATACAGTGTTGGTCAGTATTTTGTTTGTGAATTGAATCTCTCTGTAATTCTAGTGTGTAGTCAGCTTTCATTCCATTGTCTTAACAGTTAGAGTTTACACTGTAGGCCAGTGTTTTGTTTGTGAATTGAATCTCTCTGTAATTCTAGTGTGTAGTCAGCTTTCATTCCATTGTCTTAACAGTTAGAGTTTACACTGTAGGCCAGTGTTTTGTTGTTGAAATGAATCTCTCTGTAATTCTAGTGTGTAGTCACTTGTCATTCTATTGTTGTAACAGTTTGAGTTTACACAATAGGCCAGTGTTTTGTTGTTGAAATGAATCTCTGTAATTCTAGTGTGTAGTCAGCTATCATTCCATTGTCTTAACAGTTGGACTGTGTTGCAAGTCATTTTTGTTGTTGGTTATTATGTAGGTCTTCATGTCTTTTTGTAGTAGAGTTCAGTTATCATTCATTGCAATATCTACACTTTTATTATGTATTACAATGCATCCTTCCTTAAGAATTACAATTAACCAGTGAATGTATACTTTTTGTAGTACAAGATAATTTGTGATTTCAGAGTTCTGGCAGTGTGTAAAGTTTCAGGAACTCAGATCAAATATTACCCAATTTGGTATTTATGTTTATGTAAAATAAATGTTGATTTGACATTCTCATTTGAGTTGGAATTAGCCTGGAAGTGTGTTCCTTCAATGCTGACCATACCGTAATAATTAGATTTAGCCAGTGCCTAAATATTCTTTGCATTATAAGGTAACATTTAAGAATTAGAACCAGTTTACTTTATATAACTATTCCAGTTGAACTCAGATTTGGCTGTCATATGCAAATAAGAAATGTTTTAGTTTTATGAAAGAATCATCCATTTTTCTTCTGATATTTATATATTTTAAATTGTGTATGCATTTTGTAATGAATGATTGGTAAACACTATCATGAATTTAAAGTTGAATAGGTGTCAATGTTGTGAAAGGCTTTTGCACTGTATACTAGTGTCTGTATTCCAGTTTATGATTATTTACTTCAATGTCATGGTTCTGTGTTTGTATCCCATAATTATTTACTTTAGTGTCATGGCTCTATGTTTGTATCCCAGTTCATAATTATTTACTTTAGTGTCATGACTCTATGTTTGTATACCAGTTCATAATTATTTACTTTAGTGTCATGGCTCTATGTTTGTATTCCAGTTCATAATTATTTACTTTAGTGTCATGGCTCTATGTTTGTATTCCAGTTCATAATTATTTACTTTAGTGTCATGGTTCTGTTTGTGAAATGTTTCAGCAAAAGAACCTGAACCACCACTTCCAGAAGTATGTATATGCCAAAATGGCGGTACTTGTGTTCAGACACATGGCTATAAAAGATGCATCTGTCTTCAAGGTATGTTGCAAATATTAACTTTAAAAGAATTTTTGTCTTCAAGGTATGTTATAAATATTCCTTCTGTCACTGTGAGTTCATTATAATTTTAATTATTACTATTTTAATATTACAGATTAAGATTCCACAGAAAAGAAAATACAAAAGTTTAAGCCAAAAAGAAATTAATCAAAGGGAAAAAAATATTAAAGTTTAATAAAAAAGAAAAAAATATTAAAGTTTAAAGAAAAAAGAAAAAATATTAAAGTTTAATCAAAAAGAAAAAATAAAGTGGCATAATAATGAGCTCTTGCTAATTACTGTGTTTATTTGTCAATTGTTGCACTTAGTATTTATTTTGTCAATTGTTGCACTTAGTATTTATTTTATTTGTCAATTATTGCACTTAGTATTTATTTTATTTGTCAATTGTTGCACTTAGTTTTTACTTGTCAGTTGTTGCACTTAGTATTTACTTTACTTGTCAATAGTTGCACTTGCTATTTGTTTTGTTTAATTAATTGTCACTGTTGCACTTTGTAGTTAATGCAGTTATTACTATTTAATTTTTCACTTGTTGCACTTTGTAGTTAATGCAGTTATTACTATTTAATTTTTCACTTGTTGCACTTTGTAGTTAATGCAGTTATTACTATTTAATTTTTGGTAAATTAACTGACTGATAAAAGAAGAATGCACTACGAAATATTTCATACGTTTGCTATTGATTTTTGATTTGAAGTGGAGAAATTCAACATGCTTTAGGATTATGCTAATGTACCTACTAGACCTAATATTAGAAATTTGTAACAGCTTGATCTAAAAGTTTTCTGGATAAGAGATTTGGTACTGTGCATGCCCTTAATTAAATTATTAATAATGATACAAATAAATAAAACCAGCAAGTAAAGTGGATTGTATGAATGATTTTTGAAGGTTACAGTGGTGTCTTATGCGAGCTAAAGGAGCAGGGTACTCCAGAGAAAGGTATCATTTGTATTTAGACTATTTTTAGTGCTTTTATAAAATATCAGATTTTTTCCCCCCACTCATTTCTCTTATTTGAATTTAATTTAACATATATTTTTACCTTAAATTTCTACATTTAGCATTTCATTTTTAAAAAGTTCTTTATTGTTAAATATTTATACAATTTTTCATTACTCTAATTAAATCATTGAATTATTAGGCATATACATGTAGTTTTGTGCCAACCAGTTAACACACAGATAACATATTTTGCGGTAATTATTTAACAGAGGCAAGGCTACATAATGCACTCTGTATTTGCATAGTCATTATTTGCTTAGTCATTATGTGCAGTTATTATGGGCACCTAATATCACACTTGTTTTAATTTTCATTCATAGTATGTGGATATCAATGTTTTGTACGTTGGGTCAGTACTGATATTTACAGTTTTGTTTGTTTTCTTTTTTTCTTATTTTGTGGATATTAAGCATTCATCTGTTCTGTTTTTTGTTATTTTTTTCATTAATATGTTGGTGTGTCACCTGTTTCTGTTTTATCTCCTACCATCATATTTTGTGTGTATAATTGCTAACTGATGTTTGTTTTTTTGTTTTTTATATATGAACAGAGAGACCATCTACAAACTCATGTCAGTGCCAAAATGGTGGTTCGTGCAATAAAACAGAAACATCGGAGACCATTACCTGTAATTGTCCAGAAGGTGTGTTACCAGTTCACACGACATTAAAAATAATTGTCAAGAACGATTTAAGTGTGGAAAAAACTAACACTTTGAGAAAATAAAAATGTATAAATGAAAGAAAAAATTTTACAAATTATGAATATCATAAAGAAACCAAAAAAAAACCCCAAAATAATATTCACATTTTAAGTGATTATTCTTGCAGTATAATTTTTAATACACATAATTATTGGGATGTAGAAAGTATTTATTCAAGAGGCAGTATTGAAATTTGTGGGGGCATTTAAATTAGAGGCACCTAACACTCATTTGGAGATTTCAAAGATTTTGAGTGAAAAAACACGTTAGAAAACTATTGGAGGTAGTTGTGAAAGTAACAAATAATTATTTGAAGTACTTAGTCTAAGAACCATTGATATATATTTTAGTTTTACAGGCATTTGCCTGTAGAGCTACTAAGAATTATTGAAGTTTGGGAGGTTCTGGTACTTGTATCAAAGTCAAGCCACTAGAATTTAGGAGGTATTACAAGTTGTATGAAGTGGCATTGAAGTGCAAAATTTATATATGAAAATTTAGGAATTTTTACTTGAGAATAATTTTTAAGGCACACTTTATTTGTTTATTCATCATTTTTATGTCTTCTCTTGGACTTTTTTAATAATAACATTCTTCTGACCTTCAAAAGACAAACACGGACAAAGACAGCTAATTAACATGCATTGGACTTCATCAGATATTAAAAATACAATTATTAGTACAAGGTTTTGCCATAGAGAAAAGTTAGCCTATTTTACATACACAAATATAAATATGAAAATAAGCTGATAATTTAGAGATTTAATGTGGCTGATTATTGCAGGTTACCTGGGTGACTATTGTGAAATAGCAAAGTTTGGAAGCTCAGAATCTGAGAAAGGTAAATTATTTTGTGTGTGTATTATATATATATATATATATGTGCGTGTGTGTGTAGTGCATATTTGTGTGTGTGTATTAACAAATGAATAATTAAAGTTTTATTTGGAATTTAATGGTCTAATTAAGTGCATTTTTATGTGATTAATTAAAAAAAATAATGCATTAAAATTCTGTACAGTATTCTTATTAAAAAAGGTTAATGCAAGGTTTGTTGTTTGCTTTTCTGTTTTGTTCATTATATATGCACTTGCTTTGTTTCTTAAAAGGTCATTGTTGATATGTTTATTCTGCTTGGCTATTTGATACTAATGCAGACAAAGTGAGATGTATATTTTCCTAATGAATAATTTCTTTTTTGATATGTCACCAGTCCGTATCTCCATCGTTGTTCCTGTGGCTGTGGCACTAGCTGCTGTCATTATCATTATCTCAGTCCTGTTCATCTTGAGAAGAAGAGGGTAAGCATTGGTTGCATTTTAGGAATTTAATTTTGTAATTATTAAAGGGTGAGACTAATTCCTAAGATTTCATTTTATAATTATTAAAGGGTGAGACTATTTCCTAAGATTTCATTTTGTAATTATTAAAGGGTGAGACTGATTCCTAGAATTTCAAATCAGTAGTTGGTAACTTGAGAAGAAACAGTTTTTTTAAAGGAATTTAATATTGGTACAGTACTGGTTAGAGAAGTTATAATTCAAAAGAATTAAGAGACTAGTTTAAGGAATTTCATATTAGTAGTTACATGGCAAGAAACTGTTTTGTTAGGGAATTTGTAATTGTTATAGTAGAGGTAAGAGAAGTTTTGATTTTGTAATTTGTTTGTTTTGTTAAGAGAATGTGCATTTGGTAGATGTTATGTTTAAGGAATTTCATTGTCAGTTGAAGATGAAGAGAGACTTTTCACTTCATTTTATAACTGGTATGTTCAAAAAATTTTAATTTTTAACTGATAAGTGAGTATATAAACACTGCTAGTTAAATCATTTCAGTTAGCAATTGGTATGTGATTGACTGGTTTCAGAAAATTCACTTTATAGTAGTATCATTTAAGTCAGTTCTTTTTTTCAAAGAATTTTAATTTCTATTTTTTCCTGATATTAAAAACAAATAGTTGGGGTTTTATGTTTGCATTGTGCATTCAGAAATTTCTTGGTAATCAAGAAGTGTATATAACTAACTTTCATTTTACACAGATTTACATTATTTGAATATTTTTTTCATTATTTTTTTTAATATTGTTTTTGATAAAATATTAAATTGTTCCATGCAGCTCAGTAAAACGAAAAGCTACCCAATTTATATATTGTTGAGACTATAGTTTTCAGTACTGTTCTATATTGTGGAGACTATAGTTTTCAGTACTGTTCTATATTGTTGAGACTATAGTTTTCAGTACTGTTCTATATTGTGGAGACTATAGTTTTCAGTACTGTTCTATATTGTGGAGACTATAGTTTTCAGTACTGTTCTATATTGTGGAGACTATAGTTTTCAGTACTGTTATATATATTGTGAGATTATTGCTGTTATGTATTGTTGAAGCTATACAATTTACAGTGCTGCTATATATTGTTGAGACTAGCACAGTAGTTAGTGTTTGGGCCAATACCCCAAAGCAGGAAAATTAAACAGAGGAATTACAAATGAATTATCACCTCTTAAATGTAATGCTTATACTTACCAATAGGAAAAGAGAATATATGTATCTATTATATATATTTAATTTAGATATATGTCTACTTTTTGTCGAAATGAAGGGGACAGCTGTTCAGAAAAGTATTCTTTCTCTCTCTCTCTCTATTATATATATATATATATAGAGAGAGAGAATATTATTTTAATTTAAAACAGAATAAAAGTACCTTTTACAAATGTTCAAATATATATACTTTATCATTTCAGATATATATAATTACTTGAAGATTTTCTATCATATTATTTTTTAATATTTTTTTACAGAGTTGATTTCAACTTTAGGCGTTTGATCACTAAGCCAGGTCAGGAGTCCAACAAACTGTCTGGAGCAGTTAGTTTCAGAGATGGTAATCAGGTGAAATTTGCAGTACCTGGAATGATTCAAGATTCTAGTGGTCCAATAGAAATGGAGCAGGTGTGTAATGTAATTTATTTTAAAAGCACCTATACTTAAAAAGATTTTAGCTGTTTAAGAAAGCCTTCCTTATTAAGAGGTTTGATCTCTCATGACCAGTGCAGTGATTTTTTTTTTTCATTCATGAACTCTTGATATATGCTAAGAATAGTTGATCTCCTTCAAATATCACAATTTTTAAACTGTTAAATAATTTCTAATATTCCTAAAAGTATATACAACTTGTACACATTTTTGTTTTGAAAAGTACCAAATAAAGCGAAATTTAGTTGGTAATAATAGCTATTTCACAAATATAAGATTTGCAGAACATCGCAATGATTGAATAACTTTTGGAAGCAATAGTTTCATGTAAGGTTCTGATTATTTTTAAAGTTCCAAGAACCTGTGGAAGTAATTGTAATTTATTCATATATTTTAAAGACATTGATTGTTATTTTTCTTCTGAAAGGTTTCTGTTGAAGGAAATGCTTCTGGCTTCCTAAATGATCCCACTTTTCCAACAAACTTCAGCAACCCTATGTACGACAACCTTCGTGCCCAGGAATCCATTACCCTGCATGGAAATTTTCTTCCACCAAATGAGACGTCAACTGATGACTCACTGCCTCAGAATGTACCTAAACGTGGGGACATCATTCCTAACGAGAGACAGCTGGAAAATGGGCATGATTTTGTAGTTACTCCTCGTGCTTTAGATCCCACAGATGACGCTGAGCATGACACTGCTGGCTTAGTTAGAATGGGTTCACTCTGATAGTGTGTGAAATAGTGGGGAGGAAACATGAGCAAACAATTTAAAATTATTGAATTAGTTAACAAATTAGAAGGAGCTGGCTTATTTTTACTATCACTTATGCCTACTATTTGTTTTAAGTAGTCAGGCTAAAATGTTATATATATATGTTAGAAATATTTTTAAAATTATTTTTTAAAAAACAACAAATATTAGAAACTGCAATGTAATAGAATTTATTGAAAACAAATGTGTCTGGATACTTTTAAAATGAAAGATGTTTTGCATCTTTATGAAGCTATTGGAATTGTTTTATCAGATCTATCTTTTATCATGATTGAACTTTAAAAAAAAAATGTTCATGATGTGAGCAGTTTGTTTAAACAGTCAGTGCATTGTGAGAACTAATAGTTTTATTGCACATTTGTACAGCACTGCTTGGACATAATATAATGAGCATATTAGCTCTGCAATAAATAATAACTTAACAATGTTTGTAAATATTTGGTACCAAAGATTTTAATTTACACCCAAACTGTTTTTAAGTTGTAGCATTCCTTTAAGTCATACTCAATAATTATTCCTCTTTTATCTTACCCAATAGTCATTCATCTCTCAGACTGAAGCAATTTATATTCCCTTATCTTACCCATTAGTCATTCATCTCTCAGACTGAAGCAATTTATATTCCCTTATCTTACCCATTAGTCATTCATCTCTCAGACTCAAGCAATTTACATTCCCTTGTCTTACCCAATAGTCATTCATCTCTCAGACTGAAGTAATATACATTCCCTTGTCTTACCCAATAGTCATTCACCTCTCAGACTGAAGCAATATACATTCCCTTGTCTCACCCAATAGTCATTCACTCATCTGTGTTACCCAGCAAACAGTATACATAATCATTTCTTTCTCAGTCTTACCCAATAATCATCCCCCACCCTTCTGTCTTACCCATTAGATACTAGACATAATCATTTTTCTCTCAGTCTTAACCAATAATTATTTCCCTTCTGTCTTACCCAGTAGACAAAAGACATAATCATTTCTCTCTCAGTCTTAACCAATAATTATTCCTCCTCTGTCTTAGTAGACTGTAGATATAATCATTTCTTTCTCATTTTAACCAATAATTATTCCCTCTGTCTTATTCAGTAGACAGTAGACATAATAATTTCTCCCTTAGTCTTACCCAATAATCATTCCCCATCTGTCTTAGCCAGTATTAATTTATCTCTCTCTTATCCAATAAACATTCTGTGAAAGTGATTCTTCCTTATCACTGATGGATTAACAATAGTTTTTATTTTTATGAGCTAAGTCTCCTAAGTCTTACCTATAATCGTTCTCCTGTCTTACTCAATAATCATTCTCCTAAGTCTTACTCAATAATCATTCTCCTAAGTCATACCCAATAATAATTCTCCTAAGTCTTACATAATTACATCTGGAAATATTTGCCCTTAAGTGCATTCATGCAGAAGTTATGCACAGCTTTAGATGGTCTGGAAAGGAAGTTTTGATTATATGTTCATTTATGGAAGTTTTATGGGTACACCTGTTAAAGAGAATCCCTTTTTTATATCTAAGCAACATTTTTATTACAAAATTGATTTTACTAAACTACTTAAAATCTTTCACTCTTGATTTTTTTTGTGTGTTTGTGAGTTGGGGGGGGGGGGGTATTTTTTTTTCATTTTAAAAAATTAAAATCCCTAAAATAAAAAATAATAATAAAAAAGTAATTGTTGATATTCACCCAATGTATGACTGCCGTAGTCTTGTAAATGACATGAATGTGATAAAAATATTATGCAAGTATACAAAAAGGAGGTGTATACAGTGAATATTTTTGTACATAAAAGTACCAGAGTGTTTTAGTCAGTCTCATAGTACTTAGGCAAACAGCCAAGACTTTTGCCTCTGGATGCAGCTAAACTTGGATTTTTTTTTTAATTCTTGTTTTATGATAAAATAATCATAATTAAAATAGTAAGAAAAATAATTGTCTTGTATTGGTGACATTTTTAAATTCTTGTTTATGATAAAATAATCATAAGAAAAAATAATTATCTTGTGTTCGTATGTGAGACTTTTGACTGTGTGCACTGTGTGACAGGGTAAATGGGTTATATGCAGATATTCAAAAGATTAATGGTAACTAGAGTTATCAAGCTTAGCAGCTTGTGTAACCTTTTGATTTTATTTTCATGCTCCAAATTATCTTCACTGACCTGGACTTCAGTAAGTATCCAGATTGAGTAAGACTATGCTCGGTGTTAAATATGACTAGCTATTAACAGACTGATCACAAGAAGAATACATAATGATTATAAAAATATTGACTGGCTATGAGAAGTAAACAGACTTATTAAAAGAAGAATATATAAATAACTATAAAGAATACAGTAGTTGATTTTTAAAATGTACACAGACTGACAATAAAAAGTATATTGACTGATTATAAAAGTACTGAGTATTAAAAAAAAGTATACTGGCTGCCTACATCAAAATAAAGTGACTATAAATTCATTTAGGCTGACTAAAACACCAGAATGACTCCCTATATACAGTGTACAATGTTTGCATATCTGGCCCCAACTGCTTGCAATGAATTGGAAGAACCCTGACTTGATTTTTAAACCTCTAATACCATATCTACTGTATGCAATGCCAGACTGGATGTTTAACATTTCAAAATTCTTAACCATGCTTAGTTACTGTTACATACCAGTTTATTTTTAACGACCCTGTCTCAGTATCAGGCTTTAAAGTTATCAATTCTAATATGCACACCTACACAATGACGACAGACTGGTTGCCTAATTCACCCTTCAGCCTTTACAATTAAGTTGCCCTCAAGTTCCAGCATCCAATGTAACGACAGGTAAATTCTTTTTCAATGCATAGGCTGGAAAAGTTAACTTGACTGATTACAACATAGATTATAAACTATAATTAATTATCTTTCATTTCACATTTGACTCCGCCCCCACCAACCCTTGGTCGTACTTTATAATCGAGTCAATTATTTTGTTAAAATAACAAAAAATAAATTTAATAATCAACAACAATATAATATACAATCTGATACAAAATGAGGTACAAATGGGTCTCCTGAGACCACCTATTCCATCTATGTAAATAGAGTCAAATTGTAAATATGGTTTAAAATAAGTTGGCTGAGACTAGCCACTTAGCTGTAATTTCTGTAATCAAGGAAGTACACCTTGATGGAGTTATGCACACAAACAGTCCACAATCGACATGATAATTAATTATCATTGGACCCGTCTTAACTCGTCTCACTGTGTCTTCAGCCTCCGGCTCCAACCAATGCGATGCTCAGGCATGGAGGTAGAGGAAACAAAACTGAAGCAATAGCTCAAGCCAAAGCCAAGAGTAAAGCCTGCTGAAATAGAATACCCAATTCTATCAGCGTCGGTACATAATATGTCTATGATATCTTATGAGTGGCAACAGAAATAGGCAGCTCTTACAGTTCAACCTCGATCGTTAATTTACAATCAATAATTTCAAAATAGGGAATAGAATGTCCCAGTCCACCTCATATCACTATGTCACAGGAAATGAGGGACAGAAATTATATTTTATTTCATTTTAAAAAACCGCTAACAAAACTAATTGAAGTAATCCGAGTTTTGTTATTTTTCGTATGTAGCATGTAACTTCCAGTAACGGTCACCTAAGATCTCTTTAGTAGACAGACGTTCGTGACGCAGTGTGTGTTAATTATCATATTGAATATATATATTAGTTTATGAAGAATATGTATGTTAAATAAATTGGGACAACTGCGCAATACCGTCACATGTTGTTGACGAGTGAAATGGCCAGTGCGCATTAGGATTGACCACAGAAAAGCGTGCATCACGATTACCACTATATATCCAAGGCAAAAATCATGTCACAGGACATAGCTTCTGGAAGTTTTGGAAACCTTCAGTGAGAGCTATATAAGAGGCAAAATGAAGACTTTTACTCTCAATGTTGAAAACGTCGATTCGTCTGAAGCCAGTCTAACTTCACGTATGAATTATCTCATGTACAGAGATTTCATAAAGGAAAGCTGCAATAATCTCTTTCCATCCGTTTTCCATCCGTCTGATGCCATATATCGAGTAACGAGGCAAAATTACTCAGTATAATTGTTGGCAAAGTGGAAAGTTCGCTGTCAAGAAAAACCCGATGCATGTGACGCTGGTTGTATGCAGTTAACGACACGAGGGACCAACTTGTTCTTCCCCCTGTCTGAGTTCGTTTTGGCAGTCTATCCCGCAAATTGAGGGGCTAGCGCCGGAGATACATATCCGGATTTCTACACTCAATGTAATGCGACGACACATCCCACTGGACGACTCCACCCGATAATGCTCAACGTCGTTGGGATGTCCGTTTCCACGACAATTATCGAAGCTGACAACAGTCAGCTAAATTTCAGATTTCTCCCCGTGATAATCTGAAAGTGGTGCCTAGATTCTGCAGAGTCTTCACCTGTAATGCGACGCCTCAATTGCGCCGTGATCTTCACTTTGAAGTGCCGCTTATAAGTGACGTGTGAGATTACGTCATCTCCTTGGAACTCTGACATTAATAGTGAGTAATCATTAGCACGGCTAACGCGCACATACTTAAGTCTAGGACTCTTAAGAAAATGAACACTATTATATCGTTTGCAAAATAAGAACTCTAATGTTAAAAGTAATGCTTATTTTACATGTCAACTATTGTTAAAGCGGCCCCATTTGCCGCATAAGAATTGTGTAATTAATCTTTATTTTATATTTTGAATTTCATCATTTTCATCTCCCCTTATTTCCCACAGAGTGTATGACATTGGAAAGTTGAATGAATGATTAATCACTGTGCGAAAGAGTAGTGCCCCTTTTAAATCGGGAAATAAATAACCTGATTTAAACATCTTTCAACTCTCTTGTTATTCATAGTTTTTGAGAGGGACGAAAGAATTTGTACTATTGTTTTGCACCGTTCGTCTGTTCGTCCATTTATTCACATTTATGATACACACTCACAACACACACCGCCAATAAAACGTTCCTTGGCATGACACTAATAAAGTGGGCCCCACCCAAACATCAATGGAGTATGTCATGTGTGTCATTGTAACAACCTGACACGACGTAGTACTGGCACACGTCACGGGCTTTTTTTGGAGGTGCACCGGAGCAGGCCAAAAATAGACTTCACCCCTTGCATCTCTAACTTCAGCTCGGGTCGGCTTGTAACAAGCCCGCCCGTTTTGTAAGCATCTGGTGACCACTGACCGTGATCTGACAAGGTAAATTGTGTTGTTGTAAGAAAGTGTCATCTCTTTCCTGCTTTTCTATCTCATCACCATTATGCATTGTTTATTGCATGTTAGGGCTTGCTATTGAGACTTAGGTGAACTGGATTTTGATAAGACTTATTATTATTGTGTTGAAATAAGTTTTATAATCTTTACGCTATTATCGTTAACGCGTACCGACTCGTGTTTAGACGTACATAGATCGATATTTCGTACGCTACATTAGCAACTGTTGTTTTGCTAATTTTGCTAACTTTGCAAATTTGCGATTAGGATTTCTTTTATTCGTGTTTATCATAATCCTAATCACGTGGTGGCTGGTGTTCATACGCACACCATTGCACCACTTGTGACCGACAGAGGTCAAAATCCCGCGAATATTCTAAGTCACTTTATCCATACTCGTGATAACTAGCAATTTTAAAAATGGCCGAGCTAGTAAACATAAAGAAAGAACTCGTGGCTATGGGTAGAGAATTCGGGTATGAAAAAGCCGAGTTAAAGGAATACGTGGATGAGGAGATAGCTAAATGGTATGTTGCGAAAGAAAATGAGGCGAAAGAGGCTATAGAGCTAGAAGAAAAGAGACAGGTAGCTAAGGATTTAGAGATGCGAACTTTGAGAGAGCTAGAGGAAAAAAGATCGAAAGAGGCGAGAGAGCTAGAGGAAAAAAGATCGAAAGAGGCTATAGAGCTAGAAGATAAGAGAGAGTTAGCTAAACAGCTAGAGATGCAAAACCTGAGAGAGCTAGAGGATAGAAAAAATGAGCTAGAGGAAAAAAGAGCGAAAGAGGCGAGAGATTTTAAAGAGAAAGAAATCCAAGATATGAGAGAAATAGAGTTATTAAAGATTCAGTCAGCTAGGGATTTAGAAGATAAAAGGCAGGAAGTAGAAGAGAAAAAGCTTAAGTTAAAAGCTAGAGCACATCAGGAACAGCTTGAATTAGCTAAGCAAGAGGTAACAGCTAGAGAGAAGTTGTTAGATGGGACTGCTAAGCAACAGGCCGAATTAAATAAACCCCGTACACGGCTAGCTTTCTTTAACCCTGAAGTCGAGACAATTGACGAGTTTTTGACACGCTTTGACAGTTTCATTGCCAACTTTAATTACACTGACATTGAAAAGAAACAACAACTGGGTCAAATACTTCAAGGTGAAAGCTCGCGCGCATTTACTGATCTAACGCGCGATCCCGCTATTACTTATGCAGATCTCAAAACGGGTTTGATGCGTACTTTTCAATGTACAGCAGAAGGCTTTCGAAAAATGTTTAGGAGAGCCATACCTAAAGCAAATGACACCATGCAAGCCTTCGGTACCCGGTTACGCCATTATCTTGATAGATGGATTGATTTGACAGACATCCGGAAGACATATGAGGGCCTATTTGATTTGATATTAAGAGATCAATTTCTCCATATTGCTCCGCCTGCAATGACGACATATTTGCAGCGAAACCCCCCGGCTAACTTCAGTGATATGTTGAGGTTAGCAGACACGTATAATGATTACCCTGATCCGGTAATTACGAGGAGCGCACCACGCCCTCCTCCTACAAATCGGCAGAAGTATACACCGAAACCGAACCGACCAATGACGAAATCGGAAAAACCCGAACCGGTACAGCGGACATATACTAAGTCACAAGACGTACGACGTCACACACGTGACTCCCCACCTATGACATGTTACACTTGCAAAGGGAAGGGGCATAGTTCTCAGAACTGTCCCAGTCCACGTGATGTAAAGGTATGCACTGAAACAGGTGCAACTCTAAAGACCCAACAGGCTACAGTAAACGGACAAAGAGTCAAAATACTGGTCGATACAGGCGCGTCCATAAGCTGCATAAATGCTAAACTTGTACGCCCTGAACAGTATCTAAGAGGTAGTGTCCGCATTCGATGTGTTATGGGACACCTTAGTACATGTCCAAGAGCCACTGTACATGTTACCTCACCCGTATTTTCCGGTACAGTCACCGCCGCAGTAATAAGAGACATGCAGTTCGGATTCATACTATCGCCCGAACAGTGTGACGCAAACACTGATGACATCTATCCTGTTCTCCCCGTAACCACTAGAGCACAACGGGTACGTAGTAAACAAGGACCCCCAGCTCTAAAGATAGTCGAGAATACATTCCCGCAGTTGACCCCAAGTCAACTCAGTCACCTGCAGCAGGAGGACAAAAGTTTGTCCTCAATGCTAAAGCTGGCACGGAAAAACACTATTACGTCCAGCAAGTACGCGACAATGACGTATTTCCTGAAGGACGGACTAGCGTTTCGGCGCACCGACTATAAGGAAAATGATACTAGAAGCACCACGTGTCTATTTACCCCTAAACCACTCAGACCGCTGATTCTAAGCTTTGCACACGACTCAATCATGTCTGGACATCAGGGCGCGCGTCGCACTGAGCAGCGAGTTCGCGAGGACTTTTTTTGGCCGGGCCTGAGTAGGGATGTTCGCTCGTACGTTCGTACATGTACGCAGTGTCAACAACATATCGACCGAGGGCGTGTCAGTCGAGTTCCCCTCGAGATAGTACCAACAGTAGAGGAACCCTTCCTAAAAGTCGCAGTAGACATTATTGGCCCAATCATTCCCGCGGCCGAAGGAGGATATCGCTATATCCTAACAATCGTGGATTTTGCAACACGATATCCAGAAGCAGTCGCATTAAAGGGCATCACAGCGATCGAAGTCGCAGACGCTTTAATAGACGTATTTTCTCGCACGGGCGTTCCCCGAGAAATATTGAGTGACCAGGGCACTCAATTCACCTCAGCAATGATGGCTGAAACAATGCGTCTACTGGCGTGTAAACAGTTGTTCTCATCACCATATCACGCTCAGTCTAATGGTGCCGTTGAACGTTTCAACGGTACAATAAAGAAAATGTTAATTAAAATGGCCTCGGAACAACCCGACCAGTGGCCGCGTTTTCTAGCACCATTACTCTTTGCGTATCGCGAACTCCCACAAGAGAGTACGGGCTATTCACCGTTCCAACTACTATACGGCAGGCAACCTCGTGGTCCCCTTAAGCTAATAAAAGAAACATGGGTCAAGGGAGACACTGTGACCGATGGTAAAGATGTTCACACGTACGTAGCCGAACTACGTCAACGTCTGACCGAAACGTGTCACTTAGCACAGGAAAACGTTCGCGAAAAACAACCCCGATACAAGCGAAATTTTGACCGTACGGCTGTGGAACGTGACCTCGAACCAGGTCAGCTCGTGTTACTCTTGCGGCCCACGCATAACAACCGCATGCAAATGCACTGGCGTGGACCCTACCGCGTTATTAAGCGTGTGAAGCAGAACGATTATAGCATACAGATAGGAAATAAGCAGAAAATCTATCACATAAATATGCTAAAGCGTTACTATGAACGCAGCGACGAACAGATACAAAACGTGAATGTCGCACTGATACAATTGGAAGACTCCAATTTCAGAACAGACATGATGTCCGCCGAAACCCAGCCTAACTCTGCAGTTACAGTCGATCAAGTCGAGATTGACTCGAACTTAACTGTCGAACAGCGCGACGCAATGTCAAACCTCTTACACAGACACGCGCGCATATTCACCGACCAACCGGGCCACTCAGATTTGGTTGAACACCGCATCAAACTTTTAAGTGACAAACCGATACGCTTAAAACAGTACCCACAGAAATATGAGAGCACAAAGTACATAGCAGAACAGGTGCGTGAAATGCAAAAACAGGGCGTGATTGAACAGTCAATCTCCCCATATTCATCACCGGTCGTCTTAGTTAAAAAGAAAGACGGTACGCTTCGTTTTTGTGTGGACTACAGACAGTTAAATGAGATAACTGAATTCGATGCGGAACCTATCCCAAATCAGGACGAATTATTCGCAAAACTAACCAAGGCACATTACTTTTCAAAGTTTGACATGTGCAAAGGGTACTGGCAACTGTCAGTTGCTATTGACGACAGACCAAAAACAGCATTCCCAACTCCGCTAGGCTTATTTCAGTTTTGCCGACTACCGTTCGGACTAGCGAACGCACCCGCAACATTCGCGCGCTTCATGCGAAAATTACCGTTAGAGAGCGTTGACGCATTGAATTTCTTTGATGACATACTGGTAGCAACAGGAACATGGGACCAACATTTATCCTCAGTGGATGGTCTACTTGACATTCTCGAGCGCCATAGATTGACCGTGAAACCCTCCAAAGTTCGCGCGGGCTTTCGAGAGATTGAATTTCTTGGCCATATCATAAGTGACGGACAAATAGGCCCAAATCTAGACTTGACTGCAGCCATTCGTGACATGACCTTACCGACTACAAAGAAACAGGTCAGGGCAGTTTTGGGGCTAGTGGGGTACTACCGAAAATTTGTCCCAAACTTTAGTACGCTTCTTAAACCACTGACGGACTTAACTGGGAACAAACAACCCACGAAAATACGATGGACGGCAGAGTGTAGCACCGCCCTCGAAAAAGTGAAGGACATCTTGACCAGTAAACCCGTCCTACAGTTACCAGACTTTGACAAAAGATTTATTGTCAGGACCGATGCATCAGACGAAGGCCTCGGTGCCATACTTCTCCAAGAGACAGATGACGAATACCTACCGGTAGCATACGCTTCTAAGAAACTGTTAGATCGTGAGACACGGTATTCTACGATTGAAAAAGAGTGCTTAGCAATCGTATGGGCACTCAAGAAATTTAGTGCATATCTGTACTCTAAACCATTCATCCTGCAGTGCGATCATAAGCCGCTGACATATCTGCGCACTAGCATGTATGATAACGCCAGGCTAACTAGATGGACACTCCTGCTACAGGAGTATAGCTTCGTTGTCGAACACATCGCGGGCCGAGAAAATTCGGGTGCCGATGCATTATCCCGGCATGCCATAACCGCGATATAAACAAGAGAGAGGATAGTCTCTCCACAGATGCGCATATAATTCCTGTGGAGACTATCGTGTGAAATAAAATTTTTTTGTTCCTAATTGATTTCCACTCTGTGAGCTCCAATCAATTTTAAGAAGGGGGTTGTCACAGGAAATGAGGGACAGAAATTATATTTTATTTCATTTTAAAAAACCGCTAACAAAACTAATTGAAGTAATCCGAGTTTTGTTATTTTTCGTATGTAGCATGTAACTTCCAGTAACGGTCACCTAAGATCTCTTTAGTAGACAGACGTTCGTGACGCAGTGTGTGTTAATTATCATATTGAATATATATATTAGTTTATGAAGAATATGTATGTTAAATAAATTGGGACAACTGCGCAATACCGTCACATGTTGTTGACGAGTGAAATGGCCAGTGCGCATTAGGATTGACCACAGAAAAGCGTGCATCACGATTACCACTATATATCCAAGGCAAAAATCATGTCACAGGACATAGCTTCTGGAAGTTTTGGAAACCTTCAGTGAGAGCTATATAAGAGGCAAAATGAAGACTTTTACTCTCAATGTTGAAAACGTCGATTCGTCTGAAGCCAGTCTAACTTCACGTATGAATTATCTCATGTACAGAGATTTCATAAAGGAAAGCTGCAATAATCTCTTTCCATCCGTTTTCCATCCGTCTGATGCCATATATCGAGTAACGAGGCAAAATTACTCAGTATAATTGTTGGCAAAGTGGAAAGTTCGCTGTCAAGAAAAACCCGATGCATGTGACGCTGGTTGTATGCAGTTAACGACACGAGGGACCAACTTGTTCTTCCCCCTGTCTGAGTTCGTTTTGGCAGTCTATCCCGCAAATTGAGGGGCTAGCGCCGGAGATACATATCCGGATTTCTACACTCAATGTAATGCGACGACACATCCCACTGGACGACTCCACCCGATAATGCTCAACGTCGTTGGGATGTCCGTTTCCACGACAATTATCGAAGCTGACAACAGTCAGCTAAATTTCAGATTTCTCCCCGTGATAATCTGAAAGTGGTGCCTAGATTCTGCAGAGTCTTCACCTGTAATGCGACGCCTCAATTGCGCCGTGATCTTCACTTTGAAGTGCCGCTTATAAGTGACGTGTGAGATTACGTCATCTCCTTGGAACTCTGACATTAATAGTGAGTAATCATTAGCACGGCTAACGCGCACATACTTAAGTCTAGGACTCTTAAGAAAATGAACACTATTATATCGTTTGCAAAATAAGAACTCTAATGTTAAAAGTAATGCTTATTTTACATGTCAACTATTGTTAAAGCGGCCCCATTTGCCGCATAAGAATTGTGTAATTAATCTTTATTTTATATTTTGAATTTCATCATTTTCATCTCCCCTTATTTCCCACAGAGTGTATGACATTGGAAAGTTGAATGAATGATTAATCACTGTGCGAAAGAGTAGTGCCCCTTTTAAATCGGGAAATAAATAACCTGATTTAAACATCTTTCAACTCTCTTGTTATTCATAGTTTTTGAGAGGGACGAAAGAATTTGTACTATTGTTTTGCACCGTTCGTCTGTTCGTCCATTTATTCACATTTATGATACACACTCACAACACACACCGCCAATAAAACGTTCCTTGGCATGACACTAATAAAGTGGGCCCCACCCAAACATCAATGGAGTATGTCATGTGTGTCATTGTAACAACCTGACACGACGTAGTACTGGCACACGTCACGGGCTTTTTTTGGAGGTGCACCGGAGCAGGCCAAAAATAGACTTCACCCCTTGCATCTCTAACTTCAGCTCGGGTCGGCTTGTAACAAGCCCGCCCGTTTTGTGACACACTACATCCATTGCAATAAATCAAAAACTATAATAAACACACAGCACGTGTTTAACATTACATATTTCAATTACCACTGAATGTCATAAAAGAAACAGCGTTATTTCATACAAAAGTCAATAAAAGAATATACATATGTATAACCATCTCTACAACATTCTTAATACAACACATGTATAATAAATTGAGAAATGTTTTACCTTTTCTGATGCAACTGTGAGCAAGAGTCTTCATCCACAAATCTGTTCTACCCATGGTGTTATAGGTAGTCTTCACGTAGATATCAATGCATTTTTCAGCCCTATTTATAAAGTTACACACGCCCACGCTTCCTTCGTATTCAATCTATGTCACAGGCAGGAAAACATATCTCTGTAAATGACATCGAGCGTCTGGTTAACAAGTGACTTTTCCCTATCCTTCACCTTTCAACTGTCCACTCTATAAAGTCATTCTCTGTAAAACAATTCTACGAAGTCGGACTCTAAAGTCATTCTCTTTAAAACAATTCTACAAAGTCATTCTCTAAAACAATTCTACGAAGTCAATCTCTTTAAAGTCATTCTCTATAAACAAATTCTATGAAGTCATTCTCTATAAACAAATTCTATGAAGTCATTCTCTATAAAACTTCTACGAAAGTCATTCTCTATAAAACTTCTACGAAAGTCATTCACTATAAAAACAATTCTGCGAAGTTATTTTCTATACAACAATTTAACGAAGCCATTCTATACAAAACAATTCTACGAAGTATATAAGTGTATTCATCATGTAGGAATATTTTTGTTGTTTTTTTTGAATCTATTGATAGACTTTCAACTCGTGAGTAAATCTTCTTCTGTACTAATATTTACGAAGAGAAGATTATCTAATTTATATAATAAGCTATTATTGGGTAATCAGTTCAACATAAACATTTTTTCTATTCTTACTTTAAAATAAAAAAAAGTACTACCAATCAGCGCAAGATATCGGCATGTAAATGGGCTCAACTACAGTTTTTCTCGGTTAACACTGAAAGCAGTTTACAAGTACGGTCAGTATTTACAGGGTACAGTTAATTGAACACGACCGAGCGGGCAGAATTGAGCAGTCGCGAAAAACTTGCGACTGTTTATCGCAATAGTCGGTCGCCAGATTAGCAAGTTGCCCGCCTTGGATTATCATTTTGGAGTCTATATTATGCCAGTCTCTCTCTCTCTAACAAAAGGGGGAGAGATTTCTTGTGTTCTAACATCTGAATTAATGTTTTCGATCTAACACAAGGTAAGAGTATAGTTTGTAATAACACACACACATACACACGCACGCAACGGCTGTTGCAATATATACCATACCCTACATTTTTTGTGTGTGAAGTGTTATTTGTTCTGTTGGGCTGTCGTATATCAAAACATTTTTAATAAATTTTACTTTAAAAAAAACATAATACATAATTATTGCAAGACGATATTTAAAATGGGATTTTCTCTCTGCAACCGTTCTCTATAACAGCAATAATTGTGTATAACTGAAGTTTGACAGTTTCTATGAAGACCTTTGTATATTATCCTAATGTTGGTCTGATTATTCGCTGTGTCTTTCTACATTTACCCCCACCCCACCACAAGTTATAATTTCATGGTTGTATATTTTCTTGACCCCCCCCCCCTCCAACTCCAACTATTGCCAGCTAAAGTGATTTGCCTGGTAGAGGAAATATGTGCTGTCTTTTATTTGACTATCAGACAAAAGCAGCATTTCATATTATGCTTGGTTGAAAAGAAAAGCTGACGACTCTACATACATACTAGAGTTATCTTTTCTGGCATTGATTGCGAGGTTTGATTCAATAACCCACAAACTCGAGTCCTTTATCAAACTGGTGTTGCTAAGTACTTGTAAATTTGAATTTGCAGAAATGCATGCACATATTTCTTCATGCACCTGTGACCACACATATTAGTACTTATAAAATACATTTAAACAAAATAACTATAAGCAGTATAAGGCAAGTCGTTCACATACACCAATCAGCAGAGTTTATTTGTTGTTAGAGAACTGAGTTTGGTGCAGATGATTAAATACGAGAAGTGTTACGCAATAGAATGCACAAAACATGGTTAAATAAATATTAAATAATTGAAGTTAAAACAAAATGTCAGTGAAATGACTGTCAAATCCAGAATGTAAATTAAAATACTGATGGTGTGTATTAACCATAAAAGGAAAAAAAAACAACAAAAGCTTATCTTTAAGTTACAGTTTCAGTACAAATGCAAAGTTGTAATAAACAGATGACAATTGGATTCAGTTTAATGAACAATTATAAGGTAAAGAAAAAGAATTAATAACCAAAAACCAAAATTGAAAGTACATTTTGACAACCTCTGTGGAAACTCATCCTTGTAATTTGTTTCTGATTGTTGTGTTCATGTTTTTGTTTTCTTTTCCAGTTCTATTTTTCATTCTGGTTAAAGTTCACACGAGACTAGTTAAAATAATTAACTAAAATGTAGTTGAAAACTTATGTCTTAATAAAATGACCATTTTCGTTTTATTCTTCACTTTTGACTGGTTCAGTGGTTGGCCGCTTTTTTTAATCACAACCTATACCAAGATAACTCAAGAACACCGTATTTTTTTTTCTTTTTTCTTTTATAGCAATCGAGTCAGAAAAATCCCACATTAACTTACGTTTATGGCCTCTTGTCCTTGAAAAGTAGCATGAATGTCCGTGTAACAGACAAGATATAAGCAGTAATTGCAAAATTAATCTAATTTTAAACCTTAGTTCATTCATGTACCAAAGTGAACTGTAAATGATAGGATTACTTCCCTTTGAAAGTTTTTTCCTCGTAAGTAAGAATGTAGTTTTGCTGGGCAACACTGAAAACACACGATGTCAGAAAGTAATCAAATACATTAGAGAATCGTAAATTCGTAATTTAAAGTTTTGTTTTTAAGTAAAACTATGTTTTAAAATATATACTTTCTGTGATAAATTTTGATTCATTGAATACAACAGTTTTGTTACATTTTGTTTCACTGAGTAATCAGTCAAGCTGCGATAACGGAAGCGTGTGACAGAGACGTCAAAAGTGACATGGTAAAAAAGAATGTATTATGAGTTTTTCTTTCTTTTATTATTTTTTTAAAGTTCTCTATATTTAGCCAGAGCCACGGTAGAAGGTCTGCTCTGCAGTGAACAGACTAATCGCCCTTCATTTTAATTAGGGATATAAAATACATGTATATATAACTTATGGAAGGAAGAGAAGAAACATGGAGTCAACTCACATTCCAGAGCACCAGAAAGCGATCTGATTTCGGGTGGAAAACGGCAAAGAAAGCATCTACCGGTAGAAAAGAAAACATGACAGGCAGAATCATTCCATACACAAGTGTCTTCATAGGTAACTATAACAATTTTCTTAGTGCTCACACCGCCGTTTCATTTGTATGTCTGCAACACCAACAGGGCTACTTGTTTTAAGAAAACGAAACATGCCAAAGACTTTTCTCATGTAAATTACTTTAGTATTCTAAGATTGATTTTAATGGTTTCTCTTCAAAGTCAGATGGCTGCTGTCACTGACATTTACATCCATAATTATTTATTGTGTGTTTTACTTTAGTCATTTTGACTATTTTCAGACCATCTTTATAACAGAATAAGAATACTTTGCTAGTGTCATTATATTTATAATCATTAGCAGATGACACACTTGGTACTTTCTGATCATCTCTGTTTCTGTGAAGAATGAGTATTGGATTGAGAATAATGTTAGCTGATGTACTTGACAGCCAGTGGCTCTGCACTGTTTTTTGCTTCTTGTATTTTTTATTTTTTATGATTTGTATATATGTACACTAAATATTTTTGCGATTGACAGCACTGAGAGACAAAAAAGAATATGTTATGCCTATATGTATGTATTCTCATCATATCTGCTAGTTGTATTCTTGTTTTTGTCAAATAATTTTAAGACATAAGAAATAATTATGATTCATTATCTTGTATAGCAATCATGTGAATTTTTAATCAGTAGCCTGTTTGCCAGATCTCTTGTGTAGCAATCATGCAAACTTCCAATAAGCATCCTGCTTGCCTGATCTGCCTGACAGTCCATTCTTTTGATTTTGTGTTCAGCCTCATCTTTTGATTTACCAATTTGCAAATAAAATTTCCCTGAATAGTGAATTGAAAAATAATATGCCATATATATATATATATATATATATATATATACTGTTTAAAATTATCATAACCACCCACCAAGTTGTTATCTACCTATCATATCTCTCTTTCAGTGGTTTGTAATACATACTGATGTATTGGTTTTTTACACATAAAACTTGTACTTCTCAACATTTTAATATTGAGTAATAGTAATACTAATAAATTTTACTGAGGATTTGTCTTACAATGTGCTTCTCTACACTTTAGTATTGAATAATAGTAATACTAATAAATTTGACTGAGGTTTTTGCCTTACAACTTAATCAACACTTTAGTATTGAGTACTACTACTAGTAATACAAATAGTGTAATAAATTTGACTGAAGATTTTGTCTTACATTATATTACAACATAACTTGTTATACTTACTTTAGCACTGAGTACTAGTAATACAGTACTAATAAACTGACTGTTTTAATGATATTGTGATAGTAAGCATTCATTGAAGATCCTTTATTTAGTTTAGGTATGATATTATGAGCACAAATCTCTTGAATTGGGGTCCAGAATACTATGCATATAACTGAACAATATAGATCAACAACATCAGTGAATAGAACATTTTTTTGTGCTGTTTTTGGAACCACTTTTGGAATTTTTCAGCTGTTGAACATCACATATATACATGAGAGACTCGTAATGGAAGATTGCAATATAAAATTATAGCAAACAATCCTGTGAGTTATTCACCAAATAGAACCATTTACCATTTTCTTTGCAGCAACAACAAAAATGTTACCAAAGGGAAAAAAATAATTAGATGTGTAAATGCAGCCCACTAGCACAAGTTACTAGTTATCAATTATCAGTTGATAATTTGACAAATAAAACTATATTATATTTTATTATTATATTATCAGTTCTTATTGAAAACTAATTTCGAATACATATATTTAATATATTAAAAAATGAATAACTCTTTCATGAAATTATTATATGATGTAGAATCTATATATATATATAATTTTCCAGCTCTGTGTATAACACGAAAGCATCCTTGACCTTTGTGCATATGGATCTTTTTCACATGGCCAGCTTGACCTTCAAGCACATGGGAGTTTTTTTCACATGGCTAGCTTTATATTGCATTGTTGTGTTCAAAGTACTCATTAAAAAACTGAAGGTCAAGGTCATTTGCTAAATTTTAACTCACAATTTGACTTATAATCAAAGATGTTGGAATTTTTTGAGCCACATGGTCAGCTTTATGTTGCATTACATTGTCACATTCATTGGAATGGGAAGGAAGGAAAGAAGAGGGAGGGAAGAAAGAAGTTTTCACATAGCCATCTTTATGTTGCAATGTCGAGTTCATGAAAGAGAGACAATATCAAAATGCTCATAATAAAAACTGATGGTCAAGGTCATTTGCTAAATGATGCTCGAATTTTCACTCGCAGTTTGACTTATAGTCAAGCCTTTCAATAAACAAATTCATTTATATTCCTAGCAATGCATTTAATTTTCCACCCATCATATGACGGATGACAAATACTCTAATATCATTTATAGTGACCCAGAGCAGTTGTGTCATTTAGAGATGGAATTGAACTTGAGATTAATAACAATCTTGAAAGTCAGCAGTTTGACATTGCTGTCAGTTATTAAATTAGAAGAGGTTGAAAGTAATTTTTATCTTAGTTTTATATTGCTTGAATCTACAAGCACATAATAAAAAGGGATTTGCTTTACTTTTTGTATTAGAATAATTATTGATCATCATTAAGATTTGACAAGTAATATGATAGTTAAAATCAATTCTGTTGATACATTTTTAATGTTAGATAAATTTGTTATTGTCTTTTAATTAGATGCCTGTTTGAAAGACTTCAGTTTTGCTGCACGGCAGTGTTTGTACACTCATAATGTCCAAGACCTGAGCAGTCAGCTACAGCACCTGTGGACGACAATGGCCAATCCAAATCCTGTCCTACCACTTCTGTCTGTACGTACAGGATTTGACATGTTCTTTAGGGTCATGAATTTTTCTCCAGGATCAGAGGTCATCATGTCTGCTGTGAACATTCCTGATATGGTGCGCATAGTTCAATTTCATAAACTTCGCATTGTGCCACTGGACATTACCATCGACACAACGGCACCCAAGATAGAACTTCTTGAACAGTTGGTCTCATCCCGCACAGTGGCCATTGTTATTGCACACATCTATGGCAAGTGGGCACCCATGGATGATGTCATTAGATTTGCCAACGAGAGAAATCTTTATGTGATAGAGGACTGCGCAGAAAGTTTTTGTGGCTTTGACAGGCTGAGCCATCCTCAGACAGACCTAGCTCTTTTCAGTTTTGGTGTCATTAAGTTCTACACATCTTTTGGTGGAGCTATTGCCAAAGTCAGAGATGAAGAGATCTACAGAAAAATGGTAGCCTTGCATGAGACCTACAGAGTGCAAAGTCAAGCTTTGTACTTGCAGAAGTTAATGAAGTATGTTCTGGTGTATTTTGCTCTGGATGTTGCATGCATCAACAAGAATGGCATTCGCTTGTTGAATATTATTGGGGTTGACTATAAGCATCATGCCATCAAGGTAGGTTTTGGATGTCCATTTTGATTGTTTCATGAGCTTTTGTTTTTACTTCCATGTTTCCAAGAAAGTTTGAAATAATGCTTTAAAGACTGTTCTTCAAATACTTTTTCATATAAACGCTCAGTAATTTTTAAGTTCAGATTTGAGCATGTTCTAATATATTATTTTTTAACATAACTAAGTTAGTAAGAGTAAATGTATGTTTAGATAATAAATGCTTTCATAGTAACTTCATATAATATTACTTTGTGATATAATATTAATAGTGCTTTACAAAGTATGTTGTTTGTTTCTTAACATAAGCCTTTTAGATTTAATGATACTGTCTGATTTTCTAGATGTTGCGTGGTTTTCCAAGTGACCTCATAGCAGGCATAAGAGTACAACCATGTGGAGCATTGCTGGCCACCATGCTTTATCGACAAAAGTCATTTTCAGAAATAGAGTTCTGCATGCAGCAGATAAAGGCAGATTACATTGCAGCCAGATTGCCACCACTTCTTGAAGTGGTTGGACACAAAGCTGCAGTAAACAACTACTGGCTTTTCCCTGTATTAACTGTAAGTCAGATATTATGAACTTATTTATATTTTCAACAAATTCCCTGCTCTAACTGTAAGTAAGATATTATGAACTTATTTGTATTTTTAACAAATTTAACTATTTAAACTATGTCAGATATTGTGGACATTTATATTTTTCACAGATTTCCTCATTTTTAACTATTACTTCAGATATATTGTGAATTTATTTATATTTTCATGTTTCCTTGTTTTAATTTAAGTCAAATAATGTGGATTTATATATATTTTCAACAAATTTCCCTCTTTAACTGTCAGATATAAGATATTGTGGACACACCCACAACTTCATTTCTTTCTATTCATTATATTTATCAATTGTTGGGTTTGTTTTATTTTTAAACTCTATACATGTTTTTTACTTATAATTTTTAGTATTTTAAACAGTTTATTTTGTAAAAAATATTTTTATTTTGATATTTTAAAAATATTTTTGTAAAACTGTACATAGTGTTTGGTATTTCTTAACATAAATTGCAATATTAATAGTTTTAGCATTTAGGGTCTATTTTCATTTTATAAAATAATATATACATGTATATAAAATGTATGTATGGGACTCAGGAATATTATTCAATAAAAAATGGATGTTAGTAAATTAAAATAGTATACTGAGATTGCATTGTAAAAAAAAAATTTTAGCATACAGTAATTAAATTTTTGACTATAAGAGTTTACTTTTCTATTTTTTAAAAGAAATATGTTTTTAGGTTGATAAAATGATTAAAAAAAGAGGAAAAACATTTTCCATGATTTTAGTAATTTATAAAACAAAATCAAACAACCTATCCTAAAATGCTGCATATCTATGGAACAGCATGGTCTAAATGTTGTCTTCAGTAAGTTAAATGAAAATTAAGGAGAAAAACAAATCTCTTGATTGTTATCAGTAGATGCAGAAAATTAGTAAATTCATTGTAATTTTAATCTCTGCATTGCTCTCATGATGTACATTAGACTCTACAGAAAATGGTTGACAAATTGCAACATCCTCTTGATGCAAGTTTTCATGAAACAAAATGGCTGACATACTGCAAGAAAGGTTTTTCTTAAATTGAAATATAAATTGATAATCTTTATTATTATCAAGTATTACGACTTATGAAATACATAAATTTGAAATTTCTTTATAAAAGAATTAAAATGAAGTATGCTGAAATGAAGTTAAAAAATTAAAGGAGAATGAAGGAGAACAAATAAATAGTTTCAATACTGATAATTGTTAATGGAAGTAAGTTTCACTTGTATTGCTTTTGCCGCTATTAATTACTGTTACTTAGATTGAAATCTTAGAGATTAGAATATGAGATATTAAAGCATGAGACTGCGGAATCTGGTCATAGATTAATTTCCAGAGGATAAAATTTGAAGTAAGGATGAGATGTTTCAGTCATTAATTGTTATCTTTATACAGTGACACTACCTTAATATTTCATGGGCATATTGTTTGTCAGACATAGATTCAACAAATTGAAAAAGCAATTTCTGATGGAATTGATTTCTTTTTTTTTTTTGTAGGAAAACCCTGACAACATGATGTCCATTCTTGGTGCCTTGGGTGTTGATGCTTATCGTGGGGCAACTCAGCTCAACATTGTGGAGCCACACAATGGCGAACCGGAGCCACTTATGGACCCGGTGACAAATTCTGGCTCTTCTGATTGTGATACAGATAAACACAACAATGCAAGGCCAACAAATGAAATTAATGATTGTAAAGAGAGCTCAGTGACTCACTGTATGCCCAGAGTAAACCCTCAGTATCCTCACGAAGCCAAGTACCTGATAGATCATGTGCTTTACCTGCCTGTGAATAAACTTGTCCCTTTCCATGAGCTGAATCGGATGTTACAAGTCATCAGGTTAGCTGTGGCATGGGACAGTTTGCAAGCTGGTGGCAAACTCAGAAAGAGTTTTCCTTCAAAATTATAGGTTGTTGTTTTCCAGTTTCAAATCATTCAATCAGGGCTCACATTTTGCAGACAAGGAAATCAGTGTTGGTAAAATTTCATCAGCATTTTAACGTAACACTTTAGATCCTACAGATCTCCATGCTGTTGGGGTTTTCAATAGCTCACATTTTACAGTCTAGGTAAATTAATTTAGGTAGAAATTTCATCATCAACATTTTAAATTTAGCTTTTTGAATACTACAGATCTCTATATTGTTTAGTATTTTCTATGCCATTATTTTGTAGAGATTTTGCATTGTAATCGCCAGATCTTGCAAATCATTCATCTTGCCTATCATCCATCTTGTATTTGTATATTAACACATTTAACATTAATGTGTGATAGAACAAATAGGGATACAAATAGATATACATATAAGATGAATGATAAAATTGAAGAGGCATAAGAACTTAATTCTGTGCAGAGATCCATTGAATTAATACATTAACGTTCACAACCAAAAGATGATTTGTATGAAAACATTTGACATCTACATTTGTAACTATGAGATGTCTGTTTGAAAATATTATTAGAGGTTTTTCTTGTATTAGGAGTTAGCTTTCTTTTTACATCTAGGCAGACCTTAAAGGGATTTACCTAGACAGCAGTTAACTTTTCTTTTTATATCCAGGAGGATATTAAAATCTGTTTATCTAATGCTAGTTAACCTATCTTTTCATCTAGTCTGACCTCATATCAGTTTACCTAGATAGAAGTTAACTATTCTTTTTACATCTAGGCAGATATTAATTGGTTTACTTAGTACTTTGGTCATTGCAGCTTTCATATTGATAATTATGGTTGCAACTTATGTGTTTGTTTTATTTATTTTTGTTCATTCATGTTTGGAGGATTAAAGGTGACAGCGAATAATTACCTGCCTTAATATAATCTCAAGTCTTAGAGGTTACTCTACTGGCAGTTGACAAGAATATAATATCTGTGAATATTGACACTGATGCTGATTATGAGAGAGATATTGATTGAGACTGATACCGAAGGAGGCTAATACTGACTGAGACTAATACTGATTGAGACTGATACGGAAGGAGGCTAATACTGATTGAGACTGATGCCGACGGAGGCTAATACTGACTGAGGCTAATACTGATTGAGACTAATACTGATTGAGGCTAATACTGATTGAGACTAATACTGACTGAGGCTAATACTGACTGAGGCTAATACTGACTGAGACTAATACTGATTGAGATTGATACTGATTTGAGACTAATACTGACTGGGGCTAATACTGACTGAGACTAATACTGACTGAGACTAATATTGATTAAATGTTCTGGAATCAAGAGAACACACAGAAAGCAATCCAGCTTTTATACACAGTCCATAATGCAGTTTATGTCATTAAGGAACTTTGTTTTAAATAAAGAAAATCTCAAATGACATCTCAAAAAGCAGTTACTAAATCAATTTAACTGTTATTAAAGTAGGAAAAATGATGCTGTTTGTTTCCATAAACCATGTTAAAAGAACGATGGTAATCGTGAACCAGACTGGAAGTAGCCTGAATTTGGGTACCATTTGAAACTTTTGAGAGATGGTATCGAAATATTTTTATATTAGGTTTTTATAGCAATATGATTGTGAATATTAGTAAGCAGTTTAAAATTGCATACACAATTATTCTTGTTAAAAGTGATATTTATACTCCACAAAATGCAATTGTTAGTATGTTTACACATACCTGTAATTTATCTGCAATATTTGCATTTGCTGGTGTGAATGCATACTAGTTTTAGTTAGTAGCTTTTAACGTACTGTGTTTGTTTCATTTTTGATCTCTGTGTTTGTTTTATTTTTTATCTCAACATTGCAAATCTTGATTACTAATGAGCATTCAGGGTTTTAGATTGTGTTAAATTCTTCTTTTAGTGAGTTGTCAGTAATCAAGCATTAATTTTCTTCACATAAGCTGTACAGACAAGCTCGATGCTTTGTCACATGGATCAACCAGTGCTAAGGAAGAGTTGGATAATATGCAAAAACTAGTTATTTTTATAAAATATGTATGACAAGTATGGCTTAGTACAACTAGAACACATTATTTTTATTTATTGGCTTCAGTCAAACAAGGATAAAGTACCTATTCAAAGGAGACTGGCGCAAGAGAACATTTTATTATGTAATGACATGTAATCACGTTTGTGTCACTTTATGATATGCAAGGAAGAAGCAGAAATAAATTGTAGGTCTGCACTATTATAAAAATAAATAATCAAAAATGTAATGGTTTATCATTTCCAAAAATTAAGGCTTTAGGATTCTTAAAATAGCATGTAAACGCATTCTTTTTTTAAAGAAATATTCTTTCTTATAAAAGCAAACTTAAAATAATCTGGTTATAGTACATGTACTTATGATCTAGCTAGACATACGGTGTTTTGACTTTGGACAGTGTTGCCTCCCCCTATCTTACAGTGTGCATTTATCAAACAGTTCATCAATAGATAACAAGTACCTGTTTCTGTTTTAAAAACTTTGGTGAAACAAAAACAGTTTACAGACAAAGCAGGTCCCATATTGTTCTGCTAACTTGTCACTTGAGAAACAAGTTATGCTTAGGTGTTTGTTGATCTCGCTTGATGAAAATAGAACTGGGCGAATCCCATGAACAGGTTTTGTTTGATAACTGCTGTACATGGACACATTTCCATATCAATGATAGCCCACTTGTCAAATTGTTGAAATTCTATAGCCAGTTATTTTCTACGTATGGAATACTTTCTGTTGAAACTCGAGTATTCATTACAATTTTAAGTCTGTTAAGTTTGTAAATGGACATGTGAGGGAGTTTGTTTTTTCATAATTTTGTTTAAAAGTTTAGAATGTAGTTTTAACCAAAAAATAGTATGGACATGTGAGGGAGTTTGTTTTTTCATAATTTTGTTTAAAAGTTTAGAATGTAGTTTTAACCAAAAAATAGTATGGACATGTGAGGGAGTTTGTTTTTTCATAATTTTGTTTAAAAGTTTAGAATGTAGTTTTAACCAAAAAATAGTATGGACATGTGAGGGAGTTTGTTTTTTCATAATTTTGTTTAAAAGTTTAGAATGTAATTTTAACCAAAAATTAGTATGGAAATGTTTAAATTAGTAGTTGATAAGATTTTTTTAATATAATGTTAATGTTGGCAACTTGGAAATGTTATTACTGTATATAAACATAAGTGTGTGTTGGAGTATCTGTAATCTGTATCTAAAGATTGCAACAAAGTTGGATTTCTTAACAAAATGAGTAGTTTTTCTTAAGCTGAAATATGCAATTTTATGGATTGTTTAAAAAATATATATATGCATTAAATCAGGTCTATTGTTGGTAGAGGTTTATTTTAACATATATATATATATATATTTGTGATGGTGATTATAATTAAACCGGTGTCTTTCCCATTAATTTGTTAACAAATCATGTAAGAGAGGTATGCTTTAACTTCTTCACTAGGAAATATGTTACACACAAAGAACAAAAGGTGCTAAACTTTAGCTTTTGTTGATTTATCCTTTCTGATTTATGGCAAGAGAAGGGAATGAAAAAAGCTCGGTGTCAGTAAACATTTTCTTTTGTTACTGATATGCTAATATATATTTAAAATATGTTTCTCAATTTCCTGAAGACTATTTAATTAAGTAGTATTTTTTACAACTTATTTTTTAATACATTGTATCTACGTATTTTAATTTTATTATTATTCTCTCTCTCACACACACACACACACAAGGAGTATTAAAAAATAAGTTTTAAAAATACTACTAAAACAGTCTTCAGTAATTTGGGAAATATATTTTAAATACTCTATAGTGAAGGATTTGAAGATATTATTTATTTTAAACCTACACACCATTTTATACTCAAACTTTGACTAGTAGTATAAGTGCTCTGAAACAATATTTTAACATAAAAATTTAATTCAAAAACAATACAAGAATCTCAGGCATAAATTGTTACAGTTTGAAAGTTTTAACAATACTTATGGCACTATGCTTTTTACAACCACCAAAATTTGAGTTTGTAATTTGTGTTTAATTTAATAATCTCAAATATGTATTGAATTTATACACTGAAAATCTCATTGTTATAATTCACATTCCTGCTTTTTAATATTTCATCTTTGAATTGAAAATTTAATCACGTGTTGTGAAAAATCTTTATTTGAAAGTATAAGAGATTTTAGTTTTAGTATAGTATGGACAAACTTAAATCTATACTATACAACCTTTTCTGGAAATTATTTAATGGTAAATAGGATACTTATATGACCCAATTCTTACTGATCACTTTCAGTGACTGCCATTGTAACTGCTTTTGTTTCCAAGTCACCATTAATTGTGCTAACTTAAAAAGAAATCACCCTGATTATACTACCTTCAAAAATTGTGTTAACCTCATTGATTGTGCTAAAATATGATTTTTTTCCCCCATAAGTAGGTGAAATGTGAACAACTTACAACCATTGAATGGTCATTGAAATCAAGAAAATATTGAAAAATATTGAAATACTGAGTCATGAAAAAGATGTGCTGAAATTAATTTTCATTTGTAAACGCAAATTTGGGCCAACTTGTAAAAAAAAAAAATTTAACAAAAGTTATCAGAATCCTCTACCAAAAAAAAAAAAAAAGCCTCCACCCATCCACCCTGACACACTCAAATGTATTCATGTTATTTATTTTTAAAATTGTTCAAAGTGCACTTGTGTATATTTTTTTAATAATTTGACCTTGTTTTATTTTTTTACTATATTGTTAATTTAAAAAAAAATATATATCTAATTTATTATTTCTTATACTAACGGTACTTTTACTCTAATTCTCTCTTAGTTTTATTTTCATTAACTAATTAGGAAAACTTGTTTTACAGATTTGCTCCTGTAAATTTTCTTCTTCTTCTCTGCATGGCACATTAAATTGTTTGCTAATAACTGGTAATCCCCCAATTTTATACTGTTTGTTTAGCTATCTCTATCATGATGAATTTAAAGTAACTGGTTAATTTTTTGTTTGTGTATTGTTGGCTTGTCTGGCTTGAACAGGTACCTGTTCAAAACTTAGCATAATCTCTATCGTAACTCGTGATCTCTACACAAAACTACTTAACTATTAAGCATGCGCTCTATTTCACACAGTAGCCAAATGTATGCATCTAGTGATTTACTATTAATTATGATCTTTATATGTACAACGCAAACTTTTATTTTTAATATTATCAATCATTATATAAAATGAACTAAAACTAAACAAAATGTTAACAACATATTAATGTTAATAACATATTTAAAAATAGGGCATCAAGTCCAATCGTCCTTCGCTGATAGAATTTCATTGCACAGATTTCATTTTGCCATGTCACTATCCAATCGCTTGGCGTGACTCCATGCAGACGATGTTTTCCCCATATTAAAAATATTACAATGTTATTATTTAATTTATTGATGTTAAAATACTGACATGTTTGTTTACTGAAGTCTTATTAACATCAATAACATGCTACACTTGTTAACAAGCATAACAACCACAAGCAAAAAGAAAGGGCGTGAGCTATGGTGATCTGTCGTAAATAATTAGACCTAGGTACAGCGGCTGTTAAGCATGTAAGCCAACCCATGGCTGGCACAATTTAGCAGGCCGCCATCTATGGGTGGGATGCAAGTGTGACCGGAAGGGGAGTGTGCTAAATTGTGTATAGACATAATGGACGCATTACCACAGGTACCCGTTGTCAATTTTACGACCCGGGTAATAGCATGACTACAGGTACCTGTTGGCATCACTAGTAAAGATCTGATTTTGTCTATAATGTTTCAGGAAAAGCGAGATGAACATAAGTACTCCAAAAGTTCATTTCACTATTTATTTTATTAATGCTTATTGTTGCTTTTATTTTTGTACATTGCTAACAATAATAATCAGTAACATTGAGACAAATCCTTATACCAATAGGAGATATGTACAAGAGTTACATTTATAGTAATTTTGATCATTTATTCTCTCATATTGGATCATTTCATCTTGTAATATTGCCTTACAAATGCCTAAGAAACTATTGGTAAAATGCAGTGTTATGGCGTTTGCTTTACTTATTATTTTGCATTTTTCTAATTTTTTTGTTTTTGCATTGTTAACAAAATACCTTGAAATAATATATCAGTAGCTTATAGAGTACTTTTAACTCTCTAAGCAGAAAATATTAAGGATATTTTTCAATCAGATTTCATTATTTATTGTATATATAAATAATTTAATATTTTTGCTACATTACAGTTATTTTTAACAAGTTATATTCTGTGATTTAATTTTCAGTGAATAAAATTAATTGATTCTGTGATACAAAAGTAAATGTATTAAATGTATTAATATCTTGTGCAGTTTATTTTGATGGTCATAAAGACTCGGTCAATCAAATATACTGCTAAACGTCATCTTTACTTTATAATGTAATGGGTGGTGATTAAGATAACTTTGACCATAATACAACAAAAAATAATAATGATATGATATTTAGAAAATAATTTATGCAAAATAAATGTTGCTGAATGCTTAGTACTTTTGATGTAAATATTAAATTAATTAAGAAATAAAAGATATTTTTGTAACTCTCTCTGAAACAAGCTATTCACAACAATTCTCATTCATCTGCAGTTAAGCAAACACCTCACACTGAATAAGTTTTACATACTTTGTTTTATTTCATTTTGTCAAGAGTGATGACAACCACAGATGGAAGTATAAAGAAAATGACGTATTAGATTAATAATAGTCAAAGTAATCAATGGTTCACAGCATCATGAAAGTAACTGAAGATGTTGAAACTGATTAAAAAAACAACAACCCAATTTCACATTGTAATTTCTCTCTCTCACACACAAAACAAAAGTTATTCACAAGTTCCCCATTAAATAATTTTCTCTCATACCTGCACCTACATAATCAAAAATGTTCACTATTCTTGACAAAATAAGTTTTCTCTCACCATAAATGTGCACACTCATCTGCAAACAAGTATACAAAGTGTATAATATTAACAATCCAAACAACAAATGCAAAACAAATATAAAACTGAGAATTTAGTAAATCAGTGAAAGGACTATGTGTCGACTTAGGTGCTGGTAAACATACTTGCACCCACTGCCCTAAAAAGAAGGCTACTAACTTGGATGCTGTTTTGGTAAACGTACTAGCAACCACTGTCTCACTCACTTGGATGCTGTTACTTGCTGTCACAATTCTGATGGTTATTAATTCCGTGCTATGCAAACTGCTGCAAAGCTACTTTTACTCTGCAAACAACAAAAAAAAAACCAATAATTTTTTCCTTTTGTAAAAAGTCTCTTAAACAAGAAAGAAAAAACTAAAACATTCAAGAAATAATTTAAAATTTCAATAAAAATAAATAGAATGTAAATAAAGAAATTTTAAATTTAAAGAAAACTAATAATAAGCAGTCAGTCACTCAAATGAGCCAGTCTAAAGAAATCAGAAGATACTGTGACAGTAAGTATGACAAATATTTCTTTTAGTTGTGCATTCTTTCCACCAAGGTTTTTTAAGCCAAAGGTTGCACTGGCTGGCATTATTCAATATTAATAACTATGGTAACTGATGTAACTTCAACAACACCCCATTGTTTTTATAACATCTTGTCAATGTTAGCTGCAAATGCTTGACTCTAGATCAGGGGTGGGCAACTTCTTCAGTCGGCGGGCCGGGTATGGGAAAATGAAGTCCTTGGCGGGCCGGATTACTAAATCAATACCTTAATCGCGTATTAATCCACCTATGAAAGGAATAAATCGTATTTAATGTAAACTTTAAACTTGTAAACATTAAAGCATAGAGACCAAAAACAGTATTAATGAATTTAACGTAATGTACATCAATAGCTGCTGAAGTCAATGAGACATCTGTGGTCGATCAAAGTTTTCAACAAGTTGTTTGAACTCTGGCTGCATGTCGGACGTAGAAATTCTCAGTAAAGACTGCACGTAAACATCAGTTAGATTGGAACGCAGCTTTGTCTTGTTAATGTTCATGGTCGAAAATGTTTGTTCGCAAATGTATGTAGATCCGAACAGAACAAGTAGTTTCATGGCCATCTTTCTCAGGTTGGCAAACTTGGACTCATTCAGTGACGCATAAAATTTGTCAATGCTTTCAGATTGGAATTTCTCTTTCAGGGTAGAGTCACACTGCAGATCAATCAGTTCCAGCTGTAGAGCATCCGGCGCCTTTTCAAAGTCAGTTGTAAACGGTGATGACAAGATATCAAACTCAGCAGCAAGTTTCTGGAAGTCCGCAAAACGACGAGAAAATTCATTGTCTAGTGCAGATATCATATGGGTGTACTTCTCAGTTGACATCATCTGGGGTGCCATAGTTTCGAGTGTTGGAAAGTGTGTTGTGATATTCTGACTGAACTGGCGAGAAAACAGTTTTAGCTTCACCTTGAATGCTTTCACTTTTGAGTACATTTCGTGAGCAAAAGTGCCCTTCTCTTGAAGTCTGGTGTTCAATTCATTCATATGTTCAAAGAGATCAACTGCAAACGCCAGATCTGACAGCCATTCTGATTTTCTGAGTTGAGGATATTCTGTATCTTTCCCTTTCATCTCCAAAAACAGTAAGATTTCTGTTTTCAGGTCCCAGACACGTCTCAGAACTTTCTCCAAACTCAACTAGCGTACAGCGGTATGATACAAAACACCACTGTGATCAGAACCGCAATCTTCCAGAAGTGTGATAAACTGTCTGTGATTTAGACCTCTCGCCCTGATGAAATTAACAATTTTCACAACTGGATCCACAACATGTTTCATGTCAAGCACACTTTTACACAGCACTTCCTGGTGTATTAGGCAATGTAGAAATATCAATTCCCTGGTGCAATCGACCTCTGCAACATGGTCACCCAGTCTCTTCAGTAGACCAACTTTCTTTCCTGTCAAAGAACCATCCGTAGTAACACTTACCATTTTCTGCCATGGTAAGTGCATTGTGTGCAAGGCATTTTCCACACATTCGAAAATATCTTCCCCGGTAGTAGTGTCTTTCATTGATTCCATTGACAGCAATTCTGTGATTTCAAAGTTTTCTGAAATGCCTCGTACAAAGATAAGCAACTGTGCAGTGTCATTGATGTCAGTGCTTTCATCCAAAGCCAGGGAAAACACCTGAAATGAAGGTACACGCCCTTTCAGTTGTGATGTCAGGTCTTCACCAATTGTTTCAATGTGGCGAGCCACAGTTCTTCTCGACAAACTGACTTCTTCAAACTTCTTTCTGTGTTCTGGACAGACTTGATCAGCTACATTGAGCATGCACTTTTTGACAAATTCACCATCACAGAACGATTTACTGTGCTTAGCAATGTTTGTATGCGACCACAAAGCTGGCATGAGTAGCAGCTTTCTGGGCTATTTTGACTTTTCCGAATACATTCTGCTGCTTTACAAGTTTTCTGTCCAGTTCTGTTGCTTATGTTTGCCGTTCCGCTGCTGATAAAGTGCTGCCATAGCCTGCATGTTTAGTCGCATAATGGCGGCTAATGTTGTACTCTTTCAACACGGCAACACTTTCACTGCACAGCAAACATACTGCTTTGTTTCTTGCCGACTTCTGTAAAAAAGTACTTAGGCATCCAATCTTTGTTAAATGCGGGACACTCCCTGTCAACTTTACGTTTCTTGGCAAAACCCATGATAAAAATTTTATTGTAAATTCTAAATCTAACCGAAAACAACCAAAGAATAACTAACAGTCACTATTACTGCCACACAGTAAGAAAGTGGGAGATTGCAGCAGGATGTGGCAGGATGTGGAAGGGGCCACATTACCATGGCGCTAATGTTGTACTCTTTCAACATGGCAACACTTTCACTGCACAACAAACATACTGCTATCTTGCCGACTTCTGTGAAAAAGTACTTAGGCATCCAATGTTGTTAAATGGCTACACTTCCTGTCAACTTTATGTTTCTTGGCAAAAAAAAAATGATAAAAATTTTATTGTAAATTCTAAATCTAACCGAAAACAATCAAAGAATAACTAACAGTCACTATTAACTGCGACGCAGTAAGAAAGTAGTGGGAGATTGCGGCGGGATGTGGACGAGGGCCACATTACCATGTACGGCCAGAAACAGTCAGCGGGCCGGTCAAAATCCCTTCGCGGGCCGGACCCGGCCCGCGGGCCGTATGTTGCCCGTCCCTGCTCTAGATGCTATGCTGAAATATGACCGCTGGTGTATCCAAATAACTGAAATAAAGTTGCTGAATAAAAATGTCTCATGTATAAAACTGCTAACCAAGATTTCTATAAATAAAATTCAGCAAACTCTGATCATCATGTGATATATTGATTAATCTGATCATCATTTAGTTACCAGTGGCAATATGTCTCAATATGGAGTTGCCGAAATTATAGGTTACCTTAGTCAATAACATTTTAAAGCCAGCCTGCACAGTTTGTGGCTAAAAAAATCTCGACAGAAAAAATACATAGCTAAGAGAAATAACTTTTCATTTCAATTGTTTGACATCTTTAGACTGTAATTCAATGTCTTTTTGCTATTAAAACCATTTTCAACTGTTTTTCTAAAAATATTTTTCTGAAGTGTTTATCAGTCATGCTATTTAAATTGATCTACTCAGTAGAGCAAATCAGATCATTTAATATTTCTTTCTCTCCCATGCATGAGCAAACACCACCAACAACGATATATATATATATATATAGAGAGAGAGAGAGAGACTCCCGCTCGCTGCCAGGGGACCTCTGACCATTGGGTCCCTAGTGCACTGCACAACCTACACTATCCATTGCTCATAATATTGATGCACAGACTCTCATTTTGGGGAAAAGGGAATTGCTTGCAAATATCTTAACTGTTCTTGGTATTTAACATGTGCATCCAAATGTTGATTTTGCATATGATCTTGTAAGGTACTAATCTATCAAATCAGAATTGATAATGTGAAATATGACCTACTTTTCAAACAGTGTCTGATTATCAGTAGTCAGTAGCTGCTGTAGAAGTCGCTGAATCCCAAGGTCTCGGAGTCTAGTTTGCCGCAAAAATGATCCTGCATGCACAGAACATTATAAAGAAAATGGGAGAACACATAAAGAATTGTAACCAAATTTTTCCAAAGAAGTTTTGTGAATCAAACTGATTCTTGATAAAGCAAGTTGTCAGAAAATGAAGTTAAAATCTTTTTAGAAATAAACTGTTATCAGAAACACTGTTACCTGGATTAAATTTTCCTACTGGTCACATGTTATAATAGACCTTGTGTTCTTGTACAGTAAACAAAATAATATGAATCATTTAAACACATAATTAATAGATTAACATTCTCAAGGTTTTATATAGTTGTTTTTTTAAAGATGACCTTCAAATGCAAAGAAAATATTAAATTTAAACTGAATCTAAAATTTTTTAATCTTTAAATCTTTTTTCAGCATTGCTTACAAATGCCAGACTATTTAAGCAAATACATTCTTAAACTGAGTACAATTTTAATTGAATTAAATTTTTTTATAATAAATTCCCAACATTTAGTAGGTTTTTCTTATAATTTAAGTTAGTGACCTTGTTTAAATGCTGCTTGATATTGTCTGTTTTAAACTGAAAATGAAGCTGTATTTGTGCATGTTCTTTACATCTTTCTATTACTAACTCCTTTCAAATTAGTAAAGTTTATGTGTTCTGTCCAAATATAAAAATAAATAATGAACAAATAACTGGGCTAAAGCTTTCACAAAGGTGTCAATGTCTCAAGTGAAAATTCTAGAGTTAATGATTGGTTTATTTTGTTTTAATCACAACTCCAATATTCAAGATTCTGTGGTCAATCAAATTTCTTTACTGCAAATGCAACTGTTAAAAGTTACACACTCCAAGTTTCAGCAGAAATGTGTACTGGTTTGTGGATTGGAGATTATAATTATAATATGTACACTTATATTACTGCTGCAAAAAAGGCTGTTAACGAAATCTTCATTACCCGAGAATTTTCTGTAGTCTGGGGTTCTGAAAGAGAATGTGTACTTACATATAACATAATACCCATTACCAGGCAGCACACTTAAAAGTAATTGTAGCATTTATAAGTACAGCTACAATTTACTTGCTGATGAGGTTCAACATATAAAGTACATGCTGGGCTTAATAACACACTTATGCTAAAATGGATCAGAGTATATCACAGTTTGTGTGTGTGTGTGTGTATTCTATCTTGTTCAATGGCTTACCTTCATCATCACCACACAGCAAGTTGGACACAACATATACTGCAGCAACCTGAAGCTTGGTGTTAGTATGCACCTGACACCCAGAAAAAAGTTAACAACCTTACAAATTTTGTTGTAATTACCAAGACATTATTTAATGTCAAAAGTTAACTTGGCCCTTTTAAATTTTCATTGCCATCACATTTAGAGGCAAACAGTAATGTTACTTTCAATTATGCATGTGCAAAAACACATTAGGAATCTTCTTTTACTCACTACTACTTGACCACTTCTACTCACCAATACTTAGCTACCACTTCTACTCACCACTCTAACCATTTCTACTCACTATTACCTGACCACTTCTACTCACTACTACTTGACCACTTCTACTCACTACAGTACTGCTTGACCACTTCTACTCACTACTACTTAACTCCTACTTCTACTTAACTCCCAAATTTACCCTCTACTGCTATTTGCTTACTTTACACACTTAAGCACACGCACACACACACACACACACACACACACACACAACCCCTCTTTCGGGCTTCCACACTTTGTCCTCAGTATCATCAGAACTAATATCACTCTAAGTTTCATAGTTTGAAGCCATAGCAGGGCAGATTACAAGTAAACAAGCAGTACAAAATGTAAACTGAACACAATGCCAAGATGACTGCTAGAAAGGAGGCTGATGTTATTTGCGTAAAAATACACAAGGTCTTCCATCAAAATAATATATATATTATATATATATATATATATATTTACATATGTTTAAGTTTTAACCAATGATTATTTTTGCAAAATAAACTGAGGCAGATATCATAAATGAGTTTGTAAGTTTCATGAAGCCATTTAATAAAAGCTATTTCCATCCATCATCAGTGATTGATTTTCAGTACATAGTATAGAAGAGCGTTACCGAGCAGAGCACCATTTTTAAATATATAACTCACCATGTATGAAATTATCTTCTTTAATACATCATCATTGGTCATAATGAAGTCCTTGGATGAATGACCATCAGCAATATTGGCAAGTATGCATAAAATCTGAAAGAGATTTGACTTTAAAGTATGTGATATAATTATTCTAAGAGAAACTTTTAGCTATAAGTACTACTACAAGTATTTTAATTAAAGAATATTTAAGATCCTGTATATGTATAAACAGAAGTATGAAAATATGTGATTTGTGTACAAATGTTTAAGTAATATTTTAAAGAGAAAATAAGATTTATAAAGGAGAAAAAATGTAATTTAAATTTTTATTTCCAACTAATTAAAGTTGAAAATAACCAAAGAAAAGTCCAAACCACACTGTACAAAATAAATATTTTGATAGAAAAAAGATATTTGAATTTTTCTCGAAAGACAAAGTCTAAACACCAACAAAAACATTTAGTAACACAGATCTAAAAGAACCAGTGAGGTAAAAAGGTGGGATCACTAACCTGTTCCTTGATTTCTGGTGGATGATCTCCCTCTAGAACAAACACCACAGCTTGCATGACTTGAGTGCCATATACAGACATAATGCTGTCAATATGCTGAAACAAAATCAGTCCAATGCTTATTACTTCCCCTTTTATACTCAGAGATACTGGTTGTACAGACACAATACTGTCAATATGCTAAAATAAAATTAGCCTTATGTGTATTACATCCCCTTCTGCACAAGTGAAAAAGAAAAGAAAATGACAGAGTTGAAGCAAAATAAGTATTGATTTTATTGTGAAATGTGTATTTTTAAATGTAGGCAAAGAAAAATTCAGTGCAGTGTTTGTTAAAATGTACCTTCTTTCATAATATGATACTGTACCTACTTTATTGAGTAAGAACTACAATAATGCTGAAATTGCAGAAAGAAGATTTTTTATTTTTTAAACTATTTTTATGTCCATCTACAATGCAAATAACCAGTATCATTGTATAAAGATGCAAACTTCCACCAATTAATTCATTTCAAAATTAATACTTTTCCTAATTATTTATTTAATATTTTGTAAATATTCACATTTTTCTAAACTTTTTGTATTTGTAGTCAGTACTTGTTATTTTGAAATACTGGTCTATTTGTGTGTGAACTTTTTGTGCAGCTGATGTCTGCAGCTTAATTTTTCTATTATAAAAATATATTTTGAACCTTGTTGAAGGCTGTGTGGCTGCTTGTGCAGGTTTGAAGTTTTGCTGATTAGCGAGAATGTTTCTTATGTAAATGTTATGATCAAGAAGTGGGCACTGCTCAGGTATTTTTTTGGCCACATTTTGTTGGGGCTGCTTTGTCTCAGTGGCCCGGAGACCCACTAGGTGGGGCATACGTAGCATTAGGAAAATGCAGTGCAAGATCAACAGACCAGAGCTGGACAGTCACTTTTGTCAGGATGCTGACAAAAGTCGCCCATTTAGGAGTGACCAGTTCCTGTACATTAAACAACTTCTTTACTGTAGCTCAGGGCATCAGAAGGTGGGTTTGAACTCATGTTTGCCAGAATATTTCTGTGCTTTCAATTGCGCAAGCATTAATCCTATGAGCTATCAAAATTGTATTTAAAACCCAGGTGATGATGATTAAACTAGTTAGCATAGTCTTAGAATTGCTTTATTTCCCTGTTGTCAGCATGCTTAGTATAGTATACATGATTAAAGTGACAGTATTTGTTGCCAGCCTCTGAACTTTAAGTGATGAAACCAGGTGAATAGATTGGAGTACTGTTAGGCTAGGAAATGAACACTTGTAATTGATCTTGCATTTCTTTTATTGTTTTACCAATTATTATTTTTCTTGCATTTCATTAAATAATATAATCGTAGTATTCTAGCTTTCTGTTGTTGTGTGATTTCACTTTTGTGTGTGATGTTAATTTGATACAATTATTGTGTAATACTGGTTTTGTGTATTCATAGTATTATTGCCTAACTAGAGGTGGGTGGGGACTGAGCCACAAGTAAGAGGCATAGGAAGACATCCCCCCCCCCCCCCGAAGATAACTAGTCAGTAAGTCAGGAATTATTATTAAATATATTATTAAAATATAATACTTAATTTTATATTGTAAAATCCTTTCATGCGGGGTACTGGCAGGGTCTCGTAATTACCACCAGGTTTAGGCTTTACACAATGTAAATATGCAAAAGCCAATGAAGTAACATTTGTGACTCATTAAAAACAAAAATCAAAATAAATGAAAAAGAATCTCTTATTTTGTCATGGCTCTTCCAATGTTTTTTTTTTTTTTTTTTTTTTTTTTAAATCAATTACAGTGGAGTCACATCTTATGCATGGGTTAGGTTCTAAAGCCAGAGTGTATGATGAAAATTTCATGTAGTCAAAATCACTCTTGAATCAAGAATCACACCCTGCTTGGCAAGATGCTCACAGTAGGAGAGCTTGTGGGAACTGAGACTGATTGAAAGAACAGATTCACATCTCCCATTTCACACTCACTTCAAGGCATAGACTCAGTGAGTGCAAGGGTTTGTGGAATCATTAAATTATTATTTTCTCTTCCTCTCTTTTTTGTCACCTACAGATGAATGTGTGTAAGTTAAATGTGCAAAAGATTCAACTCCATTTTATTTGATAAACTGTAATAGAAAATCAAGAGAGCCATTTTAGAAACATGAATAAAAAAGTGTAAGAAGGAATAACAAAGTATAACAAATATGTGCATCAAAGAAATTTATTGGAAATTGAGACAAAGATAAGCAGAGAGGGAGGGTGAAGAGGTGGCAGGTGGTTAAATAAACTAAAGTGAAATAAAGACAAGAAAACCAATATCAATCAGTAATGTAATTTTCTAATTTTAAAATTTGCTCAGGAGATAAAAGAAGATATTCATTATGTATCAAATTGAGTGCATATTTTAATCCCCCCCCCCAAAAAAAAAAAAAAAAAGTAAATAAATAAATTAAAAAATAAATTACACATTTTTAAAAGGGAAAAACAGAAGCAAGAAATGTATGCATGCACGCACAACCCAACATGCACAAAACAAAAAATATAAGGTTAAAAAAATAAGACAATGTTATAGAAAAATTATTCTTAAAGAATTGTTTTCTTTCTAATCCATTTTAATTAATAAGAAAAACAGTACATATATGAAAGGAAAAAATTAATGACTTTAATACATCCTTCTAACAGATGTAATTAGCAAGCTCACTGTGCTTGACATTAAGTGCAAAGAGAAAACTGAAGTTTAAGTTGAACAAATAGCAGAATATCACACACACATCACATACTCCCTTCTTAGAGAGGAGATTACGAAGAAGTCCCAAGGTACGCATAAGAATGTTTGGGTCTGGGTCAGATAAAAGGCAGAACAGTTGTTCTGAACCCAATGTCTCCACAATCTGCATCTTGATCTTCTGTTCAGCTTGGAAGGTCAGATTCTGAAAATATAAAGTGTAAACCTATCAGAAGCAAACAAATAAACTAACAAATAAAATTGTAAACATATTAACTGAAATTAATGATGTGAACTATAATTCTTAATGTCTGAAAAATATAGCACTTTATTATGCACATTTTTCAAAACAAATGTAAACATTTTTTTTAGTTTTCCTGGCTATTAATGGTATGCTCATAAAAATCAAAATATACCAATCATCTAAAAAGTGACAAATAACTCCAGAGACATGGCCCTATAAAAAAAAAATAAAACACTTTGAATTATTCAACCTCAAAACATACTAACCATAAGTCCCCAAACTCCATTCAGTCGGAGGGCTGGATCATTTTTAGTGGTAAGATCGGCTAGTATGTTAATGGCTCCACATTCCAGGATGGCCTGAAAAGAGTCAAACTAGCTGCAAAATTATTTCAAACTACTTCCAACCACCATTTTATCTAGATTAATTACATCACAGTGACTTTAGTCTGCTAAATGAGAACTGAAAGTTGTGAAATACAAGGGTCACTCTAAAAAAATTCAATGTAAAAACAATAGTCAAGACATTTTTATTTGGAATCTGCTAAAACTTTATAAACTATAATTTTCAGATGGCTTTCCATTAATTCAAAACTTTCACAGGTGCATCTAAGAGACAATTTATAATTTTGGTTAAGTCAGAACACAGTAACATTCCATTAAGATGAAATTTTTTTATTTAGCTTAACAACATTTCATTTCAATGTGTTGCTAATTCTATCAATGCAAGAAAGAAGTCAGTGTGCTGAAGTTTAATTAGGCTAAATAATAGTAACACCATACAAGTTCACATTGTAGTTAGGCTATATAACAATAACATCACAAACAAGATATATTTAGTTAGCCTACATCACATTAACACCACAAGACACATTTTAGTTGGGCTATATAACAGTATATCACAATAAAACACATCTTAGGCTACATCACATTAACACCACAAGACACATTTTCGTTAGGCTATTTATAGCAATATACCACAATAAAACACATTTTAGTTAGGCTATATATAACAATATACCACAATAAAACACATTTTAGTTAGGCTATATATAACAATATACCACAATAAAACACATTTTAGTTAGGTGATAAAATAATAGTAACACCATAATAAGTCATATTTTAGTAATTCCAAAAATAGCATGATGAGTCACCTCTTTGCTAGGGGAGAACTCCAGTAAGAGGTTGCACAAAGTGGATGAAGCAATGGCTAACACTTGTTCAGAATCAGACTGGATCAACTGGGGAAAAAAAAAAGAGAAATATTTAGATAAGAAAAGTATATACATATATCTTGTCTTTTCAATTACCTAGCAATGCTTTAAATTCTTGAAAAAAATAATTTGGTCTGTTTGTGACAATTTGTTACAATACCATAAAGAACTTAAAAAAAATGTTTAAATTGTAACCCACTTTAAGAAGAGGTTTCCAAACAGCATGATCTTGGAAAGTAGTGCGCAGCTGTTGGACAGAACGGGAAAGACTGTGGAGACATCTAGTGGCTGCTATCTGAACCTTCAGATTTTCACTATTCATTCCAGTCATGATGTGATCAATCAAATTCTCTGTGTCAATCACCTGCAATGATACAGAGATAAACCAATCAAAAATATCAAATAGTAAAAATCCTCAACAAACTAATTAAGAGTAAACCTAGGTTATCACCATACAGATATAAATAAAATCTATTTATTGAAAACTGTTGTAAATTATTATTTCCCAGTCTGTCCATACTAGTTCAACAAATGTTTGTATTTCCCAGCCTGTCCATACTAGTTCAACACAAACTTTAGTATTTCCCAGCCTGTCCACACTAGTTTAAAAACACTTTTGTTTAGCTGCAGGTTCTCACTGTGCCAGTCTGGATTAGTAGTGAGCAGTGCAGAAATATTGATGTTAAATTAACTGAGTTTGTATGCATGAAAAGCTTTCACCTTCAACCAATCAGATTATAGTTTTCTAACATCTTGCACTAAATGTGATATCTACACAAGGCTGTCAAAAAATGTGGATCAATGTTTCTAAAGTAGTATGCATATCAAGTGATTATCATATGCTTAAGAATCAGTTTTGAGAAAGGAAGTAATTCTTCTTTAATCTCTATTAAAAACCCCACCACGCTTTAAGGTACATTATCAGTGATTGCTACACTTATAAATGATTTTTGAACTCAGGATGATTTTGGAAAAAACATAATCCATTTTTTTCTCTAAAAACTAAATTTTTCAATAAGTAACACAAATCCTGAAACAACAACAAAAAAGTCCCTTGATTAAGTAAACATTTAATAACTTTATAATTTAAATAAATTAAATCAATCACCCAAAATTAATATCTCTTCCACCCCCCCACATCATTATGTCTTATTTGAAACACGTTTAAAATGAGGAAAAACAATCAAACCTTCTTTCGTATTTCTTCATCATTAGCTCCCAAAGATGCAAAAGCTTGAAATGCAGCTTGCTTCAATGAATTTGCCCAGTCAACCTCCTGAGAAAGAAATTTTTAATATAAATTTTCTGCATAACTATCAGATGAGCATACAGTAGGAGTGCAGTTATTTATATAAAACAAGCTACAACCAAGGGTTCACAACCATAAAAGGAGGGAAATGAAAGCAGTAAGTTCCATGAGTAGTGTCCCCTTAAATACTCTCCAATACAATTACTTGCTTCAGTAAGGGTAAAATGTTTTTGTCAAGCCAGGACTGAGTATTTTAACTTATCTGAAAAGTAGTTAATTTCTCTGTCCACATCGATTTTGTTTGTTGGTTGCTTTGGTTTATTCATTCCTTTCTTCCACTGAATGTCTCTGAGATAGGGTAAAGTCATATATTTTCTTTAATTTTTTGGTTAATTAACTCCTGAACTTTCTTTTAACACTGTGATAGCAATATAGCTGAATGTATAGGATGATAGTAATGGTCCATATACTATGGACTTCGAGTATTTGCTTGACCTCATAGTCAATTGATTGGTTAAAAACAAAGGTAAAATACTTCTACTGCTGTGAATGTTTCAATTAAATAATGAACAAATTAATAAGTTGGGGGGGGGAAAAAGCATATATTAGAAATGTTAAACAAGCAAATAAAAAACAACCCTCAGAGAAATATGTGACTTTAAAAGCAACATGCATTATTATTTATCAAGTATTAATAAATTTCTTTTTGTGTTTACATTTATCTGCTCATTATTTAATCTAATAATCTAAATCTCAAATGCAGGCAAGTAATACTCAAATACATTTTCAGAATTCTAAGAATTATAACTCAGTGACTCACAAGGCAGTTGATTTCCAGTATATAACTAACTAACCAACCAACAAAAATATATCACATTGGCTGCTTTTATTTGTTAACAATCTTCTCTCTAACCAATGGTATCAAATAAAATAAAACAAACACACTTCTTTTTGTACTTGACGAGAGTCTATCTGCTGTATGTCTGTGTACTTTAGATATTCTGCAAGAGCTTTTATAAGGTGATCAGACACTGAGGCAATTTTCTGCAATTCTGGATCCACCTCTATCAGGTAAGACAGTGTCTCAGCACCTTCCACATTTTCCTCTAGTGTGCGATCCTTTTTACACATGCGAACCAATGTCGGCAGAGTCTTTAAAAAAACGAAGAAGAAAAAAAAGAAAGATATTAAAGCTATTTTAAAAGCTGATTGGTAACAAACATTATTTAACCATTATACATATTTTATTTCAATAAAAATAGAGCATATAAAAAAATAATGCAAAAGCCACCAATTATAATTTTTATCTATACCTTATGTGAAATCATTTTGTCACTGGCAGGAATGGCACCTCCACGGCAGAGGTATGTTAAGCACTTGGCAGCTGCCATCTGCATTTCTGATGTCATATCACGAGCCAGCTGCTTTACTAATAAGACAGGAACTGATTCTCCATTGTAAGTTGCTAAACAAAAATAAATCAGTTCCTTTCAGCATAAATAAATTTTAAAATAATGAAAAGTGACATGTATGCACTCATACTAAAACCTCTAATTTTATATTTGTTTCTGATCTTAGTGTGTGTGAATGAACTTATACAAATTTTCCCACTGATAGTAGTGCCACATTTTATAGAAATGATATAAACATTAATGATATAAATGATACTGATGGTATGACATGATTGTTTCTCTTATTTGTGGTACTCTGTCACTCACTACTGATGGCATGACATCAATGTTTCTCTTATTTGTGGTACTCTGTCACTCACTACTGATGGCATGACATCAATGTTTCTCTTATTTGTGGTACTATGTCACTCACTACTGATGTAATGACATCAATGTTTCTCTAACTTAGTGATTTTCAGCCTTTCTCAATTCATGGCACACTGAACAAGGCACTAAAACTGTCCAGGCCTCACCATCAGTATTTTAAGGAGATTTTTTCATTTTAAAAACCCAGAGAATGAAGAATGTGTTTAAAAGTTCAATAGATAAAATTGTAATTATTGTACATTTTAAAAAATAATGATTGTCATGGATTTAAAAAGATTTATTTTAAAAATGTATGCTTTTTTTTAAACTCTCCCAAAACTCCTGTGGCACACCAGTTGAAAAATGCTACTCTAACTTGTGGTACACTGCCACTCATTACTGATGGTATAACATCAATGTTTCTCTCATAATAACACTCATAACTATCGGTATGTAAAGTGCCTGTTTGAACTGAATCAATTTCATTCATTTGTAGTGGTAATATAAATCAATGGTTCTCTTACCTGATGCAACTGCTCTGCAGATCTCTTCATTGTTGTAGCAAAGAACTGAAAAGCACTTGAGTGTTGGCATTTGTATCTAAAACACCAGAACAACAAGTTTACATTTAAATAATTTTTAATACAAGTAAACACATAACAAATATTATTTAAATATTTATTTTGGATGCAAACATTGTCTAGGATTTTATATTTTTGTATCACATAAACACAATACAGGACATGAGTCTTTACTCTCTCATACCCGTGTGTGCATGCAGCCATACATTAATATAAACTCCTATCTAAGGGAATTAAACTTTATTTCAGTTCATGTATTCAGTTTAGACTATCACTATTGAGGGGCTCCTAAAATAGATCAGGCTCCTAGGAATGCCCCTTGCTACTAATCTCCTATAATATGGTTTCAAAAAGTCAAGAATCTAGTAGTTTGTCACTAGTTCGGGTCAAAGAAATGAAAAACAACAAGTAAAATAACTGACCTTGTAAATACCACAGGTGAGCAGAGGTGAAAGAGCAGAGATGGCACCATTGCTGCAAAGAATCTTTTGGTGCTCTGTGCACTGTTGATAAGACAAAAAACTTAAATGAAGAAGCAAAATGATTTTAAAATATCATGTAGTATATATTAAACAAATAAATTATAGAAATTATATGTCCATATGTAACCAAGAAGCAATAAAAAGTTATTTTAAATGACTACTCATAATAGATTTTATACATTTCATTAACAGAAACAGCAATTAAAAAACATTGACCACCGAATAACTCAACATTATTAGTTTTGAAAAGAAACCAGTGTAAGTCACAGTTTTTTTCTTTTAAGATTTGAAAAGGAAATACTAGATTTTTTTATTGTTTTTTATGCTAGCAGATTGAGATGGTATTAATAAATATGAAAATATTAATTACTGTACAGCATTTGGTCAAGATACTGGTGCCAACCGACTGAGATGGTATTAATAAATATGAAAATATTACTTACTGTACAGCAGTTTGCCAAGATATTGGTGATACATTCCTTTGTACACACAGACTTTGAGATGATGTTGATCAGGTGAGGTGCAATAGTGGCGTCCTATGAAACAGACAAAACTAGTTTTATAATGAAAATAATTAACCCCTTCAGCATGATCGAGTTAACTCTTTTAGAACAGATCTTTTCTATAATATGAACCCTGAGTTAACTCATCCTAATAATATGGTAACCACATGCTTGTTGAAAATTAGGCATTTACTCATAAAACAAATCTTGATCAAGGGGAGGTTCCTGACCGACCAACCTTACATAAAAATAAAATACCAGTAACACCCCCTGAAATATTAATTTAGCTGAAGAATTTGATGTTGTTCTCTATCCAGTAACCTTTCATGATTGTTTTATACCATACAAAATATACACAGTATATTATTACAGTTTATTTGAATTTTCCATTATATATTTTTGTTTCTTGTAAATTTTATTATTATATATGTGATCAGTCACCAAACAATGATTTATGCAAAGCACAACAATTTCTCGATGATTTTCTACTATTTTGTCTAGTCTCCATTCCACTATTTATTTTAGACGAATTTTGTCAAGCACACCAATTGTCAGGCAGTTGTCTTGATAGAGGCTAAAGGATTCTGACAGTTGATCGATTGAAACACAAGTAGGAAGAAGAACTGGAAACCTCCTGACAATGGCTCTTTGCTGACTGAATACAACACTTGTCTGCAGATCAGTCAGCAACCTCAATCAGGCTGAGAAAGTCGGGCTGCTGATGACCAGAAGAAGGGCTTGCATTGGTTTCTGGCAAAAGACGTTCCTTCAGGTATTTCACAAGCACCAAGTAGAACTTTCTTACTCAAGCAGCTTACAGCCTTTCTCCCTTGCACAAAGTCACATTACTTTTTTGCGATGAACTTTCAAGCTGTCTATTGACATCATTCAGTCCACCATGTGCAATTTTAAAATCTTGTCTGCATGCTGTGCAGAAAACAAAGATTTCTCCTTCCCCCTAGGGCACAGATAATTACACTTTCTCTGATAGTCTGATTTGTATTTTATTCATAGCACCTTTTTTTCATTTGTGGTTTATTCTCTCGCTATTCTTGTCAACTTTTTTTCTGAAAGCCACTGGCTCTCTAATTCGTTTTCGAACTGAACGATTTTGCACTCTGCATCTGCCATATTTTCTTAATATTCTACAAAGACAGAGCCGATTTATAGAGTAGATGTTTTGTCGGCGCTAGGTTTAAAATATATAGTTCTGAACCCGAGTTCATTTCAAGAGTTAAAATTACTATTGGTCAACCAGAGAAGCAAACTACCGATGGCAGTTTGTTATAGGGCAGCTGGAGCCTGATAGTATTTTACATAATGATTTATATCATTGGCCGCTGCAGGAAACCTAGAGCAGGTTTTTCATAACTGATCGTGAAAAAAAAAAACGGAAGAGCAGGAGATTCGAGGTAAGAGTGGGAGATTCTTCTGCTAAAAGCAGAAGGTAGGCAGGTCTGAAGAGATTAAGTTCAATATTGAATTCAACTTTTCTAGCATGTTTGTGGAGTGCAATATCATCTTGCTTTTCCAGCCCTTAAAAAACATATCACTGCAATCATTCAACACACAATAGACAGTAATTTTCTGTGATGGAGGGCAGTTGAGAGTGTGTGCCAAACTGGTGCAACCTTTTTCACCCCCTTCTGGCAGCCCTCCCACCCTCCACCTCAAATAAAAAGTGTAAGACCCCATTGGGCCACTCTAGATCTGAGAACGTCTGATGACAAAATGATCAATGCAAGCTCCTGTGGTGATGTAAAACTGCTCTTGACCCCCACCCCCATTTTTGGTAAAGTAGCTATATTTACCAAAACTTCTCACAAACCACAAAAACATTAAATTATTACAGTTTTGTAAAAAAGGATTAAAAAATAATGAGAACTATCAAAAGAAACAATAATTTAGCCAATTTGGTAAAAATCACTTCTTTTCTTTTTCATTGTTTAATTTTTGATGATAAATAATATTCTGTAAAAAAAAATAAATCAGCTGAATTAAATGTTTACTTGTTAATTTTAAAATGTATTTTCCGAAGGCTGTAAAAGGATTTTATTGAGAGCACACTATAAATTTAATAAAAACAAGCTCACCTGGTAAACAAGTTGGACTGGCGGGTTGGAACTCATGAAAATTGTACGAAGACACCGCAAGCAAGCCTCAACATATGGCAGGCTGGAATTTGATAAACCTGAAAATGTCAGTGTTAAATTTCATTATACAAATTTAAATGTGCCGCATGAGTGCACGTTTATAATATTATCTGCTAGCGGGACATTTTCAGTAATTTAAAATTTCATTTAAATCACTTATAGTTACATCCTCTAAATGGCTTTTCAAAAAATAAAAAGGCTGAGCAATTTCAATGTAAAATAAAAATTACTTGGAAAATAAATTACTCTTTGTCTCTCTTAAGTGAGTGTGACAAGCTTGAGTATATTTCACATTATTTTAGTTTCAATCAATAAATTTGCATCAGAAATATATACACTGAATGTATAGTATTTTCTTTCATTTTTTTATTGAAAAAAAGAATCTGTTTCATAAGTGAAAATCTGCTTCTGCAATATTTAGGGTATTTCTCCATAAAAGTGGCTCAGGATATTACCTTTCAGCAAAGGTGACACAGCACCTGCATTAACAAGATGGTGGATGTTGTCTTCAGTGCCTTTAGACAGACTTCCAAGCACCACTGCTGCCTCTGTTCTCAGTTCTAGTGGCACTGCCTCATCTATCATCCATTGGAGCAGCCTTAACACACAAACAACGCTAAAACTACAACATTAATACACAAATAACACTAAAACTACTCATGTCATCAACATTATTAACACACAAATAACACTAAAACTACTCATGTCATCAACACTATTAACACACAAACAATGCTAAAACTACTCATGTCATCAACACTTAACACACAAACAACACTAAAACTACTCATGTCATCAACACTATTAACACACAAACAACACTAAAACTACTCATGTCATCAACACTATTAACACACAAACAACACTAAAACTACTCATGTCATCAACACTATTAACACATAAACAACACTAAAACTACTCATGTCATCAACACTATTAACACACAAATAACACTAAAACTATTCATGTCATCAACACTATTAACACACAAACAACACTAAAACTACTCATGTCATCAACACTATTAACACAACAATAAGACTAGAACTATTCATGTCCTTAACACTATTATTAACACACAAACAACACTAAAACTACTCATGTCATCAACACTATTAACACACAAACAACACTAAAACTACTCATGTCATCAACACTATTAACACATAAACAACACTAAAACTACTCATGTCATCAACACTATTAACACACAAATAACACTAAAACTATTCATGTCATCAACACTATTAACACACAAACAACACTAAAACTACTCATGTCATCAACACTATTAACACAACAATAAGACTAGAACTATTCATGTCCTTAACACTATTATTAACACACAAACAACACTAAAACTACTCATGTCATCAACACTATTAATACAACAATAAGACTAGAACTATTCATGTCCTTAACACTATTATTAATACACAAACACACTAAAACTATTCATGTCAACATTAAAACAGAAATAACAACATTTCCTCCTATCACCATTAGCACATATAATAAGAGGGTAGCTAGATTCTGACCTGGAAGGTAAATGCTAGGGGTTGTGAACAGACACTTCTTCAAAACCATTAGCTCATATAATAAGAGGGTAGCTAGATTCTGACCTGGAAGGTAAATGCTAGGGGTTGTGCACAGACACTTCTTCAAAACCATTAGCTCATATAATAAGAGAATAGCTTGACATGAACATGGAAGGTAACTGCTGGGGTTGTGCACAGAACAAATCAACTTAAGACATGTTTACAAAAGTATTTTTACTTACAGACAATCATGGACACACAAATAAATAAAATGTAACTGTTATAACATTGCAATCAATCATTACACAATGACTAGTGCCACTATAAGTCAAATTCCAACAAATAAGGTGAATAATAACAAACTTATCACACTTTAAAACTAGGGCTGGTAACGATAAAATATTTTTAATACTTAACTTTTTGAAAAATAATGATAACGATAGTTTATTTTAGTTAAAACTGCAAGATACACACTTTTCTCCACCAAGCAACACAGTAGCCTAACAAATCAATTCCAGGACTTCCACATTCTTTGACATCTTTTTCCCAATCACTGTCCAACAGTTTTGGCCAAGTGTAATTCTCTCTTTTTAAATTTAGACATGTACTCGGCCAAAACTTCTTTATCTTGAAGCAGACTCTGCTCTGTAAGTGAGAACTCACTGGCCACTCACTTCAGTGGAAAAATTGGAAGACTTTATCTTGTTGTGATGTAAATGATGCTGACGACGTCTTACTGGACGACGCTTTGTCCAGTGCTTTCTGATGCTAGGTCGGGTGTACATATTGCAAATGGTAAATTAGTGAAGTGATATGCAAAGGACTTATGACAATGCACACAGCAAACGTTTTTCGCAATTGAAACAGTACCATCAGAACTTAATTTAAAACCAAACTGTTCACTTAAACAACCTGAAATGGCCTTATATTTCATGGTGCAACTGCTTTAAGTTCCTGCCATCACCATCTTGGGTTTATTTTTTTATTGCAACAAAACTTTTTATGGTGTTAAGCATGTAAGTAAACAATGTTTTATGTTTAACTGTTAAAAATAATTTTAACTGTTAAAATTTTATAATGATTATTAATAGTAAATTTTCGCAGCCCTACTTAAAACATCTCCAACAATAAGATTTTTAACATAGCTAGAAGTGTACTTGTGTTTAAGTGAAATGAACTGTTATTAATAATCCACTTTGTCAGCATGCGTTTGTGTGTGTGTGTGTGTGTGTGTGTGAGAGACGGTCGGGGGCGGGTAATCAAAAAACAATTAATTTTTTAAAAGGTATTTTTACCTCCCCTTGTCACCTTGTATGGTGTATTCTAAAAACAGACACAATTCATGAAGCTATTATTATGGTCCTGCTTTTCTCACTTGAATTTTCTAGAATGGATGAAATGACAAAGTTAAGAAAATATAAAGAAGAGAATTGAAACCTGACCTTGGAACAATACCTTGCTGTATCACCACAGTTTTTTGCCGGTTGTTGCCGATAACCAAATTTTTTATGTGTCTGAATACAAAAGCAAAATATGTTTTTAAAATTAATGACATGTTAATAAATTATTATTATAATAAAATTACTGATTTTTAAACAACTTAGACTTTTAAAACCAGCTTCAGATGCATTTATGTGATTTTATTACACAATACTCAATACTATTCCATAAATTGCAAAATGTATAACATTAAAAAAAAAAGATATTTCAATGCAATTTACAGCCATAAGGTAATATATCCTATTATTAGCTATGTTAAATTTAGACTAAAAATACTCAATTAGTCAAATAACAGATCTATAAATTTATCACATTATTCCTATTTATACTTGTTGAGGGTACTGCAAAGAGAGCTAAAATATCTTTCTGGTACCATGAGGCTGATGTATTTTGATTGTGCCCCTTTTTATCCAGCCACTGTTAGCAAACATTTTACTACTCACTCATTCTCACAAATGTTACTTTGAAAGTACAGCTTTGATTATGCAAAGATTTGTGTAGATAAACTGACTGCCATTAACCAGAAAAAAAAGCAAGAACTTGGTTTATTTGTTTATTTAAAATTAGGTTTACTCATTTATTTATGTGAAATTAAGTAAATTTGTTTCTTTAAAATTAGATTAATTTGTTCACTTAAATAAGGTTTCTTTGTGTACTTAAAATTAGGTTTATTCATTATTTCAAATCAAGTTTATTTCTTTAAAATGAGGTCTGTTTATTTAAAATCAGGTTTATGTGTTTCTTTAAATTAGATTAATTTGTTGATTAAAATGTTATTTGTTTACTTAAAATTAGGTATTAGTCACTACCAGGTACTCTCACATTCTTTATTACTCTCCAGTCACAATCAATGTAAAAAAAATTGCTATTGGTTTTAAAATGGTTTTTACCCATTTATGCTGTAAAAGATGCTAGGATAAAAATCAGTATTAACATTCGAGAAACTCGGTCAATATTGCACAAGAGAATTATGCAGGTCTGACACTGTTTGTAAATGAGTAATAAGGCTTATGCAGGTCTGACACTGTTTGTAAATGAGTAATAAGGCTTATGCAGGTCTGACACTGTTTGTAAATGAGTAATAAGACTTATGCAGGTCTGACACTGTTTGTAAATGAGTAATAAGACTTATGCAGGTCTGACACTGTTTGTAAATGAGTAATAAGACAGAGGAGAAGTGGCTCTATGCCAAATTAATATTTGGTGAATCAATATAGATATATATATATTTGTGTCGTACTGGAACAAAGGAAGGTATTTCTAAAGAACAAAAAGGAATATATATTTCTGCACTAATACATATTACCATCACCCTTTCAAACACTAACAACATCCGAAAGAAAAATTTTACTTAAATAATATTCAAGTGTTCAGACATACTCTGCTATCTAACAAAATATTTATAAGCATGTCAGCCCTAAATTATGGACATTTTACTTAATATTCAAGTGTTCAGATATAATCTGCTAACAAACTATTTATAAGAATGTCAGCCCTAAAATAATTATGGAAATTTACTGATGTCAAGATTTATGACTAGAGTAGAAGGCATACTGCTCTATGTTAAACTAAGAATTCAAGGCACTCACACAGTGGCCTCCATCCAACGGTTCTGCTCTGTACTGAGGACAATTTCACATGGGCTGTGTTCATCACATTCCTGCAGCAAAAGGAGTTCAATCAACTACAATCATAGTTGAACATATACAATTCAGCTTTAAAGAATGCCAGCAAAAAATAATAGTTTACAATTTTAAATTTAATCTAATATACAGTACAGGTAAATTATTTTAAAATAAAAATTACCTGTACTTACCACAACAAACAAGCAATAACAATTAAACCTGTTAAAATTAAATGTAAAATAAAAGACCTACCAGATAACAAAAAAAAAATCGTAATAATAATTAACAATTGTCACAGAAAGCACATCTGGAGAGACACAAGGGAGAGTGAAGTCGGGTTTGGCTTGTTCCGGTGTATCTCCAAGAAACTCGTGTGACGTGTGCCAGTAATACAGTGTCTTAAGTTGTTACACAAGACACATTACAGAACATGCCATTGATGTTTGGGTGGGGCCCATTTTTATTCTGTTATGTAAAGGAATGTTTTATTGGCTGTGCATGCTGGTGAGCAAGTATCATAAAAGTGAATAAACAAGACGAACAAAAGAACGAACAAAACAATACAAATTCTTTTGCCCCTCTCAAAAAAAGTGTGAATAACAAGTTTGTTTGAATGTGATAAATTAGGTCGTTTATTACCTAATTTGGGGCACTACTCTTTCACACAGTGATTAGTCAAACATACAACTTTCCAATGTCATACACTCTGTGGGAAATAAAGGGGGATGAAAATGATGAACTTCAAAATGCAAAACAAAAACTTAATTATACAATTCTCACATGGTTAAATGGCACCGCTATCAAAAATGATAATTCATATACAACATAAGCATGTATTTAAACATTATCTTAGAGTTCATATTATACAAATGACAATATTAATGAATTCGAACAGAATAGATTAAATGTTCTTATTCGCAACAGTTCTAGATGCACGTTTGCCTTTTATCAATTACTCACTTAGCAATGTCAATGTTCCGAGGGAGATGATGTAATCTCACACATCACTCATAAGGTACTTCGAAGAGAAGATATGACGCAATTGTTGCGTCACCCGACAGTGAAGACCTGCAGGTTCTAGGCACCATCTCAGATTCACCATAGAGGAAAATCTGTGCTCTGTTGGTGCGTTGCTAACCTTGGTAATGGTTACCATGATGACGGGGAAAACCCAACGACGTTTAGCATTACCAGGTGTTGTCCAGTGGGGTGTGTCGTCACGTCTATGGATGCAGAAATTCTCGTGTCCGTGGGGCACTGAGATGCTGTCGCTCCAACCGCGGAATATGGATTCAAACAAGTGCAGACAGAGAGACGAAAATACCTCCTCTATTGTTAACTGCATACAACCAATGTTGTGTGCATAAACTGTCTTGAAGTCGAACTTCCCACTTTGCCAGGAAAAATATTGAAGCAAGTTACCTCGTTGCTTCAACACTAGGCAGTAGATGGATGAAAAAACGTGGAAATGAAATCTATGTATATGAAATTCCACACAAATCAAGCAAGATGTCTTCACACAAATCCACGTTTTTCAGCATGAGAATACAAGTCTCTCTTCTTCCCTTATGTAGTTTTACTAAGAGTCCTCAAAGCTTCTAGAACTTTTTATGTCTTGTGACATAATCCGTCAATGCACGCATTTTTTTCTGCCTGCGGCACACTTGTTACTGGCGATTCTATTGCACGTCGACTTTCTAAGTTGTAAACACTTGTCATCACTCATGCGCAAATACTCTACATTCATTCAATATACATAATTCTCCAATATATATATTTAAAGCATGAAATAATAACATACATTGTGTCTACAACTGTCTATCTAAATTAAAAGTTAGGTGAACAATTCTAGAGTCACATAACATAACATGTAGTGCATAATAACAAAACCGGGTTACTTCCCCTAGTCTGTTTGCAGGTTTTAGATTGTAAAATAAAATATAATTTTGGCTCCATCCTCTTTCCCCTGACAACAATCAAACACCTGAAGAAAAAACTCTAATAGTATTTAACAAACACCAAAATGAAAGATTAATGAATAAATTTTAACACAGGGTAGGCACAAATTCATTTTGTACATTAATTTTAGTTTCCATTTTTATTTTATTATTTTGATTTTTTTCAAACACAATAAGTAGTCTCTTAAACAGTGCTTCTTCACCATAATGTAGGTGAACAGGAATCCTATTTAATTTATAAGGCATATGAGCAAGCATATAATCACAGTATTTTGTGTAGATATCTTTAAATAAAAAAATTTTCTGAACATCTTAAATCACTCATTTAATTATTACAATTAATGAATTATGGTTAAGTAATTTTATAATGAAACTAAACAGCAAGTTTATTTGTATACAACTACATTTGTCATTACCTACAATAAAGTCTAATATATTTGTGATTTCAATTAAAGGTAAATATAATAATTAATCAATAATACATATTCATGTTAAGAAACATTAACATTTTAAACAATTTACTTAACGACATTAAAAAACATTACAGATGTAAACAGAAGATTGAATGCATGAGTGAATTCACTTTTCAATATAAGGGATGTATTTATTTCTTCATTACATCTAATTCTATGTTATAACTGAGAGTATTATAACCAGTAGGTACCAAAATGAAATAATTAATTTTAATTCAAGTAACAGGTATTTGCTGAAATTCAAGGAAAACACTAAGGAACCAGCATAAGTGTTACCAACAATAGACTAGAGTACTCATCACAACAGTAGTCAATCCTAAAGTAAAAACATCACTAAAAATAAAATACCCAGTGAAGATTATACTGAAATATTTAATAATAATTCATGAAACAGGTAGCTTCCTGAAAACAATTATTTGCTGAAATTTAAGAACCATTACTAAAGTGACCTGTTTTAGATTAATTAGCATTATATAGAAATAAAATCTGGAGACCCAACAGTTCCATACACAACTGTCAAATTTATTTTAGAGAAAGGTTAGGAATATGTTGTTTCTTTTAGAGATAGCTTAAGTTAAGGCTGCTTTATTATTAAAAAAAAAAAAGAAGAAGAGTTAGGATTAGCTGCTAATAAAAAACAAAAATAATTACATATAGGCCCTACTAAAACTATTTTTATTTAGAGTTATCTTTTCATTCCTTATTTTATTTCTGCCAATTTTTGTGTTACTTAAATATTGCAGCAAAAATAGCATTGAGTAACACTTTGCACAAACATATAACTTTTGTCTTTTGTACATAGATAGACCCCCTTGTTATTTTAAACACAAAGGTTGTGTATGGAGCTGTTGGTCTGCCTAAAATATTCTGGATGGTGCATGGTGAGACGGCCCTTTAAGTTAACATATTGTATGTTTAAATAATATGTAATGCAGTACTTATAATTGATAATATTTTATTTTAAAAAAAAAAACTTAATAAATCGGACAAAACGAAACGTTATCATTTCCATCTCGGAACTTCACAACGTAAAATGAATTATGTAGCCTATAAGATTAATGTAGGCCCTATATAGCCTAAATGTTGTGTTTGTGGGCGCGCGTGTACGTAATTAAAATAATTTTGAAGATATTGTTTGAAATGCAACTTATATAGGTTAATCTGCTAAACCAGTATGGAGGTTTTACCTCTCAGCTTCGGTTGATTTTCTTCTTCTAATGTTAAGATTCTAAGAAGAGGTGAGCAGTTTAGTCAAAATGTAAATACGTAGGCCCCTATTTTTTGTTAAAATACTTTTGTGAAAGTTCGAATAGAAGTTAGAACTACACACTCCAGATGTAAATATTCTTAAAATGCAGTAATATTCACTGGACCGTCCGTTGTATCAAAAAAGTGGATGTTATACAGAATAACTCAAATCAATCATGACCCGAAAAATGAAGACAAGAGTCAAAATAAAAAGACAAAACTTGCAATCCAAGACAAGATTTGCCTTGAACAGTGTTATGTAAACATAAAATAAGTTGCATATTTTTAAAAACTAATTACATTAAATAAAGCAGTCTTTACTAAACAAAACGTGAATAATTTAAAACTACATTTACTTTGTTTTAAAATGTCAAAATAAGTCTTTAAAAAATCAAAAGTCAATTTGCTCACCATCATGATTGGTTTCGATTTAGAACGAAAAGCGATAATCGTTAACAAAATTTTGATGAAATTATTTTGAAACTAATTTTGACTGCAGCTACTACGTAAGCTTGTATACATAAAAGATAAGGGAAAAGTATTAAAAAATTAATAGATATCAGAAAAATAATTATGTTTAAGTCGTAAATGTGCTTCTTTCCGGGACGTTTCCGGTGTGGTTGTTGAACATGATTTTAAATCTAATGTTCGCTATGTTCTAAAGAAGATTATGCATGATATTATGTAAATGTAAGTACAGTTTTCAAAGATATGCATAAATTTATATTTTTACGAAAGGTTTGATTATGTTTATAGTACTCTATTCAAGCCTTTGTAAATGTTTTAATATTTCTCCACATAAATCTTTTGATGTACAAGTTCAATTACGTATTACTATTACTATTAGTAATTACGTAGGGATACAGAATAAATGCGCATTAAATGGAAAACAAATATATATTTTTTATCTATATAATAAAAATAACATCACAGCAATATTTAAATAACGAGTGTTATAACAAATTACAATAATATAAAAGCTGGATACTATATATATTATTACTAATAGTAATACTATGAATAGAAATATATTCATTATTATAAATATACAAAAACTGGACACGTTAGGGGTCTATAAATCACATCAGTGTGCATAATATATATATTAGGATTTTTTTAATTTTAAACATTATGTTTATGGGTCAAACAAATTCTTTAAAATACTATATAGTGTTTTGAGAAAGAACTAATTGATTGAATTTGAATAACTACAATAAGTAAATTGCTGTTTAAAGCTATACATTTCAAAATTCATTACTAAAAACATTATGGGAATATGAACACCACATTAACATTTTTGGTGTTCTAACTTCTACCAAACACAAAAAAAATTATTTATATAGTGAACATTTCAATCAGTATATATTAGCATTTCACTTTCAATTTCATGATTTAAAATTAAAGTATCTGTATTGATCACTGATGTGATCAAAGCACTTGAGATTTTTATTAATTTGAAAACAACATTATTAAATATCAATGCCAAAAACTATGCAAAATGCATAATGATTCAGTCATTCTTAGTTAATACAGATAATAGTTAAACAAATTTTCAATATTTTAATTAATACACTGCATTATGAACTTGAATTCTTGTATTTGTGTGTTTTTCTGGAGGGGTGGGGGATAGTTCAACCTAGTGTTTATTCAAAGCCCTTAAATGCACTTAGTTTATATTTAACTTATTAAGGAGATTAACTGATACTTGTTAGTAGTCTAAACTTTAACCCTTGAGATTAATAGCAAATCTTTATTTGTCTAATTGCATAGTATTACTAGTAAAGTCATGTTTATGATGTTAATGTGGGCTTTAAGATAAGAATACACATTTACTTTGTAATCTGTTTGTATAATAAACTCATGTTAATTTGGGCTGTATTATGCATATTTACTTGGTAATCTGATTGTAAACTCATGTAATTTGGGCCCTGAGGATGCATATTTACTGGGTAATCAGATCTGAACTGCTTCAAGTTTTACCATATCTTCAGTTGTTTGTGATCTCTTAGTCTTACTTATTTCTTCCTCAGATCATTCATTTGTCTGATAATTCAGTACACTCATAGTCATACTAATCTGGGCATTGAGGATGTATATGGGCTGGGTAGTCCAGTCTGGACTACTGCTAGTACTACTCATTTGTTTATGGCTTTTTGATTATCCTTCCTTAGGCCATTCATTTATCATAAACCTTCCTCCAAGTGTTTTGATTGTGAATCTATTTTGTAGTGACTACTATTAATAAATTTAACAGAATGAAAAGAAATAGAACACCAAAAGGAAATAAGTTGCCTTATGTTTTGATTAAATGCTGAAGACAAATTGAGAACTGTCTCATTATGGCCACACTCCCTCTCTTTGTTATCTCATTATGTGGTCATTGGTCAGGATTTTTACTTTTGATATTTTTGTTACCTCACGCAGGAAAATGTCATTGCACTTTTTCCTGTACATTGACATTTTAGACTTTTGGTAGCTACTGTCGCCGCTATACTCTGGGGTGACTTTGTAATAATGACTTATACCAACTCTGTATAATTAGCTATGATACAAGACATCTACAAGTGCCGGTGCAGAGTATGGGTCGTTGTTAAATATGTATATCTGCAACTGTTACGCTGATATACTGGTACGTCGTCAATTTGGCTCCGCCCCCAACTCAGAATCAGCTGAGATTTAATGTTTATGAATAATTATATATATATATAGAAACGATTATAATTAAACGAACAGAGGACAAGATGTAATCATTACATTATCATTTGAACTATGAAAATAACGATAGAACTAACAAACACGCGTTTTAAAATAATAACAAGAAATTTAATAAAAGAAAAAGTTAACAAGATTTAGAAAATTCAGTTCATCCTAAGCCAGTTCATTTGTACTGAAGTCTCTGTCCGAATAGGCACTTAGCTTAAGCACAGAAATGACGTCAGTCTTGTAGACTTGAATTTTCCAGTCAATAGATCGGCACGTCCCAATTCAGCCGGGACAAGTAAAACGGCCACACAGGCAAACAACAGGCAGCTATAAACGAGCAGCCGAGAATACACAATAACAAGAAAAAACCCTGCAACACAAACAATTGCAAAGCCTAAGTGTCCAGTCCAGTGCTCGATTAATAATTACTAAGTTTGGCATAGGCCTCCGAAAGGAAGAATATTAACATGTTCATAAATAAAACATAGTATATAACATCCTAATAAAACTTAACCATTCACACAAATACAAAGACGCTTTTACCTATATAGCCAGGGTTTTCTTCTCTCATATACGACCCAGTGTTGTTTTGGGCAGACTACCCTTTCAGTCGTCACCCTCAGACGATTTTTCAGGAAGTAGTGAAGATAACATTTTCACTGTGGTTTTTATTACCCTGCTTAGACCAGCTTCTGACCTGGTCAATTCATTAGCTCTAAGATGATTATGTCCCTCTAACAACTCTAACCACCCGCTAAGCGTACACACTGACCGCCGCGCTCGCAGACTTCAAACACCGCAGACATCAAACGCCAGTCCCTAAATCTTCCACACATGTCTCTCATTCATTTCAGGGCTTCCCTTCTCTGTAAACAGGACGCAATACGCACTCATTCCACAAAATGAAAATTTATATAAAATATATATGTGGGAACATTTTCCCATCATACAACAGCTACACTATTGACTATATTGCTATTCTTTACATCTATTAATATTACTACCAATGTACCATTCAGAATTTCTTTGAAATTATTTTTTAAACAAACTATTTTATGAAACTAAGTACTTATTTTATATCAAACTGCAACAGTGTAAGACAATATATCTTGTAATTTTTATTTATCATCATATTTTGTGAATTTTGTTTTGTATGAAGATCATCATATTAATAAAATATTTCTTTGTCATTGATTATCTATGCATTGCTATATAATATAAATAACACAATACCACTATATTAAAAAAAATTAAACTTGTTTTAATTTTTCAGTAAAGTGCAACAAAACTATATTATTAACTGTGAAGGATAAGATTCCCTCCAGTTTACATACTCTTTACCTTGTACAAATCCAAAATGAAAATAGCGATTGAAGGCTGTTGTCATGGGGAGCTTGACAAGATATATGAGACCTTACAGTATCTTGAAAAGGCCAATGGAATAAAGGTACATCAGTATCTGTTTGTGTTTAATATAAATAATAATAAAAATTGAATCTATTATCAATATCATATTTAATTTTTTAACAAATATATTTTATTATTATTAAAATTTATATGACATGTAAAATTCCCTGAATACATCCTTCACCACTTCAATGGAAGTAGTTTTCTAGTATATATTTTATTAAAAATGAATCTTTGTTCAGTTTTGAAAAGAGTATAAGAAAATCAGTTATTTTCAGTTGATATTTCTAACATGGAAAACAAAATCACATTTTTGGATAAAATAATCAATCTCCATTTGGAAGCTCTTCAAATAAATACAAATACCTTATGATTATAGCTACAAGGTATTTTTTTCAAATTTAGATACATTACTTTGACATTTTTTGCCTTTTGACATCTGACACTGAATTTCCTGTGTTATAGTTAATAGTTAATCAGTTTCAAATACATGTATATGCTAAAATATATCTGTTCTCTAAATACTGAATTACTGGTACAAACTGTATCTATTAATTTTTATTATATTTGTGCAGATTATTATGAACTGTATTTGTTTTGTAATTTTCTTGCATTAATTCATATTTGTAATTTTGTGCATATAAAAAATATCTTCTCAGTTATGCTAATGAAGTTCTATATATTCCTTTTCTTGATATTATTATTATTATTATTATTATTATTATTATTAAATATAAAATAATATACATTTTAAAAAGTTGTTAACAAAATGCAGATAAAGATCACTAATAGAAATGTATGAATATAAATAGAAATAGAAATTAAGAAAAAAGGTGAAGATACTAAAAAGAAAAATCATGTCAAACACATTTTAAAACTGCAGGTGATTTTGTGTTTTGTTTCTTCCCTCTCAAAATCTGTCAATTTAATGTCTCTCAAAATGTTGTTGCACTTTTAATGTACATTTACAACCTGTAAAATCATGCTTTGAAATGGGCATACATTTTAAAATTACTCTTATGTTGATAATTTCTGTTAATGACATGTAGAAAACAACATTTTCTTTCTTTCTTTCTTTCTTTTTTTTTTTATTTTTTTTTTTTACATATTTTACATGTGAAGAGCTAGAAATTTAGAAATTGTGTGATTTGAATTGATAAATCAATGGACCTTAAACCAATTTGATCTTGATGTCTACCAGAAAGTTGGTTTGCCTTGAAGAATTATCAGTATCTTCGTGCAGAATATAACTATGCCACTCACCATCTGGAGTCCCCTTTTGATTTTCTTATAAACATTGGGCAGTCACTTCTTTGAATACCTAGTTGATATCAGGATGGCAGTAAACAAAGCACATCTATATTACTGTAATGCATAGGAAAAAAACTGAACATTGCTAACCCCAGAAGTACATTGTGGAGTATTAGTTTCTTTTAGAAGTCAATGAATTAATTTAATTTTACTCATTAATTTATACTTTGGTTAGCTTATATCATTAATATCTTCTTTAGGTGGATCTGCTTCTGATTTGTGGAGATTTCCAAGCAGTACGAAACAGGGATGATCTCAAGTCTATGGCTGTACCTCAGAAATATCAGAAGCTCAACACATTTCACAAGTGAGTTTTAATTAAAAAATAAGTAAAAATGAATAAATTACTACTTTTTACTTTGATACTTGAGTTTTACACTAACGCTATATTTCTCTCACAGTGTACTTGATTGCAAATATTTTTTTTAAAAGGTTGTTATTATAATAATTTGCACATAAATTTCATTTTGAAAAACTTTTGTTTTATCTAATTCACAGGTATGTTTCAGGTAAATTATTAGATAAAATTTTCAGTATCTTTTATAGTATAACTATTACTAATAGACAAAGTATCTGAAAAAAGAAACACTAGAGTCTTATTAGTGTTTTAACAAATGTTAAATTTAAATCTCAGGGTTGCATAGACAAAGGGTAATTTATCCTTGATATAAATCAGCCTCTGCTATTATAAACCCTTCATTTTTCACAGGCATAAATGGGGGTGACTAAGGTATAGATAAATTACCAGTAGTGGATGTTATTTTAAAATAAAATATTCCAAAGTCATTTGAGTTTTGATATATATATATATATATATATATATATATATATATATCTGTCTCTATAGGGATACTGCCAGAATTAAATTTTTATTTTTTAAAATTTTTTTACAATTTATGATATGTATTTAAAACTTACGAAGACTACTTTCAAAAAAAGGTAAAAGTAAAAATGATATTTTAAAGAAATAACTCTGTAAAGAGTTATTTCTTTAAAACTAAACTTTTAAACTAAGCAAATTCAACCATATGCTCTCCTGTGTTTCTTACTGCATGTACATCTCACTGCACCGATTTATGATGCCGATGTATTCAAGTCTAGGTATTCTTCATACTACATGCCCCAAACACAAGCCATCTGCTTAAACTAGTACTCATCCGAAGAAGCTGTGATGTGTTCTGTGGAAACTACTTGTTAGTCACCCATAAACTAATGAATAATCTAGGTCAACACAACTAATTGAGGTCAACACTTAGAGGTGCTGGAAGTTGCCCCCAAGTGAAGATGTATTCCTCACTAAACATACAACAGTGACAGTACATACATTACAATATGAATTTTACATAAAGTGAAGATAAGGAATGACGGGGAAAATGAATGAAAATTAATAAAGAATTTATATGTATAAAAAATAAATAATAACAAAAATTAGAAAACAATCAAATCACAATCCACGATTACACTTCTCAATTCTTAATCTAAGCTAAAGTTCATCTTCTTATCTCTAGTATTTCCCCCAAAAAAGTTTATATTTCTTCTATAGTTTTTTCTTCATTCTCACTACTCAGAAGTTTCTTATAAAGGTCTATTACAAATAAACTGTACATTCTGTGACATTAATTTACATGGGAACATAGCTTATTTCACTGTCTGGCGATGTCTGCTACACATACAGTGGACGTCTTACCTCACAAGGTCCTGGTCTGTTGTCTGCCCTTCAGGACTACTAGATAATGTCATGAAACTTTATCACAGCCCAGCTAAGAAGATGCGTTAGACTTTAGGCCAGATCTAGGATGCTACCTGTGGTCCCAAACCAGATCCAGAAGTTAATTGTCAAAGGAGAACGACAACAACAGTGGTGGAAGGAAACAAACCAATCGAAACAGCAGACTAAATATACTTTATAGAATGACATTTCTGCATTACGTCACACATTATTATTACTAATAATAATACCTAAACCTGTAGGATTTATTAAAATACTTAAAATTAAATATCTCCTGAATTCTGCCCTAACAGAAGATATTTTGATAAAGAATAACAATTCCAAACTTATTTACTTTTAAAAACTTTTAGAAATGTATTATAAAAATGTGATCACACAATTCTTTGCCCATCTTGTTTATGATGTCACTGCTGAAACATCACATGTGAAAAGTGATTTATGATTACTTCTTGTATATTTTATGTCATATACAGATATTATTCTGGGGAGAAAGAGGCACCGGTACTGACCATATTTATTGGGGGAAACCACGAAGCTTCCAACTTCCTGCAGGAATTGCCATATGGGGGTTGGGTCGCAAAGAATATATACTATATGGGTACAGAGTCACTTTTGTACTGTTTTTTTTTAACATTATATTTTTTTAATTTGCTTTTTCAGAATTGTTTTTTACAGTACACTTAATTATCGATTTTTGTATTTATATCATGCGTTTAACCTTCTAGATAAAGAAAAGGAATCAAAAGTAGCATTGGGAAAGACATACAGATTGTCATTTTATCATGAAGTTTTATCCTACAAATTGAACTCTCATTCTGAATCTCAGATAATGGATTGTAATTTTTGATTGGAAAGGGATTTTGTGTTCACATTCTCTTGGAATACCATTAGAGATCCAGAGCAAACACTGATTATAAAGTTGTTAGCCAAGTATTCTTAACATTAGAAAGTTCCATTATTCTGTGGCTGGCTGGCTGGCTGGCTGGAAGGAAGGAAGGAAGGGAGGGAGGGAGGAACAATACAGATAAAATAAGAGCAGCTGGAAATCTTAGATTATAAAGTATAATATCCTGACAGTAGAAAGCATTTACAAACTGTATATTCACTGTAGAGTAATAACTCAGCAATCAGCCAAATTATGTCTTAAAAGAACAGCGAAACCCAATACAGATAAAATAATAGCAGCTGGAAATCTTAGATTATAAAGTATAATATCCTGACAGTAGAAAGCGTTTACAAACTGTATATTCACTGTGGAGTAATAATTCATCAATCTATTTTCAGCCAAAAATATAAGTTTATAGGCCACAAAATCTTGTAAGAGCAGCAAAAACCAGTGCAGATAAAATAAAGCAAAATGAAAATAAATGGAATTTTTGGATTATAAAAAACAATATCTTTTAAATAATGGTAATTCTTTTGACTTGATAATATGTCATTAATATGTAATTATCATTTATTAGGTAATTACTACTGATAATAAACTACTTTATTACTATTACTGTATTAAGAATACTTTTTGTACTGCTCTTGGATTAGTCATTAGTGTTCTTTTATTTAGAAACATGCATCAGGGTTATGTTTGTAATAAAGCAAGATGTTTATTTTTTTGTTTACTCTTTCATGTAATGATTTATTTTATTCTTTGAAATATCTCATTTTATAATTACAAGATTTTCAGAATTACATTATCTCTTATTTTATGTATTAAAATTAATTTTTATGCTTCTCAGATTTACAGTATCTGTCATTGGCCAATATCATTTCTGCTTGCTTGGGGATTGTGTATCTCAGTAATGGGGCAAATCTTGTTCACAAACTATATTTGACCTAGATTCTATTTCACTTGGTCTTTAATAGTAGTAAATATAATATTATGCCTTAAAAGTACTAAACATAACATCATGCTTTAAAAGTACTGAACATAAAATTATGTCAGCTGTATCTTTTCATAATATTTACATTTGCCTAAAGTGTCATGTCTTAATTGCAGCAGTTGTCCTTCCTGTTCTTTGCTGGTTGTGTATGAACTACTAATAAACAATACTCATTATTTTTATTGTGCCCACCGGATTTTAGTTCACAATGTATCAGAGCAGAAGAAATGAAAATGAAACAAAAGTTGACAATCTCAGTAACAATCAAATTAACATCTTTTGACATGGGTTGAAGAGACCAAGAACTATCTTTTATTGCTGATTGTTTCAGGTTATGCCAGTGTCGTGCAAGTAAAGGGTGTACGTATTGCCGGCCTCTCAGGGATATACAAAGCTCGTGACTACAATAAAGGTAGAATAGAATCTATGTCCACTGAATATATCTGGGAATATTATGCTATATGCTTTGTGAATAAGTATAATGTTTATTTTATTTGCTGTGATTGACTCTTCATGGAAATTATTTTTTGGATGTTTCTTTCATGTTTTTTTTCTCTTGCAGACGATCATTTAGGGTTTGATTAATTAAACATATTGCTGAAAACGTGTACGCTGTCATCTTTTTGCACAGAAACACAATAATTCTTGAACTTAAGTTATTGTTTTAATTTCACAGGTCACTTTGAATGCCCCCCTTACAATGAAGACACAAAAAGATCTGTTTATCATATCCGGAACATAGAAGTTTTTAGACTCAAACAGGTAAATTGAAGTCTATTTCAACCCCTGTGTTGAAATAAATTTTTGTTTTTGGATTTTAAAGAAATACTAATTACATGTACTCGTAAATTTTTCTATAACCTGATATAAGTTACCCGATAAAAGACATTGTAGATGACACAACTGTACCAGTGTAGATGTTTTACTTCAAGAGTGTACATGCAACAGGCACCATATTCAGAACAGAAATTTACTGTTTTTATAAATCTGGTTTCTTCTCTACCTACAAGTTTACTATATGGATTTATATTCACTAACCTTGAGGAAGTTTTCCTAGCACCACATTCAGAACAGAAATTTACCATTTTTATATTCTGGTTTCTTCTGTACCTACAAGTTTACTATATGGATTTATATTCACTAATCATGAGAGAGTTTTCTTAAAATCTACTATATCTGTTCTCTCAAGCAAGCATCATTGCATTATATACTGTATTGGGCTTATTTTTATGTAAAAATACATTTTCTCTGAAATTGTCTATGAATTCTGTTATATACTTGTTTTTTTGAACTTTATATTCACCCTCTAGCAGCAGGCTGACCAACATTTTCTCTCAAGCAAGCATCGTTGCACTATTGCAAGTTAAAGTTGGAATAATTTTTTTTACCATATTAAGTTTGCATAGCAGTGTTTCATGCAGCCAACAGCTGTTATTGAATGGCCTCACTCATTCCCTTTGCAACACAGATAACCCAGAGTCTTTGGTAATTTTTTATTGTTTTAGTGTGCAGTCTGGAGAAGAGATTATATTTCAAGTTAGTTTTATCCAGCTATATGCTTAGACTAGAGCTATGATTCTAGATATCAGAATATCCCTGACAGAATTCTAATCACTTTCATTCATTTTGACATAATTCTAGTCTCTTTTAGCCATTTTGACATAATTCTAGTCTCTTTTAGCCATTGTGACAATTCTAATCTCTTTTAGCCATTTTGACATAATTCTAGTCTCTTTTAGCCATTTTGACATAATTCTAGTCTCTTTCAGTAATTATGGTTTAGATCACAAATTCTATCTTTGGTTATGATGACATTTGAGATGATATATAATATTTTTTTAAAATTTTGATAAAAAATTTAAGAATGTTATGAAACTTACAGAAGACCTAATGTTCTTTTTTTATTTTTGTTTAATGAAAAATATTTAAGACCAAGTTTTTAAGTACACTTTTAAGACCAAAAATTTAAGGTACTCTTAAAATCAAGATTTAAGCCGACTATTATGATTAAGAATTCAGAATCACTTTGGTGCTAAACCAAGAATGTCAGTTTCCATGCAATCTATCCCCTTCCCAGAGCTATGAATATAGAATACTCTCTAAATTTTAAAAAAGATGTGTAGTTTAATGACTGGTTATAGTGATATTATCCATGAAACTGAACTGATCAGCAAGCAACAGAAAATGTGGTATGGCATTTTAAATGTTGTGTTTTAATAGTGGGTTTTTTTCTCTCTTGAAAGATGTCCATGTTTCTAAGGAGTCTCTATAGTTTCTATATTATTTGCAGCTGAAGCAACATGTGGACATCTTCATGTCCCATGACTGGCCAACTAATGTGGCACAGTATGGCTTCATGCCAAAGCTTTTCAAGTGGAAACCTTTCCTTCGAGAGGAAGTCCTCAATGGCTCACTTGGTAGTCCACCTGCTGAAGAACTTTTGCACAAATTGCAGCCAGCATATTGGTTTTCTGCTCACCTTCATGTGAAATATTCAGCACAAATTAAACATTCTGTAAGCCACTCCTCAGCAATTTTTGTTTGTTTGTCTGGGTGCATGAAGACATGCCAGAGTTTCCTTCAGGGAGTAAAACTGTTAATTGTATAACATTATTTTAGAAAAGATTTAAATTATTTGTTTCTGGTGGAGAAATTTTGATGTTGGTTTTATTAGTGTCAAATATGAAATTTATTGTACTTTTTAAGATAACTACTCCTTTTTTCCCCAGCTGACTGTTTTGATGGTAATGTTTTAACTTTGCAAACTATTTACTTGCTTCTTTTTGTGATTATTTATTTGTTGAATATAAAATAATACTACTACATTGAAAAAAAATAATTGAAAGTTCATTTAATAAGAAAACATTTACTTTAATTGTTTTGCAGGAACAAAAAACTACAAAATTCCTTTCTCTGGATAAATGTTTACCTCGAAGACAATTTTTACAGGTAAGAATATGCAAATGTAACTCCACAGTCACTAAAAATAGTATTTTATTTGTTTAGAATCATTGATGTATATTAGTGTAGAATATTTACTATTAATTAAAAATCCATATTAATCTCACACAACACAAAAAAAAAATTGTATGAAATCTCAGGATAAACTAATAATGTATAAATTTTGCTTGTGTAATATTAATAGTCATAATAATTCATTATGCTTTCATTCAACTCAAAATAAAAATAAAATATTGCTATCACTCTTCATGCAGTAACTTGCAATTATGCAGTATTTAAAAATCAACAGAATTAAGTGAATAGACATAATTGATATTGTTCTCATATGCACGTTATGTCATTAATAATTATAAATTGGCGAGCTGTAGTTACAAATAATATAAATGATAAGATTTAAAAATAATACCTTTTATTAATTAAATTTTTACTTTTTAAATATACTTTGTGGGCGTAAAATAGTTAATATGAAAAAATAAAACAGCTGATGATCTAATTAATACACAAAAAAAAAAAATAATTGTATTTTATTGATTTCTGTTCTATGGCAGAGAATACACTATCCATTGCAGTGTACTTTGCTGACTGGTAACTGTTTACCAAGCAGATTTTATTGGACTTAATTATATAAGATAAATTAATTGTCTATATTGAATAGAAAGGAATTGTATTACTATTAGTAAAATATACTTCATATTTTTATCACAATTCATTAGTTATAAGTAAAATAAAACTTTACATCCTTTTATATCACACAGTGTTTACCTAGACAAAATTAAATACATACTATGATTTTAGATCTAAAATAATATAAAATTAAGAAGTAATAAATTTATATCATTTAAAAAGTCATTTAATAACATTTAATGAGAGACTATAATAAGGTACTGAATGCATAATTGACCTACTTTTCCTGTGCTTACCAGTTATGAAATAAGACAAGACATTCAAGGAGCTTTTGTTGGCTGATAGAGACAGAATTTTAAAAGTATGCATGTTCCAAATTTTTTTAAGTAACAAGGACAGGTGACTTTATTAGTTAAACAAAAGAAATTGTGTATGATTTTAGGTGTTAGATGTGCAGCATCGGGAAGAGGGGCCTGTGCAAATAAAACTGGATGCAGAATGGCTGTGTGTGCTCAAAGCAACCAACCACCTGTTCAACATACGCCCAATCACAACATACATGCCCGGTCCAGGAAGCTCAGAAAGGTATCACATGGTTTTCACATTTTTGCTTGGTTCAAGTGGTTAGTCGTTTTTTTTATAAAGCAGCTGATAGGAATGTTACATAGAAACTGATGGAAACACATTTGTATAAAATTGAAATGTACTTCCATGTATATATTTATGCCTCTTTATTATGTACCCATGTTTAATTTGTAAAGATTTTGTTATCTTTTACTGGTCACAATTTATTTCTACTTGGAATCATATTTTTATGTTCTCACAACAAATTTATTTTGAAATATTGAAAATTATTCATGTGCACATAATATTAAGTAAAGTTTCTTTTCAATGAGAAAAGAAATGTATATTTTTAAAAATCGGCTGATTACATTATTTTTCTGGGTCACAAAATTACAACTTAATTTAAGTCGACCAACTGTCAGAATCCTTCACCTTCTATCAACAATTAATGTCATTGGATACAAGGCAGACAGAAGATGCCACCTGGGCAAACATTGGCAAGAATCCAGACTTCACAGCCTTGTCATTGGTAATGAGAGGCATTCTCACTGTACCCCACAATTCTGCATACTGTGAGAGGATCTTCTCATGTGTTAAGAAAAACAGGACTGATAAGCGTGATTCTCTGAATCCCTCGAAACACTTGAAAGTCTCCTTTTACTGAATGGTAAAGACCCTGTTCCATCTGTTGAGAAGATGGAAAAGGGGGATTGCAGAAGTTAAAGTTTGCATATGCCAGAAGCTTGACGAACTAAAGAACTACAATAACAACATTGTGTGAATACTGTATAATTTTGTTATCATGTAAACTACAAGTCACTTTATTTGTATTTGTATTGATAACCTTGGCTGGCTGTGCACCATATCTTCTTATAGGTATAAGGACAATAAACTTTCCTGTATCCCTGTAAACGTGAAGATCATGATGCAGTACTTAAATAGCTCATTGTTATGAAATGTGAAGATCCTCCTTGAAGTCTTTGTAAAGAAATACTTTGGCCAATCTATTTCTAAATAAAATTGTCTAACACTCGGTGTGCGTGACAAAAATTAGTCTAAAATAAAACATTGGAATGGAGAGTAGAAAATACCATGTTGAGCTTTATATAAATGAATATTGGTAAGTTCACAAATATTATATTATTACAATATAATATTACAAATATTTATATTATAATTATTTGTTGTTATATTAAATTTATTTCATATTATTGGTATTTCTATTAAAATGTCAGCTTCTGCATAGAATCTTCGGGTTTTCATAAAAATCTTCTGGTATTGAATCTTTGATCTCATGGTCTGCTGAGGAGGTGTGTAGGCAGGTCTGCTTACTAATCTTTCCCTCACAAGTTTCTTACCTTTTTAAAAGAAAATATATATTAGGACATTTTAACAGCATTTTCCTCATATTACTTACAATTTTCATTTGATATTTTCCCCCTTCCCCCCATGTTACTTACCTTTCCTCCTTTATTTGGATATGTTACCAGTCTGAGAAACAGACTGCCATTTATCCATTTTATTCTCATACTCATTTACCCATCTTATCTTAATCAGACAATTATCCATAACTTAATGCTTATTATCGTTTTCTCACTCGGCCATTTTACCCATAATTTTATCTATTTAATTTTATTATTTGTTATATTTTATTCATCTTTTTTATTTATTTGGGCATTTTACCACTTTTTTTCTCATATATTTGGTTTACTTTGCAGCTTCTAGATTTTACCTTTATTTTTTCATTATATATTTTATCCATCGGTGTTACTTACTTGGCATTGTACCAATTATTTTTACTTTTTTTTAATTTTTAACCCATCATGTTCTCCCAGTTATGCCTGACTTGTAGTTTTCTCAGTCATATGCCCATCATTCTCACTGACATTATTCATTGTCCATGAAGGTATGAATTTGAAGTCACAGACAAGGATTTGGAGAGGATGTTACTAGACTTTGGTGGTAATCTAACAGTGCCAGAAAACTTTGAACACACAGCCCTACCATTGGACCAGAAAGGCCCAAGTGCAGCTAATGAGGTAGGTGTTTCATATTTCTCATTTACATTTTAGTGGACATCATTTGAATACTTTTCTAATTGATCACATTTATTTGTGGCCACCGAGTCCTTGGGTAACTTTTTCTTCATTATATTTGTGACCTGATTTTTATTTGTTTCCTGTCCCAGGTATTGGTCAACCCTCAGACCACTCTTCTGTGTTCCATGCTTGACATCACTGATCCAAATGCTGTCATACTTGGTATTGCCCCACGTAGCTCAAGCACACCCATTTCTGGTAATCCTGATGAGATTGATCTTGGTGAAGATGACACAGATGGTATTGTTGATGACGAAGAATTCCCAAGTTACATTAACAGCAGCCTAGATTCTTCATACATGAACAGCAGTTTGGACACATCTGACTCTTTTTTTGCTCCATCACGTGTCAACCTGTCTGAACTCACAGACAAAGCAGAGAAATCTCCTCAAAAGACCGTGGAGGTTACAGATGATGATGAAGAATTTAAGGCCATCATTGAGAGTCAAAGGCGAGTCAGTCAAAAGATTGATGCTGCATTCAGTTCACCTAAGAGAAAAACACTTGAAAATGATGAGCATGAGTTGACAGCAGGAATCTCACCTCAGAGACAAAAGTGTGAGCATTCTGAAGCAGGCTCAACCTCAGAGGGGGCAACTGACCAGGAAGCTGACAGTGAAAGGAGTTGCCTTGAAGATGACTCAGCAAGCCAGTGTTCTCAGGAAGCTGCGAGCTCAGAAAGCACTTCACAAGCAGAGGTCTCACAAGGCAGCCCTAGTGGCGGGGAGAGTGACTCGTGTATTAGTAGACAGACCAAGGTGCTTGAAATTTCCACTGATATTGCACTCAATAAAAGGCAGAGCCCATTATTGCTAAGTGGAGATCATGGTGGGAAAAAGTTGAAACGTAGAAATGAATCATTCTACTTGAGTGTTAATGAGGATGAGGCTAGCTAGCACTCTTAATGAAAGCATTTAGTTTATTTTAAAATACATTTAATTTGTTTAGATTTTAATTTAGATTATTCAGCAGATTGAATTGCATTGAGAATTGTGTAGGAAACCTTTGTTTAGTAGATCAAGAACAGGCATGCGTAGACACACTAGTCTGCTTGTTTTTATATTTTGCTATTTGTAAATTTCCTTCTCTTCCCTTCCTCCTCTCCCATATTGAAAAAGCTGAAAACCCCCAGATCATTTCCTTATAGCTGGAGTTCTGAAATACCAACTCTCTAAAAGAAATTTATTGAGGGAAGTTTAATGTTTATTCATGAATTTAGAATCCAAAACTTTAAATTTCAAATTATTCATAGTGAAATGTTAAATAAATTACTGGCCTTATGTGTTTCAGTCTAGGAAAAAATCAAAACAAAGAAACAATGGCAGCATAACAATATTGATTCAGTTTTTTGTTTGTGTTTTGCTTTAAGGATTTAATGTATCTATAAAGATAGTCTCTAATACAAGAATGATTGAGGGTTCATGCTGGACATGGACTGGGTTAAAGAGGAATATAGAAAGAAAAAAAATTAATCCATTTTACACATGTACATATGCATTTTAGACAAGTAGAATGAATCTTCAGGTTGCAGCTTGATTTCTTGTCATACCACAAATGTTATACCGACGAAGTTTCACTAACAGGCAGCTTTTAACTGGTAAGTTTTTATTTTATTTTAACATGTTGCTGGGATGATGTGAAGTTAGATAGAAGATTACATCACTTTGACTGAAAGTGTTTGTAATTTGTCTTGCTAATGTCTACATTAAAGTCAGTTACTCTTCTGTGTTATTGGTCATTGCAGTGAAATATTTACACTTATGTCTGTGGTCATTGCATTAGTCAAATAGTTACATGTGTGTGCTGTGTTGCAATTCAGCAGTGCAATCAGATAGTTACACTTGTGTGTTGTGTTGTAGTTAGTAAGTAGTGCAGTCAAATAGTTACACTTGTGTGCTATGTTGTTCAGCAGTGCAGTCAGATAGTTACACTTATTGCTGGATTGAAGTTCCGCAATGCAATCAGTTAGCTACTATTGCATGCTGTATTCAGCAGTATGATCAGATAGTTACACTTGGATGCTGTGGTCATTGCAGTCTTTGCATTGCAACAGATCAATCAGAAAGTTACCACTTGTATGATATAGTTTTTGCAGTGAAGTTGTATGTGTCTGCTGTAGTTACTTAAGTTGAAAACAATTACATTTGAATGTTGTAGTCATTCATAGTGAAAATCTTAAACTGGTAAGTTGAAAAGAGTATTACTATTTAATTTTAGACACGCAATTACATTTGTTTTATATGCAACCCTGATAAAACAACATATTACTAACATAATTGTGAATAATGTATACATCTTCTCTCAGGACTATACATTTTTACCATGTATTATAACTTAAAATGCTTAAAGAAAACAACCATAGAAAAATGCACCAGTCTGTTATCTGCAAACAGAAGGGAAGTGTTTTTCCAGCTCATGCAGCATGAAATAGATTTTTAAAGGGCATGAAATTTCTCGTTATGTGTGCCTTATCTCCAGGTGTGGCTTGTCCTCAGTGGTTGATTCAACAGAATATTTTTGATAGAACTGGCTTTCATCATTGTGAAACATTGAAATAGAACCATTAGAAAAAGAATGTTTGACATTTTGTGGCAGATATGAATCATTGGGTTAGAAACATTATAAGAATAATTTATAGCATTGTGAAGCCTTGAAGTATAGCTATGGAAAGAATTCATTTGACAAAATGTCTGTAAACAGTAAAATCATAAAAATTCTGAAATGGAGGAGTCATTGTAATTTGAGATAATTAAATTACCAGCATGTGACCTCTGAATACCATGTAATCTCTTAAATTTATGTGCACTGTTTCTTGGCCTTCCTCTGCAAAGGATTGAAACTTTTTGTGGTGTTTTGAAAGATTGAGAGATCGTATTGCTTTGTGCTTGGCTCTCTTTCTTACAAGTATATTATATTTCCATGATGGATACAAAAAGTTCTATTTCCACAACAACAAAAAATCACAACCAGTAGCAGAAATACAGAAAACCAAATCTATAATAGAGCCAACAGCAACATAATTTTTCATTAGTCAAGATAGTATATGGGAAATAATGCTGCCTCAAGCAAAATAACACTAATTGAGGAATAATATTATGCATATACTGACCTTTAAGTTACAGATTTTCTTGATGTGGATCACTTTTGTTTTAAAAGTGAGGACAGAAAATCTTTAAAGAAAATAAAAAGAAAGTAATATTGTGCCACTCAGTTTCAGGAAAAATGTCAATCTTAGAAAGATCCATCATAATGATAAATGACTACAAAATATATGTACAACATGCTTCTTATTACAGTTTATGTTGACATAGCAGGCTGGCAATCTAGCTATCTACTCCTCTCTGATATGATTAAATTTCATCAGGTTTCAGTGTACTTAAGCAATTTGAGCTGCAGTACATAAGATCTTTTTGTAGGTATAATGTTTCTGAAGTCAAATTTCAACATTGTAAAGGATATGTCTTTACAGATGTATATATTTTTTGTAGACAGTATTTTATGTTCACTTTAACTATAAATTTGTATGGCAGCAGTTTAACGTTGAAAGATGAATGTGCTGTCATAAAGACAGTGGTTGATTGTTTTTGAAAAATGGAACTATATATATATATATATAGAGAGAGAGAGCTATAGGCAGTGCAACCAATGCCTTCTTTACCTTAAGCAGGGTGTCCAAAACGTGTGTGTGTGTGTGTGTGTGTGTGTGTGTGTGTGTGTGTGTGTGTGTGTCCAACTTTTTTGAGCAAAGGGGCCACAGTCAAAAAATATTGTGGACTAGTTTGCAAGCCACATGTGTAAAACGCACAAGTGGTACACCTAACAATTTTAACCTTAATTGCCTGAGTTGTAAAATTATAGATACAATCTGTTTTTACTTATAAAAATGCAATTTTAACTGCTTTAATGAGAGAAAATAATGTATCTCAAACATGCATTTTATTTTATCTGCAACTGTAAAATGCGAGACTTGGCACTGCTTGTCACAAATAAGGTTTCAAATATCAGGCATGATGGATGAAGTAACAACACACACCCCACCTCCAACTATGGCTGCTGGTTTTTTTTTTCTCTTATGGTCAAAGCAAAGTGATTGGGTGGTGGATTTATTCCAGGGGTGCACAAACGCAGCCCGAGACGGGGCTCTATGTGTCCCCCGGAGGACTTTTGGATGTTACCGTTATTACAAATGTAAAGCACATTATTTCATTATTTGTGTTGTTTTTTCTACTGAGCCATCCATGCGGCGGTCCTCCATGCACTATCAATTGGAAATTTGGTCCTCTGGCCTAAAATGTTTGTGCACCCCTGATTTATTCTAACTAAAAACAATTCCATTTTATAATGTGTTTCCTTGAGGGTCGCAGAATATGATTTGGCAGGCTGTGCTTTGGACATCCCTGACTTAAAGGAAAAGAAAGTAACCAATTGTTCTCAAAATTGAATTTGATAACCACTTCCTCTGATGCATTGAAACTTTTGGCAGCATTTTATACACAAAATTTGTGTTTGGGCTATTAATTTCTCTTGGTGAAAAATAGGATATTTGTGGCTACTAGGATATATGTTGCTATGAGAGACAAATTTCACTGTTGTTGAGCAATACTAGCGCATTAGTCTAATTATGTTCTTGTAAAATGTAAATTAACTATTATCAAAAGCTAATGAAGTGTGAAGCAAATAAGTTCCTCAAGAGGCTTGCAAACAGCATTGCTATTGAAGACCCATTCTAAAATCTCCTAAAAACTTCAATAGTTCAGTAATAGTTCAATAATAAATGGTGCTGGTGTCAGTAGCACCTGAATCTCTGAGGTCAGCATGGATTCTGTCAAATCTTGCAGATACCTGAGAGATTCTAATTTTAACATTTTTTAATAAATAAAAAAAACAAAACAGTATTCATGGGACAAAATCAAAGATAATGAATAAAAAAAACTATTCAGATTTACTAGAAAATGTAATAGGTCCTTTTACTGATGCATAGATGGAAGTATAACAGATTGCTGTGTTCTCAAGACTTTCTGGTATTTGCAGAATTTTAATGTAGCATTTAAAGAGCAACACAGTGATGTAAGTTTATAATTCTTGGACCTTAACCATAAAAGATCTTGTCCAGAATAAAACAGAGAACAGGCAACAACAGCGCCCTCAACAACAACAACAACAACAACAATGGCCATACTATGAACAACAGTACCCCTCTTGGGTTTTTTTTAACCATCCAATGGCTAACTTGATTCAACTGTTGCTCGACCATTTGTACTGGCCACCAGTGCCTGCCTTCAGACATCCCAACGAACACCGGGAACAGCCACAACAACAACAACAACAACGCCACCAGTGAGGAGGTCAGGAGGTTGAACAACCCGGGCGCATGTACACACTGGGTATAGATCTGGTGTGTTACTAGCCTGGGCTCTGTAAGACACCCCTCCTCACCATAACATCAGGAATGGCTACAACATCAGTGCCACCGCCAGGAACAACAACAACATCAACTCCAATCCATGGATTACCGAGTTTGGAGTCCGCCTTTGCTGGCCAGACATGTTTTCGCAACAGGCGCACGCAGCAGAAAGGCACCTCCCCTTCCCTCTCCCCCCCCCTCCCCAAAAGCGAAAGTGGCAGAAGCCGGAAGCGTCCCCTAAATAACCAACCAACCAAAACAGAGAACACTCTAGCATGAAATCTTTTAACTCACAACTGTATTCACTGTATCCAATATTTTGTTTGTCTCTGATATGAGAGTCTTTTTATTCTAGAATTAAGAAAACTGAATGCATATGAGATCTTGGATTTGATCCCCTTGCTACTGTATCTAATATTTTGTCTGATATGAGAAGAGAGTCTTGCCCTCACTGTACATATAAATATGAAATCTTTTATTTGACTCATTGAATACTGAATGATGTATGCATAGGGCAAATTGTTTACACTCATTAATTTATTTGCAATATATGTTGACAGTGGCTGGTGTTGATGAATACATAACACACTGGTTCAGTTTCATATATCTTTATGTTATATATAAAGAGTTGAATTTGCTCTCATACTTTTACAATTTTAAGTAATTGTTCATACTAACAGAAACCAGGTTTGACAGACATTTTTGAAACTTAACATTTTAGAAGTGAAATAAGTTCCTTAAAAGAAATTAATTACTACTTGGAATATACTGAATGCACTTATTTGATTTTGAAAAGAATCCTAATCCCAGATATGCTCCATGAAGGAAATGTGTTGATATTTTAAATTGAGAATTGAGATACTTCTTTTATATGGTGATTTTAATATTTTTAAAGAAATTTAAAAAATGGTAATAATTGCTTAATTGAATAAATTTATCGATGTATGTCTAAGATTGCTTAATGTATTCCACATTACAATTTTTTTCTCTGAAATGTTTGATTACCTACTCTTATGTACAGAGTTAATTCAGATTTTAAAAAAGCATTTTTAAAGCTTGTTATAGAATGCAAATAAATTGTTACAGTCTTAACTGTTTTTATTCATTTATTGTTAAATAGTTTGTTTGGGTTGTGAATGATTTATTTGCATTTTGTTGTTGTTGTTGTTGGTATTCTTGTACAATGTATTTGTTCATTGTATTCCTTTTTATTAAATGGATGTTTACTGAAGGAAAAGTTAGGAGAGATAAAATATATGTTTTATCATATAATATTTTATTATATGTAATATCATAATGTTATTTCATAAAACAAAAAACATATACATGTACTTGGGTATTTTCTATCTTCAACAGCAACTTACTAAGTTTATTTGCCATTAGAATCATTCATTTATTTCTGAGTCAGCTGCAGTTTTAACAGAGTTAATATTGGTACATTATTAGATGGTGTAATATATTATGTAATATATTTCTACTCATAATGTCAAAAAAACTGCTTGGATGTTATAAATTTTAATTTTTAAAAAATGATGATTTGTAAAGAAAACTATATACACATACATACTATCCCTGAAACACACCTGAATATATATTGTAGTTTACAATATAAAGTCTTCCAGAATTACATCTGACAAGTACACCACTTAGTTAATGAATAGAATTTTTTTTATTAATTAATCTTTCGTAACTAATTGCAAGTGATGAGAATCTTTATTTTATTAGTGATCCTCCAGCAGACTCCACTCATCTCTCTCACACTTGGTGGATATTTTAGCGCTGTAAACCTTTTCTCTATTCCATAACATTACAGTCATATAATGTTTCCGTGAGTGGAAAACTTACTAAAGAAGGAGACAAATCCATCTTTAATCTATATATATTTAGTGAGCCCCCATCCACCCACTCTCTTCTCCAACACATGATTATCAGTATCAATATGCATAAGAATGTCAATAAATTTATTAAACTAACAATCACATATACATATGACAATTACAATGAAATAGATTGCTTGACGTCAATATTCCATAAACTCCCATTCAGATAATTTTACATTACACAGTCTCTATATATAAGAAAAATATAATTACTCTTCAACAATAGAGTCAATATACAAATCAATTATTCCTATAAGAGAATAGAAATGAAGTTAGAAGAGATAGGTTATTATAATCTTTTACTTGAACTGGATTAATCACTGCTTTGACAGTCTTGCTTTTGCAACATCATACTGTCTGTGTGTCAACACGTATCTCCTGCCACACACATGGAATCAATGACATGCACTTACTTCTTGAACCACTTGAGCATTCTGTTCAGCGTGTCCATTCCTTCAAACAGAACATGATCACAATGATTCTTGTAACTTCACAGTACAGATGTACTTAGCATTCTTTGCCTTGATACATCAGAAAGTGTGTAGCATACTCCCTTATGCTTACACACACCACAACAGACGTTTCCATGTTTTCCCAGTTGTTCAAGGAACACAAGGAGGGTAATGGTAACCTTGAAACTTGAAGCTCAAAACTCAAGACTCAAAGGTGAAATTCAAAGTCAAAAGTCAAAAGGCCATTTGTTCACAAAAGAAACATATAATTAAGGAGCAAACCTAAGTTTCCCATTTATCACAATATAACTCATTCTATCTCATATCCCATTCTCAACTTACAATCTCCTGCAACAGTATTTATTAACCCGATCCACATATGTGGAAAAATAAATACAGCATATCAAACAATATCAACTGTTAGCACACTACATGTGTGCAGTTTAGTTTTAACATTTGTAGAAATAAAAGTGAACTCACATAGTACATCTCTACACAAGTATAGCATATCAAGAGCAAAAATGTATGAAATATTCCTAAGTCCATTCTCTCGCAATCACTCAGTTTTAACTTCCCATCAAGCTAACGACTGCCTTTCAAAGCCAAACTTTCTCCTTCCACTTCAAATTTAAAAGTGATCAGAGAGTGGAATTTTCTACAGCAAGTGAATTCCGTAATCTCATCCCATTAGCTGATCTCATTCTCATAAATCATAATCATTGGATAACAGAAATCTACTCTCAGCTTGCATTACATCAGCAATCTAGAATATTCTTACCTCAAGCTGTTTACTTCAATCAGACACTTTCAAAAATAACACCACGAGGAGTGCCCAAGGTCGGGTACTCTGACAATTATCAATTTATAATAATTTAATTAAAAAATATGGAGGGGCATGTTTAATCTGTCATAGTGTCATTTCTGACAGCAATCACAAGTTAGAAAAAAAGAAAAACAAGGATGTATTTGTACTATAAATATAAGCATTAGTTTGTGTGTATAAATAAGTAAATAGAAATCCCCAAGTTTTGTGAGGAAGGAATATTATAATTTTTTTTAAAGCATTAATAAATTTGAACAAAACTGTTATTGTGATATTAATTTCTGATTGTGATTCATGTGCTAGTGGTGAGACCCAACAAAAAGCCGAGGCTGATGATAAAAATGGCAGGAGTTAAAATGCGTAGCAGAAGAGCATCATATGCCTTGGCAACCAGACACCAAGTTATTTCCTCATCTTTGGATACTTCCGACAGAAATGAATTTTCTCTTTTTATGCCATTGGAATGATTGACTTGAAATGGATTTTTATTTTCATCTGAAGGCTGGAACTGCTTGCTATGCTTTTCTTTTACTGTTACAGGCTGCACGCGCTGAGAACTGCTCTGTGTTGGGTGAGTATATGCCAGGATGGCACATGCTGCCCTTGCCTGCCAGGATGGAATGGGCATGTTGATGGGTCGGTGGAACACGCTCAGAGAATGGATTGCTAGAACCACGGAGATGCCAGACATTGCCAACACCAGTGCAATATAAATTCCTAGAAGACATATTTTGTGACACGTGTTAAGATTATGAATTGTCTAGAACTGTGGGTGTTAATGAGGTACATGATTATATAGGTGATTTTAATAAATGAAAAGAATTATGACTGCTTCAGTCCCAGTTTTACCTAATGGTATTAACAAATCATTCATCTCTCAAATCACCTTAAAGGGCACCTTCTTTGATAGTTTTGTATGGGGCTGATCAAATGCTTTGCACACCTGTTTGTTTTCAGGGATTGTAATTTGTAATAGAAGTTATTCAGGTTGTCACTTTACTTATCAATTTTGGTAGGAAAGAGGTTCTGTTCGGCTTTAGTTCCTATTGAAAATGCAGAATTTGCACTTGAATTTCAGGATCAACGTCTATTTCAGGCCACCATTATTATAGGTGCCTTGTTGACAAGCAAAAAATATAACAGAAATGATACAGGGAGAGTACAGAGCTTTTCCATAGAAACAATGTTTTAACATTTAATGAAATTTCAAAGTATTTAGTTGGTATGGATGTACAGTCAGCAATAATTTCATCATGCACTGTGTATGTTACAATTATTTTGAGTTATTTCCATTTATACATACACACATATACAACAGAAAAAAAACTGATTAAGAAATGTGTCTTAATTTCAAACTGGTTAGTAGGTTTTAATTATTGCAATCATGAGGAAAAATGACATTATCAACACTAGTGATAGTGACAAAAAACTACATCAAAATAATGTGTGTTTGTACCACACAATGATAGTCATATTTGACTTTAGTAAATGTTAGCATTTCAAGACAAGCCCTGTAAGTTATATGTGAACTAAGTCATCTTATTTCAAGTTAATTTGTTCTATTTGCTTCAAGACTTCATTCTGTGAAGTACCCTTAATGCTTTATTAGGTAAGAATAAGTTCACAACAATTTGCTCTAATTGCTTCAAAATTTTGTTCTTCGAAAAACCCTTAATGCTTTATTAAGTAAGAAAACTCGGGTGAGGTAGGTATCTGCATTGTTTTATTAGCCACAACTGAAAATCACTTAATTTTATATTTACTTTGACTGGAATTAGATCAGATAGTGTAAGATAAAATGAACTCTTTATTACTTTGGTTATTATTCACAAGTGTATGACCTACCCAACAGAGATGTTGTTGTAGCTGTAGTAGGCATTCTGTCTGCCACCAGAGTCAAGATGACCACATATGCCAAAAGCACAGTCAGGCAATACCCAATCTTTTCCCCAGAGTCGTGTGGTAGCATGAACATGAGAGGGATGAGCAGCGAGTTGAGAAGGACTGGAAAAAGAGTGTTCAGGCCATAGTAAAGAGGGCGGTGCTCCAGTTGAAAGTAAAAGGTGACTTTAGCATACGTGTAGCCATCTTCTGTCACTTCGCTGCGTTCATTCCAGACTTTGGTCAGCTTCCATTCCCCATTTTTCTTGTAATACGTCTGAGATACACCAGTTTCCTGTGCAGGACAAAGCAAAATACCCACAACAATAAACAATCTGTAACTGGATATTTATATGGTGCATTAGTTATATTCAAGTTGGTTATTCTTGTTGGTTAATGTCTCAAGAGTATTGCGTACCTATCATTTACACAATGATTCTATTAAAATGTAATTCAGTTTACTCACGCAAACAGAAGTAGCAAGAGTTTCCACTTATTCATAATCTTAATAAAAATAGATAACACATTTAATGAAAACTTCTTACTTTCTCATAATTTCTAATAATTCAGAGTTCTTTTATTTTAAACAATGCTTCTTTTGTCAGACTACTGGGTACTTCCTATTTAGTTAATATTTAGCAAATATTCACTAGTATTTTTTGTATTATTTTGTCAACTCTTCGCAGACAAGTTGTATTGTTATCTGTGTATACAATACTGCTATGCAATTAAAGAACTTGAGAAATCAGAATAAAGTGAAGATCACTTTATGACAGAGTGTAATGAATGAAAGAACGAGTTTCTGTTTTATGTTAGAGTGCAGGGATTGAAAGGATGTTACATTAATTATATTTTAATGTGACATGATGTCTTCTGGCAGATGAATTATGGGAGATTTGGGAAACTGAACAAAGAAATATACCTTAATGTGTCTAATGCTGGAGGTCTTCTAGCAACTAATAAAACATGACTTTTTTTGAGATTTGGGAAACTGATCATAGGAAAGAGTTCTTTCACAGCTCTTGAAACAAGCAATTCCTATCTAACAACATCACCCTCTCATGCAGGATAACAGGCCATTTCCGGTGGAGACAACTCAGTAGCATGTCAAAATCAAACTGATTAGAATATAGGACTTCTTGAACAAAATAACTTTCAGTCCATCCCCATTGATGAAGTTGTTATGAACAAGTGTCAAAATATTAGTCAGAAAAACTACTCATCTGCTTAGAACTGGTTTGGATTGCATCAGCAAGTTCGTTCTAGCATATTCTCCACCCGAGTTGTTTACTCCAACTTTGACACTTAAAAATGTCATCATAAGCATTGCCCAAGGTCGGTCACGTTAACATTAGCAACAAATATATAATTATTAAGTTTAGAAATAGGCAGGCAAATTTACTCCTCCACAGCTAGATTGCATGCCTATAACTTGAAGATTGTTCGCTAACTCACCAGCACAGAAATGTTCAGTTCTTGAATGGTGAAACCAAAACTTGTCACTTCTATAGTGCAGAGCTGAGTGTCAAAGGGGAAGTAAGTCACAGTAATCTCACATGACGTCTCCAAAATGCCTGGTGGATTCCATGTAACCTGTCCGTCATTGCGCACGCGTAAAGGGATCGTGTCTTCGTGAATGGCAGCCAAATTACTGATGCTGGAACAGTGTGAGGTATTAATAGGCAAACAATACTAATATCACTGAAACCTACATCGTATTAATTGACAAACAATACTAATATCACTGAAACCTACATTGTATTAATTGACAAACAATACTAATATCAATGAAAACTACATCGTATTAATTGACAAACAATACTAATATCACTGAAACCTACATTGTATTAATTGACAAACAATACTAATATCAATGAAAACTACATCGTATTAATTGACAAACAATACTAATATCACTGAAACCTACATCGTATTAATAGGCAAACAGTACTAACGTCACTGAAACCTACATCGTATTAATTGACAAAATGGAAACACTTTTATATATAAATGTATGCACTAGTGCCACTTTCTACATATGCAATAAAAGTATTGACTTTTGACAATCATTATTTATATGTATGAACATTTTCCATTAATTGAAACCCTTGATACCTCGTCTACACTAGCTTGTGGATTGTATAATCCAAAGAACTGGGTGTAATCTCGCCTCAAACCATAATTTTCTAAGATGTCATTTGAGTTCGTTAACTGCACCCGGTTCCATGGTTTGCAGGCTTATAATGGGATAGTGATTCACAGGCTTATAATGGGATAGTGATTCACAGGCCTATGATGGGATAGTGATTCACAGGCCTATAGTGGGATAGTGATTCACAGGCTAGTGTAGTCGAGGCGTAAAGAGCAGTCTATAGCAACACCATTTTTGTAAGAACGTAATAATATTAAAATCTATCTATCTGTCTGTCTGACTGTCTGTCTATCTGTCTACCTCTATCTATCTGTCTCTCTGTCTGTCTACCTCTATCTATCTATCTATCTACAGCTTGTAGTCTTCCACTCTTGGTAGTGCTATATTTAAAAAAATGAAATGTTAATTACTTATTACTTTTTGCACCATTTATCCAACATTTTTTTTAGGGTGTCGTAATTGTTAATTTAATATTGGATGAGGAAAACCGTTGTATTTGAATTTTTACTCAGACTATAATTATCATCAATGCAATTGAATATAATTCCCTCGCTTATATCATTAATATAATGTATAGGTAAACGTTTTAAGGACACGATTAAAATATATAAATATGGATTTTCATTATCAGACACTTTTACTGCCTATTTCATTGAACAAAGAATAATTCTTAAAACGAAATATATTTGTTTAAATATATTTTTATTTTCTAAACAAAGGCCATTATATATATAGGGCTATAAAGTGCTTTGTCATTATTTACACATTACGAACTTCCATGTTCTTGGTAACTTATCATTCTAGAAACTCATAGCTTCGTGTTCACGATAAAATATCATTATAGGAATCCATAACATAAATTTCTATTATATGTTTCAGTGAAATTATGATAGTAATAGGTGCATCGTTTAATTACACAAACTGATTATAATTTATCGATATGCATTTAATAAGTTTTAGTTTATATAACGACACACTTTTAAAAATTGCAGTTTATTTACATTCGGCACCTCATGAATAAGTTCCTTGAAATGTTTATATCACGTAAAAACATGTAATTAAACGACCAAAGGACATTACGAGTTATCGACGACAAGGGCCGGAGTCCAAATTTCACTGTTGTATGCCTGAATGACCGGGATTGTCTTCCATGTTGTGTTTTGCCAGCTCAGGCGACTGTCCGTCCATTTCTACACACACACACACACACACACACACACACACACACACACACACACACACACACCATACAACATACACACACAGAGGTACAAGATAGTACATTAGTTGTCTGTGCCGTATTTTTTCAACTGACAATTCTTCCCCAAAAATATAATGCAGCAATAAAGGAAAATACAAACATCTCTCACCCGCTACTTGTTGCCATCATTACGTCGTTAAAGTGAGAATATATATGATTCTGCGTATTTCAAAAGGCTGTCAGAGTTTTCACTGCTGCCAGTTGTATTTATTAATAACGCCCTCATTTGCACGTATTTCTGTATCAATATAACATTATTACTCTTTTTGCTTTTGTGACATATCCACACTAGTACATTTTTATCCAAACCGTAATTATATAACTTTTCTCTCTTCTCCGTTTGTATTTAAACCTTAACTATATCACATTTCTCACTCCATTTGTATTTAAACCTTAACTATAACACTTTTCTCACTTCATTTGTATTTAACTTAACTATAACACTTTTCTCACACTCTAATTTGTATTTAAGCTTTACTTATAGCATTGCCCTCACTTTTACGACTGACTCCGACCCATTACCTAACTTTCACATTTGTAAATGAGTTTTTATTAAAATAAGTCATCATGTTTATTTTGTATCTGAGCTTTCCAGTTTTACATAGTATTTGAGCTTTAATTATAATACTGTCCCCTGTTTTACTTTGTATTTGAGCTTTAATTATAATACTGTCCCCTGTTTTACTTTGTATCTGAGCTTTAATTATAATACTGTCCCCTGTTTTACTTTGTATTTGAGCTTTAATTATAATACTGTCCCCTGTTTTACTTTGTATCTGAGCTTTATAAAACTGCTTCCACGTTTACGTAGTATTTGAGCTTTAATTATAATACTCTCCCCAATTTTACATTTGAATCTGTACCAACTAATTTCATCACTTTTACATTTGTATTTGAGTCTTAATTATAACATTTAATCTGTATCACTACATATTCTCATGTGTACACTTTTGCATTTGAACTTTTACTGTAAACTGTTCTTACTCATAATGCGGTTTTTCAAACTCACCATAGACCACCAACCAGACACTGAGAATTGCTCCTGTTTCATGTCCTGGAAAATAGATCAGTATATAGGTCATTGTTTTTAATTGAGAAATTGTTGAGTCAGTATTTATTTCTGAAATGTGATTATTTTGTAGGTCTTACACATTACTCTGAGACACACATTTGCACGCACACGGTACAAGTAGTTATCCATTGCATTGACCATACACACCCTCTCTCATGCACATAAACTAGTATTTGATAATTTACAAACACACAAACACACACACACATGGTACATGTACACATACTTTAACACACATACAAAGACGCATGACAACAGGTACGCAATCACATTGGAACATATACATATTGGTACAGATATATACTATACACACCCTCGCTAGATAGATAGATAGACAGATAGATAGATAGCTGGCTTGATAGATAGATAGAATGATATACAGACAGATAGACAGACAGACAGACAGACAGACAGATAGATAGATAGATAGAAAGATAGATAGATAGATAGATAGATAGCTGGCTTGATAGATAGATAGAATGATATACAGACAGCTAGATAGATAGACAGATAGAGAGATAGATAGATAGCTGGCTTGATAGATAGATAGAATGATATACAGACAGATAGACAGACAGACAGATAGATAGATAGATAGATAGATAGATAGATAGATAGATAGATAGATAGATAGATAATGAGAAAGACAGGTAAGTGCATGGAATATTTATAAAAATTGTATATATATATATATATAGTGTAACACCCAAAATGCAAATAACAGAAGTGATAATTAATTAATTTGTATATATTTTCTTAAATTTATTTAACTTCTTGAATTTTATTAAATATTCACTACTCTCACTTGGTGGCTTTCCTTGTAAGTGTGGCAAAATAACTGATCGGCATTGATCAAAGGATGAAATGTCCGGATGAACTGTCCGGATGAAATGTCCGGTCTAATGACATTTGGCAATTTCGTAATCGAAGTGTTTAGCAAGCTACAGATGTGCATCTGAGTCATGCATGTGTATGCACAAATCGCTTGTAGTCATATCGCGCACTTTTCGTAAATAGAAATAAAAATCTCATGACTAACTTACTTTTAGAACACAGGCCAGTGCCGACCGACCTTGTTATGAGAATTCTTAAGATGGTTAACTTGAAAGAGTTATCCTTTCACTGACACTATATCACATGGTGATGATAAGTATATGAAGATAATTTTATTTTTGGTGATTTCAGCTTATGGTGATGATAAGTACACGAAGACAAAGCTTGCTTTTGGAGATCGCAACTTATGGTGATGATAAGTAAACGATAATTGAGGTTAATTTTGGAAATTTCATGTCGCGAAAGACAGAGTATGTAGAACAAATTAATAGTAGGCCTAATTAAAAGTCATTCCGGTACAGAGACGGTTAAATAAATAAAAAACAATGGTTGTAGCGTTAAGTGCTCACTATTGTTAAATCTAATTTTATTTTTACAATTTATGCAACTCCTTAGCGCATATGAGAGAATGTTAGTTTTATTCATTCTGGTAAGATGCAGTGTAATTAAATTTGAGTCAGACCGAAGCCAGGAAGGAAGGCAGGGACATTGGAGATATGAAAGTTTAGGGGCATTGGAGATAAAGTTCAGGGTCATTAGAGATTTCAGCCGATATTAAAGTTATGTTAGACTGAAAGCCTTGTTGAATTTTATAGTATCTTAAACTACACATTTATTTACGAGGCTGATAAAAGAAGGTACAAAACAAACCACTTCGTTCTGTTTTCGATAATAAGCACTTTTGAAAGTTTTACTTTTTCCTACTTGAGCATGGACACACCTTTAACAAACTACTATCACGAAGATGACGTATTGCGTTTCACAGACAGGGGAAACTACTCACCACATAGTTTATGGTAAGCAGATTGAATGCAAGTTCTATGAGTGTGATGGAACTCGGTCGAACATATAGAGAGTAAGTTGTCAGCAGTTGATTTCTGAGGGCTGTCTCGTTGGCAACGGTAAAACCACGTTCTGCGGCGGCTGCCATTCCTGTCCCTGCAATTATAAAGCTCATAACTGTTACTAGAGTAATTAGACAAGCTTCATTCAATTTCATAAACACGGCAAATCTACATGTCACAAAATCTCTGTCTAATCCTTTTAAAAATAAAAAAAATAAATATTAAAGATACAGTGTGGGTTGCACAAGGTCTCGCCTCTGTCAAAAGAAAGTTACAATAGAACACATAATACTTGAAATCTCATTCCAAGGTCTCGCCTCTGTCAAAAGAAAGTTACAATAGAACACATAATACTTGAAATCTCATTCCAAGGTCTCGCCTCTCTCAAAAGAAAGTTACAATAGGACACATAATACTTGAAATCTCATTCCAAGGTCTCGCCTCTGTCAAAAGAAAGTTACAATAGGACACATAATACTTGAAATCTCATTCCAAGGTCTCGCCTCTGTCAAAAGAAAGTTACAATAGGACACATAATACTTGAAATCTCATTGCAAAAGCTGTGACGGTACCATTAGCTGAATAAACCTGTTCGTAATCAACCCGATGCAAGGCGTTTGGTCTGTGATTAGACTTTATTGATTAAGAATGGTTGTCACTGTGAGGTGAAGCTAGTGCTTTCAATGGCAACAATTCCAAACTCACCAAAACTAAAATAAATTGATTAAGAACGACAGTCGCTTTGGGGTGATCTTAATACTTTCGATGGTAACAATTCGAAACTTGTCAAAACATAAATAAGAAAGTGTTGACTTTTTCTTTCTATATTTGATTACTTCTCGACACCGAGGTAATGGAGGGGGGGGGGGGACATTAATAGTAACTTAACTCGAGTAAGTCGAACATTATTCGAGTTCAACTTACCGTTAATTTTAACGATTCTGTCGAAGCAAACGAATTAAAAGTGATATTTTTCACGGCTTTTAATTGGTGATGATAGGACAATTTGCTTGCTATATGTTCACTTCGTATTTATTCCTACATGAGAAATTTTCTTTAGTTTTAGATAAAGTATGATCCCATGTCGTTACACTTGACTCTGTATTCATATACACCCCTCCCTCGCCCACCTCCTGCAACACATTCTTTTAAATATGATTTTCCAGTTGACATAAACATTTATCTTGTTTGGTCTTCCCCTCTCCTTTCCCCTACCCCACTCCTGAGAACACCTTAAGCCGAAACCCATCTTACCTCACGCTGGGAAGATGTAGCAACTCAAATCAAAGAAGTTATATGAAGGAACTACTGATGAAAAATAGAAATAAGAAAATATTTATTAAAAAATTCAATGTGCAGTTATTTTATTGATAGATTTTATTTGTTTACAAGTTAAAGGATTGATTTCAAAGAAAGAAAATTTATTGATAGATTTTATTTGTTTACAAGTTAAAGGATTGATTTCGAAGAAAGAAAATTTCGACGGTTTACGTCAGTCTTACAGTGGCTGTTCAACAGGAAACAAGACTGTAGTCAAACTGTACCTTAATGTCATAACAACTGTCTTCACCACACTCTAATTGGCTGTTTAACAGGAAACAAGACTGTAGTCAAACTGTACCTTAATGTCATAACAACTGTCTTCACCACACTCTAATTGGCTGTTCAACAGGAAACAAGACTGTAGCGTAGTTGTAACTTAATTTCACAACTATTGTCTTCATACACTCTAACGCTGGAGAATAAAAATTTTGCCAGGAAGTTTTGATCAACTTAGATAAAATAATATTGTAACATTTGAAAATCGCACGCTTGCAAGTAAAGTAACAATACTTCTACTCCTTAAAAAAATAAATTAATAATTACCAAAACAAATACATGTAACTTTAAAAAAAACTTACAGAGGATAAACACGCTAAATGTAAACCGATCCATGCGTTTGTTTGTTCGTGTTCGAATTTGGACGATCCAGCAAAATCACACTGTCAAAACTATGACAGTGCTGAATGCAGACACCAACGATGAATCACAAAAACAAAGTTAAACTTGTGCAATACATGAACTTGCTTACAAGGGGCGGTAACTCACCATAAATACAAAAGATAGACTGATCTCTCTGTGCGTCAGTCGATATGGGTCGACGAAACAAAAAATAAGCCGTGTGTTCCGGCTGAGTAGCATTGTATGTGCCCCATACGAAATAAATGTCTTTATTGTATTAACATGGCAATATACACTTCTATTGAGAATTAACACACTTCAGAATAGAGGTACTACTGAACGCAATTAACTTATTTAACCATAATAGAAAAGTCAGAAGAACTGAACATGTTGACCTCTGCTCTTACATATCAGAACAAAATAACACGTTATAAACACATTTTAATTTGTAAAGCACATTATACATATCAGAACAAAATAATTTCTGATGTATTTGAAATTTAATTACTATGTATTTGAACTTTTATATTTAATGTATTGGAACTTTAATTACTAATGTATTTGGACTTTAATCACTATTGCATTGGAAACTTAATTTCTAATGTATTTGAAGTTTAATTACTATGCATTTGAACTTTAATTTATAATGTATTGATACTTTAATTACTAATGTATTTTATTCACAATTAAGCAAATCTTTCCACTTACCACGAAAGCCGTTACTGCTTCACATTGTCTTAGAGATTGGCACGATTTCAGAAACTTAGTAGTTAGACGTTATTCAATATTGCTTGCTGTTATCGACTACCGTAATTTCACAAACTCTTCGATCAGTGTGATTTAATGTTTGATTGCTGTAGTGACGACCACAATTTCACAGCCCTTCTGTCAGATGTGATTTAATGTTTGATTGCTGTAGTGACGACCACAATTTCACAGCCCTTCTGTCAGATGTGATTTAATGTTGATGGTTGTAGTGTTGGCCACAATTTCACAAACCCTTCGATCAGATGTGATGTTGATTGTTGTAGTGACGACCACAATTTCACAAGCTCTTCGGTCAGTTGTGATTTAATGTTGATTGTTGTAGTGACGGCCACAATTTCACAAGCTCTTCGGTCAGTTGTGATTTAATGTTGATTGTTGTAGTGACGGCCACAATTTCACAAGCTCTTCGGTCAGTTGTGATTTAATGTTGAAGGTTGTAGTGTTGGCCACAATTTCAGAGCCCTTCTGTCAGATGTGATTTAATGTTGATTGTTGTAGTGACGGCCACAATTTCACAGCTCTTCGGACAGATGTAATGTTGATTGTTGTAGTGACGACCACAATTTCACAAGCTCTTCGGTCAGTTGTTAATGAGCGTTGTAGCAACTGCTGAAAGCTGGAGCAGGCGTTCTGTCTGCCTGCACACACATCTATGATGGACCTGTATTGATGTTGAGAACAACCAATCAGACTTAATCGTTCATTTGTGTTACTGTGTATTAGCATGGACATCAATAAGGTCTATATATGGAGAGGACACAAAGGCAAATTTGTTGTCACCAAAATGTCCGCCATATTGAAAAGACTGAAGTATTGTAGCGTCTATGGTAACTGCGCGTTTGGCATCGACCGTTTTTTGATATATTTATACCCATTTTTACGAATCTGTAATCCAATAAATATAATTAAATTTACAACACAATACAAACAAACAAGAAAGGAAAAGATCTTCAGATAATAATCATATCAATAATAATCATATCAATGTTATGTAATCATGTAAGACGATTACTCTTACGTTGTAGAAAGTTTTACTCAGTCTACTTAAGAAATCTATGAAAGATTGGGGAAACTTGTTTAAACTATATATACATTATAATTGCAATAATTTTCTGAATTTGAAAAAAAAAACCTAATCGATCTAGCCCATTTCTTTACATTGTAGTTCTTATTTAACTGTGCATTGAAGACTATAGAGTTAGCTCTACTGAGGAGGTTTTAATTAGTATTATTTATGAAACAATCGTTACTGTGAGAGCTAACTCTACTTTAGTGTTGTCAAAATTCATCCATGTTCAGAATAAACTAGTTTCATTTACACTAGTAATTTCTCCAGTTCTAGTGCCTGTTTTCTGATATTTTGCAAGTTTTGTATATAATTATAATCTTTCCATACTCATCATCGTCAGTGTGAAGTAAGTATAATATTTTATCATACCTAATGCAGTATGTGTTTTGACTTTGAAAAATACAAGATACCTTCTTAAATATATATATTATTATTTATTAAATGTAATACCCTCTTTATATATATATATTCTTTTAAATGTGACTAGGTATATTTAATGTTTAAATATTGTTATTCACAAAAAAATTCTTAAATGTGATAACAGAATATTACTAACTTGAAATATTAGGCGATTGTATAATGCAAGTTAAAGTTCCAAATAAGTGAAGAATGTTTAATTTGATCACTTAAAATATAAAAATAACTTACTTCTAAATATTAAAAACAAAATAGTTATAAGAAATGTCTAATAAAATTCATTAGATATGATTTTATAATTTACAACTTGCATTATGAATATTTTAAACCAAAACTGCTGTGCCATTTTAAAACAAAATAGTTATAAGAAATGTCTAATACAATTAATTAGATATGATTCTATAATTTTACTTGCATTATAATTATTTTAAACCAAAGTGCTTTGCCATTTTTATGAAAAAGGCTACCATAAATACTGGCTAAAATAGTAATTATCAGATCTATATAATTGTACTAGTGGTATACATTCTTCCATTACATAGTGTGACAGTAGAGTTGTCTGTCCCTATTTTAAAATTAAATATTATTTTACTTGTTTAATGTCAGAATGACATGACCTCCGGGTACTGTGTATTTTATATGTACCAGAGAGTTAAAATAACAACTCATGAAGAGAATGTGCTAGAACTTGCTGATGTAATCTAAACCAGTCTTATGTAAATAAGCAGTTTTTATTATCCAATGGTTAAAATTTACAAAAAATGAGAGCAGCCAATGGGCCGAGATCAAAGTTTACCTGCTGAAATAATTATAAATATATAATATATAATAATTTTCTAATCACTTTGAATTTTGTGTGGGCTGGTCATGAAAGGTGGCCATTACTTAATGGTGAGTTAACTGATTGATTGAAAGAAAACGGACTTAGAAATATTTCATACATTTTGCTAATGATATACTTGATTTGTATGTAGAGATGTATTATGTGAGTAAATTATTACTTCTACAATTGTGAATTATGATGCTTGTATGTAATATGTTACACACACACACACACACACACACACACACACACACACACACACACACACACACACACACACACACACAAAGAGAGAGAGAGAGAGAGAGAGAGAGAGAGAGAGAGCAAATAATAAGATAGCATATGAAATTTTGTAAATTTGTTTTGCTAACAATCAATCGCATATAATTTGTTTTGCTAACAATCAATCGCATATAATTTGTTTTGCTAACAATCAATCGCATACAATTTGTTTTGCTAACAATCAATCGCATACAATTTGTTTTGCTAACAATCAATCGCATACAATTTGTTTTGCTAACAATAAATCGCATACAATTTGTTTTGCTAACAATCAATCGCATACAATTTGTTTAATGAAGCGTACAGAACATGAGCTAAAGAGCACAAATAACGACAGAACAAACTGAACAAGTCGAAGTTCTAACGAAAATGTGATGTCATCAATCTAAACTGATGTCTTATTTCACCACTCGTTGCAGCTCGCATTCCTTAATACACACTGCACGCTCCAATGCTACTGTCAATACAATAGCATTTTACTTCGGTCCTAATTGATTTTCTGTTTGTTGAAAGTTTGATTACAATTAATGATCGACTGTATTCGTCCCCGTCTCTTCATTGCAACACAATAAATTCAAACACATAGCATTTCATTTTACATAGATGTGTAGTTTTATACACTCATTTTAATATTAATTTTTAAGTGAAGTTTTTCTTTAAGAAAAAGGAATTTTAAAAGAAGGGAAGAAAATGAAAGAAGAAAAAAGGCAATAGAGTGGGCTTAATACGTTTTCGGTTGTTTGGTCTGCATTATTGAGAAGATATTTACTTACAACGTATTTGATTCCTGTCTGACTACATAGGCCGACATTAATTTGAAACAATTGTAATTCAATCAGTCTTGTACGTGAAAATAGAAAGTAGTGAATTATTAGTAACACATACAGTTATCACGGAAATTAAATACTGAAAAATGCAGAAACCTACCAAAGCCGATTTGTCCCTTTGAAGTACGATTATGCGTATTTTGACTTTTTTTACCAAAAAAAAAAAAAAACGACGTAGATATACATATTGCTACTTCTTAACAATGAATAACTTAGAGAAAGCTTTTCACTCTTATCGTAACACATTGTGAATTCTTAACAATGAATAACTTAGAGAAAGCTTTTCACTCTTATCGTAACACATTGTGAATTCTTAACAATGAATAACTTAGAGAAAGGTTTTCACTCTTATCGTAACACATTGTGAATTCTTAACTATGAATAACTTAGAGAAAGCTTTTCACTCTTATCGTAACACATTGTGCCTTTCTTGGCATACATTGTTTAGGAGTTATATATGAATGTCACATTAATAAATTCCGCTACATCAAAATCAGAAATGGCTAAATGACCTTAGACAATCATTTCAGGCACAATTATTGCTAATTATTTCGCACTAATCTCATGTATGGAATCCCGTCCCTGGATGAAATAACTACTGACAAGTACGGACAAAAAAATAATTATACTTTACTAGACACCCCTGTTACAATTATGATTAACAATAGGATTAGACAACGGTTAATAAATAACAATAATAAAACTTAATAATGCTCCCTTACGTTAGTAGTCTCATGAAAGACTTGCTTACACTGCAATACAGTAATGTAAATTAAAACAACAAACTACAATTTAATGTCAAAAAGATTTCTGTACACTAAGCAGTACATAATAAACAGTTCGATTAGCCCCTTCTACAAATAATTAAACCAGTCAGTCAATGCGCATTTGGTTAAATAAATTTGTTACTCTTCCCACTCTGACTTAACTTACTATTAGTAATCTATAAAATTCCCGCCATTTTATAATGTGTGACGTCAAAGGTCATAGTTTCAAGGCCTCTTGGCATGTGTCGCACCTGGTCCCCTGGAATGTTGCGACGGATGTAATTATACAAGTTCTCTCCCTTATTTCCAAACTTGACTGACGTACGATGCTCTCACTTGAATGATTTCTTTTTTGCCCTCGCTAGATAACTTCTGAACGATTTTATTATTTTTTTGCCCTCACTAGAATCTTCTGAACGATTTCTTTTTTGCTCTCACTAGTAACTTGAGAATCTTAATCTCGAAGCGGCCACCTTCCATATGGCCTTGAGCTATAACTGAATCTTGAGCATATTCCTTATTAGTAACCCTGTGTCGCTCCCATCTGAATAACTAAGAATGCTTAGACTAAATCTTACATATAATTTTGATAAACTCTTATCCTGTACAGTAGCAAAAAGAAAGAAGCAAGGGATGAATTTAAATTCGTCTCTCCACACAAACCATCATGATACATTTCATATTCATTTCAGTCATCACATAAATAACAACAGCAAACATTCTATATATGTCTTTATAATAGATGTATTTTATATTCATTTCAGTCATCACATAAATAACAACAGCAAACATTCTATATGTCTTTATAATAGATGTATTTTATATTCATTTCAGTCATCACATAAATAACAACAGCAAACATTCTTTATGTCTTTGTAATAGAAGTATTAACTCACTGAGTTGACTCAGTACATAATGAACATTTTTTCTGTTCTACTCAAATATATTTTCATTGGAATTTGAAAGACCAAAAGCACAAATATATTTGCCCTTCAGCTGACAAATTCAAAATGACGTCACTAAGGTTAGAAAATTCCAACATCCGTCAGTGCCCATGACCTTCGGATTTACTCCATAATTAAAATTTAAATGACTTCACTTTTGTTTATGCCATATTTTCTCTTTTCTCGGGCAAATGTTTTATATATATTCTAAATAGGCTCCAGGTTTGTAAGTTTATCTAAATGCATTTTCACTTTCTCTGCATTTTAGATTTCAGTCAATATCGGTCTGGTTTGTAATCCATGGTTTTGTAAGTTTATCTCTGCAGATACTGGTTAGTCAGGCATTAGATTTCAATATCGGTCTGATTTGTAATCCATGGTTTAATTCTTTTACCCAGAACTGCACTCTGTCTTTGTGGTACTGTAGATGTATTACAGATGAGTAGCCATGATGAAAATAAATATTAAGTAGGTCTGGCTATTTACACGGTCAACTTTTGTTTACACGATCATTCCCTTGCATTCATTTTCTTTCGTTCCTATCATAACTTTCATACCTGATAGAATATAGTAGCATAACATTTGTACTGAATAACTATTTGTATTTAATTACCTAAAGACCGAATTCCTATTTCCAGACTTATATATAGATTTTTTTAGAGGCACTGAGGGATGTCACGATTTGCTGAACACAAGTGCCAAACCCCGCTTTCATGGAGAGAAAAGGTAAACACTTATTGTGTTAATTACAGAGGTGAACTGAGAGAGGGTCAAAAGGTTATTTGTTGACACTCGGAACTCGGAAAGGTACTTAGCAACATCAGTCATGTTGTCACCATGTTATGCCAGAACTGTGATGCATATTCACCACTGGGAGTCATGGCGACGCTGTTAATCTATTGGCAGGCTTAGGTTCAATACAGTCATTTGACAATGAAGAAACATACAGGATTGACTATTCTCTCCCAACGCCCTCCAAAAAATAAATGGATGTTAGCTCATAAAAAAGAAGTCATTCACCTTGGCATTGATCATAATTACACTGTCTAATAGAATTATGAGTTTCATTCCCCACCACCACCACCACACACGCACACACACACATTAAAAAATATATTTCGACTTAAACACTAAGTGAACAAAAATAAGGCGTCTTAAATTTAGCTGTATTGTCGCGAAAATTAGATACTTTCCGATCATTAAATTATTTAAGTACATAAGTCCTGGACGTGCTTTCGCATTTAGAACAATGAAATATACACAGGAAGTAAAATTTTAAGAAACGTGGATTCTTTTCAGAATGTAATTTTTCTCCTTCATCCCTGTGATTCTAATGATAGAAAAAATAATTAGAATTTTGGGGGGAACCCAATGGGTCATCATAAAGTTTTGATGATAGTTGTGCAATAAGAAAGAAGGAAGGTTTGATAAAGGAGATGATAATTGTGCAATAAGAAAGAAGGAGGGTTTGATAAAGGAGATGGTAATTGTGCAATAAGAAAGGAAGGTTTGATAAAGGAGATGGTAGTTGTGCAATAAGAAAGAAGGAGGGTTTGATAAAGGAGATGATAATTGTGCAATAAGAAAGGAAGGTTTGATAAAGGAGATGATAATTGTGCAATAAGAAAGAAGGAGGGTTTGATAAAGGAGATGGTAGTTGTGCAATAAGAAAGGAAGGTTTGATAAAGGAGATGGTAGTTGTGCAATAAGAAAGGAAGGTTTGATAAAGGAGATGGTAGTTGTGCAACAAGAAAGGATGATGGTAGTTGTGCAATAAGAAAGAAGGAGGGTTTGATAAAGGAGATAGTAGTGTGGTAAAAGTAGAAGGTAGTTCGATAAAGATGAGAGTATGATAAAATGAGGAGAAAGTTCCTTAACGAAGATGAGTGTGAAAAAAGATGAGAGGTAAAAGAAGATGTTCAATAATAATTGAATAAATAATTTTTAAAATGCTACAGCGATCAAATGTCTATGTCTACTTCACTGCTATATCTTTTTATTTTTCACCATTTAAATCCTCTGTTTATAATCATGGCTATTTCATTCTATTTTTCATCATTTAAATTCTCTGTTTATCATCATGGCTATTTTTCACCATTTAAATTCTCAGTTTATCATAATGGCTATTTTTCACCATTTAAATTCTCTGTTTATCATCATGGCTATTTTTCACCATTTAAATTCTCTGTATATCATCATGGCTATTTTTCACCATTTAAATTCTCTGTTTATCATCATGGCTATTTCATTCTATTTTTCACCATTTAAATTCTCTGTTTATGATCATGGCTATTTCATTCTGATTTTTCACCATTTAAATTCTCTGTTTATCATCATGGCTATTTTTCACCATTTAAATTCTCTGTTTATCATCATGGCTATTTCATTCTATTTTTCACCATTTAAATTCTCTGTTTATGATCATGGCTATTTCATTCTATTTTTCACCATTTAAATTCTCTGTTTATCATCATGGCTATTTTTCACCATTTAAATTCTCTGTTTATCATCATGGCTATTTTTCACCATTTAAATTCTCTGTTTATCATCATGGCTATTTTTCACCATTTAAATTCTCTGTTTATCATCATGGCTATTTCATTCTATTTTTCACCATTTAAATTCTCTGTTTATCATCATGGCTATTTCATTCTATTTTTCACCATTTAAATTCTCTGTTTATCATCATGGCTATTTTTCACCATTTAAATTCTCTGTTTATCATCATGGCTATTTTTCACCATTTAAATTCTCTGTTTATCATCATGGCTATTTTTCACCATTTAAATTCTCTGTTTATCATCATGGCTATTTTTCACCATTTAAATTCTCTGTTTATCATCATGGCTATTTTTCACCATTTAAATTCTCTGTTTATCATCATGGCTATTTTTCACCATTTAAATTCTCTGTTTATCATCATGGCTATTTTTCACCATTTAAATTCTCTGTTTATCATCATGGCTATTTTTCACCATTTAAATTCTCTGTTTATCATCATGGCTATTTTTCACCATTTAAATTCTCTGTTTATCATCATGGCTATTTTTCACCATTTAAATTCTCTGTTTATCATCATGGCTATTTTTCACCATTTAAATTCTCTGTTTATCATCATGGCTATTTTTCACCATTTAAATTCTCTGTTTATCATCATGGCTATTTCATTCTAAATAAGAACGAGTTTCTCAAAACGTCCACTTCCAAACAAAACTTTTAGTTGTATATTTATATCGACCTCCGATCAGAATTAAGAACAGTGATCGATAGCGAAACCCACCACCCACCCACCCATTGAGACTCCTACTTTCAAGAGCTTGGCACCGAGTGGCTCAGGAAACGGCTTTGGAATTATGGCGTTCAACACCGTGTTAGTGACAACCCGTCATCCTTATTATTGTCGGAGAGCGACGACCTGTACTGGGGAATGCATTGTCCAGTTTTATTCGGTACATTCATGAAAGACGCTGTTCAGATCTTTACGTGAAATTTCTCTGATCTGATCTTTATGTGATCTTTCTGATCTGATCTTTACGTGATCTTTCTGATCTTTATGTGATCTTTCTGATCTGAAATGCCGTGATAGGAACGCTGTTTACACGAGGACAATGCAACCGCACGTGTCAGACAAAGGAATAAATAACGCGAAGGAAATAAAATGAATTACTAGTATTTTCTTGCAAACACTTTACTGGAAGACATGACACAACGACATCAGGTTCCAGTAATATCAAAGTGAAACAAATCACAAATAAACAAAAAACAAACCCTTAAACAAAACAATAAAATACTGTCAAGCAGCTTCTTTTCATCTCTTCAGACAGATCGATTTTCAACAGAACTTAATGAGTTATTTTTGAGATGAAAATAAATAAGTTACGTGATCCTCCACAGATATTTATTTTTTCTTTCATTTTGAAATAGAGTTTGTTGTCCGATTTTTGCTAATGTGTACGTATTGCAATTACACACACACACACACACACACACACACACACACACACACACACACACACACATACGCGCGCACGCACGCACGCATATGCTACTTCTCCCCATCCCTCACATATCAATTATATATTGCAAGTTCGGGGCATTTTTACACACACACACACATATACAGAAAGAATAAGACACGTTCAAGCATACTCACTATGGAGATATAGACAACGATTCCTGGAATATTTTCCTTGTGTGCGTGGAACTGGCGGTTGTTTGAGCATGCTACCAGAACTCGGAATTTTGTAACTGCTGCGCGGCATTTTCTAATGAGCTGTGCGGCGGCGCACCTTAGAGGGAACATTTGTATACATATATGTTATGTATACTTAAATAAACCAACATAAACACGTATATAATAAAGACATGTTCAAACATACTACCTACCTATCGAGATATAAATAAACATATATATGTAATAAAGACACGTTCAGAGTGGGGCAAGGTCTCCTGTGGCCGGAATCTTTGAAGGTACGGAAACTTGAAGAGATGGTGGAGACCACTCTCCAATAGTGAGACCACTCTCCAAGACAAATGTTAAATCGTTTTGAGGATTGGCCGTTACTATCAGAAATTCATCCCCAAATTCAATGTTATTCGCCAAACCACTCATTGATTTCACGAGAAAAAGGCAGTCCAGAGACAGTGATCTGGAACGAAGAGTGTGAAACCAGTTTTACCAATTTTAAAGTCTGTCATGAGCCCCTAGAGTCCTAGACTTTCATCTACCAGATTTTTAAAGAATTTGTACTCCGAACTTATGGCGAGTAACGCAGGGCTAGGCGCTATAGGCCTATATATATGACATGGTGATATTCTAATTCCAGTAGCTTTTTCCAGTTACGTTAAACGCGACAAAATTATTTAACTTCAGAGAAAGAATGTCTTGGAATTGTCTGGGCAGTCCACAAATTCCATGCCTACCTATATGGCAAGCATTTTGTCATCAACCCCTTACCTTCTTAGCTCACTCAACTAAAGCAAATGGACATTTGACCAGGTGGTCATTACTACTACAACAGTTTAGGTATACTGTAAAGTCATCAAAGACACTGACAACGTAGGAACCAACTATTTGTTCAGAGCAGTGGAAATGGAAGTGTAAGAAAGTACATAAGTCTCTGTAAATGCTGCGAAATCTTTATATAAATATTTTGTATCTTTACTGTAGAGAGGAAGGAATAATTTTATCCAGAGTTTATTTATATGATGCTAATATGATTGTATGTTGTATTCTTCTACCACTGACTTCTGTCGACGTAAAACCAAAGTCCAAATAGCTGTCATCATATTTTTGCGCTTCTTCACACTCTTACCATTAGTTGACGATATGCCCTCTTTACATTCACTCTCACAACACGTGTTGACGATGTGCCCTCTTTAAATTCACTCTCACAACGCTTGTTGACGATGTGCCCTCTTTACATTCACTCTCACAAAGCTGGTTGCTGTTTATTAAAAAAAACAACGAGGCATTTAAAAAAATCCATACGAGAAAAAATACTTAAAAAACTTCGCTTTACTAAATGATTTAATTTTATTGATCATTAATCAGAACAATATTCAATACAATCTCAGAACTAATTCAACACTAAAACCGAGCGAAACTGACATTCGAAACTGACATTTATTTCTATACGAACGCAATGTACCTTGTACCAGAAAATTCGAGATATAATGCAGAATGGGAGGCGGAAGTAGCTAGCGCCACCTAGGTGCTGGACTGCTCTGTCACAGATATAGCACTACAAATAAACATTTGGGCCCCAAATGTTTAATATAGATTTTAGAATACAGACATCATCGAACTGAATTTAGAATACAGACATCATCGAACTGAATTTAGAATACAGACACCATCGAACTGAATTTAGAATACAGACACCATCGAACTGAATTTAGAATACAGACATCATCGAACTGATTTTAGAATACAGACATCATCGAACTGATTTTAGAATACAGACATCATCGAACTGAATTTAGAATACAGACATCATCGAACTGAATTAAAATTATGGAAAACTAACTTGTAACAATTCGCGGTGCCCCTGGGAGGAAACACAAACGCCATTAATAGCAGACGACTCAACACGGTTCCCGACAAATTCTAGACATTACTACTTATAGGCCTACTGCTGCTACGAATACTACCTATCAACAGAAACCAGTATCTGTGATACACATACACTCATGCATACATAGTTACATTTACCAACACACATACATATAAACTATTTTTCATGATGCTTGATTGTCACAGACTACAAAATTTATCTATCGTGAGACACGAAAGGTTAATTCGGCACGGGCATTGACCTTTATTTAGTCATGAAGGACAACCTTTTCCTATCACGAGGAACAAAACTTCATTCTGAAACGGACCACATTATTTTTTCTCATAGGCCACAAAACCTATTAAATCACGTTCTCCTATGGCCTCAGGGCCATCAACGTTTTTTCTTTGAGGCCACAAAACACAACTCTTATTTTTCGGTGCCAGGGGGTAATAAAAGTGTATTCACTACTGCGACTTGTAAAAGAGTTCGTATGTTACTACAATACTTAAAGAGAAGAAATGATAATTACCCGCAGTGACGTGACAACGCTAAATCTCTCAAGGGAAATAATAAAGCAAAATAAAATTGTTACGTGTGATTACGGACCTTACATTAACATGTGGTTTTCTCTTTGTCTGTGTCTACTTTTATCTTTGTTTCTATCTTTCTCTTTTCTTCGTCCCCCCTCTCACTTTCTTTAACTGTTTAGTTCTCAGCTGCCCTGATTTCTCCCTGTCTGTAGTAGTTTACGTTCATCTTTCTCTCTCTTTTCTTTATTTTCTTTCCCCTCAGTTTTCTCCCCTCTCTTCCTCAGTTTGTCTCTCATGCCAGGTGATTTTGAGCATATCAGGTTCTTCGGTCAGCGCAAAAGTATGTAAATTAGCAATTAATATATTTAAACGTAATTACTTGCCATCAATTTATTTTTTTCAATTCGAATTGAATGTTTGTAGTTAGTAGCCCACCCGGTGATATGAACGAAGATTGGAGAAATTTTTAACGATTGAATTTCCAACTTGTTTTTAAATGTCTATTTTCCTTTTTCTTTACCAGACATTTTGTTCCTCGTTGACTGTACTGCCGGCAAAGTGATTACTCACACCCGTACACACATTATATTATAGTCCACTAGTTTGTTCATCAAACAGAGTGGAAAAGCCATCCACCCGCCGGCGATGGTAACAGTTCAATTCCATCATCCATTCAACGCTATTAAGAGATGAGACAGGCATTGTATTAAAACCCACGTCAACTAGAATATCGATCAGGGTTGTCTTTTTAAAGTGTAGAAAGACCAGAACCAGGGCACTGATTTATATTTTGATGAGTTTAGCAGTCACACATTTTGCATGGGAAGGGGTGGGGGTGGGGACTAAAAAGGAGGCCTACGCATACCGGCGCTGTTTGAACAACCAGTCGGATTGGGAGTAAAGTTTTCCGATATTTTAAAATTGATTTATTGCTGTCACCGAAGCTTAAAATGTCACATATCCACTCACAGTTTAAAATGTCACATATCCACTCACAGCTTAAAATGTCACATATCTTGTCACAGTTTAAAATGTGACATAAGTAACTTTTAAGATTTTTTTTTTTAGAGTATTGATTTATTGTTATCACCGACAGCTTAAAATGTAGCGTACTCTTCTTAAGTCACACTCTAAGATATTTTTTTATATATTGATTATTGTTATCATCTGTATCATAAGTCACACTCTAAGATATTTTTTAATGTATTGATTTATTGTTATCATCTGTATCATAAGTCACACTCTAAGATATTTTTTAATGTATTGATTTATTGTTATCATCTGTATCATAAGTCACACTCTAAGATATTTTTTAATTTATTGATTTATTGTTATCACCGTCGGCTTAAAAAATAGGTCACCTATCCTTATTATAAGTCACATTATTTAAAAACCCATTTCGACTACATTGCAAGACGTGATTGAAACACTGGTTTTTCACTTTCATAAGAAAGTAAAATTCTTCTGTTCTAAATCTGGAAACAAATAATTATCCATTTCTAAATTTGTTTTTGCAGACCTTCTCTTTAAAAGAAAGATTTAGAAGAATGATTGACTGAAATATTTGATTGATTCATAGATTAATTAAAATTGATCTCACCTTAACGTCCATTGCTGGCGTTCTTTGACTTTGCTAACGGTAAATTAATGTGATAACTTTTCATTGATATTTACCTGGCACAGTCCAAGAGGGAATGTGGAGGTGGTTATCATGCAAATATAAAATGTGCGTTTTCTAAATACAGTTAATGATAGACTCCAATGATGATTTACTTATCTCATCTATTCCGGATATAGTTCCGGTTGTATTAAGTATATTTCTGAACTAATCTATTCCGGATATAGTTCCGGTTGTATTAAGTAGATTTCTGAAGTCATCTATACCAAAAATGTTCCGGTTGTATTAAATAGATTCCGTTCGCCATTTGACAGGGAGGTTGAGTAAATACCGAGCGGCGTTAAAAAAATAATTATATATTTGCGAAAAGTTACAACAAAATCTAGTAAGAATAATATCACCCATATAAGTGTTATGTAACTATTTACTTTCCCTAGAGAGATGACAAAATCTCAGAATCCGATTTACGTTTATAATTAGTTGTTGGCCAACTGATTTACCTGTACAATTTTAGTTCAAGTTCCAAATGTCAGCTGTATTTAGTTACATTCACAATTATTTGAACGTCATTAGTAACGCTGAGAGACAACACTTAGTTACATTCACAAGCATTCGAACGTCATTTGTGTGAGAGGCAACAGTTACACTCAACAGCAGTCGAACGTCATTAGTAACGATGAGAGGCAACTCCAAGTTACATTCATAAACCTTCGAACGTCATTAGTAACGCTGATGGACCACACTCACATTCACAGGCATTCGAACGTCAGTTGCAACTCTGATAGACAACACTTAGTTACAATGACAAGCATTCGAACGTCATTAGTAAACACTTAATGACAAGCATTCGAACTCATTTGTAACGCTGAGATACAACACTAAGTATGGGCGTCATCTGTATGACGTTCGCGGTTGCTGTACAGGTACTGTGACAATCTTGTGGGGATGAGAGTGGGTGGGTTTTGATGGGGCAGGTAGGGGGGAAATGTGCCAGTTGACCAGGAGGACCTTGAAGAGATTAACGAAAGCGCCAGGACTCCGCAGAGGGTTTACTTTTGAGTTTTGCACTGGCATTTGCTAAGTACTGTCCCGAGTTCCTCACGCCAGCAAATAATCATTTGAAGTTCTGTCGTGTCTCTACCCAAAGAGAATGCTTGCGTTTTCACTGCATGGAAATGACGTCAGGCGGCAAATCGTGACTCATTCTCTAGGCGAAATCCAGATGTCAAGATTAGAAAAACGTCAAGATTGGTAATTTATTTTAAGATTTGTCCGTTTTCTGGAGCAGTTATAATTGTTTTATAAAAATGTAATTTCTTGTCAGTGGTACAGGCATAACTCCTGCAAAGAGAACCTATTACTAGATGCTAATTCGTCATTCAGATACATCTCATTCATAGTTCTTGTCACCTTTTTTGAATATTATTACTGTGGTGGAGTAAATTTGCCTCTCCCTATTTCAAAACTTAATTGTTATATAAATTGTTAAATTGTTGAAGGACCCGACGTTGGGCAGTCCTAATGATGTACTTTTGTAAGTGTCAGAGTTGGAGTAAACTCTCGAGTTGAGAATATGCTAGAAATTGCTGATGCATTGCAAACCAGTTCCAACTAGATGAATAGTTTTATTATGAAATGGTTAATATCCAATGGAACGAGACTAGCCAGAGGGCTGAGATCAGAAGTTTACCTGCTGTAGAGAATTCTATTGTTTAATCACTTGAATTTGGTTTGGCAAGAAGTCTGGTCTTGAAAGGCAGCCATTAGCACAATGGTGAGTTAACTGACTGTTTGAGGGAGAATGGACTTTAAAATATTTCGTGCATTTTGCTATTGATATATTATACTTTGTCATATATATATATATATATTTGATTGCTGATTTAATAAATTTATTGTTCAATTTATTGACCTTCTTACACATATTGATAACCTTATGTTGGAGAATAAAGTGGATGGGGACTCGCTAAGTATAGATTAAAGATGGATTTGTCTTCTCCTTTAGTAAGAAGCTTACCGCCTGCCGGAATATTGTGTGACGATAAATGTTTGTCTTTAGTGTTGTGGAAGAGAAAAAACGTTTAGTGAGACAGACGAGTGGTGTGTGCTGAAGAATTATTAATAACATAAATTAAGATTCTCATCACTTGTAATTAGTTATGGACGATTAATTAATAATAATGATAACCATTAACTAAGTGGCGTTGGCGTCACAAATACTAAGAATAAAAACTGAAGCTTTAGCCCTACGGGATTACAGTACATGTGTACTTTATGTTCATCATCACTTCTAAGTACTCATAAGGGGTAATTACTAACAAGACATCTTCCTTCCTTTCCTTGTCCACGAGCAACACAAGTGTACAGTTGTATGTCGTAATCGGCCCGCGAGCAACACAAGTTTACAGTTGTATGCCATGGGCAACATAAGTGTATATTTGTATGTCGTGATTGTTCTATGGGCAACATAAGTGTATAATTGTATGTCGTGATTGGTCCATGGGCAACATAAGTGTATATTTGTATGTCGTGATTGGTCCATGGGCAACATAAGTGTATAATTGTATGTCGTGATTGGTCTATGGGCAACATAAGTGTATATTTGTATGTCGTGATTGGTCTATGGGCAACATGTAGTGATTAGTATGCTGATAATTCGTCGTTGTAGGCTTCAATGAAAATAAATTTCAAATTAATTTAAATGGACTTTAGTAATGGGGAAAAAAGAAAAACACACAAGCACAAAACAATGCAGTTGTGCGTGGTTAAAATTATTCCCCTTTGCTGGGAACCCAGTCACTAAAAGGGAGGATTCATGCTGGGTTCTTTGAAGCGAAAAATAAATCCCACGCCAGCTACAGAAACATCCCTAGTTCTTCTTTTGATGCGGTGTATCTAGGGTGTGTCAAGCCCTAGCACTGATTATTTCTGTTTAGCGTTCACATCAGTGTCCGCTCACTTTGCACTTGGTTCCCCCCTCCCCTCGCCCCATCACCTCTAAGTGCATTCGCCAACTGCTTGCAGAGCTGTAAACAAGGAATCTCACATTAGTTTCCTTTGATTTTTTTTTTTAATGAGCCCCTGTTACACCCAATCGCCCTACGGTCTAGTTTGCCACCTCATCTCCCCACAAAATAAGAAGAAAAGGAAAGAAAAGAGGTAATCCAATGCAAAACAACAACAAAATCAATCAGTGAAACAAAAAGAATATTAAGAAATCCAAGTAAAACAAAATAGAAGTAAAATATTTTTAAAAATTCACTAATTAAAAAATGTATCATTGTAATTTGGTATATACATATAGTAGTGACATAGTAAGTCTTATAATGTCTACAGTGTATACTGCACATAGTAATAACACAGTAAATCTTGTACTGCACATAGTGTATGCATACAGTAATAACACAGTAAGTTTTATAATGCTTACAGTATATGCATACAGTAGTAACACTGTAAGTCTTCAATTGCTTAGAGTATATGCATACAGTAATACAATAAATTTTATAATATCTACAGTAGTAACTCGGACAACTCAATTCAGAAACACTTAATAATTATGTTCTGTCTCTAAGTAAATGGATATAATTAGAACATTAGCGTCCTGTGCCTGTCCACAGCCCTACATTTAAGTTTATGAAAACAGATGACGTCACATCTCTTAAGTCTGGAAATAGAGTTGTTATCTAACGTGGAAACTGCTAGTAGGTCTTTCAAAACCTAAGCTGTGCGTAATGACAGACTTACTGTGTTACTATATGTATATACTGTAGGTATTGTAAGACTTACTGTGTTACTACTGTGTATATACTGTAAGTATTGTATGACTTATTGTGTTACTATATGTATATACTGTAGGTATTGTAAGATTTACTGTGTTACTACTGTGTATATACTGTAAGTATTGTATGACTTACTGTGTTACTATATGTATATACTGTAGGTATTGTAAGATTTACTGTGTTACTATATGTATATACTGTAGGTATTGTAAGATTTACTGTGTTACTATATGTATATACTGTAGGTATTGTAAGATTTACTGTGTTACTACTATGTATATACTGTAGGTATTGTAAGATTTACTGTGTTACACTATGTATATACTGTAGGTATTGTAAGATTTACTGTGTTACTACTATGTATATACTGTAGGTGTTGTAAGATTTACTGTGTTACTATATGCATATACTTTAGATATTGTAAGACTTACTGTGTTACTACTGTATGCATACACTGTAGTTATTATAGACTTACTGTTTTACTACTGTAGGTATTATAAGATTTACTTTGTTACATATACTGTAGGTGATATGACTTACTGTGTTACTACTGTATGCATACATACACAGAGATTGTTTTAGATTAGAAGTCAAAGTCAGAGAGAGAGAGAGAGGAGAGGGAGGGACGATTGAAAGTTAAAATTTGAAAAACGAGAGACTGGGAAACAAAACAGAGAGAACAAGACAGAGGATTATTAGACAAAGTGTGAGAGAGATTAGACAAAGAAATAGATTGAAAGATGAAATCAGATAGAAAAGAGAGAGAGAGAGAGAGAGAGAGAGAGAGAGAGAGAGAGAGAGAGAGAGAGAGTGAGTGAGAAGAGAGTGAGAAGAGAGAAACGAGTGAGATTAGGCAATGTGTGAGAAAGATTAGAAAGGGAATCAGAGAGACAGTGACTGATCCTTGATTGGAATGGATGCGAATAACACGTGGCGTAAATTAGCATCGCTTAGACTGACAACTCATGAAATCGATTGCTACCCTACTCCATTACCATTTTAATTTCACATCTCCAATACTTTTTTTTTTTTACCTTGCTTGTGTTGACACTAACTTTGCTTCCCGGCTCTTTTATATTTACTGAAAACTTGACACACTTGAGTGGTTCGCTTTGCTTGCTTGTAATCGATCATCAGTAGCGGTCACGCTTTGCAATACTTCACAACAGTTTCTCATTTGTTCTCACTGTGTTTGTCTAATTCCTTCCTTCTCTCTCTCTCTCTCTCAAACTCACTTATTTTGTCTTTCTCATTCTTTACCTTCCACTGTGAATGTGCCTTAATTTTTCTGTATAATTCTTCTTCTCGCTATATTTTATTCACTTTTCCTTTGTTTTTAAAAAATAATTTTTGTATACCGCCCTTTGTCCATCTGTTTTGTGTTGCTGTCTGCTTTCTTCTGTCTGTCCAGTTTCTTTCAATTTCAGAATTATTCGTTTGTATGTGTGTACACTTTTCTAAAGAGGCAGAGTTTAGACGTTTCTTATTCTGATTTGATCTGGCTTGATTATTATCTCCCGTTACCAGTTTTTTTTCTCTCTTTTTTTGTGTGTGCCTTCTTTACGTCTTTCCATTGTTCGTTTTGCGTTCTTTTTCTTTTTCTCTGAAGTCTCTCTGCCTCTGTCTTTGTCTTTTTCCTCTTTCTCTCTTCCTTCTCCCATCTCTATTATTCTAACTTTATTAACAATCTTGACTATTCTCTAGTAAATACTTTCCTGGAGTCTTTTTGTGGACGGTGATATATCCACGAAATTATGTTTTAATCGTGTTTAATGGTGGGTGATTAGTAATTGTATATAACACTGTTTTATGCAGGCTCTCGAACTCAGTTCATTTTTGGTATGGTGTTTAATAGTGTGTGATTAGTAATTATAAATAACTGTTTTATGCAGGCTTTCGAACTCAGTTCATTTTTGGTATGGTGTCCCACGGTGCATTGTTATCAGCTCAGTTGTTTTTTATTTTAAAATTCTCCACACACACACCCCACTTATCCAGTGTAATATGGCACCAAATTGTGTCCCTTTAGCTGTATGATATATTCATTTAAAAACCAAGATGCCCAACTCAAATTGCTTCCCCCAGCCACTGTGTACAGAAATGTATTTCTGATGCTATGTCATAGATGCTAAGTGTTAATTAAAATTGATTGATGATAAAATCGATGTCATATTTGCTTCTCGTAAAAGGTTTCTAAATCCTTAATTCTGCCAAATCAATTAAAATCGGAGGCACTTTCCTATTTAGTTAATCACGTAGAAGTGGTTGTGTTTTGTTTTGTCTTTTGTTACTGCCAATGATGTAATTGTGCAAATGTATTGAGGTTGTGTTTTGTTTGGAATGTTGCTGCTGCCAATGATGTACTTATGCGACGTATTACAGCAGAAATTTTGTGGCCTGAGTTTGGTCCTGAGAATTAACGAAGATTATTTTGAATGTTTCTCGTGGTGTGTTGAGTAAACGTGCATGGAAAATCAAGAACATTCCTTCTGACGTGCTTAATAGCACCTGTGAAATTCAGGACGATTCTCTACAGCGTGCTTGGAGAGTGTTCAAAGATTCTGGAACAGTTGTATAACGTGCCTCTTGAAGGCTGTGACTTGTTGTAAACCACGTGACTGTGAAACATGTGCCGGTGACAAGTCCTATCTTTGAACAGTTTATGTAAATTGACTTTAATTATTTCTCTGAAACTCTACTCTCATTTCCGTGAAGATAATCATGAAAAAATTTGATTGTGTATTTATGATTAATTGACTGCTCATGTCTATGCTAGGATAAAATGAACAATTGTCCAGCATTAATTGAACATTGTTGTGATGTGATGTAAATGTCAACACTCTCTCACACACACACACACCGAGTAACTTGAGCATGTTTGGAGTATCCCATCCCATTTACTCATACACCGAGTAACTTGAGCATGTTTGGAGTATCCCATCCCATTTACTCATACATCGAGTAACTTGAGCATGTTTGGAGTATCCCATCCCATTTACTCATACACCGAATAACTTGAGCATGTTTGGAGTATCCCATCCCATTTACTCACACACCGAGTAACTTGAGCATGTTTGAGTAACTACCAGAACATCATTATGTCCTATGGTTTATTCTCGAGTGCTCATGACAATAAACAATTAACATCTAACTCTGGAATCACAAGATTTGGATAGGCGGGGGCTTTTTATGGACTTCTTTGGGAAGTTCCAATTTTTTGAAGAAATTACCATTTCAACGGTGGCCGAAACACTGGAACACTGGAGATATTTCTATCGCGACTCCCGGATATCGGTAATTTTTAAAGTCGACAGAAACTCACGATCCGGTCCCGAATTCTTCTTGGAAATAATTTACTGCTTCGTTGATCGTTCTAAGAATGGCAGCCACAATGACCAAGGGTGCACTGTGATTTTAGCGTTTCTGGCGAGACATCTCTGAGGAGTGAACTGCAGTCTAATTACTCCATTAACGGCAGTGCAAGTGCCGTCACTCTCAATAGCACTCGCATTTAATCTCATTACCATAAACTATATGGTGAGTAACATGAGTAACATCCCTTTTTAAATGAATCTCTCTCTCTCCCCATCCATCCATCCATCCATCCATTCGTCCGTCCGTCCGTCCGTCCGTCTGTCTGTCTGTCTGTCTGTCTGTCTGTCTCTCTCTCTCTCTCTCTCTCTCTCTCTCTCTCTCTCTCTCTCTCTCTCTCTAGTTAGATAAAAATGTAAACGTGAATATAGTATTTCTGGTTAACTAAAAGTATACAATAATTCATATCTGAAATGTTGAAGTGTGATCACTAGTAGCGGTTTTTATTATCAATCCACATAATTATTTCTTTAGACGAGATGAGATAATCTGCTAATTTCTCTGGAACAGTTCAGTAATTTCTAACGCATAAGGTGAAGTGGTGTTAACACTGCGCATTTAGTCAGGAGTTTTACCACGCGCCTAAATTTATGTTTGTGTTTGCTTGCACAGAGATTTATTTCTGAGTGTTTGTCTTGCACGGAGATTTATTGATATTGTTTGTCTTGCATGGAGATTTATTGATAGTGTTTGTCTAGCACGGAGATTTATTTATGAGTGTTTGCATTTACCATGCACGGAAAGTTATTGATAGTGTTGGCCTAGCACTGAGATTTATTGAAAGTGTTTGCTTTGCACGGAAATTTAATTATGAGCGTTTGCCTAGCACGGAGATTTATTGAAAGTGTTTGCCTATCACGGAAATTTAATTGTGAGTGTTTGCTTAGCACGGAAATTTAATTGTGAGTGTTTCTCTAGCGCGGAGATTTGTTTATGAGTGTTTGCCTTGCATGTGGATTTGTGTATGAGTGCATGTCATCACAAGGAATGAAGTCCCATAATTCGCTTGGTTTGTACGTATGAAGATTCTCGGGTTGCAGTGGTCGGCGTGCTCGTCTGATGTATATTTAAGCTGCAATGCCTGGAATCGATTCTCGCCGCTTAAAGAAATTTGTTAATTCCTTCCCCTTCTTAAAGACTGAAAACTTATAAAAATATGAATAATGATATAACTTAATTGATTTACATAGTTTTTAACGACCTTTTGTGAAATTGTCGCTTGTACTGGAAATTGATTTCGGGGTTTCAATTCAAATGACACTTTAAGTGGAAATTGATGTCGGGTCAAATGACACTAATGACACTTTAACTGGAAATTGATGTCGGGGTCAAATGACACTTTAACTGGAAATTGATGTCGGGGTCAAATGACACTAATGACACTTTAACTGGAAATTGATGTCGGGGTCAAAGGACACTTTAACTGGAAATTGATATCGGGGTCAAATGACACTGAACAGGAGGTTTATCGAAATAACGTCTTCGAGATCCATGAGCACAACTGTTGTGATAAATTTTATTTGGGCTAAACTTGATTCAGTTAGCAGCACAAGATATCTCAGTTTAAAAGAAAAAGGATAGGGGACGAAATCACGAATACGTTTCAGTGATGCGAGTCTGCGTAGTCTCTTGTCAGTCTCCGATTTGGTAATTTCCGTTTATTTCTGATAGTATAATAAAGGTGAAGAAACATGAAACCTCCCACCTTCAACAACCCGTCAGAATCAGTGAATGTTATGTAGTAAATTAATTATTGAATAAATAAATTAACTAGTATATTGAAACGACATACTCACACTGTATTCTTATTTCGTAACCTTCCTGGTGTGTGAGTAGATGTACCTGCCTGATATGTACTGCTGTTACTAACGCAGCAATAGCAATAGTGTGTAGAGTTATTAATTCCAGTTCTATTGTGTGTTTAGATTTTGAATAGTAACTAATATGTCGTGTGCACAAGTGTGATAATTTAGTTAGCACTAATACTAATAGTCATGAACACTGAATTTTTTAGCACTGACAACGTCATTTTCCCCAAAAGCACGAATCATGCAAGGGAGGTAAGTAAAGAAAAGAAAATCTGCAATAAGAATGATGTACCTTACATTATTCAGATCCTTTTAATTCGTATGTATACGCATTAAGAAAGGACTGCGGTACTTGTGTGTGTGTGTGTGTGTGTGTGTGTATGTGTGTGTGTGTGTGTGTGTGTGTGTGTGTGTGTGTGTGTGTGTGTGTGTGTGTGTGTGTGTAAATAAAGGGAAGGTTGGGGTGGATGAAAAGGAATTAAAATGATGTTTTCATTAATAGTCAGTTAACTCACTGTAAGCTAACGATTGCCTTTATGACTGGACTAGAGTTGTCAAAATCAAAGTGATTAGAATAACGATTTTTCTTTATCATTGTAGCTTTTGATCAATTCCCTTTGGATGAAGATAATCCTTTTGGTCAATCCCCTTTGGATGAAGTTAATCCTTTTGGTCAATACGCGTAATTATTTTCACACGATGATAGTAGTGATAATTTTAGTAATAATGACGATAATTATGATGGTAATAACGATAATTACGATGCTTATGACATTTATGATGATAATGGAATTTATAATGATGATTAAAACTTTGATTATTATTATAATGTTTATGATAACGATAGTGATGATATTTATAATAATTTTAGTAAAGATATTTATTTTTCTGCCCGACAGATCTCCAATTTTTGTTTTAAGAAAAAAGAAAATTACTCTATATTTAATCTGATCATCTCACAACCCATTTTATCTGGACAAGTTCACTTGCAAATGTAATAGCTGCACAAATCATTGACACTGACACACACACACACCCAGACACACATATACAATGAGATAATGACTCACAGTTTCCCTGTGAGAATGGCAACACTAATTTATTCGCCAATTTGACTGAGCTATCGTGGAGCCCAAGCTGGCAAGGATACAAGACTACAAGTGAAAAATTTATCCACAAGGGTATAAATTATTTAAACAATGACTGACAAGGCACATATGGGTTAATGGATTAATGCACTTCGATTGGCAGGCAAGGACACAGAAATTGTTGGCGGGTACGGCATCTAACTAGTTTAAACATATGTCACGTAATTTATTTACACGCATTCGCTTATTTCACTATATTATAGTCAATACAACTCATGCACGCACGCATGCACGCAAAAGCACAGTGCCATAATATGGTTCTAGTGGGCCTAGGCACTACTTTGTCAGATCACCTAACAAACAAAATCCCCCACCCACCACACACCAACCATACCACACAGGTCACCTCCCCCACGCCACACAACATATACAAACCTTACACACACACACACACACACACACACACACACACACACACACACACACACACACACACACACACACACACACACACACGCGCGCACACACACACACACACACACACACACACACACACATATATATATACAATACTTACATACACATATATACACACAGAGAAAATAGTAAGATTTACTGCAAAAATATCTGGTTTAATGCAGTTTAATCACAAGTCACTCATTAAAGCCAACGAAAGGCCTCCTGTCCCTCCTGGGTTGGGAGCATAAAAATCTGATCAAATCCTGAATTGCTGCTCACGGTCAGCATTTTGAAAACCGATGAACAGTTCCCCAAGGTCCAACTCCAAAACTTCAATAGAAATAAAATAACTACAAGCAAGCAAGCAAACAAACAAGGAAACAAATAAACCACAAGAAAAAGCAAGAACATTTCAGCAAATATTAATTCAAATTGCTCAAGATAGTTTATTTCACATATAACTTTTTAAAATTTCGCGTTTTTATCGAATTGCCGCTGATTTCTTTGACGGGAGCAAGGCCAAAAGAGGAATTTTATTTTTTACAAAGAGAAGATAATTTATAGCGCTGTATTTGGGAGAGTGAAGGGGTAAAGAGTTTCTTCATTCAAGCTGGATTGCAAGAGAGCAATCTAAATGTATGCATAAAACAATTAAATCTTTGAAAATCTTACAAATGCTTGTCTAATAAGTGTGTGTGTGTGTGTGTGTGTGTGTGTGTGTGTGTGTGTGTGTGTGTGTGTGTGTGTGTGTGTGTATGTGTGTGTGTGTGTTTGAGTGAGTGAGTCAATCATCTATCTATTTATCTATCTATCTATCTATCCCTTAGCCTTGTCGACCGTTGGGGCACCACTGATGACCTGACAACCAATTTTCTCCATTCTGTTTTCTGCTAATCTGACTGTATTGCTAAGTTTCAATCCTGTCCACTCTGAGATGTTATCCTCCCAATCATACATTATAATAAATTACACTAGTGTAGCAATACATTCAGCTAAACGTAGACTAGATGAGGCATACCTCAAACTAAATGAAATCAAGTCAACCATACATCGAGCTAAATGAAATCCAGTTAGTAATACATCAAACTAAACGAAGCCCAGATTCGTCACAGCCTAGGTCAGTCATATCTGAAGATAAATCTAACTTTATATCGATGTAAATCTAGCTTAGATCAGTCATACTTGAAGATAAATCTAGTCTAGTTGTGCCATACTTCGAGTAGAATGAAATGGAGTGCATTTTACTGAAACTTTTGTTTATGATTTGTTTGTTTGTTCGTTTCCTGCATATTGGGTTTGACAAGTTATTATGTGCAATGAAAAAGATTTAAAAGAAATTAGTCATTAAAGGTTTGACAGAAAGTAATTTTTGAAATAAAAGGGAATACACATTTTAAAATGCAGAAATATAATGAATATAATATTTCTACACTCTTGGAATCATTTCACTGATATCTCAGGTGACTTAAGTAAGAATCCCCCCCCTCCTCCGAATGCCAAAGCATGTTTATATGTATGAACGTTTTGGAGATACAGAGATGAAGACGAACGATAGTTATTTCATCAGTATATCATATTCCTCACACCACTCACTGTATAAACAGATGTGACCATTGTACATATCAGTATATCATATTCCTCACACCACTCACTGTATAAACAGATGTGACCATTGTACATATCAGTATATCATATTCCTCACACTACTCACTGTATAAACAGACGTGACCATTGTACATATCAGTATATCATATTCCTCACATCACTCACTGTATAAACAGATGTGACCATTGTACATATCAGAATATCATATTCCTCACACCACTCACTGTATAAACAGATGTGACCATTGTACATATCAGAATATCATATTCCTCACACCACTCACTGTATAAACAGATGTGACCATTGTACATATCAGAATATCATATTCCTCACACCACTCACTGTATAAACAGATGTGACCATTGTACATATCAGAATATCATATTCCTCACACCACTCACTGTATAAACAGATGTGACCATTGTACATATCAGAATATCATATTCCTCACACCATTCACTGTATAAACAGATGTGACCATTGTACATATCAGTATATCATATTCCTCACACCACTCACTGTATAAACAGACGTGACCATTGTACATATCAGTATATCATATTCCTCACACCACTCACTGTATAAACAGATGTGACCATTGTACATATCAGAATATCATATTCCTCACACCACTCACTGTATAAACAGACATGACTATTGTACATATCCGTGTGATTGATATATAAACTCACAAGTTAAACGAACGTGTGGATTCTGTCAAAATCAACATAAGAAAGATAAATGTTCACTCTGAGAGAGCCTGCATTTAAAAATTGGTTATCTCCCTTACAAAGTTTACTGCGAAGACGCAAATCAGCCTAGCCTGTTTTTGTTTCTCCGTACTTTACAGCTTCAGAAGAGTACACGATTGTAACATAGCCATCTAAAGTGAAATAACATAACACACTAGCAGAAATACACACACACACACACAAACACACACACACACACACACACACACATACACACACACACACACGTGCGCAAGGAATTTATAAACATTACTCACGTTTGTGCATTACACACTAGAGCACACACACGAATTGGGGGGAAGGGCACACACACACACATATTTGCACACAGGCAGGCACGCACGCACATAGGCCTACGTACACACATATATAGACAGGCAAGCACACACAACGTAAGCAGACATGCACACACATATTATACACGCACGCTCATACATGCAAATGCGCGCAAAATATTCAGCGTTTACCCATCATCTGCATTCACTCAATTACATATACCTACACACACGCACAAGCACATACACTTAGGGCATACACAGAACTACATCCATGCTCATAGGCTACTAACTAAAAATACACCCACACCTCTTTTTCGAGGTAACCTTTTTTTTTTTTTTATTTATAAATTTTGGAAATAGCTATATATCAGCACAGTGAAACCTTGAAATAATTAATTAAAGTAACACATTTCAAAATATACAGATCATACATCCATGACGGCAATTGGTTTCTTCTCAAAATTCAAGAACAAGCCTCCATGTTGGTTATGCCTATATGATCACGTGTTTGCAGAAGAAACAAACCTCAATTAAGCAAAACAAAATCAGAAGATTTTTTTCAATACTGGTAATAATACTGCTCGCCAAACATTATCAAGAAGGTATCACTAGGACAAGTGAACAAAACATTATGAAGAAAGTATTAATTTATGAAAAAACATTTCCAAGAAGATATCATTGGAAAAGTGAACAAAGCATTAAACTTTCTCTCACTGTTTAATTGTTTGAATGCCATAATTGGTCAGCTATTGTATTCGGAGTCTAAACGGATTTGACGTCATCCGTATGAGTCACAGCGAAAGTTCAAGCGGGAGGAGAGGGATGACCTAGTTTAATTTTAAAAAATACACAATGGGAACCCGTTTTAGTCACCTAATGGTCGCTCTGATTGTAAATTGATTAAAATGATTGCATGAGAAGTAAGCAGACCTGTTAAAATGAGGGAGTATGATAGTAAATTACCCGACCCATTCTCCTTCAAATAAAAAAAAAAATAAACAACAAAACACCTTCCTTTCAGAGATTCTATCCATTAAAATACGTAGAAGAGAGACAAAACTTCTTGAACGGAGAAACAATAGACATGCTGGCATAAATGACAGTAAATATGACGTCATAATTGGGAGATCAAATAAATCGATTAACGGAATGACTGCTTATCTAAAAGTCACAAATATTTGAAATCGAGAAAACCGAAATGCTATAACTAAAATGATGGAATGAATTTTCTGACTAGAAAATCTAACAAAAGAAGACTACATTTTTCATTCAAAAAGTCACGAAAGTTTACAAACCCCTTTCGACGCGTGACAACAATACTGTGTATGTGAAATTGTATTTTGCACGAAATGTAATAGATTTAGAGATAACGAACTCAGTTAAAATTCCTATCAATATTGAAAAAAATAAGAGGATTTAATTGCATTTCATAGACAATACAAATTCTTTACAGCTAAGATGTCAGATTAGGTTAAATCCCAATAGCACAGTGTCACTCACGAATTGACGTAGAACAGACGATAAAAGTACTGTTTGTAGTAAAACCAAAACAGGAGAACCCACAGAAATGCAAATTAATGATAACGTGTCTTAATTTAAATAACGTGTTTCCACAAATGATTACAAAGACCGTAGGTAAGAAGGACCCATTGGAAATTGCTCTCATCAAACAAACCCATTCTAAAAGCAATAATTTAATTGCATTTTGTTGTTGGGGTGATGGTGGTGGTGAAAGTGGAGTGTAGATGATTTGCACAGACAAAGTCAATACATTGAAAATTTAATGTTGGATTATTTCCTGTCACAAAACGGTAACGAAACAATTTGTACAAGAAAATAACATTCCAAAACGGATGTAACATTTAGCTGAACGACATTCTCTCCCCATTGTTACAAATTACCGCCTTCTCCGGACCTCTTCCCCACTTTTTTTGTGATATTTACTTTACAGACAATTCCTCAACGTTGATATATATCACAGACAGTTCTACAACGCTGACTTATACTTTACAGACAGTTTCTCAGAGATGACATATGCTTTACAGACAATTCCTCAAAAGCGGTTATGTACTTTACAGACAGTTCTTCTACGCTGATATATTCTTTACAGACAGTTCTTCATCGCTGATATATTCTTTACAGACAGTTCTTCATCGCTGATATATACTTTACAGACAGTTCTTCAACGCTGATATATACTTTACAGACAGTTCTTCAACGCTGACTACTTTACCTTCAATTCCACATATAATTTCACAACGTTTGCAATTACTTTACAGACAATTACACAACGCTTACATATACTTTACAGACAATTTCACAACACGTACATATACTTTATGGACAATTACACAACATTTACATATACTTTATAGACAATTTCACAACACGCACATATACTTTATAGACAATTTCACAACGCGTACATATATTTTACAATTTCGCAACGTTTACACATAATTTACAGATAATTTCACAACGCTTTACAGACAATTTTATAAAGTTCACATATACTTTACAGACAGTTTCTCAAGTTATTGCCTTTCGCAACCTCTCACCTTTGGCTATAAGAGTTCTTTGTTTAACATGTAAGGAATGTTTAATTATAGATTTGATTCTAAACAGGACTCATGCACACACTTTCAAGACACATTTTATTATCAGGTGTATTTTTTTAAATTTTTAGCTCGAATACATCAAATACACAACAAAGCAACTGCAACAAAAATTCAATAAACGACAAATTACGACGTCGTAGTTTTTATGTACGTCAAAAGTCAAAGGTCATTTAAATATCATTCGAGTAAATACTCTTTTCCACTTGAAATAATTTCGATTAATGTAGTCTTATTAATAGGAAATATGTTGAAGAATTAATATAGTCTTATTAACAGGAAATATGTTGAAGCATTAATATGAAAGTTAAATAATTCCATGCAATCGAACAAGGGCGTTAATCCCAAACTTTTCAACAGTACACGGATTAAAATTGACCAAAATCTTCTAACCTGATATTTCTTTGTTTGGTGTTTGTTTTTTTAGCTTAACAAAATATCAAAAGGTCAAGTGAACAAAAACATTCTTCTCAGCTAATCGTTGAGTAAACGCAAACATTTTCCTACGCTAATTGTCGACTGAACACAAACGGTCTCCTACGCTAATTGTCGAGTGAACACAAACAGTATCCTAAGCTAATTGTCGAGTGAACACAAACGATATACTAAACTAATTGTCGAGTGAACACAAAGTGTCTCCTAAGCTAATCGTCTAATGAACATAAACGTTCTCCAAAGCTTATTGTCCAGTGAACACATATTTTCTTAAGCTAATCGTCAAATGAACACAAATATTTACCTAAGCTAATCGTCGAATGAACACAAAGTTTCACCTAAGATTATCGTCGAAAGAACACAAACATTTTCTTAAGCAAATCGTCGAAAGAACACAAATATTTTCTTAAGCAAATCGTTGAATGAACACAAACATTTTCTTAAGCAAATCGTTGAATGAACACAAACATTTTCTTAAGCAAATCGTTGAATGAACACAAACATTTTCTTAAGCAAATCGTCGAAAGAACACAAACATTTTCTTAAGCAAATCGTCGAATGAAAAAAACATTTTCTTAACGAATCGTTTCGCTAAATGTCCAAAATCTTTCAATGAACACTCGAACTGGGACAATTGAAAAAATTAACTACCATTAGTAATTATGGGAATACGTATGTAAAATATTATTCAAATTTTCTAATTGATATGTGACGAAAATATCCGCTTGCAGAACAAATAAAAACACAATCCAATGCAATCACATACCCAATACGACAAGCATAGAAAATACTTGATACAAATGCCCTATTGTGGACAGTTACTAAATCACCGCCAATTATTATTATTAAGACGGTACCACTTGGAAAAGTGAGCAAAGCATTATGAAGAAAATACTATTAGGACAAGTGAACAAAACATTAACAAGATGGTTGTGACGATGTGTGACAAATTCTGTGTCATGACCTCGTGACCCAATTGCTCGTTTCAAAATTAAATTTTTGAACGGACCTTTGTTGAGATTCACCCGTGATACATCAGTATCGAGAGAAGCTTTCTAGCAAGGTCGGATTGTTGCATAACTTTAGGCCAGTGTCCAGCACCTTCGAGATCAAACATACCACGTGAGCGGTCACGTGATGCGTTCAATGCAGTTTCATAAAATACGATCATAAGGCGCAAAAACTCTCACTCACTCCCAGACCGGCAGACATACAAGGCAGCTTTAACATTAGCTTCGTCCCGCCGCCATACCAGAGTCGTAAGAGAGTCGAAGATGAACCCGCGCTAGAGCAGTAAAATCTACTTTTAAGAGGTAACAATAACACGTCTACTTCTTACAGTATCTATTGCATTTATTGATTGTATTTTGTAATTGAATTGATGTATGTATTTTGTGCAGCTTAGCGCTAATTTAGCCAAAGCACGTGTTTCGATGTAAAAGGACAAATCTAAAAGTTATTGTATATAAATTATTGTAACTTTTCTTATCTTTAATTTATATAAATCTTAAATTCACTAGTGCCGCCAGTATGTCTGTGCACGTGGCGAATTCTTCGTTGTAATTCAAATTGTTCTTGCATATAATTTTTCGTGTAAAATTGTAAAGCATTCATGCTTCATTTTGAATTAATCCTTTGTGTGAATTCTAATTTTTAATGCTGTAAATATTTGAGAATTCATACGTTCGTGTAACGTTATATGTAACACACACGTGGACCACAATGTATATTTAAATATAACCATATTTAAATTGTAAACGACACGATAGTCAAAGATTCTAAATTCAGAACCTTAAACAAGAAACATGTGCTTGGGTTTTGCGAATATAGACGCAAATAGTTACAGAGCCCAAATCCTTTGTTTCAGCCGGGTTCTTCTTATGTTACTCCTCTCTACCTTCGTACTTCTTGAGTCGTACACCGACTCGGGTGTCTTCATGACCCATACGTGAACTATGCAGAAGTACCTCGTGTTAACTACGGTTAACGATTCGTCGCAAGTACATTAGCGATGCAGTAATTGAGTGGACGATTGACTGTTATGCTATGCAGTACTGACGATGAGCCAAAGTGATGTGGACCAGTTCTAACCAGTTGAACCCCACGTGCGACCGAAAGTGTAGTTAAGTATATCTACTAGGGTCCAGAATCAAATGACTATTTGGCAAGAAAATTCTCGTTAGAACTTTTAACAAGGACGGTAGATGAGAGAAAGTCCCTGAATAGAATTTAAGACATCGTGTTCGGGATTAATCGTTGCTGTTAATTGTTAAACTTATTAAATCTTATTTCATTTTGTTAAGAACCTCTTTTTGTAGTAAATTTGTATGCATATAGACCAAAAGACGTGGATTGGATGGGGGCTGTCTGAGCTAAACGAATGACGTAATGAATGCATATGAATCTAAGAGAGTTTTTAACGATTTCCAATCTAGCCAATGTACGCAAATTATCAGTTTCGTAAATCTGTGATCTAGACTACAAAGATGCATTTTTAATTTAGTCGAATGATGATTTGAGCAACCAGTCTGTTTAGGTTAAACGAAAGGGAATTAATTTAAATAGTAAATTAAAGTTCTATAATTTCCTAAGCAGGGTCTTTAAATAAATACTGGAAACGTAACAAGTGTGGCCTCGTCATGGGATTGATATGTATTAAATTGTAACATTTTTTATACATAGGGCGTATCATATCTTTAGGTAACGAACATCTGAGAATTGCCAATATTCTATTGATTCAGGATTGTTGAAATATTTATCTTGCTTTTGTTGTGACATGTGCATGTATTCTTTTGCAGAGTAGCGTGCATGTTAGTTAATGTTGATATATTTAAGCGTAGTTAAATATGTCATGTTAGCTATTGAATGATTTATTTAGTATTGTGTTACTGGATACTTCATTGTGAGAAGTCGACGTGTTATACCGCCAGCTAGGAGAGTTATCGGTAGTAACAGACTTCGGACTATTATATTTAGGGTGCTAAGTATAATGTGTAATGTTGTATGGTTGGAGCCGTGACATTACGAAAGCCTTGGAGACAACAGATTGTAACCAAGCAGGTGAACGTGTAACCAACGCGTAATTTATTTCGGAAGGTGTTCTGAATAAATTCAATAATTTTTGTAAGGTCGTAGCCTAAAAGTTATTGTGGGATAAAAGCGGAGTTTTATCGCCTACGGTTAGATACACAATCACGAGAGATATTTATTGTAGCCAGACGCGCTAAATAAATAAGATGGACATTTCGGATCTCGAACAGGTTATTAAGGATCTGAGAGAGATAGGTTCATTGATCGGATACCGAACCGAAAAAGAGTTAATGAACTACGTGAGAACTGAACTAGACAAGAGAGAGAAAGAGGAAGCGGAGAGAGAGATAGAAAGAGAAGAGATAGAAGATGATCACATTATAGCTTTGATAAATCTAGGGATCAACTATCGGAAGAATAGTGTAGGGAGTTTACAACTCGTGGAGATTCTAAAACGAGAACAGAAGGTGGGCATATCACTAAGATACGGAAGTGAACAGCTACGTAATTTTGCCTTACTTGCACTCAATGAAAAGGAAATAGAACACAGGGAAGAAATTAGATCTTCATTAAGCTCACGTGTAAAACTTACAGAAGCGCAGTTGTGTGATAGAGATTTCCGATTCAAAGGGGAAGGGGGGGCTGAAATACGAGACCTAACGTTCGAGATTAGAAAGTTGAAGAAAGAGAGGCAAAAGCTTATGGAAAAGAAAGAAAGTCTAGAATTAGAATGGTTGTGGACAGAAATCGAAACAGAGTCTAAAATTGCTGGGGAAAAGGACGGTACTGTTGACAAATTACGACAGGAAGGTCAGGCCGTGAACTTTGACTTGACGAGGTCAAACGCCGCGAGCGTGGAGACTGACACACAGAAATTAGTCGCACTACCTAACACAGCAGACAAAAAAGACAAAAACAAATGTTTTGACGAAACCATTACAGTTCAACTTGCTAACCAGTTTACAGAAACAGTTGGCGCACCACCAAAGCTTGATCTTGAAACAGAGACAAGAAAAGACACTGTTGTTAAGGACTTAATAACACGTGTAGAATTTGGACGAACACATACACCGCCGTGTACGTGTGACACCTTGGTTGACGGACTGAATGCGCATGATAAGATAGAGACAGATTCTATCGGTTGTGTACCGTTAAGGTGTGATGAAACTTCTAGCAACACAGTGACTGATTTTTCTGACAGGACAAATATGCATGAGAAGATAGAAATGGGTTCTATCAGTTGTGTATCGTTGAAAGGCAGTGACACATCGACTGAGTTTACTGACCTAACTGTTAGTTTAAGAGAGAGTCATGAAAATGTGCTCGCTACGAAGACTGAGACTGACATCGGTAGATCTCGATCTCCGATGATTGACGTGAGTCATGACGTAATTTTAGAACACAAGATTATTGCGTTATGCGAGGTTTCGAGTGCTAACACATTGATAGCCAGGGAAACAGAAGTATTTGATCCAGATGACAGCATAGGTAGCATTACAGACGGAGACAATGTGCCTATGATAAATTCATTTACTTCAGATGACATGACAGTTGTCAGAGCTGAGACAGAGTTCTTTTCCAAACGTGACATGGAAGAAGATATAGTCGAAAACTGTACAGGGACGGTCGACGATAACCATGCATGTGTACTGACGTGTATGCACGCAGTTGTCGGAGACATGGCAGAACTGTCTGCAGATAAATCACTTAATGGAATTAGTGACGTAGACAGAAGCCACGGTACATGGACTACCTTTATTGACTCACCTGTTGAGATAAAGGAATGTCATGAGTACGTACCAAAAACTGTGACAAGTGGAAGTAAGGAGGAGGGGGTTTCATTAACTGATATGTTCCTTGATTCACTGACGATAAGTACGGAGTGTTATCCCGAATTGATCGAAGACACAGTACAAATGAGTGACAGAACTAGATTGATAGACAATGAAAACCGGAGTGACGGACTGATAACCAGAGTAGGTGGGGTATCAGGACTGTTACTGACATCAGATGCAGAGAATTATGATAGAGGAAACAGAGGGAGTGTAGCCTACAACGCACATAGAGTAGACATGGTGATGTTATTCAGTGTAATAGAGACAGGTAACATTCACTGCCAGTTAGTGACTGAAACTGACAGAATTTCCATCATAGATTCTGACGATTTGATGAGGAGACACATTGAACTAAGTCGGTGGAGACAGATTATGTTAGTTCAATAAACGGTATGGTCCAGGGGAGACAATCAGTAACTCTTGGGGAGTTTAAGACAGAACCCTTGTTCATACAACCACGGGAATCCGACTTGCTAGCGAGTGAGTCTGACCCCACAGTGACTAGAGAATACTCGAGTGGCGAGTTAGACAATTCTAGAGTCACAAAAGAGACACAGACTTATGTTGTCAAGGAAAGAGACAAATTGACAGACATAACAGTCGAACACCTAGTTGTGAATGGGTTAAAACAGAAAACAACTAGTGGGATGAGGTATTTCACTTCAGTCTATGATAAGATCGGGAGAACGGAACCTCCAGATTTAGAGGGGAAACTAATGTTGCAATTCAGGTACTTCAGAGAGACTGGTAGCCTTAACAGAGCACATTTGCAAACCTATGACGTTAGACTAGATGCGAAATGGACCCATAGTAGATCTGACGCCATTCCGACGAAAGACGTTGAGTGCATGCGAACTAGAGACGTTCAATGTGTACACAATGACGTAACTACAAATGCACGAAACACCAAGAGAGCAAATTTCCATTTGCGTGAGTTCAGTGACAAGGCTAAGAGCGATAGATTTGAAATTCAGACTTCGCAGAGTCAATGCCACACTGACACTGACATGATACCGAACGTATCGAGAAGTTTGAAACTGTTAGACAGGGTAGAGACCAGTCATGCAGAAACTGACACTACCAAAAACATTTTAAACTTGACAAGTACTTTGGGGAGTTTTGAAAGAGATAAAACACTTCAAGGACGTACTTACCGGACGAGAAATGAAAAGTCTAAACTTGACATGCAATATATTGCACCTCACGGTGACATTCTGACGAACAGAGTAAGAAAGAAAGAATACAGTTGTCATGCCGTAGACATGTTGACACACATGGACGATGACGTGTATTGGGATTGGGACAGAACTACGAAGATTGTGCTAGGCAGGATAGTGCAGCAGTAGAAATGATTTGACACTTCTTTTGAAATTTCATTATCTTCTTGTTGTACCGTAGTTGGTGGTTGTTACTGTAAATATGTTGGACATTTCATAAAAACTTGGGACTAGCTATAACACTGATTGAATTGTGTTAGTGTTGTAACTCTGAATATGACAGGTAGACTGATAGAGGTTCATTGAGTTGGTAAACTCACAAACTCTGATATTTGGTTGATACAGGAAATCAATATCTGGAACTTTTCATAACCTGCATATTGATAGTGTTGTTCATTGGAAGTCAATTTTTTTGATCACACTATTGTTGGATACGTATTCAGTGGAATTGGTTGATGTCGAATTTCTATTCTGAATAATCTGATTAGATCGAACTAGGTTGTGTGTGAACTATTGATTATTGGGACAGATAGTGAGAATTTCAGAACATGTTATTCCATTGGATGGATGTCTATTCAATTAGACTGAACGTTCTTCTTAAATCATTTTATTTGATTTTTTTCTTAAATCATTTTTCCTTGATTTCTTGAAGTGAGAAATATTGTATGAGAGTGCCGTTAATCTAGAGTTGATTTTTCCGTCACGTTACATTATTTCTGGTTATGTTGAAATTTTTTAATTGTAAATTTTTTCTTCATTTTGCACTTCTACATTTTATAACACATAATTTGTAGGAGGCATTTATCTTTTGGTAAGATAAACGCCTCAAAAGCAAGGGGGTGTGACGATGTGTGACAAATTCTGTGTCATGACCTCGTGACCCAATTGCTCGTTTCAAAATTAAATTTTTGAACGGACCTTTGTTGAAATTCACCCGTGATACATCAGTATCGAGAGAAGCTTTCTAGCAAGGTCGGATTGTTGCATAACTTTAGGCCAGTGTCCAGCACCTTCGAGATCAAACATACCACGTGAGCGGTCACGTGATGCGTTCAATGCAGTTTCATAAAATACGATCATAAGGCGCAAAAACTCTCACTCACTCCCAGACCGGCAGACATACAAGGCAGCTTTAACATTAGCTTCGTCCCGCCGCCATACCAGAGTCGTAAGAGAGTCGAAGATGAACCCGCGCTAGAGCAGTAAAATCTACTTTTAAGAGGTAACAATAACACGTCTACTTCTTACAGTATCTATTGCATTTATTGATTGTATTTTGTAATTGAATTGATGTATGTATTTTGTGCAGCTTAGCGCTAATTTAGCCAAAGCACGTGTTTCGATGTAAAAGGACAAATCTAAAAGTTATTGTATATAAATTATTGTAACTTTTCTTATCTTTAATTTATATAAATCTTAAATTCACTAGTGCCGCCAGTATGTCTGTGCACGTGGCGAATTCTTCGTTGTAATTCAAATTGTTCTTGCATATAATTTTTCGTGTAAAATTGTAAAGCATTCATGCTTCATTTTGAATTAATCCTTTGTGTGAATTCTAATTTTTAATGCTGTAAATATTTGAGAATTCATACGTTCGTGTAACGTTATATGTAACACACACGTGGACCACAATGTATATTTAAATATAACCATATTTAAATTGTAAACGACACGATAGTCAAAGATTCTAAATTCAGAACCTTAAACAAGAAACATGTGCTTGGGTTTTGCGAATATAGACGCAAATAGTTACAGAGCCCAAATCCTTTGTTTCAGCCGGGTTCTTCTTATGTTACTCCTCTCTACCTTCGTACTTCTTGAGTCGTACACCGACTCGGGTGTCTTCATGACCCATACGTGAACTATGCAGAAGTACCTCGTGTTAACTACGGTTAACGATTCGTCGCAAGTACATTAGCGATGCAGTAATTGAGTGGACGATTGACTGTTATGCTATGCAGTACTGACGATGAGCCAAAGTGATGTGGACCAGTTCTAACCAGTTGAACCCCACGTGCGACCGAAAGTGTAGTTAAGTATATCTACTAGGGTCCAGAATCAAATGACTATTTGGCAAGAAAATTCTCGTTAGAACTTTTAACAAGGACGGTAGATGAGAGAAAGTCCCTGAATAGAATTTAAGACATCGTGTTCGGGATTAATCGTTGCTGTTAATTGTTAAACTTATTAAATCTTATTTCATTTTGTTAAGAACCTCTTTTTGTAGTAAATTTGTATGCATATAGACCAAAAGACGTGGATTGGATGGGGGCTGTCTGAGCTAAACGAATGACGTAATGAATGCATATGAATCTAAGAGAGTTTTTAACGATTTCCAATCTAGCCAATGTACGCAAATTATCAGTTTCGTAAATCTGTGATCTAGACTACAAAGATGCATTTTTAATTTAGTCGAATGATGATTTGAGCAACCAGTCTGTTTAGGTTAAACGAAAGGGAATTAATTTAAATAGTAAATTAAAGTTCTATAATTTCCTAAGCAGGGTCTTTAAATAAATACTGGAAACGTAACAATGGTATCACTAGTAGAACCACACGTGAAAAAAAAGTACGAAGAAGACACCACTAGCAGAACCTCTTGGATATGTGAACAAAGCATTATGAAGAAAATATTACTACGAGATGTGGAAAAAAATATTAAGAAGGTATCATTGGACAAGTGAACAAAGCATTATGAAGAAGTATTACTTTAGATGTGAAAAAACATTATCAAGAAGGTATCATTGGACGAGTGAACAAAGCATTATGAAGAAAGTACCAACGAGACAGATGAACAAAACACATCGACACGAAGAATGAGTACTGAACAATATACTAGCAGAGAAATGAACAAGAATAAAGAAAAATATACTAATGGGACACAACTCGTCAACAACCTATGAAAAGCATATAGGAATATCAAAAAAACAGACATCTACATCAAATGAAGAAAAACAAACTGATTAGCAGAACAAAAACTTTAAGAACTTAACGTATAAAAGCTATCACAGATTTATTGTTTTAAACCCCCACCACGCCCACCAATAACTATCAGTGCCAAAGTAACTTGATTGACAGGCAGTATTAGCACCAACAGAATCAAGAATTAAGGGCCATCCTGCATTTTGATTGATGGCATTCAAAAATCCAATTATTTAAAAGCTGGTTGCTTCCAGAAATGCTGCTGATAATAATTTTCGTGTATGTTCAGTTATGGCGGATATAAGGAGAAAGAAAAATCAAATGAACCCTTAAGCCTTTCAATCACGTTTTCTGTCACTAACATTTTATCGGAATCCTTTGGCTATCTCAATCATTTGTAAAGACGTTAGTGTTCGATTTGATTATGACTCAATTCTCCCTTCCTTCTCTATCGCCTTAATTAATTATCATATTAGACTTGCAGTAACAAGAAAAGTAATATTACCAAATGATTTTGAACACAAAATATATGTAATTACATTTCAAATTTTAAACATTTCTTTAGTAATGTACCTGTATATTTATTTGGCAATGTATCTTTCTTTAGTAAGGTATATGAATATTTTTTTTGTAATGTATCTTTCTTTAGTAATGTATCTGTATCTTTCTTTTGTAATGTATCTGTATCTTACTTTTGCAATGTATTTGTGTCTTTCTTTTGTAAAGTATCTTTCTCTTGCAATGCATCTGTATCTTTCTTTTGTAATGTATCTGTATCTTTCTTTTGTAATGTATCTGTATCTTTCTCTTGCAATGTATCTGTATCTTTCTCTTGCAATGTTTCTGTATCTTTCTTTTGTAATGTATCTGTATCTTTCTTTTGCAATGTATCTGTATCTTTCTTTTGTAATGTATCTGTATCTTTCTTTTGTAATGTATCTGTATCTTTCTTTTGTAATGTATCTGTATCTTTCTTTTGTAATGTATCTGTATCTTTCTTTTGCAATGTATTTGTGTCTTTCTTTTGTAATGTATCTGTATCTTTCTTTTGTAATGTATCTGTATCTTACTTTTGCAATGTATTTGTGTCTTTCTTTTGTAAAGTATCTTTGTTTTTTAACGTATCTTTCTTTTTTAAATTTATTTTTCTGTTGTCATGTATCTTTCTTTGGTAATGTACCTGTATCTTTCTTTTGTAATGTATTTGTGTCTTTCTTTTGTAACGTATCTTTCTTTTTTAATTTATCTGTCTTTTGTCATGTATCTTTCGTTCTTCGTATCTTTTTTAAAATTGTATTTGCATTGTGGAAGGTATCTAAATTTTGTAAAATATTTATATCTTATAATTCTGCTCTTTTGTAATGTATTTAATTTTTGTAATGCAACATTCTTTTGTAATTTACATCTCATTTGTAATCTATTTAAATTTTGTAATATATATATATTGTTTAATGCATCTAATGTATTTAAATTTTGTTATTTATATCTCTTTTGTTAATTATCAAAATTTTGTAATATATCTAGATTTTGTAATTATATAGCATCACAATTTTGTAATGTATCTAAATTTTGTAATATATCTGTATTTTATAATGCCTCTCTCTTTTTGAATGTACCATATCTTTTGTAATATATCTAATGTATTTAAATTTCTGATGTACCTCTCTTTTGTAAAATAACTAATACACTGTATAGTTATTTTTTGCAATGCATTTAATTTCGTGATTTATCTGTCTTTTGTAAGGTTCCAATGTATCTAAATTTTGTAATATATCGCTTTTTTGTTGTATATCTCATTTTTGTACTGTATCTAAATTTTGAAATATATATTAATTTTGTAATGCTTCTAATGTATTTAAATTTGTCATTTATCTCTCTTAAGTATCTAATTGTTGTAATGTATCCTTATTTTGTAATGTACATTTCTTTTGTAATGTATCTACATTTTGTAATATATAGCTCTTTTGTAATGTATCTAAATGTTATAATGTATCTCTCGTATATAATGCATCTCAAGTTTGGTTCACCGACAAATGCGCGAACGACAATTGCGTTCCGACAAAAACGCGACGACAAAATCGCTTTCTTTGAAATCGACAAGTTCGCGCCGACAAATGCGCGCCGATAAAATCGCGATAAACATCGCCAAGTGTGGCCTACTTATGTGTAGCCAAGTATTCTGGCATACTGGACTTTGCCCATCTGTTTACAGACTCAGTTGGGTTAAATAGTGCCATACATATGCACATTAGGAGTTGTATTCTGTGAAATCCGAAAATGCAACCCAGAGTAAGATTTGATATATGCTTCATTCTTTTCATTGCCTTTGTGTCTCGTAATATTGATATTGTATCATCGCGATTTTGTCGATCGCGATTTTATCGGCGCGATTTTGTCGTCGTGCTGCAGGCAATTGTCTTCGCGCATTTGTCGGGTCACCCTCACGAGAATAATGTATTCTCGTATATAATGTATCTCAATTTTGTACTCTATCTACCTTTTGTGTTTTTTAGTCTACATTTTGTAATGCCCACAATTTTGGAATAGTTCTTATTTCGAGTTTTCACTTATTATATTATTCTTGTATAGCGTCTTATTGTACTGTGAAGTAGCTCTCGCCTACTTCTATAGTTTGTTACGGCTTTTCGATTTTTGAATTACTTTTTAAGCCTTTAGCATTATCGCAATAATTCTGGTTTCAAAACAACTTTCAATGTCTTAAATTGAATTAAAATAAAGGAAATGTGTCAAATTTGACTATTCCTAAATGTCGTTTCTGTTATTACATACAGCACGTGTACTTATCTAACTTTGTAAAGTACTTTTATACTTTGAATAAGTTGTTATTTTTAATTTAAATTTTAGGACATGTTTTCAGACTGCCTTAGCACAGATCACACCACTACACATTCTTATAATTTCGCTTTATTTTATACACGTCATTTTAGACCTTTGGACATGACCTCGAACTTACAACACTTTTGTTCTTAATTTGACTTAAGTAACGTAGGCCTATTTTTAGATTTTGGGATTTTCATTTCCATTTTGTATTTTTTATTTGGCTTAAGTGATGTAGGCCTATTTTTAGATTTTGGTATGTGTTTTCAGTTCCATTTTGTATTTTTAATTTGACTTAAGTGATGTAGGCCAAGCTTTAGATTTTTTGATATGATCTCATATCTGTGACACTTAAAAAAAAAATTACTTCAGAGACGTAAACCAAGTTTTAGACTTTTCGGATTAGGTCTATGTTTAGGATATACTTTCTCACAATGTGAAATTTATTAAGTCTCATATTTAATCTCTTGAATTTATGATCGTATCTAGGCCACTTTCTTCTTAGAATTTGACATTTGTTATTTGTACCTGTAGATTTGGGAATTCTGTTAGCACTTTTTTAAAGATATAATTTGAAAAAATAATATAAAGTCCAGTCTAAATCAACTTATTTTCTTGCGATAATTCTCCGTCCCCCAAACACACACACACACACACACACACACACACACACACACACACACACACACACAAATAGAATACATTTTTGCCTGTGGATATTAAAGTTGGGGGTGAACAAATTTGGGAGTAAACTTGATTGACCACGCAGGTAATACAATACGGGGACTGACCGCGTGAAATAAATGAGTGGCGATTATCACAAACTACAATACGTATTTGAAAATGGTTGGCTGGCTGTGAGTTTGGCTGACTGTAAGTATTTACGCTATACGCTTATTTTTACAGCCTTGCAATGACGTACAATAATGACGTACTTTGATGTAATTTTGAGAGGTTCATAGTTTAATTATAGTAAATGAAAATGCGCCATTTGAAATTTCAAGTATGTAGGCGAAAGTTATTTTTCATAGACTAAGAAATACCTAAATAAAGTGATGGTAAACACTCAAACCGACCCACCACACAAGCAACACTCACATCCGCCACTCATCCACCAGCAGCTGCACCACCACCACCACTTAGTATAGGAAGAAAATGAACAAAACCCCAAATTTAAAAAAGCGAAATCTGAAGTAAAGATCTACTGATTGACAATTTCAAACGTTATCTCACTAAGAATTTCATTTCAGCCAGACAATCCAACTTTTACCAGCCGATGTCCTGATTGCTGTAACTAGTGACTGAGAGAACGGTCAGCAAAAGTCAAATCGAGTGGTGGAATCTGTTTATCTTTCTCTCTCTCTCTCTCTCTCTCTCTCTCTCTCTCTCTCTCTTAGTTCACGGAACTATCTCCATTTATTCTTTTAGTTGATGGGAGTTGTCTTTTCCTTTTAGTTGACTGGTGTTGTCTTCTCCATTTAGTTGTGTGTGTGTGTGTGTGTGTGTGTGTGTGTGTGTGTGTGTGTGTGTGTGTGTGTGTGTGTGTGTGTGTGTGTGTGTTGTCTTTCCCAGTTAGCTGACGACGATAAAGAACTCCAGACCCTACTAGCCAGAGCACTTTAGAGAGAAAATTATCACACGTCTGTAAAACGAGTTGTATTGATTCTTTCTTTCCTGTCATTGTTGTTGGTACCGGCCCTAAGCGGCTTCGACCAGTTTCACAGACACCCATGTCCCTGGGGGTATGAGGGAAACCTGTCATGCGTGACGTGAAGTCTGCTGGTTGTCGAAAGATAGATTAACGGCCTGAAGAGGAATGGTTTGACGGGAAATTATATGCCAGGTGTCTCCCTTTCTTTTTGTCAGAAAGACATCGTCTGCTCGCTGAGGTACGATAATTGCTCGACATGGGATCGACATTTCGTTTCTGCAGAATAAACGACTCCTAACGTTAGTGAGGCTCTGACACTGGCACACTCCTGCTTCTCTCCTCTTTCGCGGTAGAGCGTAATGACGTCAGCACGGTAAGGATACAGAATTTTCTCTGGATGTTCACTGGTAGCAGAGGCGGTAAACAGTGCGGAAACTTGCTGGTCGTGTGTTGAAATCTCACACTGAATTTTTCTGGGATTCTTTTTGCAGGCTACTCAGGGTGTGAGAGATGGATGTATGCGTGCAGGAGAAGGATTTATGCGTGCGGGAGATGGATTTATGCGTGCGGGAGATGGATTTATGCGTGCGGGAGATGGATTTATCCAGCACATCGATTTACCTGAAGAAGTCGCGATTAGAAAAACTCTGTTCTTTGGGTCTGCAAGCATGTGACATGTCGAAAAGCTCGTGATGGAAGGAAATATTGATATCTTAAAGGACATTGATATTTCATTGATATTCCATATTGTATTGATATACCAAATTAAAGTGATATCCCATATTAAACTGACATTATATATTGTATTCATATACAAAATTACATTGATATTCCATGTTACATTGAGATATCATATTATACTGACATACCAAATGGCATTGATAAACCATATTACATTGACATTCCATATTGCATTGATATACCAATATCAATATAATGTGATATATCAGTGTAACATGGGATATAAATGTAATTTGGTATATCAATGTAATGTGGGATATCACTGTCATTTGGTATATCAATATAATATGATATATCAATATAGTATGGGAATCAATGTAATGTGGGATATCAAGGTAACATAGTATATCAACATAAAACTAGATATCAATGTAATATGGTATGTCAATGTGATATGGGACAGCAATGTAATATATCATCTAGAAATACCATACTACACTGGCATCCCATATTACATTGATGTGCCAAATTACTCCTATATCCCATATTAACTCGGATTTGAAAACTTTCTCCGATAATATTCAGAGTTGCACGTGTACGATTATGCAACTGAACATGCACATATGTGATATGTTTACAGTGCACACATAGTACATACACAGCACAGTAAAGCACACATAAAATATATACACAGTATATACGTAATGAGTATCCATATAATATACAGTATATAGATCATAAATTATAGATGGTATTATGACGTATTAGCATTTGCGTGCAAGGACGAATGCTGGTGCCGGATGCCACAATCACACCTAATGATGCACTCTGTTCTTTTAGGCACGTGACAGGCCACAAATGACGTGATTGGCTATACTCCAGACACACTGATAGAGAGGCAGACAGCTCGCTCACACAATCTCGTCTAGACAAATTCAGACAGTGGATGGAACAGCAGTAAGTTTCATAAATGAACTAGTGACTGCATGCAAATGATCTAAACTTGTGTGTGTGTGTGTGTGTGTGTGTGTGTGTGTGTGTGTGAGAGAGAGAGAGAGAGAGAGAGTTAATTACAACAGCTAAAATTATATTTACAATGAACACAAGTCATAAATTTTCAGTATAAGCCCCAATATCTATTCATATGCCCTAATTTCTATTTGTATGCCCTCAAATACATTTATATGCCTATATTTATATTTTCCATATGCATAAATATTTTACCCTATGGCCAAAAAATATTTCTATTTTATTTTTATATTTTGCAGTACTAATACTTCTTAAAAGAGGCCCCTAGACAAACAGCAGTAATTTGGCTCAGGCTGACCTCAGGCAAGATTACTTGCTGAGAGTAGGCAACAAACAGCTTAGTCTAAGATGAGTACAAGGATAGCTAATTAAGAAGTAGGGGGTTTGGTCTCAACCAGCATCTGATTGGAAATAGACATATTATATATAGACACATAACATACAAGCATCATAATTCATAATTGTAGAAATAATAGTCTACTCACATAATACAACTTTACATAAAACACAAGTATAATATATCAATAGTAAAATGAATGAAATATTCCTAAGTCCATTCTCTCTCAAATCAATCAGTTAACTCACCATTATGCTAACTGCCACCTTTCATGACCTGACGTCTGCCACACCAAACTCAAAGTGATTAGAAAATACAATTTCAACATGTAAACTCTGATCTTAGCGCATTGGCTGGTCTCGATCTTGTAAATCTAAACCATTGGATAATAAAATTACTCATCCAGTATAGATTACATAATCAAATCTTAGCACATTCTCCACCTGAATTGTTTATTCCAAAAATAACATAAGCAATGCCCAAGGTCGGGTCATCTTGACATTTAACAATTTATATAACAATTAAGTTTAGAAATAGGGATAGGCAAATTTACTCCGCCATGTATATATATGTAATTTGAAATATTGCATTTGAATATCATTCACATGTGTCTGTTACATATAGACAAACTAAGATAAGAAAACAATATAATGTTCACACGTGTCTGTTACATATAGACAAACTAAGATAAGAAAACAATATAATGTTCACACGTGTCTGCTACATATAGACAAACTAAGATAAGAAAACAATATAATGTTCACACGTGTCTGTTACATATAGACAAACTAAGATAAGAAAACAATATAATGTTCACACGTGTCTGCTACATATAGACAAACTAAGATAAGAAAACAATATAATGTTCACACGTGTCTGTTACATATAGACAAACTAAGATAAGAAAACAATATAATGTTCACACGTGTCTGTCACATATAGACAAACTAAGATAAGAAAACAATATAATGTTCACACGTGTCTGTTACATATAGACAAACTAAGATAAGAAAACAATATAATGTTCACACGTGTCTGTTACATATAGACAAACTAAGATAAGAAAACAATATAATGTTCACTGAAAAATGTTCCACGAAAGAATAATTGAAAAATATAGAAGTATTTAGGAAAATTCACATCAAGTAAAATGTTGGTGAAAAATATAATGTTGGGAAAAAGTATTATTACAAATAAAAACATCTTTAATAAAAACAATTCCAAGCTTTGAGATGAAATTCCAACCAACGATATAATAGAAAAGCATTCTCTCTTGTCTCTGTTAGCAGAACACACAATGCAACTCAAATACGTTGTTGAGAAACAAGGACACCTTGTTTATTTTTACTCAGCATACATTAATTATTAATTCCTTTTAAAACAGTTGGTAGCCCGACAGCAATAGAGCACGTCCTTAAGTAATAAATCAGAGATTTGGAAAATCTATCAAACATTCGCGACATTGACATCCTCAAAGGACTCATATCGTCAAACAGTCACGAACACACTTCTTACGTCATACTGACAAAGCAAACGTTTGCACATTAAAGGTGCACTAGCTTGTTAATTGGACCAAGTAATAACCATACAATGCGAAGAAAATATATAATGAATATAAAGAGCATTTACACACACATATACATAAACTTGTACTATATAAAATATATACCCATACAAGTCATACTTGTATATATACCTACAACACCATATATATACATACAACAGGCGTGTATATATAAAACTGTTAGCGTAACCACCACCACAATATACATACAACGTATATACACAACATACATATATACACGTAACATACCCTCGTGCATACAACATGCACACAACACATATATGCAACATACATAATGCATACATACATAAATATAAACTACATACGATGTACATACATAATACATACATACATAAATATAAACTACATACGATGTACATACATAATACATACATACATAAATATAAACTACATACTATGTACATACATAATACATACATACATAAATATAAACTACATACGATGTACATACATAATACATACATACATAAATATAAACTACATACGATGTACATACATAATACATACATACATAAATATAAACTACATACGATGTACATACATAATACATACATACATAAATATAAACTACATACGATGTACATACATAATACATACATACATAAATATAAACTACATACGATGTACATACATAATACATACATATTTATATTTAAACTACATACGATGTACATACATAATACATACATACATAAATATAAACTACATACGATGTACATACATAATACATACATACATAAATATAAACTACATACGATGTACATACATAATACATACATACATAAATATAAACTACATACGATGTACATACATAAACACAACTTCATGCACGTACGGCCACACACGCAGCCACACATACATCGTAGCACATGTAACTGAAAACTAAACATTTTTTCTTTAATATCAATTCACTTAAAAGTAACAGACCCAAACAGCTGCAAAACTATTCTTCTTGTCCTTGAATGGAAATATAGATTTTACTCAAGACACTGAAAACAGGTCCTGTGTGAATATAATATCTAGAGACTAAAAACAGGCTCTGTGTGAGCATGTCTAGAGAATGAAAATGGGCCACCTGCGAGCATAATTTTGCTGAAATATAAATTTTGTTCCCCTTCCTCCAAAACGAAAATGAAAAGAACTTTTATTTTGAAATCGATATGTTTCTGTAAAGGAAACCTTTTCGACCAGTCAATCGGCTGTAGAGCAAAGTTAGTATAGGGCAGATGTCCACATTATCAAAGATACTTGTTCGAATGTATTACGAAGGTTGTCTCCCGGGCGGATGTATGTGTTTGTGTTTCTTGTGATGCATCCGGTTTCACGGCACAAGCCAGAAAGAGATAACAATGTTCTTACCGCACGAAGGCTCTATTCACATACAAACGATAGATTAAAGTGCTCGTCAAATAAACAATAATTTTCCCTTTTCAAACACTCGCGTTAGAACACTCTGCTTAATCTGCACAAAAGCCGTGTATTGCCCAGCCAATTGACGTCCGAAGTTATGCATGCTACTGCTGGCGACAACAGAGATGCATGATGAAAACCCTCTAATTCACAACATCCGAGTAAAATTAATCGCTTCAGAAGGTTAGGTCAGGCTGACCTTTCCTTCTAAATGGGACTAGTACCTGTCTGAACGGATCGATGCCCGATCCGAGTAAGCGATTGGGGATTTTGACCGCATCTGGTGTGATGTGACTCTGTTCTATTTCAGAGCCCTGGCTTTCGTCTCTCTCTCTCTCACCCTTCAACACCTCTCGTGAGTTAAATCACCCGTCGGTGAAAGCGATGGCGAGGCTGTAACCTATCCAACTGGAGCGCCGTATAATGTCTTTGTCTCAAGAATGATTACGGATATTACGTACCCTCTTACGTCAAACGACTAGATATTACGTCATAAGAATATTGTTAGGAATTGGTGCTGTTGGCTCAACCTTATCTGTGTATCCTGTTATATAAATATATGTATTATTAATTATAAAACACCCTTTTTGCCATATATTTATATTGAGAGAGACAGTTGTGAAGGAAGGCAATGGTACGGGATATCATAAGTGTGGTGCAGACATTTGAGCGACGATAATGAGAGACAGAGGTGAGGGGGCGGTGTTTATGATGACAGACAGGAGTGAAGGGTTTCAATGACAGGCAGGAATGAGGAACAGCAGAGACAGGGCTGAAAGGGGACAGTGGTGAAGAGATATTAGTGAGGGACTCAAAGACAGGGCTGAAAGGGGACAGTGGTGACAGAGATATTATTGAGGGACTCAAAGACAGGGCTGAAGATCGGCAATAATGACGGGGACTGGAGTGAAGGACAGCAGTGATAACGGACATGAGTGAGGGTGGCCAAGAAGATAGGCAAAGGTGAGAGATTTCGATGATGGTAGAGATAGTTACGAGAGTTAGAGACGAGGGGTGGCGATGATGACACAGAAAGAGGTGAGTGGAGACAATGATGACAAGGCTAGGGGTTAAGGGTAACGGTCAAGACTAAGACGATACCAATCAAAGAGGACGCCATATCTGATCTCCATGAATAATTCCACGCGGAATAAATACATCATAATTTAATCATCAACAACCTACAATGTTTTAATACATTTTGTGGGACGATCGTTTGAGGTGAATTGCTGCAACCCTAAACAAACACAGGAATAAAGAAACGACCGCAAAGAAATAAGTACACAATGAAACGACTGCAAGCAGATAAACAAAGAACAAAAAAACCGCAATAAAAAATAATTCGCAGTAATTTAGTTCTAAAAGCAACAAATCAAACATTAAACAAACTCTACATTTCTTGCTTCTATAAGTCACGTGATCGACTCGTTGTAGAAGCGGTGCACGCATCTACACGTGAGCACTTAAATCTCATTCAGTGTTGGACGAGATCTGCGTTTTGGTGAAGGTAACAACAGCGCATGAATTGGGTCGATGAATGTATACTCTCTGTAATCCACTTGTGTGGCGTGTGAGCACTCTCAAAGCGATGAAAAACAAACCACAAAATAAATAAAAATAAACATAAAACCCAACCCAACCTCAGTCGATAAGATCAAATATCTTTCAAATATGCATTCTTTTGAAAGCGGGAGGCTATGCTTAGAAGATGAAGATTAATATGCAGCAGTTGTAAACTGCCTCCGCTTTGCTGCTGACGCAGTTTAGACTCTAACCTGAGCGTGGCATTGTTGGAATTAATTGTCAGTTCCGTCGAGTACAAATTGGCGATTTGTGGACTAATGACACACTTGAAATGATATTTACATAAAGCGGAGAGAATCTCTAGGCGAATAGCTATCCACTGTCATATTTTGTTTCAGAAAAAAATCAATTAAAGCTCTATGATCCATACGAATTTATTTTGCATTAGTTTAATTAAAATTTGATTTTTTGTAAATTGTAAAGGATTTCGTTTGTTTGCTTAGCTTCTGATCAATGAACGGCCAAGTGCAAATTCATAACACGTAATGTTTCGTTATCTCGTGTTCTAAATTTTAAGTTTTTAAGTTATGGTTGTTAAAAAGGACAAAATGTTCTCAAACTGACTTTCGAGTCGTGTGTACGTAAAGTTATGGACAAAATTGAATTTGTAATAATCGAATGCTCATTTAGCAGTATTGTCTCTGTTTGCTTGTGTAATCCTGGCGTACCAAGCTCAACATGGATATCAAAACAAATTTCTATTTTGCTTATTAAAAGGCATTCGACATTAGTTAAAAGCATTGACGTAGGTCCATTTCCTGTCTTGTCGCCCCGTTTATCCACCTCCTACTGCAACCCAGATAAAACAGTCAGTAACTTTCTCAAGCTAAGAACTGCTTGTATTACGGGTTTTATATTTAGACAACACTCACACAAGAAAACACATCGACACTCTCATACACGAACATACAGTAACACTCATTCACAAGAATAAACAGAAAGACTCTCACTCAAAGGAAAACAGAGCAACAGTCCCACTTACAAGAAAACACAGCAACATTCTCATTCACAAGAAAATACAGCAACACACACACAAAAACACAGCAACACTCTCACACACGAAAACGCAACAACACTCTCACTCACACGAAAACACAACACTAACACAAGAAAACACAGCAACACTCTCATACACACGAAAATAAAGAAACACTCACAAACGAAAATACAGCAACACTCACGAAAACGCAGCAACACACCTACACACGAATACACAATAATACACTCACACACACACGAAGACATAGCAACACTCTCGCTCACACAAGACTACACAGTAACACACACACAAAAGCACAGCAACACTATCACTCACAAACAAAAACTCAGCAACACTCACACACGAATACAAGGTAATACACTCCCATAAGAAAACACAGCAACACTCACACACGAATACAAGGTAATACACTCCCATAAGAAAACACAACAACACTCTAGCTCATACAAGAAAACACAGCAACACTCACACAGCAGCACTTTCGCTTATACACGAAAACACAGAACCACTCTCTCTAAAAGGGTGGGGGCTCCGACACTGGGCAGTTCACCGGGTGTGGTCGAGGGCCCAGAATAAAGAGAGGAACCAAGTTTCTCCAGAACTGTTTACGACTGAGAAAGTCTGAGGCAAAAGATCCCCCGCAGGATCTGGCGAGGAAGAAAGTTAATGGAATCATTATCACAACCACAACTAGTCTACAAGCAACAAAATTAAGGTTAGAACCTGTTTCGTTCAGAGTTGCATCTCGGGTAGAAAGGTCGGCCCAGTGTGCAAACTCTGCAGTCATATAGTATAGTTGTCTGAAATTAAGCAAAAATAAGAAAGAAGAAGAAGATGACAAGAAATCTCCCACTACGGAAGCTGGAAAGAAAAACCACCTGACTGACCGCTTCCTCCCTCTCCTCGAAGTCTGCTGTTTGTTCCCGTGAGGTAAAGCAAATCTTTCTCCAGAGCAATCTTGGGCCAAAAGCCAAAGCCGAAAGGCCTCATACAATTCTGGGGCTGCAAATATCTAACAACCACCACCATGTATTTTTCAGATACCCACTGCTACCCCACCCCCGCATCAATTGGATTGGCGTCAATAGGTAATTAACTACATCCTCTTTCAGTTTCAGTCACACATATTTTACCCCCAGTTCAAATGGACACAAACCGCCAATTTAAAATATTTTACCAACATAAGAAGCTAAAACACATACCCCCCCCCTCTACAGATCACATGATTAATTTCCGCTGAAATAGAAGTGGACGTCATACAGCTGTGATATTTAAAAGTGCGAAATCTGTAAAAATTAATTAATACTAAATCGCTAAACTGAATGAAGTAATAACGCACTCACCTCTTTAATTGTTGATTCATTAAGTAATTCAGTCTAACAATCTCTCAACTTTCAATCACTCATCTAACAATCAATCTATCAATACCTCATCTGGCAATCACTCATTTTATAAATCCCTCATCTAGCAATCACTCAATCTATTATTTCATCATATCAAAGTGAATCAGCCATATCAGGAAGAGTGATGCAAGAAAAAAAAAGAAAAGAATACACGCATCAGTTACTCGAAAAATCAATTTATTAGTGGAGTTAATAAAATGAATCAACGGATCACTCTATGAAAAATAAAGATGATTTTAATGCACGTACATCGGTTTTTTTTATTAATGACCCTATTTTTGTTGTTAATGACCTTATTTTTGTTATTAATGACCTATTTTTCTTATTAATGATCCTATTTTTCTTCTTAATAATAACCTATTTTTGTTATTTTGATTATTTCTGAATAAAGTCAACTTCCATTGTTCTTTGATTTTGTGGATGCTATTTTTATCTTGATGCGCTGAAATTAGGCTGCTTAAATTAGCTAACTTATGATTTTAGAGACGTTTACACTGTAACAAGCACTATGTTACGACGATGAAGTAACCTAACAGAATGTATCTTTTTAATGGACAGTAATTATGTGTTGCAATATTCATTCATTTTACTTTTTACTCCATTTCGTTCTTTAATAACCCTTTCAGTGGCACGATCAATTTAAGTTTTTAGCAAAGCACAGAATCAAATGAACGCAGTCCAGTGAAAATCACTCTCAGATCCACTGACAAGTACAATGAAAACCACATATACTCCTCTTACCAAATCTAGTTAAATTATCACTCTATTTCCTTCAGTCTTTCTCACTAAATCCATCCAAACTATCATCATCATCACCATCATCATCAAAACCATCACCACCTTCTTTTTCTTCTATCAAGTTACTAAAAACAGTCACCCATAAAGTGGACACGGATGGGGAGTTTATACTATCTGGTTGATTGTGCAATCCATCAAGGAGTTTGTTGTATGTCAGATTTCGGGTTCCAGGTCATGGTGATGTATGAATGAGAGAATATTGTCATTGGTGCTTTCATGTAACACATTCATTCTTCTCCCTTCCTGCAGATTAAGTATCTATGCACCCGCCACTATATTCTTTCAGTAGTGTTAGTGCCAGTAAATTGTCAGTAACTTTAGTGCCACTAGATTATGTCAATAGTGTTAATGACACTAGACTCTATCAATACTATTACTGCCACTAAATACTGTCAGCAGATTTAGTGCCAATAGACTGTCAGTAGCGTTAGTGCCACTAGAATGTCAGTAACTTTAGTGCCAGTACTGCCTGCTGAACGGCAATGAGATCGAATAGATGCGCGAGTAATTCCCACCTCGTTTCGAATTAATAATTGTACTGATTGTTTTTTCCGTGCAATTAAACAGACTGGCTTCGTTACAAATTAATAATTGTACTGAATCATGCCGTCACGTTAACTGATATTCACTAAATCACTATTGCATTTCAAATGTCCTCAGACGTTATACTTCTTCCAAAGGCGAAAAGCAGGCGTTGCCATTGCAGCAGTGGGGAACCTCTTGTATTCATTGTACCTGTAGCTATCTCTACGTTGTGTGTGTGTGTGTGTGTGTGTGTGTGTGTGTGTGTGACGGATTCAAGGACAATGACTGCTTAGCGTAGAGTTCCACTTCTTTAAGAATTATCTAACTTTGCACACGTGATCGAAGCGTTTCATTTGCAATAGTCCATTATTTTGACTACTATTGTATGTTACAGTCCGTATTCAAACGCACGCGTGCAAAACTGGGTGAGAGCTTTGTATGTTGCGCACAATTACATCAAGCGTTTCATTTGCAAATAGTCCATTTGAGTACTATTTATGTTACAGTCCGTATTCAAATGCAAAACTGGGTGCGAGCTTTACATGTTGCGCACAATTACGTCTAACGTTTCTTGAACGTATCTCAGAAGTGTTTAATCAGGCCACTAAAAAATTAGGCCATATTTGTTGTTTCTTATTACACTGCGTGCAAGGGTAACTTTCCAGTGTGATTCTTCTTAGAATTCTCAATTTTCAATCGCGGCGACTGACCCCAAAACGCGGGACACTTTGTGATCATGGGCAACTACAATGTGTGTCCTGCATAGCTTTAGAGGTCAACCTGTCAACAAAGCTATAATGAGTGCAGACATTTTTTGTGAGAAAAAATAACCTTGCACTGTTTGTAAGACATTTTTGTCAGTGCTGATGACCATTCAACTCGCCAACGGAGCTATTCAGAAAAATGCATCATACATGGAAAGATTCAGACTAAACTGTTCCACAATGTGTTGGGTTTCTTAAAATCACAAACTAGCCGGTGGTTGTGAAATTGTTCATAAATGTTTACACTTTCTTCACTTCCGTGACTTAAAGTCCTGCTCGAAATGCCACCTTTCAAGGGCGTGACGTTACTGCAAACACGTCTCTTTAAAACGTCACTTGTTGACTGCGTGCACAGCTGATAAATCTGGCCAATTTGAGCACCTACGTCCTGTGGGTCAACTGTCATTCCATTCGAGCTGCCTGCTGAACGCTACTCTGTTGCACTTGGCTACGAGGTCACGCATTACACGACAGTCAGTCAGGCGTGTGCACCAAAGGCGATGACGGTCGATGAGCGATGCACTACTTTGAAACATGCTACCTTGGAACCAAATGAAGATTTTTTGCTGAGGCTACTGAGTGCGGACGCGTTCATATTTTGTCGAACCGATGCAAAACGTTTACTGGATTCAAATTTGCTTGCCTTTCTTCTTTTTCCATTTCTTTTTCCTGTTCATTCTAAAACTTGTATTTACGTGCATTGTAACGGCGATATAAGAGCGCCAAAATCTTAATCAACTAGCACAACTTTGTAGTTAGATATAGATAGATATATAATTGTTAGATAGTATTTGTGTTCACTCATAATTCGTCAGCTTTGACTGTTTATTGTCAAGTCATCCACATATTAACTCATAATATACCACTATCTCAACATCCACATATTAACTCATAATATACCACTCATCCCAATCTGCACTTATTTGTCTATGCCACCTGTGGGCAGATCTACATAAAATAAAAGCTCATTTAGGGTCAGGTCAGTTCAGTTCAGTTCAGCTCTTCTTAACAAAGTGAGACGAATAAAATTACCAGTAACTATGATGTCTCTAAGATGACGTAGTGAGTCTGATCGGTATTTCGACACAAAACAAAGCATATTTCAAAAGAAAAGCATACGTGAAATGTCAGAAATCAACTTTCCAATTTCAGTGAAAAAGTTTTGTCCCCAACGTGTCTGCTGGAAAACGTTATTTCTCTCCAGATCTCCCACCTTGGACATCTGCAATAATTAATTGTATATCTCCTACTTACGAGCAAAATAAATTCAAAGATCGATAACTCTTTCATGTTCTTTCTACCTATTTAGCAAATAACGGTATGTTTTGTTCCCACGAGAGGGAGCATATCGTATATCTTTCCTGTCCGTGCTCCTCTGATCATTTGCATTAGGCATGATTTATTCCGAGATTGGTGCGCACTTGAAATGAAACGCGATAAATGCGGCCTTGGTCCCAACAATCGGCAAGCCAGTAGGAACCATCACGAACGGTGCTGGACGGGTGGTTAGTTGATTGTTTGCACTATTACTCACGAGCGCATTACTCATAATGGCACTGCTAAAGCACTTTGTAGAAATCGTGTCCAACTCTAGAATATTGCTATCAAAATCAGAGAGAGAGAGAGAGAGAGAGAGAGAGAGAGAGAGAGAGAGAAAGGAAATACCATCAATAATCTACAGTTTGCAGATGACGTGTATACAACAGATCATGTCGTTGTTTCTTGTGTCGAGGCAGTGTCCTACTGTCTGCCTCTCTTACACTCATTCTCTGTCACTCATATAAACTATTACTCTCAACTTTAATACACTCTCTGTCACTCATAAACTTTCACTCTCTCACAGTCTCACACACAAATGATTGCCTTATTATGTTAGAACCACACGCTTAATATACAGTGAGGTAAATCTAGACTTTAGAAGATCCGCCATTGATTACTTCATTATGTTAGAACCATATTTTTAATGTAGAGAGAAGTAAATCTAGAAGATTACGCCATTTACTGCCTCATTATGTTAGAGCCACATGCTCATTGTAGAGAGGTATATTTAGAAGATCATGCCATTTACTGCCTCCGTATACAGTCACGTGATCTCTATAATGCGCCACTAATCAAATCAGGTAGGAAAGTGTCATCTCTCTCCCGCTTCTCTCCTCTCATCTGTACCGTCTTGTACTCTGTTGTGCTATGTTTATTGTACTGTGTTGTGCTATGTTGCCTTGTATTGTGTTGGCTCTGCTGCCTTGTACTGTGTTTTGCTATGTTGTCTTGTGCTGTGTTTTGCTATGTTGTCTTGTACTGTGTTGTGCTATGTTGTCTTGTACTGTGTTTTGCTATGTTGTCTTGTACTGTGTTTTGCTATGTTGTCTTGTACTGTGTTGTGCTATGCTGTCTTTTGCTGTGTTCTGCTATGTTGTACTATATTTGTTGATTTAATAAATTTATTCTTATCGTTATTGACCTTCTTGCACATATTGATAACCATATATTGGAGAGACAGTGGAAGGACGGGGGCCTGGTAAATATAAATTAAAGATAGATTTATCTTCTCCTTTGGTAAGTTTACCCCTTACGGAAATATTGTGTGACAGTGAATATTTATCTTTAATGTTGTGGAAGTGAGAAAACGTTACAGCACCGGCATATTCGCCACATGAGAGAGATTTAATTCTATTAGTACCACCTCATGAGAGAGATTTAATTCTATTAGTACCACCACGTGAGAGAGATTTAATTCTATTAGTACCACCACGTGAGAGAGATTTAATTCTATTAGTACCACCTCGTGAGAGAGATTTAATTCTATTAGTACCACCACGTGAGAGAGATTTAATTCTATTAGTACCACCTCGTGAGAGAGATTTAATCCTATTAGTACCACCTTGTGAGAGAGATTTAATCCTATTAGTACCACCTTGTGAGAGAGATTTAATCCTATTAGTACCACCACGTGAGAGAGATTTAATTCTATTTGTACCACTACGTGAGAGAGATTTAATTCTATTAGTACCAATTCGGTAGCAAATGAACTGTTCACCATTTTCTCGCGTGTAGAATTTCCTGAAGAAATCTTTCTCGATAGAGGGAACTCAATTCAAGAAAAAGTTAATGAAAGAGATTAATCACCTCTTGAAAGTAAAACAGTTTAGAACTACTCCTTACCTCCCTTTATAGTTTAGTCGAAAATCTGAATGCTACTCTTACCTAGTCCTTGAGGAATATATGCGGGGAAAGACCACGTGATTGGGATATGTATTTGCCAGCACTTTTGTTTGCGTTGTGCGAAGTACCACAAGATTCGACTCATTTGTCGCCCTTTGAACACTTATACGGTAGGAATGTTAAGGGATCCATGTCTACATTACGAGAATATTAGACAGAGAGTGGGCTAGCACAATCCGTAAAAAGCACGTATCAACGCGTGATCGAACTTGCGAAGAGTATCGATACTTCTTGTCGGATATCGGCCGAGAATGTATGCGACAGTAAAGCTAGACAAGCACGTCTGGACAACCGTAAGATGACAGCGTGTAACACTGGAGTCGCCATGCCGGTATGCGGGTGTTGTTGTTACCATTGCACCGAAAAAAAATAATTAGATGCATCATGGCAAGGACCCTATGAAGTTGTCGAGAAGTTGAGTGGGTGCAAATTCCGAATTCAGATCGGATCTAAAGTGAAACTGTTTATACTAATCTGATGAAAGCGTATAAAGAACGCCCGGATAACAGGGTCGCTACTTTTGTAATAGAGGATGATGCTCTACCTCTGTACCTGATACCCAATCCATACCACGCCCAGGTTTAACAGACACTGAAACTGTTGATGACGTTATTTTAAATCCAGAACTCTCACACTCTGACGCTCAACGGTTATGGAGCGAGATAAAAGAAACTCGCGACGTTTTTAACGGGTAAACCCGGAAATCGCGACGTTTTTACCGATAAACCCGGAAATCGCGACGTTTTTACCGATAAACCCGGAAATCGCGACGTTTTTACCGATAAACCCGGAAAAACGAATCTGAGCAAATTGACGGTCGCACTAACGATCATAATCCGATCTCAAACCGTATGTTATGCTAAACGGGAAGCTGTAAAACAGGAAGTCGACTCTATGCTAGTCTTAGGTCTGATTGAGAAGGTGGCGTCCCCTTAGAGCTCTCCTATAGTCCTAGTTAAAATGAAGAATGGCATGCACCCATATCTGAATAAGTTGATTGTTTCTTCAGCTGAACTTTACGGCTCGGCTCAGAGGAGCAAAATATTTTTTTAAACTAGATTTGACAAAATGTTTCTGGCAAATTCCAGTCTTTAAGGCAGACAGGCTGAAATTAGCATTCAGTACACATGATGGCCAATATCAATGGTGGGTAATGCCGTTTGGCATTCTCACAGTGCGAGCTGTTTTCACTAAGATGATGAGATTGCTCATCGAACCCATGAGAGAGGATCCAGTCTAACTTCGTGGACACCATATTGGTGGCGTACCCAGACCCTGGAAGAACACGTCCTAGTGTTATGAAAGTTATTCCAGCAATTGAAGGAATGTAACCTTACTGCGCCCTTTAACTTTCAGAGCACATCTTGTATTGTTTGGATCTTTATATTTTAATATTTTAATATTTATGTCATGCTAAATTAATAGCGCTGTCTTGTGAGACACAACATCCATACAACGTGGTGAGCTCGTTAAATACTTGGACAATCCTCGCGCTTCTTACGGAATGAAATGTACGTCACAACATCCATACAACATGGTGAGCTCGTTAAATACTTGGACAATCCTCGCGCTTCTTACGGAATGAAATGTACGTCACAACATCCATACAAATACAATGCATTCTTGATAATTTGCATTTAATTGGCCTAAGACAAAAAGTCCATTTTAGGACGCTCGGCTACTGAGATATTTTATCGGATGTCACTCACACATCATGACACATTAAGACACAAGGAGATAATGCGAATACGTAACAGCTTATATCTGCTAATCTCGAAAATCATCAGTTAGTTGATTTTTTTTTAAAATATGCAATGCAAGCGTGTGAGTGCGATTGTGTATATGTATGCTGGGGTATTAGTGTGAGTATGCGTGTGCATTTGTGGGGTGTTTTTGCGTATGTACGCGCGTGAGAGTATCTATCCGTGTGTTTGTGGATGTGTTTAGTTGTGAATGGATTATTGGAAATAAGCAGCAAATAGTGACATCAAATGGACTTAGGACGAAGGGAGATGACTGGGCCTTGGGAACGACAAGCGGCAAAACTTGCAAATCAACAAAGATATTAACACAAAGAGAACTAGTGAGAATCGGAGAGTACTTGTTAACACTCTCAAATATAACCAGAGAGAAAATGATGTCACTTTCACATATCGTCAAACATTAAAATAAAGGGAGCTAATGCGGGTCAGAGGGACACTGATGTCAGTTTTACATACCATCAACAAGTTTTAAAGAAATGAGATAACGCGAGTTATAAAAGAATTGACGTCACTTTCACTTATCATTAAATACACTTTAAAAAAAAAAAAAGTTCCCTGGAACGCTAACAGACAGTGTGACTTAACAGCACTTTTGAATCAAATCCGTGAAGAACGAAGGCATGCGTAGTAATTATTTCCGGCTATTCTACCACCAGCGAACCCCCATACTTCTATCTACCCCTCTGTCCTGACGTTCACCTCGATATTATAATTTGTTCGTGCTACCTTTAAGCCTTTATCCGATTCAACAAATAAAGTAATACGTTCCGTTTCAGTTGTAATGTGATTAATTCATTGCAGGTCTACGATACTAATGGACTGGTTAGGATTTTGATCCACTTCTTTCTAGTAACGTTCAAAGCTTTTACATTGCAATACCTTCAATTGGTGTAAATAACAAGTCAAAGGGCTGTAGAATTAGGCTTTAATGGTGTTCTATAAAATCAATTGAGTTCATTGGGGAATCTATCTATCTATCTATCTATCTATCTATCTATCTATCTATCTATCTATCTATCTATCTATCTATCTATCTATCTATCTATCTATCTATCTATCTATCTATCTACCTATCTATCTATCTATTACTGTCTGTCTGTCTATATACAATTAAAATAGTCCGTCAGAAAAGTTAATCAAAATCCAAAATGTTGTTAATTTAACTATAAAAAAATTAAACTAATGAAAATAGAATGGGGAAAACAGCTATTGCCGAATCGGTTTAATTATAATAAATCTGATTCTAAGATCGGGATAATTAAGGCTGCTCCGGTTTTTTCTGTTAATCGCAGTCACATCAGTAGTGCAGAAGTAGCAGTCAGTGTTGGTTCCCTCCAAACCATAGGAATTCCAAACTTCAGACAACTTTTCTTACCCTTGGTCCAACGACGCAGATACTCGGTGCATGTCTTGCATACCATGTGTGGCGCCCACACTTTATCCTGGTCATCAAGTTTTAATCCAAAATAAGCATGGTAAGCACGCTTTATAAAACCTGTTACTGGATTCCTGTTAGGAACAACGGTGTATTCGCCACAGATGTAGCAAAATACATCTGGTTTTTTAGGTAATGGAAGCTTTATCAACACACCAGTTGTCTAATCAACAACTTCTGTATGAACGTCGAAATCTATGGTGACGTTCTACGCACGTCAGAATCTTCTGATCCAGCAAACATCAGAATTCTACACACCATATAACAACAAAATGTAAACTGACTTACGTTTATTACCAAAATAAACATAAAAATCTACGCTGACTTACTATTATGACTAACATAGACATGATAATCTACACTGACGTACATCACGTACGTCCAAATTATAAACATCTACTTTATACCACGATGTCCTACGTGGACATTAAAATCTAAACTGACGTCACACGTACACATCAAAATCTATAATGGCATCTCACAATAACAGCAAAATATATGATGACTTCTCACACTATTATCAAAATCTATAATGGCGTAAAACTCTAAAATCAAAATTTATAATGACGTTTCAAATGGATAATACAGTCTCTAATGACGTCTCATACAAACATCGTAACCTCTAATGACGTCTCACACAAATATCGTAACCTATAATGACGTCTCAGAGTGACATTATAATCTCTAAAGACGTCTGACATAAATATTAAAATTTACAGTGACACCACTAGTAAACCTCAAAATTTACAATAAACCTCAAAATAATATTGTGATGTCATAAATAAAAATCAAAACCTATAGTGTCGCACAACAAAACATTATAATCTATAGAGACTTCTACATAAAAATCAAAATCTATAATGCTGTCTCGTGTAAGCATCACAAATACCCCAATCTTTAATGGCGTCCAGTATAACAACAAAATTCTATGATGATGTTCCAGAGCAGCAGGAAAGACATTTAATAATCATATGACGTGGTACTTTAATATAAATCCCTGTTTAAAAAAGAAACCCTGGAACTATAGTTAAATCGCCTATGAATCATAAACATATTGTGACGTCGTCAATAAACGCAATAACTCTACAGTAAAATAAAATCGGTACTATTGCATATCGCACTTCTCTTGTGATATGACGGATAAATCTAAAAAATATTATATATCGGCTTAAAACTCTAAGTGACGTCGAACATGGATATAAAATATTTCTAAAATGATTTGGCGTAAAACATGAAAAGTCTTTAGTGACGTAGAAATAAAAGTGTCTATAGTAGTGCTGTCCTTAATGATATCACCCCACACTTAATAAATGTCTATAATATTGCTGCCCACAAAACTCTTACAACTCTATAGTAACGTCACACTTTAACAAATGTCTGTAGGAATGCTGCCCACAAAACTCTTAAACCTCTATAGTAACGTCACACTTAATGAATGTTTATAACATTGCAGCCCACAAAACTCTTAAAACTCTATAGCAACGTCACACTTTAACAAATGTCTATATAATGCTACCCACAAAACTTTAAAAACTCTATAGCAACGTCACTCTTAATAAATGTCTATATAATGCTGCCCACAAAACTCTATTATAACGTCACTTTTCATAAATCTCTATACAATGCTTCCCACATAATTCTATGGTCATGTCACACTTAATAAATGCAGAGTGCCGGTCCACACAAACATATTCAAGAAGATAATGAAGTTGTCCCCAAACTAAAACTCTACCGATATCAGACACGAAGTGTAAAAGCTCTATAGCGATGTTAACATATAATCTCGACAGGGAAATTTCATCTCAACTGAAAAATAAACAGTGACGCTGCATATGAACTTAACACAGACTTAAAATGTAAACCTCTAAAATGACCATTCCCAAGAGAGGATTTGGTTGTGCATTCTACATGTCAATATCAGGATTTGGTTGTGCATTCTACATATCAATATCAGGATTTGGTTGTGCATTCTACATGTCAATATTAGGATTTGGTTGTGCATTCTACATGTCAATTTCAGGATTTGGTTGTGCATTCTACATGCCAATATCAGGATTTGGTTGTGCATTCTACATGTCAATATCAGGATTTGGTTGTGCATTCTACATGTCAATATTAGGATTTGGTTGTGCATTCTACATGTCAATTTCAGGATTTGGTTGTGCATTCTACATGCCAATATCAGGATTTGGTTGTGCATTCTACATGTCAATATCAGGATTTGGTTGTGCATTCTACATGTCAATATCAGGATTTGGTTGTGCATTCTACATGTCAATATCAGGATTTGGTTGTGCATTCTACAAGTCAATATCAGGATTTCCGTGTGCATTCTACATGTCAATATCAGGATTTGGTTGTGCATTCTACATGTCAATATCAGGATTTGGTTGTGCATTCTACATGTCAATATCAGGATTTGGTTGTGCATTCTACATGTCAATATCAGGATTTGGTTGTGCATTCTACATGTCAATATCAAGATTTCCGTGTGCATTCTACATGTCAATATCAGGATTTGGTTGTGCATTCTACATGTCAATATCAGGATTTGGTTGTGCATTCTACATGTCAATATCAGGATTTGGTTGTGCATTCTACATGTCAATATCAGGATTTGGTTGTGCATTCTACATGTCAATATCAGGATTTGGTTGTGCATTCTACATGTCAATATCAGGATTTGGTTGTGCATTCTACATGTCAATATCAGGATTTGGTTGTGCATTCTACAAGTCAATATCAGGATTTGGTTGTGCATTCTACATGTCAATATCAGGATTTGGTTGTGCATTCTACAAGTCAATATCAGGATTTCCGTGATGGAAACACGAACGAATTCCACGTGTGACGCTTGCGTCCTTCAGTCATCAATTTCTCATCTTCAAGCGAGCCGTCGTCTCTCAGTAATTGAACGTCAATTGTGCACATTTCATGATCCGTTACGATGTGTATGTATACATGTGTACGCTTCAGTACTTCGTGTTGCTGCAGCTTTCTCCCTCCTTTCAGTCCCCGTGTAATTAATGTTCTCCTTCTACTTCATGTCCAGTCATGTCTAACGGTTTCTAAACGTGTTTTGCAATTGTCTTTTATAACAAGGCTGCTTGTGTCGATGGGCACCGAACTGACAAGTAACAAAATAACTTTGTTTTATAAACATCCCAACTGACTCCTCAGCCACCCACCCCCATTTATTCGTCCAACAAGCACATATCCCTTTGCAACAAAACTGGCATTAAGCTGCTCTCAGCACACACTTCCGCTAATTGCCAAAATGTAAGAAAACAACTGAAGAAAAATCGAAACGCCGGTTTCTAGTTTTGCGTTGTCTGCATTTTGGAAATTAATTAATTAGTAAAATTTCTCTTAGGAAATAATAAGCCACGTCCTTTCAACGATGTTTGAGTCCTACCTAATGTCACAGAAATGGAAAGGACAGATCACTCTTTATAGAAGAGAGTTCTTTCCCCTGAAAGGCACGACGATCTGTTTGGTATTTTGTTTTCAGTAGTGAGTCGATGAAGCATAACTCTCATCGCGAAAGAGTTAGTTCCTCTTTAGATTTCAAAACGAAGTCGCAAACGTAACAGAAACTCAGTTTTAATTTATTTATAATTTGCCTCAAAGAATTAGAAATAAATGTAAATGAAGATTTTGCAAGAGTAGTTTACTATTGAAAAGAAATCTATATGTATTCTAAATGCTTTGGGACTTCATTACTAGTCATACTCTCATCGTTAATGAAAGGAAATATCTGTCCATCGTTTTATTTTATTACCCCCATCAACCAATGTTCGACAGTTTAACGCATTCATGCGCGGGAGAATGCAATAAAACAAATATCAAGCGCATGCTCTAGTCTTTCACAAGTCAGAGAACTTGCTGTTATTGTTAATATTTTGACTCCTTATAACACACCCACAGTGACATTACTGTGTAACGTTGGCTCCTACTAACACCTACAGTGGCATGTTGGCTACTATTAACACGTTGGCTCCTACTAACACCCGAAGTGGCGTTGGCTACTGTTAACACATTGGCTCCTAACAACATTCACGAGCTACATCCTGGCTCTTTTAACACATTGGCTCCTAAAACATCCGTGAGTGACATTCTGGCTACTGTTAACACATTGGCTCCTAACAACATCCATGAATGACATTCTGGCTATTGTTAACATATTGGCTCCTAACAACAGCCATGAATGACAGTTTTGTTAATGTGGAGGCAGCACGCAAACTCATTTGCCATCAGCCGACTCATACGTTCATTACCAACAGAACATTTTACCCGGTATTATAAAGCTGCCTAGATGCACAGCACGCGACTTCCTTTTCTTCAAGGGGCAGAAATTTGTCACCGTGAGCGTTGATTACTTTTGGGCTTTGCAGTTTATTCTAGAGAGTAATCATCTGACAAAAGTGTTTGCAAAGAGTGTGTATCCTCTAACGTCTCGCGGCTTTATACAGTTTTTAACTTCATTCGTTGTTGTTTATCGGCACCTTTCATTGGCTAGATTATTTGACTGCATTCATTTTGTCAATCCTTTGTCGACATTCATTGAGCAATTTAATTGTCCGCCATATCTGAGTGGTAATTGGTTTCATTAAGTGCCTATATTAATCGACTGAGTTCGTTAGTTTCATTTACTGGCTGCATTCAATAGATACAGTAATTGAATGCATTCAGTGTTTGTGTTAACTGACTGCATTCAGTGGTTATGATAACTGACTGCGTTCAATGGTTGTAAACTTGCTTCATCCACTGGCAGTTAATTGATCGATTCAATTGCTATAAGAGACCTCTTTCATTCATTTTGTTAATTGGCTACATTCATTAGAAGCATTTTTACGGTATGTGCTGGCTGCGCATAATGTCCGCGTTCAGTAGGTCTATTAAAAAGCTGGGTTATTTTTTAAAATTTTTTCTGAGAAAACGTTTTGGAAAAAAGTCGTCTGTCATCGCCACAAACTAGTTAAGTAAGAAACGTTGACTTGATGAAATAAGCTTAAAATATACTGAGGCCGACCGGCCCTGTGGACAACTAAAGAAGCGAAGCTAAGAAAATTTTTAAAAAGTTTAAATTATTGAAAGAAAGCTGAGACAGCACTAGGGAAACTCACGTGTGAGCGCTTGTTGGTTTTTCTTTCCTTGTGGAGGGATCCGTTTGCAGCGTTCTTTCTGAGAATATTTACGCTCTGGAGTTTCTAGATAAATACTAAAATAGGCCAAGAATAGTTGACACGTAAACAGCCATGCATATATATATAATAGCACAGAAATCTAACCAATTTGTGTCCTAGTTCCTCACTCTAGTGGGAAAAACTTATCAATGCTCTTTGAAGTAATAGATCCACTTTCTCACGAGCAACACTGTTAATCCTTATTTTTTCGTCTTTATATTCGGACAAGAAAGCTTCAGCCACAACTAGGTATTTTTAAAAAAAACATTGTATAGTTTTGTTTCCAAATGAATAAAGCAAAACATCCTTTGGGAAATGCAATTTATACGTTTTCTTTCAAAATAAACCTTCACGTTTTCCTTCAAACTGAAATTCTGCACACACGCTTTTCACATCACAGAAATTCTACACGCACACACTTTCCACAAATTTGAAATTGTTCACCGACACGCACGCACGCACACGCACACGCGCGCGCGCACACACACACACACACACACACACACACACACACACACACACACACACACACACACACACACACACACACACACACACACCCCTTTCCATAAAACTGAAATTCTAAACTCACACAGACAAGCTTTACACAACGCAGAAATTCTAAACACACATATATACACAGTTTCTCCCAAAGCTGAAATTCATACTCACACTTTCCGTATGTCACGTGGTCCAGGTCATGCTTATTACATATCAGTAGACACTGGACAATCATGTCGCTGAGTGTGGATAGACCACCCTGTCTACATTTCATCAAATACCGGACAAAACTCTCTCCTATTATCAAATGCTGATCAACATGTCATCAAATACCGCAGAACACATATACAGGATATCAATGCTCCGTTCTCAGCAGATAATGAATATAATAATCTCAATACTGAACATTGCTGTCCTCATATTCTCGTACACTGCTACGTGATAATAAATGGCGGACCATAATTTAACTGTGGACATCACTTTCCAAATGACGACTAAATTGGACAATCTGTCCACATGACGAGAAAATTGGACAATCTGTCTACATGACGACAAAATTGGACAATACTCTCTTCATAACAATAAAATTGGATAAGACTGTCTACGTAACGGCAAAATTGAACGTGACAAGAAAATTGGACATGATGAAAAAATTGTACATGACTCCAAAATTGGAATGGACTGGCTACATGATCGAAGTAGATAACATTGTGCATATGACGACAAAATTGGAATGGACTGTCTACATGACGACAAAATTGGATAAGACTTTCTACATGATCAAAGTAGATAACATTGTGCATATGACGACAAAATTGGACACAGACGAGTAGTAATATTCTTATTAGTTTTGACATTTCCATACTTATCTATCATTACAATGTGGACATTCATTACGTCAAATCTTTCGCCAAGGTCACTTTAATTTAAACAGTGATTAAGGAAGAAATAATTGATTTTCTATTGAGATACAAGTCATCTGCACAATTTACAGACCTCTGTCGAACTGCTCTAGTAATATGTTTTCAACCGCTTTCATTCAATAAGGCTTATTTCATTTATTATTGCAGAAAATTCTGTTTAACTTGATATTTCAGAAAATTTTATATCATTTAATGTTTCAGAAATGCTCATGCCATAATATAGGTTAAAAAAAGATTTCTTTCATTTCATATCTCAGAAAGGACTATTTCATTTTAATAGTCGAAGCTGAAAAATAAACCCAGCTTTTGTCTAAGGAAAGTGACTCCTTGTTTTAACTAAATCCTTGCCCATCATTTTGATGAACAGATTCCAACTTCATCACTGTGACACTTGTAGGGCGACCGTGCACCACTTGATGATGTCCACAGTTCTTCCTCTATCACTTTTCTAGACTTGTACTTGTGTGTGGTGTGTGTGTGTGTGCATGTGAAAGAGAGAAAGAGAGAGAGAGAGTTACTGTCGACGTCTATTATTATGCAACTGAAATAAGGCAACAAAAGAAAGAAAGAAAGAAAGAAAGAAAGAAAGAAAACTCAACATAAATAAAAACAAAAAGAAACAACAATGAAAGAATTTCGAAATAAACTCCAGCGAAAGACAAAGGAATGGCCGAAATTTAAAAAGAAATAAGTGAAAAGAAAGAATAAAGGAAGAAAGAAATTAAAAAGAAAGAAAGAGAGAAAGAAGAAATAATTAAAGATTACAGAACGTAAATATGTAAAGGTTAACGGAAGAAGAAAAGTGGGAAAAGAAGGCAACAACGACAACAACAGAAAAGAACAAAAGAAAGAAAGAAAACAAAAGAATGAAAAAAAGGCAAAGAAAGTAAGAAAGAAGTAAATAAACAAACAAGGAAAGAGAAATATTACAAAGAAAGAAAATTAAAAGAAGGAAAGAATTAAAGTACAGAAACAATGAATAAAGACCCAAACTCTTTCAGCAACAGTACAAATAAGACAGAGAAAAGAACTTCTCTCTCTTAAAAAAAAAACAAAAAAACCCCCCAGAAATGCTTTGTAGCGTTATCAGTTCAGGTGAATCAGGACTATTTGCTGGTAGCATCTCATCGTTTCCTTATGAACATAAACGATATGGATTCGCTTACACTAGTTTTTGATACTGTAATATATTACTTAATTTCATGCGAGTCCTTTCCTCAGTAGTTTCATATTTTAGGAGCTCATTTCAGTGACCTGAGGATTTTCCTCTTATTTTAAACATTATGAGTTCAGTTGATACGGGGTCCTTTTCTGTCGCATTTAAATAATGATGTAGGAATTCAGTTGATACGGGGCCCTTTTCTGTCGCATTTAAATAATGATGTATGAGTTCAGTTGATACGGGGCCCTTTTCTGTCGTTTTTACATTATGACGTGTGAATTCAGTTGATGGGTCCTTTTTTTCTTGCTTTTATATTATGATGTATGAGTTCAGTTGATATTGGGTCCTTTTTTTCTCGTTTTTTATTATCATGATGTATGAGTTCAGTTGATATATTGCCCTTATCTCTCGCTTTTACATTATGATTATTGAGTTCTCTTGGTACGTGGCTCTTTTCACTCGCCTTTAAATAATGATGTATGAGTTCAGTTGATATGGTGCCTTCATCTCTCGCTTTTACATTATGATATATGTTCAGTTGAACTGGAACCTTTATCTTTCGCTTTTACATTATGATGTATGAGTTCAGTTGATTTGGGGTCCTTTTCGCCTTGCGTTATGTATTTGTTCAGTGATATAAAAGCCACTTTCTTTAAAAGTCCACATTTGACGGCATTGGTTCAGTCATTCTGGGTCCTGTTCACTTAACGTTTACATTTTGTAATATCATTTTAGTCTGGGTCCTATTCTTTTAGTGTCCATTTTTTTATTGTCATTTCAGTCAGTCTGGGTCCTATTCCTTTAGTGTCCAATTTTTATTATGTCATTTCAGTCAGCCTGGGTCCTATTCCTTTAGTGTCCAATTTTTATTATGTCATTTCAGTCAGCCTGGGTCCTATTCCTTTAGTGTCCAATTTTTATTATGTCATTTCAGTCAGCCTGGGTCCTATTCCTTTAGTGTCCAATTTTTATTATGTCATTTCAGTCAGCCTGGGTCCTTTTCTTTGAGTGTCCACAATTGATGACGCCATTTCAGTCTATGTGGATTCTGCTCTCTCTGAAGATCCCTATTTTACAACATTAATTCAGTTGGTCTGGTTATTCTCCTCACTGTGGTTTCACATTTAACGATATTAATTTAGTTGATCCGGTTATTCTCTTCACTGTGGTTTCACATTTAACGATATTAATTCAGTTGATCTGGTTATTCTCTTCACTGTGGTTTCACATTTAACGATCTTAATTCAGTTGATCAAGAGTAATGTTTTCACTTGTTTTACATTCATTTTACAATATTTCATTCAGTCAATCTGGGGTCCTAATTTTAAAATATTTACTTAAGTTCATCTGGAAACAATTTTTCAAGATCCACATTTACAACATTAAATGAAGTTTGCTTAGTTTTCTTTTCTCTTAATATTTATTGTATGAGTTCACTTGATTTCGATCAATTTTCTTCATCGTTTCTGCAAAGTTTAAGATAAATGTTCATTTGACCTGTGCCCTTTCATCTTAAGGTCTCATGTCACAAAGCCAATTCAGTCCCTTATTGATCTTGTACAAGAGTCATTGGTTCATTCAATTCAGTCCAACTGGGATTTTTTCTTTTCAAGTCCACATTTTGCAATTTTGGTGAGTCCAACTGAAGTCTTTTTAACGTTCACATTTTATTACATTCATTCAGCTCAACTTTCAAAAATGCACAAAATTAGTTTAGTCCAACTGTCCATATTTTACGATATTCGTTCAGTCCAAATGTTCACACTTTACGATATTCGTTCAGTCCAAATGTTCACACTTTACGATATTCGTTCAGTCCAAATGTTCACACTTTACGATATTCGTTCAGTCCAAATGTTCACACTTTACGATATTCGTTCAGTCGATCATGCAGCTCAGATTGATTATATTATTTGATCGATTATTCATGGTTTTATATCCTGGTATTACGTCCCAGAGTTTATGACATCAAGTTTGTCCACATCAATCTAGGACTTACATGCTCCACTTTCCATAAAAACTACAGTCTACATGTCTACCTTTCATTTTCTATTCATTCCACAGTTCACAATGTCATGTTAAGCATTCCAAATTTACAGTACAGTACCATCTGAAGCATTGCAAACTGACAGTATATTACTATTTTAAACATTGCAAACTGACAGTATATTATCAGTTGAAGCTTTGCAAATTTTGAGTACAATTAACACTTGGAGCATTCCAAATTTACAGTACATTACCATTTTAAGAATCGCAAACTGACAGTACCTTACCACTTTTAGCATTGCAAACTGACAGTACATTACCATTTTAAGAATCGCAAACTGACAGTACATTACCACTTTAAGCATTGCATACTTGTTGCAGCATAGTACCAGTCTCATTGTTCTATATTTACAGTATATATCACTTTAAGGGTTCCACATTTACAGTACCACTTAGCCATGTACGTTTACAGTACAAAACGACTTTAAGCGTTGCACAGTTACAGCACAGTCCCACTTTAAGTTTGCATATTTACAGTAGAATACCATTTAAAGCGTTGCACATTTACAGCAGAGTACCGCTTTAAGCGTTCCACATTTACAATACCGGGCCAATTCCCGCATGTTCCACTTTCTCCAGCGCACGTAAACTGTGACGCACAGTGTGCTTGCTACTGCATGGTCGATTGGATTGGTTCTGACATTATTCATTTATACCAGAAAGGCATGCACGTGTTATCTGCAAAAATTGTGATGATGGCTGGAAATTATTGGCAGATTGCGCCATCGGTCGATTTATGTTTAGGAAGTGTGTGTTAGATTAAGTGAGCTGGAGAGGTTAAAGCTAAGCTAGTGGAGATTACAAGTGTGTATGTGTGTGCGTGCGTATGTGCGTGTATATGTGCGCGCGCGTGTGTGCATGTCTGTGCGTGTGTGCGTGAGAGATGTCAATTCATTTATTATTCAACTATCTAGTTGAAATAAGACAGACCGACGTCTATTACTTAAGAAAATACATATTTTTCGTATATTTTTTGTTACTTCAATCTGATTGACATGCTGTACATGAAGGATCAAGATATTGACATCTATGGTGACGGCTAGTGCCGGCTCTGAGCAAATGGGTGTTGTTGGTGGTGTTTCATGGTGTGTCCTTAATGCAGCTTTTGGCGGATGCTATTCCTTAAGATGTTGTGTTGTTGATGGCGGTGCTGAAGGCCGTACGGATGGGAACGAATTTGAGTTACGTGGCCGTCTGCGCACGATCGATTTTTAGTGGCAATAGGTTCGTTTGCTTTGGAAATTATTGATGTAATGATGATAAGGTTATGTCTCCTGCTGTAATGCAATAGACAGATAGAACTGCTTCTGGTATTTCAGGTAACATGTAAATTTTATAGAGCAGATGGAATTAATGCTAAAATGTTAATAAATGTGGGAGACGGAGAAGTAATATAGTAGTTATGGTGGTGTTGTTAAAAGTGGTGTTGGTAGTAGGGAGAGTGGTAGAAGGAGCCTTGACGGTGTGAAAGAGTTTTAGTAGCAGTATTAAAAATAGTAGTAATTGTAGTACTAGAGTTTAGTCATGAATTTTGTTATCTAGAAGTTCTTTGGTTGCGGTGCTTGATTTCAGAATCCTATCCGGATTGTGGAGGGTCAAGGTCATAATGAAGGCGTGGGCAATACTGGTTAAATATAGTTTTCTGAAGTGAGGGCATTAACAGCTGAGGTTCGCTGGCGTTCTATTCAGACTCTGTTCTATTCAGGTACTGTTCCGTTCAGGCTCTGTTCCAATCAAGCACTGACCCATACATGCCCTGTTCTATTTCGGGCTCTGTTCCAATCAAGCTCTATACCAGTCAGGCACTGACCCATTCAGGCCCTGTTCTATTTCGGGCTCTGGACCAATCAGGCACTGACCCATTCGGGTTGATTTCCTCTCTTCCTGTATGAATGGTATCTTGTACAATTTCTGCTTTGATTTCTAGCATCCTGGTAGCCTTGAAAACAATGAGTGCGTTGGTTCTTGCGATACCTCTCATTTGAGGCAGCAACGTTGACGACTAACGTGATATTTGTGCACTTGTGGTTGACAGTCTTTGAGAGTCCGTTTGTATCATTGAACGACTTCCAGCAGATTTCCTTGGTTTCAGGGACTCCTTTTGGCTGGAGTATGCATGCTTTCCTTCATATGATATGCTTCTGTTCTTTATAAGGTTATCTACATAATAATTGTACCAGCTATTTTTATAATTGTCATCGTTGTAGTATGTGTCTCGCTTCTCATTAAATAATAGTTTAAATGAAACATCCTGAGACAAATTTAAGTGTACTTTCATGTTACCCGAGTTGAATGTACTCAAAGAGAGTTCAAAGAGATATTGCATTCGTGTTGTATGATTTAATACATTTTCACGACTTCTTATATTTAAATAGAGACAAGTGAACGACTTGCGTTTCGAGGCTGCAAGCGATAAACTTCCTAGATTATCTTAAATTCACCTATATTTGGTAGATTGTTTTGCACTCACCAGAATTTTGCTCGACTGTCTGTGCGCTACCACTGTTCTTGCTAGACTGGTTTGCGCACAGCAGTACTTTCCGCTTGACTGTCTGCAAGCATCACAATTTTTGCAAGACTGTTTTGCGCACACCAGTATTTTCAGCTTGACTGTTTGCAAGCATCACAATTTTTGCCAGACTGTTTTGCGTACACCAATACTCTTGCTAGCTTGTCTTGCAAGAACCAGTAATCTTGCTAGAGTGTCTTGCAAACCACACATATTCTTGTTAGATCGTCTTGCACACACAAGTGTTTCTCTTGTCTTGCACACTAATATTCTTACAGGTGGATAATACGCTTTAGAATACAAAAGAGTGCTTACTCTGATTTTCAAACGATAATGACTTCAGATATCAACAATACTGAAATAGAAATACGAACATTAATGACTTCAAATATCAACAATACTGAAATAGAAATACGAACATTAATGACTTCAGATATCAACAATACTGAAATAGAAATACGAACATTAATGACTTCAAACATCAACAATACTGAAATAGAAATACGAACATTAATGACTTCAAATATCAACAATACTGAAATAGAAATACGAACATTAATGACTTCAAACATCAACAATACTGAAATAGAAATACGAACATTAATGACTTCAAATATCAACAATACTGAAATAGAAATACGAACATTAATGACTTCAAATATCAACAATACTGAAATAGAAATACGAACATTAATGACTTCAAATATCAACAATACTGAAAGAGAAATACGAACATTAATGACTTCAAATATCAACAATACTGAAATAGAAATACGAGCATTAATGACTTCAGATAGTCAATAATGATTTGGAATATAAACAATATTATCTGAAATACAAACCAAAATAATTTAAAATACAACCAATAAAGATTTGAAATGTAATCTTTAGTGACGAGAAATGCAAACTATAATGATTTGAAATGCAATCAATAAAAATTTGAAATGCAATAAATGAAGACTTGAAATGCAATCAATAATGACCTGAAATGCAATCAATAATGACTTGAAATGCAATCAATAAAAATTTGAAATGCAAAAAATGAAGACTTGAAATGCAATCAATAATGACTTGAAATGCAATCAATAATGACTTGACATGCAATCAATAATGACTTGACATGCAATCAATACTGGCTTGAAATTCTATCAATAATGATTACTTGAAATGCAAACAATAATGACTAGAAATTCAATCAATAATGACTTTGAAATGCAAAACCTTTGCTTTAAAAAACAGATCACGTCTCGTGCACGTTGTCTTGACGTGTGTAAAGACCTCTTTCCAATGCGCACAGCGCCACCTGGTGAGATTGAAGAAAACTCTTTGATCGAGATGCTAATTAATTCCAGAGAGCATTGCCTGGATTAATCTGTTTCCTCCCCCCTCCCCCTACGAAACTCGACTGTGCGTAGAGAACATTTTTACATGTCTAATCTAAAAATGTTATTATTTTCTTTTTAATAGACTCGTGCGATTTTACAGGTGAGACTTACGCTGTGAACGCTATCCACAATGGTGTTATTAGTTTGGTATCATTTTTCAATGCGACCACGGTGACTATGATACAAAGATAACGATACACGCACCACGTGACATGCCCTCGAGATTCTTCCCTGTAACAGTTTCTTTAAGTTTTCACACTGACAGCTATGCAACAAGGGATCTCAAATGGGTCTGGATGTTGGTTAATCGCAAATTACTCATTAATTCTTAATTAAGCAACTGTCAATGTGTTGCACCGTGTCGCGTTATAGAACATTGGAGCTGATATAAATATCACACATACACACACGCACGCGCGCGCACACACACACACACACACACACACACACACACACACACACACACACACACACACGCGCGCGCGCGCGCGCATATTGAACTAACCCATGGTTGTAGCGCGTAGCGCGCTTGAAAAATGATCCTGATGACGTGTCAGTTGTTGGTGGCCTTCTAATTGTTGGAGACCTGGTTTCTAGTGTTAAAGACATAGTGATGGAGACATGGATTCTAGCGTTGAAGACAAAATGATGGAGACATGGATTCTAGCGTTGAAGACATAGTGATGGAGACATGGATTATAATGTTGAAGACATAGTTTCCTGCGTGGATACTGTAAGGATTGAAATGTCAAGAAACAAAAACAAACAAGTCAGGCAAAATACTTGGATGTAATTATATACTGTAAGGATTGAAATGTCAAGAAACAAAGACAAACAAGTCAGGCAAAATGCTTGGATATAATTATATACCAGCATGTATTGCCCGACCCGTTCAGGACTGCCTAGTGTAGGGCGTGGGTTTAGTTTCCTCTTGCTGGTGCAAAGATTGCCTAATTCTGTCTTAGTGGATACAAGCATTGCAGAGCTCTTGAAGGGAGATGGTTTTTCTCATAGGGACGTTCTTTTCTCATAGGGACACGTTCATTCCTCATACAGACAAGTTTCTTTCCTCACATGAACACACTTTGTGCAACATCATATATAATCGAACCTGAAGGACATGCGCAGTGCACATCAGTAAGCATATTTTCTTTGTTAAATAGTCAGCCATAGACAAAATCTTTCGTCTTAGCCAAAAGCATAGGACAGACTTACCATTTCTTTTGGAATAAACACTTTCTTTAAAGTAAAAACATCGCGTAATTAAGACATAATTTTTGAGACAAATTCTGGCCTCAACAACATAAGATTACACGATAACAGAACATCCGTTCTTCTTTTTGCAGACAGTTCTTTCTTGACCAAGCAGACATTGCACAATCAAATATATCAGATCCAGAAGGATACACACACACACACACACAAATTGCACAATTAAATATATTAGATCCAGAAAGGTACACAAACAAACACACACACACACAAATTGCACAATCAAATATATTAGATCGAAAAGGACACATGAAATGCACAATTTGGATGAGTCTAATACATTTTTACATATCGAGTTTGCATGAAATATACATATGCACCTTTTGTACTTGACAGGTTATCGCTGTATAGTTCAGTCAGACCTTGTTCACGTAGACAAACGTCATGAAGGCAACATTTCACAATTCAATAAACAAATGCGCCCCTCCCCCCCAAAAAAAAAAATAAAAACAGAAAACAAAAATAATAAAAATGTAAATAAATAAAATAAATAAAATTAAAATAAATAAATAAAATAAAATAGAGAGAATGCGGTTTTAGTTTCGCTTCACTGATGCAAATTTATGACAAAAAACCCCACTATTTTTTATTTTGCGACGTAAAGCAGCCTCTAGGTAATTTGCTATATTCCTGGGTGTTCCCGACCACAACTTCTTTGTATTTCTTCGTGAGAATTTAAAAAGAAAAGTATATCTTGTAAAAAAAAAAAAACTATTTGAAATTCAATTTAGAAAAGCTTAAATTCCAGTATCTATCAAAGTTCCCTTGTCATTCTCTTGTAGTGGGGCACGAAGAAAGAAATGAAGCGGAGAACTTCCCGTCTTCCCTGTCGGCTCCGCTCCCAATCAGCCCCAAATCTTCGGTAACGCTGCTCTCTTGTAACAAATTGGCAAAATTGCTTGGCGATACTGAGTCAAAAACTGGAAGCAGGGTCCACGTCATTACACGCTGTCAGCACTTCCCGGGATTTCATTCAAAAGTAATTTCTTTCATGGACAAGAAGTCAATACATATCTCTTTCTCTATTCTAGATAAACCGCTCCTCTTTTAATCAATGCCAGTGATTCTGCTCCACGAATTTAGACGAGAGGATCACAGTGCAACAATTATGCCTCTACGTAGGGGAGTCTTGAAAAGTACCCCAGGCACAAGGTAATACTGGTTTTGCATGCAATGTACCCGGTGTAGTCTATATCTGCAGTGACACGCGATTCACGATCAGAGTAAGATAATTATTTTAATAATTATGTCAAACTAACATGCATAGACACTGACGTCAGACTAGCGAACACGAAAGCTATGTCAGACTAGTGTGCAAGAAGAATGATGTCAGACTAGTGTGCAAGAAGAATGATGTCAGACTAGTGTGCAAGAAAAAGGATGCCAGATTAGTGTTCAAGAAAAAGGATGTCAGACTAGTGTGCATGGAGAATGATGTCAGACTAGTGTGCAAGAAAAATGATGTCAGACTAGTGTGCAAGGAGAATGATGTCAGACTAGTGTGCAAGAAAAATGATGTCAGACTAGTGTGCAAGAAAAAGGATGCCAGACTAGTGTGCATGGAGAATGATGTCAGACTAGTGTGCAAGAAAAATGATGTCAGACTAGTGTGCAAGAAAAAGGATGCCAGACTAGTGTGCATGGAGAATGATGTCAGACTAGTGTGCAAGAAAAAGGATGTCAGACTAGTATCCAAGAAAAAGGATGTCAGACTAGTGTGCATGGAGAATGATGTCAGACTAGTGTGCAAGAAAAATTATGTCAGACTAGTGTGGATGGAGAATGATGTCAGACTAGTGTGCAAGAAAAATTATGTCAGACTAGTGTACATGGAGACTAAAGTGATGAACATGGGTAGCAAAAATAAAATGTGCAAATAAAATTAAATGAACAACCAGAATTGCGTGAGATGTGCAAAGTTGAATGGTTTTGATATGAACAAGTATAATGACTTGAGATATGTAAACACAATTTGTGATGTATGCAAATACAGTGGTTTGAAGGCCGAAGACGTGAGATGTACAAGTTATTGTTGTATATACACGTAAAATGATGTGTGTTACTGCAACTAGAATAACGTGAGACACATAATAATGTCATGAAATAAGCAACTAGAATAACGTGAGACACATAATAATGCCATGAAATAAGCAACTAGAATAACGTAAGACACATAGTAATGTCATGAAATGAGCAACTAGAAAGAGTGCGTGAGAGTAAATATTTGTCTTTAATGTTGTGGAAGAGAGAAAACATTTACCGTGCCTGCATATCCGCCAAGTGAGAGAGACGAGTGGTGTCTGCTGGAGCATTATTAATAACATAAATTAAGATTATCATCACTTGTAATTAGATATGGAGTATTAATTAATTAATAATAATCAAATCCATTAACTATGTGGCATTGGCGTTAATGAAACATTATTATAAAGATAAAAGATTTAAGAAATAGAAAAATATCCTCTTTATCTCATTTGGTGAAGAAATATTCTTAATACCTCATTTGGTGGAAATAATATGAGAGAGCATGAGATTGATAACAGACGAGATAGTGATCCTGTGTTTGCACAGTTTAGATCAAGACAACTAATCTGTGCGTGTGTGTGTGTGTGTGTGTGTGTGTGTGTGTGTGTGTGTGTGAGAGAGAGAGAGAGAGAGAGAGAGAGAGAGAGAGAGAGAGAGAGAGAACAAATAGTAGAGCTCGTAAGGTTGAGACTGATAACAGACGAGATAGTTATCCAGTTCTCCGATTAACGTTTTTATTTAATATTTAACAAATATTTTTTTCTTTGCTTGCTGTTGATAGAGAATATCTCTCGTACTGATATTTTTTTGTTTTATTGCACAATAGCGTGTAACTGAGTTTTATCGCTGCTATAGTTACAGAGTTTCAGCATACCTTGATCGTTATAGGTACAATATCCCCTTATCCTTATAACATCCCATCATCTGAATAGCTCCAATATCCTCTCATCCTTATAACTACAGTAGACCCTGATGATTATAGTTACAGTATATCCTGTATTTGCATTTTTCTTCTGATCCTTACATCAATCGCGCCCCATGCTCCTGATTGCAAGAAACAGTGAAAACATATAACTAGTTTACCCCTATTAATGATCAACTGTAAAATGTCAGACTGCCGGTGTTTGATTGATTAATTACCTGTGTAATGTCAAAATGGCAGCACGATTTCTAGGAGTATCATATCAATATATCTGTGACATTTGTTTTTGTGATATCAATTACCATATTTCAAGGTGTTTATTAATACAGTTTCACAGTAAATAATACAATCAATTACATCTTAAATTATATTATAGTTTAATCGTAAATGTTACAATTAATTTTTCATCTCGTGGTAAATGAATTGAATTTTACTAGTAAAGTCGATTTCAATTTTTAATATGCAATAGATGTAATGGTATGTACTGCAATAGACTTTATTTTAAATGGTAAGATATTCGCGCGCGCGCGCGTGTGTGTAATATTAATAATAATGATCTTAAATTAAAATATATTTAATCTTAAACGATACAACAGATTTCATAAATTTACAAATTTAATCTTAAATGGTTATGAAGACTTCATCGTATACTTACGGATTGAAATCTTAATTTTGTCTGAAATGTAAAATAGATTTAATTTTAAATGGTAACAATATATTTCATTTTTATTCAGTAGATTTCCGGTGAGTTTTGGCCAATAATTATTTTAACTCAAAATATTTATCTCTTACTAGAATATATATGTTTTGGGGAAAATTATCATTACAAGGTACAACATAAGCAATGTGAAATCCAAACATAGATGAATACTTAACTGTTGCTGACGCTTTATACATTTGTTCACTGTCATAAATGTGTATCTGACACTTCTGTTTTTCACTTGAAAACATTGACAATAGGATTCACAGGAGGTTAGGATTCACATGAATAAATCCTGCTAGCTGTAAGTCATTAAGACCTGGAGTTTTATTTTATTTTATAATTGCAAAATGTTGTTATATATAACGTGCATTTAACTTCGAGTTTTCATAACGAGAAAGCGGAGAAATCATTGGATGAAAGTTTTGTTCAATGTCTAAAAATAGCATTTTCAATCTCCGTCAGATATCATTAATTAATTATCATCCTTTTAGTGTTGGGTTTTCGTTCGGAAATAATTTATTATCATTATGAGTATGTTTTCCTCTCTAAAAGGAGCTGAACCCTTAACTCTTCCGGCACTGATAAACCCTTGTCGTCAGTTCTAACTTGTAAGCATCCAGTAGGGAAAGAGGTTGTGTTGTCAACAGCCGGATGTTACCATAATCCTGGTGCAGCCTTGATAGTAACGTGAGAATATCGTGATTGCCTCTTTAAAGAATCATTTCGACCACGCCTTCTACAGCTTTCTACAATATATATATATTTGATTGTATTCAACAGTATATATATATTATATATATATATATTTGTATTGTCCATCAGGAATAGGTCCTATCTAGTTGCCGAGCGTCCACGTGGTAAAATTATTCGAATCATCACGTGAGACTAATTGTGTCAGACAGTTGACAAAGCTGACTACCTGACTACTCTTCAATGGACACATGCCTGTAGAATTCATCTAAGTATTTTTTAAATTTTTTTTAGTCCATGATAGATAAAATATTATTTAAAATAATTAGCAATTTATTACCTGCACAGCAGTATCATTAAAAATAAAGCGAAATGAAATGACCACAAAGTTGCACAAACTGCTCTCTTCGATCTGTTATGGGGCCTCGTGTTCGTCGTCACATTTTTAGTAGACATCATTGTCGTCACGTTTCTAGTAGACATTATTGTCATCACGTTTCTAGTAGACATCATTGTCGTCACGTTTCTAGTAGACATAAATTGTCGTCACATTTCTAGTAGACATAAATTGTCGTCACGCTTCTATATAAATTGTCGTCACATTTCTAGTAGACATAAATTGTCGTCACATTTCTAGTAGACATAAATTGTCATCACGTTTCTAGTAGACATCATTGTCGTAACGTTTCTAGTAGACATAATTGTCATCACGTTTCTAGTAGACATAATTGTCGTCACGTTTCTAGTAGACATAATTGTCGTCTCGTTTCTAGTAGACATAAATTGTCATCACGTTTCTAGTAGACATTATTGTCATCACGTTTCTAGTAGACATCATTGTCGTCACATTTCTAGTAGACATAAATTGTCGTCACATTTCTAGTAGACATAAATTGTCATCACGTTTCTAGTAGACATCATTGTCGTAACGTTTCTAGTAGACATAATTGTCATCACGTTTCTAGTAGACATAATTGTCGTCACGTTTCTAGTAGACATAATTGTCGTCTCGTTTCTAGTAGACATAAATTGTCATCACGTTTCTAGTAGACATAATTGTCATCACGTTTCTAGTAGACATAATTGTCATCACGTTTCTAGTAGACATAATTGTCGTCACGTTTCTAGTAGACATAATTGTCGTCACGTTTCTAGTAGACATCATTGTCATCACGTTTCTAATAGACATCATTGTCGTCACAGAGGAAAGAGTTGCAGGAGCCAGTTCCTCCACAAAACAACACAGCCATCCGGACTGCCACCCGCTCCGAGCTCGCTCTTGTTGTCTGCCTGTCGACGTAAAATATAAACATCCTACCCGTGGTCGGCTACTATGGCAACACGATAGCGAAAGATGAGAGATTTATCGTGTCTCCCCTCCCCTCTCCCATATCCTTTCAAACCTCCCTGGAAAGTTCATCAAATCGGCCTTTAATGGCGTAGCATTAGGACCAACTCGCTTGTGGGTAAAACTAATTGCAAGTGCTGCTGATGCTGTAGTGAGCAGTTATAAAATATATGCTAAAATAATGTGAGGTTATTTTTTTCGTTTTTTTGTTCTGTAAAAATAGAATATGCTCACCATATATTCCGTTATTCTAAAGTCTGTTGCAGGAAATAATTTATTTCTTTATTACTCACTTTGTGAGTTTGGGTACGATTTGTTTCATTAGAGATGACGAATATTTACGAAGTATTCATCCTCTAGCAAGTGCTTTTTGTAGTGATTGTTGGGTATTTTGTTGTTGTTAGAATAATTTCGGATAAGGTGCATAACGTTTAGTTTGTAAGATTTAAAACTAAGGAACTTAAGTGAGGAGTCGTGAACCAGTCGAAATAAACTAAACAAATAACCAACAAAGTAAATAAAGTGTTATGTTGTGATAATATTAATCAGACCACGAATAAAAGCAACGCAAATAACGAACCAGATAAATAAAGTGAAGTGTTGTGATGATATTAATCAGACAAGGAATAAACACAAAACAAATAACCAACCAGGTAAACAAAGTGAAGAGGTGTGACACTATAAATCAGACAAGGAATAAACACAAAACAAATAACCAACCAGGTAAACAAAGTGAAGAGGTGTGACACTATAAATCAGACAAGGAATAAACACAAAACAAATAACCAACCAGGTAAACAAAGTGAAGAGGTGTGACACTATAAATCAGACAACAAATAAAAGCAAAACAATCAACTAGTCAAAGTAAAATCAGACATAATGAGTCAAAATAAACTAGACAACGAACAAGCTAAACAATCATATCAACCACACAAGCAAAATTCTTTTGACCTAAGAATAAATAACTGAATTAAACTTCAGTCTCTTTATCATAGATATTTAAAGATGAAACCAGCGCAAGAAAGGTATGTTTACTATCATTAGTGTGGTATCGATTTCAGCATAACGGACGATTCTATCATGAAATGTAAATGCTAACTGCAAATTCTTCAAAATACCAGTCTGCTTCGATGCTGTATTCTGTCTGGAGCAATGCCACTTCTGGGAAAGCAAAACGTTATGAGAAGTTAATTTCTTCTTTTCTTATCTGTGTGTCACAGTTTAAAGAGTTAAAGAGTTTAATGCAAAGATTTAGAAGACAGTGATTCGATTGGGACTTTGAAGGTGAGATGTTGTTTGTGCATTATCTCCCTTACTGCAGGCGATGTTGTAAAGAGTGCAGATTTGTTTTCGTAGCGTAATGGTGATTATTGTTATTCACGTCAATCTAACAGCACTCGATAAGTCCTTAGCGTTATGGTAATTATTGTTATTCGTGTCATTCTAATAATAGCATTCACGGAAATGTCAGACATAGATCCGGGATGACTGTGATGATAGTTATTTGTATCGTGCTAATTAAAGAACAGAAGCTGGAAACCTGATTAACCTAGTACTTATCATACTCCACTGTGGAGACTAGAGTTATGGCACTTTAAATCGAGACCAGAGTTGTGGCACTTTAAATCGAGACCAGAGTTGTGGCACTTTAAATCGAGACCAGAGTTGTGGCACTTTAAATCGAGACCAGAGTTGTGGCACTATAAATCGAGACCAGAGTTATGGCACTTTAAATCGAGACCAGAGTTGTGGCACTTTAAATCGAGACCAGAGTTATGGCACTTTAAATCGAGACCAGAGTTGTGGCTCTTTAAATCGAGACCAAAGTTATGGCATTTTAGATCGAGACCAGAGTTGTGGCACTTTCAATCGAAGAGGGACATCAAGTGTAGCACTAGAAATTCAATCAAGCTTCACAGATTTATAAGAGAGATTGAACCAGTTTGTGTTTCTTGCTTTGAGCTGTGTAAAATTGACCGGTTATCCACCATTGTTATTAAATTTGTTTTAGCGGGGCTTCAATAGAGGGGGTGAGAGATGGGCGGGTGGTATTGACGCTACTAAAGTGTAATTCTTTATCGGCTTACTTAAGAAAATACAAACTGATATAAATAGTACTACTTGGCTCAAGCATTGTTACTGTATATATAACTAAATTTTATTTAATACTATTTTCGTTTAGATTGCCGTTCAATTAGCAGGCACAATTTAAATGCAATAACTTTATTTCTCTCCTTTCTTTGCAGTACATTCAGTCCTGTGTATTTTTTCATTTGTATAAATTCAGCTATTCCGTACATTCGGTAAGTTCAGTCAACTTAAAATCCAACCATGTGCCACAATGAGAGTTCAGCTAGGTGTAACACGCAACGGTAATAATTAATAATTTTTCTTTGCATTACAAAGCATTGCCTTTATCGTTTGTAAATGCAAAGGAATGTCTTTATCGATAACAGATGCAATGCTACACTCCCTAGTTTCGATGGTAAAATGTTATACCGAAGAACATTTTAAAGGGGATCTCACTTTTTTTGTGTGTGCATGATACATTGAGTGAAATATCGAGAAATAGTCTCCCCTCTTTGCCATTGGATTTCCGTTCTCCAGAATACAGAAGTAATCTTCATAAAATGGTCGAAGGCTAATTTAGCTTCAAAACTCCTTGCTTTTCAAATGTTTAATAAATATGATTAAATTTCAGAAAGTATATATAGGGATAAAATGACGTAAGTGCATGACGAGCAGGGATACAAAATGTACCAATAAAATCCCTTAAAAACCCTTGAGCGTAGATTAGTTGAATACGACATACAAATCAAATCAATAATTAGTAGTGTATTTTTTAGTTTTATCTCAGGCAGTTTGCGGTCAAAAAGGTGACTTATTTCTGTTATTCTACACAACGTAAAAGAAATCTTTAATGTGGCATATGCGTTGTTTGGAAGCCTGCTAGTCATAGCTACTTAAGTAATAATTCAGTGATCCCTACATGGAACCTAATTCAATTAGTAACACACATATTGATTGTAGTCAACTTAAAGGTATGCCCGATTTTTCGTGGTACAGGCGTGACGCCAGCTTAAAGGTATACATGGCGTCAGTTTAAATAAGTTAAAGGTACACTCAGTCTTCCGTTTCTAGTAATATGTCACCATAAAGGCATAATAGTCTCCAGTTTACAGTAGCGAGGTAGATTAAAGGTTACTCTATAATACTACTTATAGCCGTGAAGTCAGTTTAAAGTTATATATGGTGTCTCGGGTTTATGAGTGAAGCCAGCTTACAATGTATACAATGTCTCTTGTTATAGCAGTGAAGTCAGCTTAAAGTTATATAGATATCTCGGGTTTTTGAGTGAAGCCAGCTTACAATGTCTCTTGTTATAGCAGCGAAGTCAGTTTAAAGTTATTTAGGGTGTCTCGGGTTAATAAGTGAAGCCATCTTACAATGTATACAATGTCTCTTGTTATAAGTGTGAAGCCAGCTTACAATGTATACAATGTCTCTTGTTATAAGTGTGAAGCCAACTTTCAATGTATACAATGTCTCTTGTTATAAGTGTGAAGCCTTCTTACAATGTATACAATGTCTCTTGTTATAAGTGTGAAGCCAACTTACAATGTATACAATGTCTCTTGTTATAAGTGTGAAGCCAGCTTACAATGTATACAATGTCTCTTGTTATAGCAGTGAAGCCAGCTTACAATGTATACAATGTCTCTTGTTATAAGTGTGAAGCCAGCTTACAATGTATGCAATGTCTCTTGTTATAAGTGTGAAGCCAGCTTACAATGTATACAATGTCTCTTGTTTTAGCAGTGAAGCCAGCTTAAAGATAAGTAAATTAAAGGCACAAATAGTCTTCAATGTAAAGTGACATCAACTGAAAGGTGTCCTGTTTACAGCAGTAAAGTCTGCTTAAAAGCATGCACAGTCTACTTTTACAGTAGTGAAGTCGGTTGAAGGTATAAATAATTTACAGTTTATAGTAGTAATCTCATTTTAGAGAAGTATGCAATCAATTGCCAATAGTAGTGAAGTCAATTTAAAGAAGTATACAGCCTTATAATAATGAAAGACAGCTTAAAGATATTCACGTTTTCCTTGTTCATGGAGAATAAGTCAGATAAGTCAGAAAAACTATCTCTAACTTATTACAGTAAAGATCATTTATAAGCATACGCGATCTCTCGTTCCAAGTTTAGTGGTCATTTTAAAGTATATCAGATCTCTTGTTCAAAGTTTAGTGGTCATTTTAAAGTATATCAGATCTCTTGTTCAAAGTTTAGTGGTCATTTTAAAGTATATCAGATCTCTTGTTCAAAGTTTAGTGGTCATTTTAAAGTATATCAGATCTCTCGTTCCAAGTTTAGTGGTCATTTTAAAGTACATCAGATCTCTTGTTCCAAGTTTAGTGGTCATTTTAAAGTACATCAGATCTCTTGTTCCAAGTTTAGTGGTCATTTTAAAGTACATCAGATCTCTTGTTCCAAGTTTAGTGGTCATTTTAAAGTACATCAGATCTCTTGTTCCAAGTTTAGTGGTCATTTTAACGTATATCAGATCTCTCGTTTATGGTAATGTCAGCTCAATAGAAGTCAGTTTAGGTGCATGAAAAATCACCCATTTACTTGGAAATCAGCTTAAAAAGATTGCAAAGTCTTCTATTTATATGGGTGAAAATCAGCTTAAAAAGATTGCGGAAGTCTCAGATTTGTATGGGTGAAATCAGTTTTAAAAGATTGCGGAAGTCTCAGATTTGTATGGGTGAAATCAGTTTTAAAAGATTGCAAAGTCTTCTATTTGTATGGGTGAAATTAGCTTTAAAGATTGCGAAGTCTTCTATTTGTATGGGTGAAATCAGCTTTAAAAGATTGCAAAGTCTTCTATTTGTATGGGTGAAATTAGCTTTAAAGATTGCGAAGTCTCAGATTTGTGGGTGCAAAGCCGCTGTCACACAATGGCTTATATATAAAATAGGTAATCGTGTAGACTTCCATTGCTTCTACTTCAAGTCTGCTGCACAAAGTCTTTGAGTCGGCACCGCCTACAGGTCGTTGTTATGAGACTGAGTAGCCTGGACAGCTGACCAGTTTTCCAGTTCAAAGCTTTGACTCGGTCGCCTCTAGGGTGGAGATACCAAAGACATCGGCGACTTTATCTGTCTATCTGACTTAACAGATGTTTTTATTGCATTCAGTTCCAAAACAGAGCTGTGTTCATGCAACTTCGTTTATGATTTATCTGACTTTAACCATTGGATCACGGCACTCAATTTCAAATATATTCACAGCCACTTCATCTATGATTTAACTGACTTGACAGCTGGTTTATATATTCAATTCCAAAATAAAGCGACTTTATTCGGAATCCACAGTGAATTCATCCGTGATCTACCTGACTGGCAGTTGGTCATTTGGCTTTTAGGTAAGAATGACTGGACGTAGAATCACATTCTTCATGATGGCACGAGTGCATGAGTCAACAGAGAACCGAAAGGTGTTTGGATTCGTGAAGTGCATTTTTAAAAAAATAATTAAAAGAAGGATGAAATAAAGTCAGAAAGAATAAACAGGGAACTCATCAGCAAGATTGCTGCTAGCCTGGCTTTCCCCAAGTCGTCCATTGACTCAACGCCGTGTAGAGTTAGCCGCCTCCGTCACGTGATGTTTGTCAAACGTGTCTGCTGGGTGATTGCGAACACGATGGCCTGGTGTCCGGCACTTACAGGTCCGTTCGCGAATTCGAGCAAGTCATTGTGTGCGGCAGGCGTTTATGATTTCGACTGATTACATGCTCATTCACAAAAGTTGGGCATGGATATCTCTAACTATTCAAAACGACCACAACACTTGCATACTATTCGCTTTTAAACAAAAGGAATAGTTGCTGTTGTGGCTTTTGTAATTATTTGTTGTTATTTGGTCTCTCTCTTTTCTTTAAGAATACAGTTGTAAGTTCAAACCAAAGGGTAAAAATATACCCACTTGATTTTAATTTTAAGGCGAATCCAGACATTTCTTTTTTTCTCTCTGATAAGATGTTATGAATTAAGCATTATGGATTGAATTTTTCGCTTGTGGATATTTTGCATTTTTTCCCTCATTCATACAATAAACATTAATGCTTCGCTTATAAGTTTTGGATTCAGATTGTGCTTGTGTGTTTTTTTATAATTCATTGTTCGCATTAAAACGATGCATTATAGCTTTTTCTTGTAGCTTATGGTTCATATTCAATTGCGGATTATCATTTAATTTCTCATTTGTACTTACTGATACAGTTTTCACTTATTTGTAAAACAAAGTAGTTTTGAACTGAAAAACAAATGGCACCTCCTTTTGTTACATGAATACACATTGCCATTTTATGTCATTTTCATTGATATAAATAATCCTAGGAACTTACAGTATCAATGTTTTCCTAGAAGCGATAAAACATTAAAGCAACATTCAATATTTCTTTTATCTGCAAACGGTCAATTTTGTGAAGTAATAATATTTAAGAAAGCAGATTCTTTGCAACGCTTAGTTTCCAGATAAATTGAATCCAAAACTGTTATTCTTTTGCCAAACCGGGATATGTCACAGGAATGTGCTATGGGATTTAATTTGCTTTTTACCGGAAGTAGTCATACGCTAATGTTTGTCAAATTTAGTCGTTATATTCAGAAATATTCAGCTTTAGGAAAACTAATTTGACTTCGTTTCCTCTTTAACACGTTACAACGGAACTAATAAATTTGTAAATATAAAATAATTACTAAAATTTGTAAATATAAAAATAATTACTTACATTTTTCAAAGGCGCCATATTCCAGAAAGATAAATCTCATGTCATTTTCTCTTGGTGTGATGAGTTTAAGTACCAAATAAGAAAAATAGCTTTCATTTCCTATTCAGATGAAATGGTTGCAAAGGAGAGGGGGGGAATTTTCGGAATCATCAATGTTTCAAAACAGCTAAAATTTTTGATAACCTCGATATATTTTGATTAAATTAATTAACATCGTAAATAGCTTACATAGTTATATATATCTCCACGTGATTTCTTTTGCATGTAAAGTTTTTCATAACTGTGTGTATGTTTTAAACCTGAGCGAATAAGGAAAGATAAGCCTGTGAATTACATTCAAGAATAGAAATATCGTGATTAGGCTTAGAATTATATTAAGAAAAATATTATATTTTAATAGATAATTTGTTTATTGATTAAAATTATCTTTGCAGCATGCTAACTTAGCCTATTTTTATGTTTAGTTTAGAAAAATAGAGCTTTTTTTATGATGGATGATAACTTTGTTAATATGGTTTACACGTTGCGAAGTTGTAGTTTTAAATCCTATTTTAAATCAAATTGTATCGAGATTAAGTTAATAATTTACATTAATAAAGAAAATATATTGGTGGTAATGAGACAATTATATTGCTTACTTTAAAATATTTTTCTAGTAAAAATGATATTTTACATAATAATAAATACAGCATATCAGTTTTATGAACAGGCACTAGAAACAATTTCAAGTGTTTAACATACTACATATAAGCATTATAGTTCACAAATTGTACACATAATAATCTACTCACATAATACATCTCTACGTAAAACACAAGTATAACACATCAATAGCAATAATGCACGAAATATTTCTAAGTCCATACTCTCTCAATCAGTCAGTTAACTCACCATTAAGCTAATGGTCGCCTTACATGACCGGACTTCTTGTCATACCAAATTCAAGTGATGAGACAATTGAATTTTCTACAGCATGTAAACTTTTCATCTCAGCCCATCGGCTGGTCTCGTTCTCGTAAATCTTAACCATTGGATAATAAAAACTACTGACCTATTTGGAACTGATTTGCATTACATCAGCAATTTCTAGCATATTCTCAACTCGAGTGTTTACTCCAACTCTAACTCTTACAAAAATACCATCATAAGGAGTGCTCAAGGTCGGGTCACTTCGACAATTTAACAATTTATATAACAATTAAATTTAGAAATAGGGATAGGCAAATGTACTCCATCACACTATCTAAAATTTATTTATTGAATTTTTAGCTTGAATTGAAAAGAGAAACTCCAACAATGTATGGTTAAATGCTTGAAGAAGTGATAGAGAGACATTTGGTGAAATCATCTGAGTGCGGTAGTTTTTCTCAAACCTGTTTACTTTGTTTCATATTCAAAGCCAAACCACTCGTTGCTATGGATACAGATGTCAGGCAACCGAGATTGATGCTGTTGTAAAGTTAAATTAAGGTATTAAGAGAAATAGACTTTCTGCAGTGAAACAGGACATAGCCGACTCAGCTAGTCAAATGCAGCGAAAATAAAAAAAAAACACTCAAATTTCAATGTGTGCTGTTAATATCTATAGAGGTATTAATGACATATAATAAAATGGAACAGTTTTGTTTGATTGGTATTAAACACAGAGTTAAATTATTTAATTAAAGATTTCCTTTTCAAAGTATGGCCTGCATTTCTATTAACGATGATGGGTAAACTATTTTGATCACTTTTGTTTGTAAGGTGTTTTCTGCAAGCACGTGTATTGGGCCACGTATGCGGACGAATAACACACGTGTATTGGGCCACGTATGCGGACGAATAACACACGTGTATTGGGCCACGTATGCGGACGAATAACACATGTGTATCGGGCCACATATGCGGACGAATAACACACGTGTATTGGGTCGGGCCACGTATGCGGACGAATAACACATGTGTATCGGGCCACGTATGCGGACGAATAACACACGTGTATTGGGCCACGTATGCGGACGAATAACACATGTATATCGGGCCACGTATGCGGACGAATAACACATATGTATCGGGCCACGTATGCGGACGAATAACACACGTGTATGTTAGTGTTTGTGTTAATATTCGAAAAAGATAAATCCAGGAGCACACTGTAATCTGAGGGTTTTACAAAAACAAAACAGGTCAAAGTATTTATAATTTAATTTTGCAAAAGGGGCTAATTGCGATGGTATTTTTTTTTTTATTTCAAAGCTTTTGTAGGTCAAATTCTGAAGTTAATAGTAATAAAGAAATTATAATTCTACTAATTCGCTTATGTGTGAAGCATTATAACTCTACTAATTCACTTATCTGTGAAGCATTGTAACTCTACTAATTCACTTATCTGTAAAGCATTATAACTCTACTAATTCACTTATCTGTGAAGCATTATAACTCTACTAATTCACTTATCTGTGAAGCATTGTAACTCTACTAATTCGCTTTTCCGTGAAACATTACAACTCTACTAATTCGCTATTTGTGAAACATTATAACTCTACTAATTCGCTTATCTGTGAAGCATTATAACTCTATTAATTCGCTTATCTGTGAAGCATTATAACTCTACTAATTCGCTTTTCCGTGAAGCATTATAACTCTACTAATTCGCTTATTCGTGAAGATGACTGTACGTGCATTTATCACTCTTCTTCATAGGGGACTCGATCCTTTCAAACGGGAGAAAATATGAAAAAACACATTATTGCTCTAAATAAAATTTTAAAAAGCACTGTAAACACTGTCTAAATATCATGTCTTTACTTAAAACTTTATTGCATGAAGTTCTATTTTCTCTCCTCATTCTTATGTTTCGTTTATTTTATTTTCAACGATTAATGGCGGAAGCTTGTCGATGCAGAGAGACAGCTCGCAATCAGTAACAGTTTTTGCTGACTCAATGAGCCTCAGTCGAGACATGCCAACGCGATGCAAAATCCAGTCGAACAATGAGAGGCAGCTCTTAATATGTCAGTCACTTGACGCTACTATTTTAATTAGCAACAGGTTCTGCGAGCGCTTAACTATTGAATCTGAGCTGGCATGTGGATGAGTTGCACCATTTACAGATCAACAGTATATGACCCTCTGCAGGTGGATTTGACTCTGATAGTCAATCAAAGGTGTCCAGTGACTTGTGTACATGTTAAGAGCAAAAAGGTCATCGTTGACTTCGATCAGACTAAATCTAACTGTAGCAAAACGATCAGATATTCAATGCCTGATTCCAATAAATCTTCAAAGCAGCATTAATTTGGGGGCGGGGGTTGCCGTATAATGGTATCAACCAGTCTAGTTGTCTGCGACATCGAACACGCGCCGTACGACAGTTGCATTGTGCCGCAGACAACAGGCCCGGTGGCCCGGTCTATTAAGAATGCAAAACATTTGCGTTCTGCTGAATATGATGCGAGAAGAAAGTATCATTTTTCCACCAAAAAAAAAATCAAACCCTGACGTTCCAATTCACACACCACAAATAAAATGATATCTTAAATATGCACGCATGTGATTAGCAAATCATTATATCACGTGTGTCATAATAAATCGTGGTTTAACTGTTACCGGCTTAAAGAGTGTTATTGCCTATCTAATGAAACACTGATAATTTGTTAATATAATTTTGAATATAATATATTCATACTTATTGAGAAATCGGATTTACTGTTTTTAATTCTACACACATTTTGCTGATATTCTAATATCCACTGATTCGGATTTCCTACTGACTTGTGCGTGCTGTGTTTTAGTAATTTGTAAACACAGTAACTTCACTTCTAACCTGATTTGTATACACAGTAACTTCACTTCTAACCTGATTTGTATACACAGTAACTTTACTTCTAACCTGATTTGTATTTAATGAGTGGTTGTTAAGTTATAGGTATGTGTAAGAATACTTCTTAGTAAAAACGGTATTGGATCTAATTGTAGGCTACAAGTGGGAGTACTGTATTGCATCACATTGCTACAGAGAAAATTACACTTGGAAGAAAATTGTAATGAGAAGTTATGCCGACTCAGAGAATTGCGTATTAAAGAGAATGTGATAGAGAGTTATAAGCCGGAGTTGCTCACATTTTTGGCCGAGATGGGCCGTAAAGATTTAGACGACATAGGTACGTGGGCCGACAGCTATGACGTCGTGCATAACATGCACAAAATCCCGGTAAATCCCGCGAAACATCGTCGTACCAAAATTAGCAGGACAATGCAGGACACTAGTGAAAGTAGAGGGACATTTAGAAACTGTAGTTTGGTGGAAAGAAAATGTTTTAAAGAAGAGATTAAGCCTTGACCCCAAATTAAGCCACAAGATGTCAGAGATGAGCCCCAGGCTAAAGTGTATTAAAACTGTAACAAGCCGGAAAATCTAGCTTTCAATTGTACCAGCCGTGAATAGAACCGTGTTTGCGCGATAGAAAATAGCAAAGATAAGATGACCTACCAGTTAACATGACTTGTGGTTTTGTTGCTGACAAAGAGATAAGTTTCCTGTTAGGCTGTAGTTTTCATGTCCTTGACATCAAATTAGTAACAGAAAGGACTAAACGAGAGAGACAGTATCAGTGAAATATGATAATGGTATGAATGACGTAATACCCATAGTAAAAGTCCATATCGAAACAGGTTATGTGACGAGAGAATGAGAAGCGGCAGTCTTGGCGAATTCTATGTACCAAGTTATTTTAGGTTTCATTATGTCCCACCTTTCTCAAACCCAGAGATGTGTAATCGAACACCTCTCCCCATACACTTAGTAGAGACTAGGGGAGGAGCAGAAGACAAACCTCTATCCGTAAACTCAAGACTGATAGCTAAAACGCTACAGCAGGCAGATGACACACTAGACTAGAGCAATTGTGTAAATTTTCAGCGACAAACACGTGAGTGATGGCGCTAGTGTACAAGAAAGGTACTTAGTACAGACAGACAAACTCGGGAGTGATGGCGCTAGTGTACAAGAAAGGTACTTAGTACAGACAGACAAACACGTGAGTGATGGCGCTAGTGTACAAGAAAGGTACTTAGTACAGACAGACAAACACGTGAGTGATGGCGCTAGTGTACAAGAAAGGTACTTAGTACAGACAGACAAACTCGGGAGTGATGGCGCTAGTGTACAAGAAAGGTACTTAGTACAGACAGACAAACACGTGAGTGATGGCGCTAGTGTACAAGAAAGATACTTAGTACAGACAGACAAACACGTGAGTGATGGCGCTAGTGTACAAGAAAGGTACTTAGTACAGACAGACAAACTCGGGAGTGATGGCGCTAGTGTACAAGAAAGGTACTTAGTACAGACAGACAAACACGTGAGTGATGGCGCTAGTGTACAAGAAAGATACTTAGTACAGACAGACAAACTCGTGAGTGATGGCGCTAGTGTACAAGAAAGGTACTTAATACAGACAGACAAACTCGTGAGTGATGGCGCTAGTGTACAAGAAAGGTATTTAGTACAGGGAGATGAAGGGAGTGATTGTAGTAAACAAGTAGCCATACCCCAGACGAAACGGAAAGAAATTCTAACTCTCGCTCATGACAGTTTAATGAAAGGACACACGGGTGACAAGAAAACAACAGAGAAAATATAGATTTTGGGGGGGGCGGGGTGGGGGGGGTGGGGTTGGACAGGCACGACGCGCGACACCAGAATTTTTTGTAAATCGTATGACGTTTGCCAGTGCACGACAAAGCAAAATGCACAGAAACCCGTACCGTTAGGGGATACACTCATGATCGTCGTACAGTTGCAGTAATCGCTATCAAAGAGAACGAAAAGAATTTATCGGCAAAATTACCAAGTCATTTAAGAGTGAAGGTTAGAATTCCAGTGCTTCTTCGCTCTGCCACGAACTGATTTTAACAAAACATATTTTAAATGATGTAAGGTTTATTTTATGCCCTGCCACTAATCTATATAATAATAATCTATCTGCTCTTATTGTATCTATTTGTGTGCACTGAGCTTTAACTAACCTAATTTTAATGCTCACGAAATTTTAGGCACCCTCAAAATAATAACTCTAGTGTCCTCAAGGGATAGTGCAGCCAATTCACAGGACAGTTGATTCCAAGAAATAATGGTCAGTGGATCAAATGCGTGTGGCTCACTTATTGCATTTATATTGCAATTCGGGGAAATTGTAGAGCACTGGGTCAGTCAGTGCATGCGCAATTGGTCAGACACCCGTCGTCCTCATCTTTCTCTTTCTGAAGGTATCGGTGTATGGATCTCCCTCCCAGCTTTGTCACACGTCTGGTATCAAGATAACTCATGATCTAAAAATAGACTCCCCGTGAAATGAGTCCGTCCACTGAAGTTCGGGTGACTATCCGCGTTACTTCCTTCAAATACGCTCGGCTGCCCAATGAAGTGCCATCAGACCTGGTACTGCCCCTTACAGAAATTTGCACAATTGCAGTCAATCCAGTCTGAGATCGCGAAAAGAACGGCTGGCAAAGAATGGTAGTCTACACTGAATGTCTCGTTTGGTTTCTTGATGAATGACTGTGTGACACGTACGCCACTTAGTTAATGGAATGATTATTTTAATTAATTAGTCTTTCATAACTAATTTCAAGTGTTGAGAATATTAATTTTATTTTCATTAATGATCCTCCAGTAGGCACCACTCGTCTCTCACTTGACGGATATTTGGCAAGCCCCATCCACCCACTTTCTTCTCTAACATAAGAATATCAATATCAATATACATAAGAAGGTCAATACATTTAACTATAAATTTATTAAACGAAATATCAACTATACAAATGACAATTACAATGAAACAGATAATTTGACATCATTATTCCACAAACCCACATTCAAGTAATTATAGTTTACAGTCACTCTCTACATATAGACATAATAATAAAATTACAGCTAATTATAGTTCAATAATAGTCAATACAAATTCTGGTTAGTCCTATCGGAGAATAGAAATGGAGTTATTAGAGTTAAATGTAAAAATTAATGTGACCTGGATTAAGTACAGCTTCCCCAGTCTTTTCACAGGCCTTTTCAATCGGTCACAGGCTCAAAATGTTACAATGTCAAAATGTCCGTGCTCAATACCCCTTGTGCGCAAGAAAACAATGATACGTCTTTCCTCTCAACCGACCTGACACTCTCTTGCCGTCAGTTTCTTCAGCAAAACACAATCATTGAAGAACACAATCACAATGATTGTGTTATTTTCACTGGACTGATGTACTTAGCATCCTTGCTTTGGTACATCAAAAGTAGGGGTATAGCATACTCCCTTATGCTTACATACTCTGCAACACACTTTGCAAGTTTTCCCGCGCTTTCCCGGTCACTCGTCACGACTAGTGAACAAATGAAGGGTAGCTAGGAACTTCAAAGTTGAACGAGACTCACAGCTCAGGGTCGAACTTACACTAACAGAGTGAGACAACCACAACCAAAAAAGAAGAAATCAGAAGGCTGTGTATCATTACATCGCTAATTATTTCATTTTAATTCCCTATACATCCAGTATGTGGTTGGCTAACTTATATAGCCTTGCGGGAGGATATGAATAGGTCTATAACAAACAACAAACTTGAATTGAGAATTTACCATTGGTACGCAAAAGTATAGAACGACCACTTTCTATTAATTAACCATGACCTAGATCGGCTTAAAAGATACACACTAACCCATTTTTAAGGCTAGGAGTTAGGTTTAGTTAATACATTAGTTTATTAAGAATGCTATACTGAAACACTAATTAGCTCAATAGTGTAGTGTGTGCTGTAGATGAACTCTCAATGAAAATAATATTTCGTGTCTTTCTTTTTTTTTTTTACCAGCATATTTCATGATTGATTCTGGTTTCCTTATTGCGAGCCAGCCGCTGGCTACGAAGTTATACTCTTCAAGTCTTATGTAACTTTGTAAGCGATCGGGTGTATAAGGAATTAAAATGAAAGAATTAGCGATGTATTGATACACTATAATTTTAATAGAAGATGAAACTAAGACGGTATGTAACAAAAGAGACTCTAAACCTTCAGTTGGATCTTCTTCATTAAGCTTAAATTCGTTTTGTACCTCAATCTTTCTTTCCAAGATACTTAATTTGAATATTTTAATTTCTCTGATTTAAATGTGCTTTTTTTTAACACGATTTATAAAGCTGCTTAGAAGAATCCTTATATTTTGATATTTTCAATATGCTTCTCATTTGGGTTTCTAGATAAATGAATGGTTTCTGTGAAAACTCCCAATACTCTTGTTTTTGCCTTAATTAATGCCATATTTTCTTACAGTTATAGCATTTGCACTAAAAAATACTCTTATGTAGGTTTACATTTCGTACTCCGACCTCCGACCTGTGTATATTTCCATGGATAATATATTCATTTGTTGAGGTCATATGGTAAAAGGACATTGCACGTTAGTCTCGCGATCATATTGAAGATCACGCGAGCTATTTCAGTTGTTAGCGATATACATTTCTATTTCTTTCTAAAATAAACATTAAATTGGATTCTATCAGTGTTAAATTAATGGTACAATGCATATTTAGTGTAGCCAAATATACATCGTACACTTTTCCATGTTAATTATCTGGAACTATTATTGTTTTTCATCACGATGTAACTGGATTGCCTCCCCTTAGTATATAAATAACACGGGTGTACGCCTGAGACGAAGCTTTGGACAGCCTTTTATCCTTATCGATTAAATTGTTCGTCTCTGAAAAGTACATGTAACTCGGTCGAAGTAGGTTATAAACTACAGCAGGTGAATGGCAGTTAAAGTACGTCAATGGACGGCGGTCAAAGTACGTCAATGTGCTACAGTAAGTGAATGGCAGTTAAAGTACGTCAATGGACGGCGGTCGAAGTACGTCAATGTGCTACAGTAAGTGAATGGCAGTTAACCGCTAAATAGAATATCGTTGCATTCATAATTAATTTAACTGGAATTTGATAATAGATCATTTGAAAGGAGTCAAACTAAACGTAATATTTTATATTTGCAATGACTACAATTGATGACTATAATGTTACATTAACAAAGAATAAATAGTTTAAAAAAACTGTGTATAAAATGTACTTTTTCTTTCTATCTTTAAAGTGTGTTGTGTAAGTACAATAATTTATGAAATGGATTATTTGCAAATACATTAACTGCATTACAATTCATTTATATTTTATTCATGCAAATTGCAAGAGATTTAATAGATTTACATTTGGTTATATCTGCAATAAATTATATATTTATTTCATTTTACAATTTTAAAACAAAATAAGCTTTTAAATATTTTCATTCACTCACAGTATTTACACAACAAAAGAGTGCATTTATTATCATCATCATCATCATCATCATCATCATCATCATCATCATCATCATCATCATCATCATCATCATCATCATCATCATCACCATCATCATATTTATTATTATTATTATTATCATCATCATCATCATCATCATCATCATCATTTTATCATTATCATCATTATTATTATCATCATCATTATTATCATTATTATCATCATCATCATTATTATTTTCTTTTACATGAAATATACAAGAGTACACATAACAGCAGCTTGCACTCGCTCAGTTGTGTTTATATTACGTGTAGCAGATCTATACTTTGCTCTTCTTCTTCTTCTTTACGATCTCTTCTTTTCCCCACAGGAATTGCGTGGAAACTTTTCATCTTCTTGATGTTCTCAGTTTCTGTAGAGTTCCTGTGAGGCCTTCCTCCTTACTCTGTTCTAGGAGGGTAGTAATGTTAAAATAAAAAATGTGGGAGATAAATGGAAGTTTTTCTATACTTTGTTATGTTTATGTTAAATACATTTTGTTTTAAAAGCTTCCCAATAAAACCAAACGAACGGTTTCCATAATTTTCATTAAAAAAGAAAAATGAATTGAAGAAGAGTAAGACGATGCATCTAACGAACTAGAGCAATGAGCTGCAGAAAACTGGATATACAAGGATTTAATCACAAATGTGGACTGGACCTTTGACCACACAACCAAGCAGACAGAAGTCGCTCCTAAAATCTACATGTCTATCTGCATTTTGAAACACGTCCGCAAGCAAGGTTTTCGTTTTCTATGTTGTAAATTGTTCCTCTCTTCCTGTCAAACCCCGGGCTTTCTAAAATGGCCTGCTATTATTGGCTGACATTTGAATTGTCGAGCAGCTTACTTATTATGGGTGACGTTCATGTTTATCGCGCAACGCCATTTTCCTTCTTAGAGACGTCAGCGACGATACCTTCGGCTTTCTTCCAGACATGCTGTAAACAAATACTTCCAGTCATGCTGTAAACAAATACTTCCAGTCGTGCTGTAAACAAATACTTCCAGACATGCTGTAAACAACTACTTCCAGTCATGCTGTAAACAAATACTTCCAGACGTGCTGTAAACAAATACTTCCAGACATGCTGTAAACAACTACTTCCAGTCATGCTGTAAACAAATACTTCCAGACGTGCTGTAAACAAATACTTCCAGTCATGCTGTAAACAAATACTTCCAGACATGCTGTAAACAAATACTTCCAGACATGCTGTAAACAAATACTTCCAGGCATGCTGTAAACAAATACTTCCAGTCATGCTGTAAACAAATACTTCCAGTCATGCTGTAAACAAATACTTCCAGTCATGCTGTAATGCAAACAGCTACCTTCCCCTTGTCACGTAACTGTTTTGTGAGACGTATATGGTTTCTCTAGTTTTTGTAACACGAAACACCTAGATTTGGTTGTTGTCGTCCTTGCTGCTGTTATTATTATTGTTGTTTAATTTGTTTTCATGTGTGCTCGTGTTTGTGTGTTTTTGTGTGTGCGTGTTTGTATGTTTTTGTGTGTACGTGTTTGTGTTTTTTATGTGTTCGTGTTTGTGTGCTTTTGTGCGTGCGTGTTTGTGTGCTATTGTGTGTGTGCGTGTTTGTGTGTTTTTGTGTTTTTGTGTGTGCGCGTTTGTGTGCTATTGCGTGTGTGCGTGTTTGTGTGTTTTTGTGTGTGCGCGTTTGTGTGTTTAGAAAGTTTCCTTTCAACATAAATAATGCAGGACAGGTTGGGCACAAGGTGCTGCGTTCGCGTACAACTCAAATAAAATGAGGTTTGGAATGGCCTAAGGCAGTGGTCCCCAACCTTTTCCTCGCTGCGGACCGGTCAAGGTTTGATAATTTTACCGCGGCCCGATGATGTTGGGGGACGGGGAGACGTTGATTGTTTATAGTTTAGATTGTTTTGATTTAATAATTAATTTAATTGTATTTAAACGTGCCTTCAAATTAAAATACAGTTACACCAAAAAATGTATATAAAGTGATTTAACATTTTAACTCACTAGAACGCTAAATCAATGAGAACCCTGAGTTTGTTTCTTTGCAACGAGACGGTTCCATCTGGGGGAAATAGGAGACAATTACACCCGAAGTTTCATGCCCTGTGGTGTACATATTATTTGTAATACCCAAGTGTAACGCTTTAGTGAGTATTGTTTCATGCCATGTGGTGTACATATTATTTGTAATACCCAAGTGTAACGCTTTAGTGAGTATTGTTTCATGCCATGTGGTGTACATATTATTTGTAATACCCAAGTGTAACGCTTTAGTGAGTATTGTTTCATGCCATGTGGTGCCAAAGGCTATTGAGATGTCAGGTAGATGACTATGGGGTATTTTCCTGTCAGTCTATCACTCAGTATGTCGTCTCTGAGTCTGTTGATGGCGTCGATTGTGGATCTTTTTTGTCTGAATCCGTTTTGGTTGTATGACAGTAGTGAGCTTTTTCTAATGGATATGTCAGTCTTTTGTTAACAATGGTTTCTATTGTCTTGGCTAATGTTGGAAGTAGTGAGATAGGTCTTTTGTTAACAATGTGTCTTGGCTAATGTTGGAAGTAGTGAGATAGGTCTTTTGATAACAATGGTTTCTATTGTCTTGGCTAATGTTGGAAGTAGTGAGATAGGTCTTTTGTTAACAATGTGTCTTGGCTAATGTTGGAAGTAGTGAGATAGGTCTTTTGTTAAAAATGTGTCTTGGCCAATGTTGGAAGTAGTGAGACAGGTCTTTTGTTAAAAATGTGTCTTGGCCAATGTTGGAAGTAGTGAGATAGGTCTTTTGTTAAAAATGTGTCTTGGCCAATGTTGGAAGTAGTGAGATAGGTCTTTTGTTAAAAATGTGTCTTGGCCAATGTTGGAAGTAGTGAGATAGGTCTTTTGTTAAAAATGTGTCTTGGCCAATGTTGGAAGTAGTGAGATAGGTCTTTTGATAACAATGGTTTCTATTGTCTTGGCTAATGTTGGAAGTAGTGAGATAGGTCTTTTGTTAACAATGTGTCTTGGCAATGTTGGAAGTAGTCAGATAGGTCTGTTGGTTGTGCCTTTGCCTGGTTTTGGAAGTGAGGGTGCAGTGGCCTGTTTCCACTCAAATGTTATTGTTCCTGCCTCACAAATTTGAATGAGTGAGGTTACGTTGTCTAAGATATTGTCAGGTAGTCTGTTTAGCATTAGGTTTGTCTGCTCCTGGTGCTGTGTTGTTTTGTTTTTGATTGTGTATTTGACTTCTTCTGTTGTTTAATACTAATTTTAGTGTGCGGGGTTGTTTAATATGAATTTCGGTACACGGGCTTGTTTAATACGGTTTTTAGTTTTCTGTGGTTATTTAGTATGGATTTTAGTGTGCTGGGTTGTTGAATACAGATTTTAGTGTGCTGGGTTGTTAAATACAGATTTTAGTGTGCTGGGTTGTTGAATACAGATTTTAGTGTGCTGGGTTGTTGAATACAGATTTTAGTGTGCTGGGTTGTTGAATACAGATTTTAGTGTGCTGGGTTGTTGAATACAGATTTTAGTGTGCTGGGTTGTTGAATACAGATTTTAGTGTGCAGGGTTGTTGAATACAGATTTTAGTGTGCTGGGTTGTTGAATACAGATTTTAGTGTGCTGGGTTGTTGAATACAGATTTTAGTGTGCTGGGAATCATTTCCCGTTGTGTAGAAGCGTTACAAAGATCTACAGTTGTGTTGTTAATTATGTTCTTGTCAATTCATGCCATTACATTTTGCTGTTCTCTCTCGAAAGACTGACAGAACGACATTATTTTGTTGTTGTTTAAGTGTCAGTTTACTAGCTAGTCAGATCACCTTGTCTGACTTTTGTCTGTTGTTTTCAGAAACAATTTATGCTAAGACAGCTGCAGCAATTTGATGAGATAAAATGTTTTAAAAATAATTATACATTTTCGCATCTCTTTCAATACTTTATTGTCTCAAACCATTCCTGTTTAAAATTGTCCTTAACTTTTCTTTCAAAGCATATCATAAATATTTTAGGTCTCTTTTTTAACATTCGTAAACTCTCGCACCCCTGCTGGAATAAAACACATACACCCAGTTTTGTTTGTTTGAATCCAATCATTTTTACTTCCAAAGACTAACATTGCCCGCTTAATTAGACCATGTTTAGCATCTCGACTAAATACGAAATGAGAGGCTATGAGATGGAAATATAAAAACTGTTGAAGGTATCTTTCGCATGACCGATCACGTTTCACGAGAACAAATGAGACTAAACTTGTAAACAAGTCATCAACGAGAAGTTTGTACACAAGTCATCAACGATGAGGTTGTACACAAGTATCAACGAGACGTTTGTACACAAGTCATCAACGAGACGTTTGTATATAAGTCATCAACGAGAAGCTTGCACACAAATCATGAACAAGAAACTTGCACACAAGTCATCAACAAGAAACTTGCACACAAGTCATCAACAAGAAACTTGCACACAAGTCATCAACAAGAAACTTGCACACAAGTCATGAACGAGAAGCTTGCACACAAGTCATCAACAAGAAACTTGCACACACGTCATCAACAAGAAATTTGCACACAAGTCATCAACAAGAAACTTGCACACAAGTCATCATTACTGACATTCACTCCTCAGTTCATGTTGCAGTGTTAAAAGGTGCACATGTCTTTCATGATATCACGCGTCCTACACAGCGGACAAAACCCAGGATTTTTGATGCAAAGAACAATTCGTGGAGGCCAAGATTGTAGGTACAAAGAAAAATGCGGACACGGGCAGGATTTTAGATACAAAGAAAAATGCGGACACGAGCAGGATTTTAGATACAAAGAAAAATGTAGACACGGGCAGGATTTTAGATACAAAGAAAAATGTGGACACAGGCAGGATTTTAGAAACAAAGAAAAATGAGGACACGGGCAGGATTTTAGATAAAAAGAAAAATGTGGACACAGGCAGGATTTTAGATACCAAAAAAAGTGAGGACACGGGCAGGATTTTAGATACAAAAAAAATGTGCAAACAGCCAAGTATTTTAGATGTAAAAGTTGCGGGCACGGCCAGGATTTTAGATGCGAAAAAAAATGCGGGCACAGCCAGTTGGTTTTATATATTAGATCCAAATAATAATAATCGACAAATAAGATTTTAGATACAAAATACAATGCGGACACAGCCAGTAAGTTAGATACAAAGAAAAATCTTAATCTGAATCTATTCGGGTTTGTGCGAACACAGTCAATATTTTTTTTTAAACGAACAATACTGACAGTCAGTCTTTTAAAATAACAGTACATTATGAACATAACCATTTGTTTTATTTTTTAGACGAGAAGTACATTATGAACATAACCATTTGTTTTATCTTTTAGACGAGAAGTACATTATGAACATAACCATTTGTTTTAATTTTTTTTTTACTAGAAGTACAGTGCGGAAAATATCACTACGGAAAAACTACATGCTCGAATTAAACGGAACAAATTATCAAAACCTTACACATTATATTTTTTAATGCTAGTGGAAAAAAATTATCCTCTTTACAGCTTAAGCTAACGTTTACATCGATTTTATTGTTCTAAATTTTTCAACCGATGTTATGTTGTCTAATCGGCTTTTGCCGTGGGAGTCAAATCGTCGAGCGTGAAGGAATGCAAGCGACAATCCTCTGCATCATTTCTTAGGGGCAAGTAACTCTGTATCACAGCGCTGAGAATCCAGTCAGGTCGCTTGACTAAAGTGTCCAATTTCAAAACAACAATATCTATCTAGTGCAGCTTTATTTATTTCCCCAAGCTCTCTCGTCGCCGAACCCGTTTTTTAAAAAAAAATTATTCTATCTCGAAGGACGTAGTAATGACACAGAATCGGGTTTGGCTGTTTTTGCCAGACTATAAATAACCAACGAAAACAACAAAAAACCGGTTTTTGCAGGCGTAGGAATTACACGCTCAGTCAATCTGATTCCAGTAAATCTGATACTGAAATCATTAATAGGCTGGGTAAGAGTTTTGCGGTTGCTGTTTGCCCAGCATGTAAATTTAGATAGAAATTGTGTTTTGTTTGGCCTCTTTCTTTTTTTCTGTGTTCATATGACAATGTGCAAAGGATGCACCCTGACTGTACAAGTTAACTGTAATTGTTTTCGATGCTGAAACTCAACCGGAAAGATTGAGATATGACCCTGCAGTAGGTCAAACCCGAATTGTCCTATTTTAGTGGCAGCGCTAGTGGAGCATTGTTAGGTCCGATGCATGTTTCATATGCTCTGCTAGCTCCTTTATGACCCAGAGTAATTTTTAAAGCACAGATCAATATATAATAAAATACAAAAAATAAAATTAGAAATATGAAAAGAATGATAAAACAAACATTAACTGTAATTTTCATAAAATGCTATAATAATCAGTAATTATTTCTTTTTAAAATTAATTTTGGATGAGCCTGACACAGAATTTAACATTTGACTAATGATAATGACACAGTCTCTAACAGGTTTACTAATGAGCATGACATTTCTGACAGATTGACTAATGACAATGACACAGACTCAGGCTGACTAATGAATGTGACACTCTCTAACAGACTGACTAATAATATGACAGACCTAATGGGTTATCTCACTATCATGACACTCTCTAACAGCTAATTAGCATAAAGATGGCTAATGAGCATGACGACCCTTCGTTCTAAATCTTTAGTGAATTTCTTGATAAGAAAGCATTTTTATCGTATAAAAATTCCTTGGAAAGTGTGAAATGTTAGTCCCCTGCCCGGGAGAAAAACTGCCGAGTAAGCATATCCCACATTTTTATGCAGTCTCACCTTTTCCTTGACATAGCCAGTCTTTTTCAGAATTATCACTTTCTTGAACTTGTGACGAAGATTTAAAGCGGACATGAATATATATATATGTGTGTGTGTGTGTGTGTGTGTGTGTGTGTGTGTGTGTGTGTGTGTGTGTGTGTGTGTGTGTGTGTGTACTATACATAGATAATAAATGATTTTATCATCGCTATCGTCATTAGAGCATTCAGTTTTATAATAGAATGATGTTTGCAGAGCACCTAATACATGCATATTGAACATGTGCTTGTGTGTTTGTGTGTGTGCACTACAAGTGTATGGGGGCATACATGTATATTGGAGAAATGTACGTTTTCGTCAGTAGAATACACCATGATATAATTAAACTTCTCTGTGTATGCTTAATAAAGTTTGCTGTATGTAGCATGTCTGTGTGTGAGCATGTGCATGCATAATATAACGTATGTGTGCGTGCGGGCGAGTGTATATTACACAATATAATAAAACAATTTATATTCACTATGGTCATTAGAGCATTCCATATTATATTTCAATGTTCTCAGAGCACCTACTGTGTAAACTTGTGTTTAGCGTGTGTGTGTGTGTGTGTGTGTGTGTGTGTGTGTGTGTGTGTGTGTGTGTGTGTGTGTGTGTGTGTTTGTATGCACTAACGTACTTTGAAGAGATATTGTTTATCGTCAATAGAATGTTCGATTGTATTATTTGACATTTAGAGTGGACCCACTAGGGTTTGACCAAAAGCAAGAAATTGTTAATCTTAGTATATATAATGTGTGAACACCCTTTTCTAACATACAGTGATTTGTGAAGTGATACTCAAGATTGGACAACTCAATGCGTCTGATGAATATTAAACGACGGAAAATTTTAACAAGTCACAAACACTTTTTTATTGGTTTCTTCACTTAATATAACTTACACTAGACCACTCCCCACTCTACTCCAAATAGTTAGCAAACAAACACTTTTTTATTGGTTTCTTCACTTAATATAACTTACACTAGACCACTCCCCACTCTACTCCAAATAGTTAGCAAACAAACACGCCTATCGATCAGAAGGGACGCGACTAACGCGAAACATGTTGGGAAGTTAGTGTGTGAGGGGTGGGTGGGTGGGTGCTGTCTCGTCAGTCAATGCCGGGAAACCGGATCTTATAAAAAAAAAAAAATTGAGTAAACCAGAAAATAGGTCACGATTTTAAAAAATGCTTTATATTTCTAAACAAAAAAACAGATGGAAAAAGAAACAACATTATTCATATCTAGAATGTTCTTTCACATCCCAACTCATGGCATTTTTTTGTTAAGAAAGCGGAAGTTGTTCGCACACGAAAGCCCGATATGCCACAAATAGAATTCAGTCACCCACCCATCCTGTTACTAAGAGAAGGCGAAAGTCGTATGTCTGAAGGGGAAGTGTACAGAGAACGGACTTTAACGCGGCTAATCTTTTTTTTAACAAAAGAATGGGGAAGTTGAACACACTTTTCCTATTGGATTGAATTGGATATGCACACGGAACTTATACTGATGTTTGTATCTCAATTACAAACATGCGCACGCACACATTTATACTCGCACAAACAATACACAAAATATATTTTTTTTAAATACTTTTTTTTCCAAATTAATGTCTTTGTTAATTCAGTAAATTGAAGTAACCACTCAGATCCCTGAATCTGTTCAAGAAGATTATGGGGCGTGAAAGTATGGGTGGATAGACCTTATTGACATTGTTGTTTGCCAAATCCAAATTATACCAACAATAATTTTCCTGCAAATGTTTCTAACAAAAGCTAATTTCTTCACTCTTCTGTCGAATTCTCGACAATTTATCTATCTATCTATCTTGTCGACCGTTTGGAGCACCACTGATGACATGACAACCAGTTTTCTCCATTCCATTCTGTTCCCGACAATAGCAGCAGAAAATTGACACTCACCGACAGCAAACTCAAGGAACAATGTTGTCGTCTATTTGTCGGACCTGCGACACCAATAGCACTCTTATTGACCTTAACGTTGACCTATGAACAACTAAATCTATTTCTGTGCTGGACTACCGGTTTCGACACTCACTTTGTAGCCACTGTAGCCATGTATATTTTGTGAAAGACTACCGGTTTGTAGCATTGTAGCCATATCTATTTATGTTTGACTACCAGTTTAAACACTAAGTTTGTAGTTACTATCCATGTTGGACTACCGGTTTGTAGCACTTTTGAAGTGAATAACGAGGTAACACAGTGTCACATTTCAATGGAAATATTTCGTGAAATAAAATTAAACAGTGTCATATTTCGAGGGGACTATTTCAAGTGAATTAAAATTAAATAGTGTCATATTTCGAGGGGACTATTCCAAGTGAATTAGAATTAAACAGTGTCATATTTCAAGGGGAATATCTCACGCGAATTAGAATTAAACTGTGTGACATTTCAATGTAAATATCTCAAGTGAATTAGAATTAAACATTGTCACATTTTAAGGGGAATATCTCAAGTGAACTAGAATTAAACAGTGTCACATTTCAATGTGAATATCTGAAGTGAATTAGATTTAAACAGTGTCATATTTCACGGGGAATATCTGAAGTGAATTAGAATTAAACAGTCACATTTCAATGGGAATATCTCAAGTGAATTAGAATTAAACAGTCATATTTCACGGGGAATGTCTCAAGTGAATTAGAATTAAACAGTGTCACATTTCAATGGGAATGTCTCAAGTGAATTAGAATTAAACAGTGTCAAGAGACAGTTTCAAAGGAAATCGAGTCCGAGAGTGTAAATACTTGGAAGATGTTAAAATCAAACAACGTTAGTTAGATGCAACTTCAATGTGCGCAAAGACATGGAAATACAAAACACACATGTCTAACAACAAACAAACAACTCTCCAGTAAAACACAACTTAAAACAATAAAACCAACAACAGATCACGTCAGCCAAATAAAATCAATAGCAGATAGCTCATCAGTTTATCAACAGATCACGTCAGCCAAATAAAATCAATAGCAGATAGCTCATCAGTTTATCAACAGATCACGTCAGCCAAATAAAATCAATAGCAGATAGCTCATCAGTTTATCAACAGATCACGTCAGCCAAATAAAATCAATAGCAGATAGCTCATCAGTTTATCAACAGATCACGTCAGCCAAATAAAATCAATAGCAGATAGCTCATCAGTTTATCAACAGATCACGTCAGCCAAATAAAATCAATAGCAGATAGCTCATCAGTTTATCAACAGATCACGTCAGCCAAATAAAATCAATAGCAGATAGCTCATCAGTTTATCGAAAGATCACGTCAGCCAAATAAAATCAATAGCAGATAGCTCATCAGTTTATCGAAAGATCACGTCAGCCAAATAAAATCAATAGCAGATAGCTCATCAGTTTATCAACAGATCACGTCAGCCAAATAAAATCAATAGCAGATAGCTCATCAGTTTATCAACAGATCACGTCAGCCAAATAAAATCAATAGCAGATAGCTCATCAGTTTATCAACAGATCACGTCAGCCAAATAAAATCAATAGCAGATAGCTCATCAGTTTATCAACAGATGACGTCAGCCAAATAAAATCAATAGCAGTAAAAGTAACGAAAGTGTTCATCTGTGAAGAGTCTGCATGAGAAGGTCGACCTTCAGTTTTGAGGTTCAGTTTTTAATCTGAATAAATGAAATAAATTTTCAAATGTTTGCACTTTGAGATAAGCTCAATCAAACTCATGGACAACTCTCAAGACATCACTAGCAAAGTGTTACAATATATTAGTGGATCTAAACATACGCTCATATCCTATGATCAGGTTAAATTTAATCCGTCAAGCATGCTTGAGTTAAATTTATTCCGTCAAATATGTGACAGTTAAATTTACTTATCACGCATACTAAATTTCCTCTGTCACGCGTGCTAGAGGTAGATTTAGTCTGTCACACACGCTACAGTTTGATGTAGTCCGTCACACATTCTACAGCTCAGTTTAGTTCGTCTCACATGCTGGAGTTAAATTTAATCTGTCATACATGCTCAAAACACCCATTGGGAAACCTTTTTTTTTAATTGAATGTGTGCCGTTGTGATTAAAATGTACCGTCCACAATAATTTTGACATTCGAGAGATTTCACAAAATTTTAATTTTACATAAATATGTATAGACACATATACGTCCATGTTTTCAATACACACATTTTTCTTGAACAAGACTGGTTCAGATTTGGATTTCAAACTGAAGGTTGTCGGCGCACTAAATGAAACACATTGTTACGTTTCCAGTATTTATTTATAGACCCTGCCTAGGATAATTAAGGACCTTAAAAGATAATAGATAAATTAATTCCTTCTCTCATATCCTAAACAGACTGGTTGCTCAACTTATCACTTGACTAATTTAAAAATGTGTCTTGTAGTGCAGACGACAGATTTACAAACTGATAAATTGCGTACGTTAGCTGGGTTGGAGTCGTTAAATTCCTCTAAATTAATATGCATTCGTTATGTCATTCAGCTCAGTTTCGCCCCCATCCAATCCAAGAAATTAATCATTAGGTCTATTATGCATAAAAATTAACTACGAAGAGGTTTAACAATTAAAAATAAGATTTAATAAAGTTTAACAATTTAACAATAATCAAATACGAGAGCGAAAGTCTATTTCTTAATTCTCACACGTACGTGCTTAAAGTTAATTCGAGAAAAAGTGCCCAATTGTATCTTTATGAACTTTGTATCAACTGAGGGGTACTCAGCTGTAAGTCTCTGTATCGCCTGGTCTCCTTTATTCCAGTCCGTACCGGTCTGTCTCACAGTAGTCACTCTAGCGGAAATGCACGTGGCATACAGTGGAAATTGTCCTTTTATGTCGCTAGTGAACTTGAGGTTAGACCAGCATACGTCTACTCTTTGACGCTGCCTTATAATGGGGTGGACTCTAGAATACTTGAATTCTCTCCTCAGAATTCAAACCAGCTTGTACAGGTCTTCAGGACAAAGACAACTTGTCCAAGTTCAAGGATGCAGACAAGGAACCGACCTATGAGAAACAAATGTGTCCCATAATCGTCTGCTAGTGTTTTCGCTACTTAAGCACGTTCAGTTAAAATGCTTTGAATTAGAAATTCGACTACGCGTCGTTTACAATTTAGATTTAGAAAATGACATCTTCTCACGCATGTTTCATTTAACAGTGCATGACGTATGAATCATAAAAATATATACAACGTTAAATTAATGTTCATACAAAGGGGTAATTCAAATCAGCAAGGCGCTTCACAATTTACAATTAAAATTACACGCAATAATTGAATTACATGAGAAATTCATATCGAGCGCAGGCATTTCTGGCTCTAGTGAATTTAAAAGCAATATAAATTAAAGTTACAATGAAAAAGAGTTACAATGAATTTATATTCCATAACTTATAGGTTTTCAGTCATTTCAACGAACCGTGCTCAAGTATATAGCAATACATAATAATACATAGCACAAATACATACATAGTTAAAATATACAGAATACAATCAAATAAAAATGATACCTTATGAGAAGTCGAAGTGTCTATTCTCATCTACCTCACCGGCCTGTCCGTATGACTCGAGTAGCTAACGTGGGTCGTGTAGCTAATTGTTTTCTCGCAGTGTCGGACCGGTGCGTTATACCGATATTTATATGAAAGCATAAAGCATATCACGTGATGGATTGCGTGGCATGTAGTTGGTTCTAGAACCTAGACAATGGGCCTAAAGTTACATAACGTCTTGACCTCTTTGCTGGAAGCTTCTTGATATGAATATCACGAGAGAGCTCCAAACAAAGGAATTTCAAATCTCAATATTTGAAGTAAACAACAAGTGGGTCAGAAAGTCATGACATTTTTATCAGACTGTGACACACATACCTAATAGAATGACCCACTTTAGTGTTGAAAACAACGAGAAAGTCTTCTTGCGTCATTCCACTTATTTCATAAACATCTTACTTCCGAAAGGTTCCAACATTGTTTTGATTGGTTGTTTGCTTTGTACAATAAATGGCTTCCAAGATTAACTGAATAACTGTTTGACATGTATATAACGCTCTCTCGTTAAAATATTGTTACACAGTAAACATTCAAAAGATAAAATGTTAGATTTCTTTTAAATTCAGGCACTTTGAATTATAAGTAACATTGACAAAATTCGTGATATTTTTAGGCATGCATTTCTCATTGACTCATCAGTATATTTCCTCGCCTCATCAGAAGATAACTTAGCACCTCACTAATTTCTTTCTCACAATGACTTATCAACATGGTTGCTCGTCTCATCAGAAGCTAACTTACCAGCTCGTGCTTCAAGCCATATACTATACGCTTTTATAATCTCCCTTGTTTTCTTGTAATCTCGTGCTTCAAGCCATATAATATGCGCTTTTATAATCTCCCTTGTTTTCTTGTAATCTCGTGCTTCAAGCCATATAATATGCGTTTTTATAATCTCCCTTGTTTTCTTGTAATCTCGTGCTTCAAGCCATATAATATGCGCTTTTATAATCTCCCTTGTTTTCTTGTAATTTGGATCACTGTGATCATCAGCAACAAATGTACACGAGATTCGGTGAGGTGTCATCCACTTCTTTTCCGTTGAGCAAAATCCCGTTTTCTTCAGTCCGAGAAATCATCCAGAAATACAATGATGTATTGTTGTTGTTTTTTCATCGATTGACTGGTTCCTTGGAATTGGAACTATAGATATAGGATGCTACATAAATGTGTGCTTATCGCGTCCGACGTAAACATAACAGTGAACGATGCTACATAAATGTGTGCTTATCGCATCCGACGTAAACACAGCAGTGAACGATGGTAAATGTGAACAAGTAGCTTAGTGCAACTCATTGAAAGCGAGATTGTTATCAACAAAAGCCTCACCGTCATAAATTCGACATCGGCCAACGATAACTGGGACAAACCTGGGTCAGATGAAAGAATGTCGTAAAAAAAAAATCGTAAGAATATTTTCAATGAAATATCTATACTCTCCTGTGCCTCAAGACTATCACGAAGAGACAGAAAAACTTAAATAAAACATTGAAATAAATTCAGTTAACCTTTAACCTACCCTAATCAAAACTAACACAGCAATATTATCAACAACAATATATCCAGCTACGGTAACAAGCTGACCGATAAAGGGAAATTCTGTCCAGACATCATAGGCCGTGTCATCCATAGCTGACAGATACAGGGAAACTCTGTCAAGACATCATACACCATGATATTGTTCACGAATTATGATCACAACTGATGTCATATTCACTTTTCTAGATTAAAGGCGTTTAATTTCTATTTTCACACGCTCACCTCTACATCCCACTTGTTATGGTGTAATAAAATGTCAGCCACACGACCTCATTTACATGACGGAATGGAAAACGTTCGTGCGAGCAACAGATCTGGGACAACGCGAAGGGAGCATGACAGATAACGGTATATTTTCCATGAACAGAACAGTTTTGCATAGTAAACAGGGCAAAATGAGTATTTTCCTCATTTGAATTTCTATGACTAGTTTTGGCAGTCGACGTGACGCCAAACAATCAACAAACTATCCGACTATAATCATGTGAAAAAGCACACACACAAACATATACTCAGACTAACATGCACACAAACAAACATACACTCAGTACACTCAGACACATAAACGTTTACATAACACACACACATACTAACACGTACACACACACACACACATGCACTTGGTATATGCACATATATATCGATTTGTATGCATTGATACTGTCACGGGGCAAAGATATATCGATTTGTATGCTTTGATACTGTCACGGGGCAAAGAATTCCCGGTGTGTTGGGCTCTTCTGCAGGAGTTTGTGGCTTAATAAAATTCCACATTATTATTATTTCATTATTGAGAGAATTAAAGAAAGGTCGTCGGAGACAAAATGTTTAGAAAGAAATGTTATTTAAAGCAATTTTCAAACCAGTATTAATCTAATAACTCTTCATATGTCTCACACTATATCGACTATATTCTAGCGTTAAGATACACGTTAAATGGTCAGTCGTTTGTGTTGATTGTTTTCTAACAGTCTGCAGTCGTGCATTATTTCACTTTAATTCTCGAAATTCTGATATAAAAAAATTTCATTTTATGCCATCAAACCATTCTGATTGATTTACTATATTATATCAAAATTCATTTTATAATATATCAAATTTAAGTTATTCTGATTGGTTGATTTCATTTCTATAGTGGAAAGATTGACAATGTCCGCTGAACAATAAAATGTGTATGCCTAATGATGCATGACCAATGAAAGATGTAAGCCTTGTGGTGTTTGATCAATGAAAGGAGTAAGCCAAATGGGTGCATGAGCAATGAAAGATGTAAGCCTATGAACAATGAAAGGAGTAAGCCAAATGGTGTATGAACAATGAAAGGAGTAAGCCAAATGGTGTATGAACAATGAAAGGAGTAAGCCAAATGGTGTATGAACAATGAAAGGAGTAAGCCAAATGGTGTATGAACAATGAAAGGAGTAAGCCAAATGGTGTATGAACAAATCCGAATAGAAACAGCACATTGGTCTTCAGGCCTTAATTATAATAATAATTAATAGTGATTCCTACTGAAACGCTAGTGAAAATTCAGAGTTGGACTAGAGAAGAAAACATACAAATAATCGTCTCTTACTATTAAAACCAACCCACATGGGGATACTACAACATCAAGAAAATATGCAGAGTGAAGTCCAAAGTTTAGAGATAGTATGAAAAACGGGTTTGACAAATCCTCATTCAGACAAGCTAAATGGGGCTAACAAAAGACAAGCCTATATTCAATACCTGTAATCCGTTACACTGGAGGTCTCCTAGACTGAGCAACAAATGAAGTAATTGATCTAGACAGGAAAACAAGAAAACTACTCACAATGCATAAAGCCTTACACCCACAAGCCGACGTAAACGGGCTCTATGTATCTCAAAAATTGGGAGGCCGAGGTCTTAAGAAAATTAAATATGTCATTGAAGAAGATATTATAGACCTGGTGAACTACCTCTGGAATAACACGAAAGATGAGCCACTGAGAGAAGCAGTAAAGATGAATGGATTATACCAACCCCCAGAAACAGACAAAGAAACGTGGAAGAAAACATCGAAACGGCTTTAGCAAACACTCCCCAATGGCCAGTATGTATGACAAGCCGATGAAACATCAACAATACAATCAATATACAGATGGTTAAAAGAGGCAGGTTTGAAAGCAGAAGCAGAAGCACTCATAACAGATGCGCAAGATAAATCACTAAACACAAAATTACACAAAACAAATATCATGAAAATCTCAAATGATTCCAGATGCAGACACTGCAAAAACATGGATGAAACAACAGAACATTTACTATCTGGGTGTCAGTTTTTGGCTGGAACAGAAAATACCAAACGACACAACGGAGAGGCAAAGGTCACACATAGAAATCTATGTAAGAACTATATATTGAAAACCCAGTATTACACAAACTGAAGCAGTGACCGAGACAGAAGAAGTCAAGATACTGTGGGACTTCGAGAAAGGAACAGATCACGTGATTCCTGTGCTAAGACTGAAGTTCCTAAAATTTATAACAGAACAGCAGCAATCATCAATGTCGCTGTTCCAGGTGTTACGAAAACAAAAACAAAAGAAAGAGAAAAAAGAGAAAAATATCAGGATCTTAGGTTAGAAATCCAGAGACTGTGGAATGTCAAAGTAGAAGTGAAGGGATCTTTGGGGAACATAACATCAGATTTAAAAGGCTATCTGAATAAACTACCTGGAAACTCCAGACTAGCTCCACTGCTCAAAGCAGCACTCCTCGGAAGTGCCCACATCCTCCCGTTAAACCTTGGATCTCACAGAATCGTGGTAAAATTCCGAGACCTTGGATCTCACAGAATCTTGGTAAAATTCCGAGACCTTGGATCTCACAGAATCTTGGTAAAATTCCGAGACCTTTGTTCACAACCGAGAGTCAAGCAGAAGTCTTGAGAAAGGAATATAAGAATGTGCTATCGACTCTTGCAATCCCCGCTTATATTAGTGTCTATCGACTGTTGTAATCCCCGCTTATTTTAGTGTCTATAGATGATTTAGACGCTAAAAAAAAAAAAATAGCAAGAACCGATGCTTAGTTTCAGTGGCCTTCACCAGTACAGCACATTATTATTATGAATTGGTTTTTGATTTTAACCCTTTGTCGTGATGTCGATACGGTTTGTTTATTTAAGATCTTCGTAACGTGTCACCATGCTCTATAAGTACTCGCAATATATCAGACATTTCAAATCAGCCGGCTTCATGTCGCATTTCATACGCATCTGTTAAGAGGCTTTGGTTTGAACTTCCGGTGTGCATCAACCAATCGACAGCATTATAACGATGACTGTTAGGACATCTCTTCTGTCTGCGTGTCTGCATACGAAATATGCGTTTGTTTCTCAGCATATATATATATGTTTTTTAATTCAGTATTTTGTTATTTGTATAAGTTTTAATGTTGTTTATTATTACGATTTTCTCCATTTTGATTTCATGGCATACTGAATTAGTACTCAACCAATTCCTGAGCCATGACGTTTTAATACACTTATGCTACTATCCTTTCGTTTGCAAATGCGGTGAAAATAAAATTAATTTCTCAATAGATCGTTATCAAAATGTGTTCAGATGAAGCTATTTCACGAGCAGTGTTTGTTTGATTGTCGTCTTGTCATATTTAAAAGATGATTTTATATAAAACACTATCGATTTAACCAGAGATATTTCCAATTATAAACAGAGGGAAAAGCCACATGTCTTTCAAACTAAGTTAGAGGGAACAATTGTATATAATGAATACATTCTTCCCAGAAACTTCACGCACGCACATGAACAACAAATACACTAGCATTTGAACGTGCACCTCAGTCCGACACGAACACTTGCAAAGTGCGAAAATGCACGCCAACCCATGTCTCAACGCTTTCAAAAGCATATTTCAGCCAGACACATTAACACGTGATAAGCTGTACATATGAATACTTGCAAGTGTGTACGCTAACGAGAAACACAAACATTTACAAGTGTGTAAGATAACCAAACTCACAAACACTTACAAGTATTTAAGCTAACTAGACACACAAGCATTTGTAAGTGTGTAAGTTAACCAGACTCACAAACATTTGTAAGTGTGTAAGTTAACCAGACTCACAAACATTTGTAAGTGTGTAAGTTAACCAGACTCACAAACATTTGCAAGTGTGTAAGTTAACCAGACTCACAAACATTTGCAAGTGTGTAAGTTAACCAGACTCACAAACATTTGCAAGTGTGTAAGTTAACCAGACTCACAAACATTTGTAAGTGTGTAAGTTAACCAGACATAAACTTACATTTCAAAAATATACTCCAAGTCACGCTCGTGACTATGTAGCCATCCAGATACACAATAACACAGAAAGCGTGCCAACACCAAACACACGAACACAGAGAAAGTGTACCAATACTAAACACACAGAAATCACAGAAAGTGTACCAAAACCAAGCACACGAACATACAGAAAGTGTACCAAAACCAAGCACACGAACACAAAAAAAGTGTTCCTAAACCAAACACACGAACACACACAAAGTGAATCCCATCCAGACACAGACATGAACACGCAGAATACACACCAAAATCAAAACAAAAAGTGTACATCCAGGCACAGAAACACACAGAAAATTACACATCCTCTCTGTAATAATACACTAACTTATAGATCCCGAATTCAAGTCTTTAGCTATTGACTTCTTTTAGATTATATGCATGATATTGACATCCAGAAAATTTACATCCATACCAATCACGATTTACTTCGAAATCACTTACAACATGTAGATATACAACAAATTCATTTATTTACAACATACAGATTTACATCAAAATCACTTTACAGCATACAGATATATATCATCACTTACAAGATGTCAATTTACATCAAAATCACTTAATAGATGTAAATTTTCATCAAAGACACTTACAAGATGTAAATTTACATCAAAATCACGTACAAGATGTAAATTTACATCGGAATATAAATTTAACTACTTTCCTTAGAAGTAATTTCCTGCTACGAAACATACAAATCCACCCAACAACAGAATTTACAACTAAATGCTAACTGGTTGGCTAATAAGTAGCTGCCATGACCCTAGCCACTAGCCTATCCACTATTCAACATTTGCCACCCAAATTGCTCGTCACCAGCCGCAATTAATTGTCATCATAGGGAGCCGGAACTGCTTGAAAGAAAAATTCTGCACCAAGAAAAAAACAGCACTAAAAGAAACTTGTGCCAAAGAGAAAATTGCAGCAATAGTGAAAGTACACCAAAGAGAATCGTGCACCAGGAAGAAAAATGCACCAGAGAAAAAACTACACCAAAGAAAAAAACTGCACCAAAGAAAAATCTGCAATAAAAAGAAAATTGTGTCAAAGAGAAAATTGCGGCTATTGTGATAGTGCACCTTTAGGATACGTGCACCAATAAACTACACCCAAATAAGAAAAATGAGCAAAACTGCACTAAACCAATCCTGTGCCAAGGCAAAATTGCTCCAAAGCCAAAACTGCTGCTGGCAATACGACCTTGGCTTAAACTGAAGGAGCTACGAAATCCACACATACACGTTATGAACAGCAAATCGTTAAGAACCACTCACGTGCTATATTTTTTAGGAGTGAAACAGGATTACTGACTTCTATTTATTCAGTCTGAAAGAGAGGTCATTGTGGAGTGTAAGTTTGCTTGTATATATTCTATACTAACATTCTTATTATACTGTTACTCATAAATGCAAATGACAACATATCGTGGAGATACAAGCGAACTTTGAACAATCATAGTAATGGAACGAGACTCACCTGTTCCTTTTTCTGAATTTTGTAAATGACGTAATCACTAGTGTAATATTATATCAACTCATTTTTAATTGACGTAGATAATTCTTAAAATGTCATGCATTCACACAAAGTATATATGCTGTGGGGGGGGGGGTGTATGTGTGTGTGTGTGTGTGTGTGTGTGTGTGTGTGTGTGTGTGTGTGTTACGTACGAGTGTAACTATTTTATGTTTTAAAAGTAAAACGTTGTCTTTTTGTTTTAACATCAGTGTTACGTTCCCAGTATTTATTTAAAGACCCTGCTTAGAATAATTAAAGACTTTAAATATAATTAATTCTTTCTCTCATATTCTATGCAGACTGGATGCTCAATTTATTATTTGACTAATTAAAAGTGTGTCTCGTAGTTCAGACGACAAATTTACAAACTAATAAACTGCGAACTTTTAGCTAGATTTGAAACAGTTAAATCCCTCTAATTTAATACGCATTCGTTGTCAACTTTCTGCTCATTCGCCCCCATTCAAATCTAAGAATCTATTGGTCTATCATGCATATTAATTAACTACTAAGAGGTATTAACAAGAAAAATAAGATTTAATAAAGTTTAACAAATTAACAATAATCAAATACGACGCGAATAATCTACTACTCTGTCTCTACGCGCATGTGTTCGATTCTTGTCACTAAATTGCCAACAATTGTTCGTTTAACATTTGTACTCTGTGATTGTACTCAGCTGGATTGCTTGTATCAGCCTGGTCTCTTTATTAGGTCAGTCAGTCTAATTTCACAGTCCCGCTCTAGCGACGCACGTGGTGCCTGAGGAAAGACGCTCCTTTTTCATGTAGTTAGGGAACTTGAATTTTTAACGACATGGACCCTCAATGTAGAGTTCACCAGCAGAACCAAAGCAAGGCGAGGTAAGGCATGGACAATAGGAACCAATCTCTTTATGAGAAGTCGAATGGTGTCTTGATTCTCAATGGCTTGTCGGCTTGCCCCTCGTGACCGGAGTTAGCTGAAATGGACCTAGCTAATGTGTTTCTCCCAGTGACGGAGCGGAGGCGTGTAGGCACATATATAGAAAAGCATATTGCGTATCACGTGACTGTTCGCGAAGCATGTGGTTGGTTCGAGAACCGGACAAAGGTCCTAAAGTTACATAACATCTTGACCTGTTCTAGAAGCACTTCGAAAAAGGAGGCTTTGAACAAAGGAGTCAAGGGTTTCAAAAATTCAAATTTGAAGTAAACAAGACTAAGTGGGTCATCAGGTCGGGCATTTTTATCAGACTTGTGACACCCCCTTGCTTTTGAGGCGTTTATCTTGCCAAAGATAAAATGCCTCCTACAAATTATGTATGATAAAATGTAGAAGTCCACAATGAAGAAAAATTTACACAAAAAAAATTTCAACATCTCTAGAAATAAAGTGTGCAACTATATTTCATGTTTACAGGAAGGAATCCGTAGGGTTCAGTTAATTGATTAAACGACATTCTATCAGTACCGGCACTTGATGGCATCAAGCACGACTCATGTAATCTGCGCCAACATTCAAAGAACCTTTGATGTAATGAATATTTGCGTCATACTGTGTCAGAAACAGAGACCAACGCATTAAACGGCTGTTTGTAAATTGCGCTTGCCCGAGAAAGGCTAACGGCTGGTGGTCGCACTCAATGACAAAGGTTTTTCCGTACAAATAGTTTTCGAACTTTTTTATAGCCCAAACTATTGCAAGACATTCCTTTTCACTGGTGGAATATTTCTGTTCAGTAGTTGTGAGTTTACGGCTTGCGTATGCAACTGGGTGTTTGGTGTCATTGTGTTCTTGTAATAACACTGCTCCTAATCCTGTGTTGCTAGCATCAGTCCTTAACAAGAATGGTTTTGTCAAATCTGGCAGTTTAACAACTAAGTCTGAAGTCAGTCTAGATTTCAGTGTGTCAAAAGCGTTTTGGCATGCATCAGTCCACACTACTTTTGTAGGCATATTCTTACGTGTCAAGTCAGTCAGGGGACATGCAATGGCACTAAAATCTGGTACGAATTTTCTGTAGTAGTTAGCAAGACCAAGAAAACTTCTAACTTGTGTTTTTGTTAGCGGTTGTGAAGTGTCCTTAAGTTGTGCTATCTTAGCTTCACTTGGCGACATAGTTCCATGACTCAACTTGTGTCCCAAGAAGTCTAAGGAGAATTGTGCTATTTCACACTTCGTAGGGCGGGCAGTGAGGTTGGCTTGCTTTAATCTGGCTAGCACATCTCGTAAGAGTGTTAAGTGCTCCTCCCATGTCTGGGTGCCTAGAATTAAATCATCCATGAAGTTCTCAACTCCACGTCCGTACAGTGGTTCTAACAATGACCGCATCATCTTAGAAAAAATGCTTGGAGCGTTTGAAACTCCGAAAGGCATAACTTTCCAGGTATAGTTTCCTACTGGTGTAGTGAAAGCTAGTATGTGTCGATCTGTGTCCTTGACCTTGATTTGCCAAAAACCGCGTGACAAATCTATTTTGGTATAGTAATGAGCGTTAGCTAGCTTAGTGAAGATGAGATCCGGATCAGGAAGAGGTTCGGCACAAAACTCTGTCACTTGATTGAGTTTGCGATAGTCTACGCAAAAACGGAACGAGTTATCACGTTTTTTAATCAACACGATGGGTGATCCGTAGGCACTGTCAGTCTTCTCTATGACCCCTAGATCTAGCATAGTCTTAATCTCACGTCTAACGTCATCTATCTTAGCGTGTGGCAACGGATACGGCTTCAAACGTATCGGTTTGTTGTCAGTCAGCTTCAGTGAAAATTCTATTAAGTCTGTCAACCCTGGTTTGTCTGTCAGAGTAGATGAGAACTCATTGAGCAATTTATTCACTTCTTTCTTCTGTCCTTCCGTCAAGGCGTCATTCACCCTAACGTCTTTAACAGTCTCCTCTGTCTGTAAAGGACAGTTTGGTAAAGTACCGGTGACGCAATCAGTCTCCCCCTCGTCTTCTGTAACTATCGTCGCTACGACAAAATCAGCTTGAGTGGTTTGATCCTCACGGCTTATGTACTTTTTGAGTAGGTTAACATGAAAGATTTTCTCTCTCTTTCCTGTCTGTACCTTATAGTTCAGTCCCCCTAGCTTGGCGGTAACTACAAAGGGCCCCTTCCATTTCATCTGAAGTTTGTTATGTGCTTCAGGAAGCAACAGTAACACTTTGTCGTTAACTTCAAATTCTCTAGGTTTGGTGTGCTTATTGTAATATTCTGCCTGTCTAGACTGAGCTATCGTCAGGTTTTCCCGTGCTATCTTGCCTATAGTTTCAAGACGGTTTCTTAAGTCAGTGACGTATGTGTAAGTTGTTTTAACTTCGTCATCTGTCTTTTCATCAGTCCAAAGTGCCTTCAAAATCATCATCGGTCCGCGTACAGTACGTCCGTAAAGTAGCTCGAATGGTGAAAATCCAGTGGAAGATTGTGGCACTTCCCTATATGCAAATAGTAGGGCAGGGATGTATCTGTCCCAGTCTTTCGGTTTATCAGTGGCGAGCTTTTTAAGTGCTGTTTTTAATGTCCCGTTGTATTTTTCGATCAGACCATTTGCCTGGGGGTGGTAGGGTGTGCAAGTAAGATGTTTGATGGAAAGTAAGCGATTTACCTCCTTCATTACGTTGCCTACGAATTGACTCCCCTGATCTGTCAAAATTTCGGTGGGTATTCCAACACGACTCCATAATCCGAAAAGGGCTTCGGCGACGGTTTCAGTATCAATGTTTTTCAACGGCACTGCGTCGGCGAATCTCGTTGCGTAATCAATAGTGGTCAGCACGTATCGATTACCTCTCGTTGATGTGGGTATTATAGGCCCAATCAAATCCATTGCTACGCGTTTGTAGGGTTCAATGATCAGTTCAGGCTCTCCTAACGGTGCGGGTCTGATTGAATTTTTAGACTGTGTTCTCTGGCATGTGTCGCAACTTAACACGAATCTACGGATATCGGCAGTGATGTCCGGCCAATAAAACTCACTTGTGATACGACTAGTTGTTTTTTGTACACCCATGTGTGCGCCAAAAAGACTCTCATGACCTAATCGTAATACGTCATTTCGTTTGGTTTGTGGAACGACTAATTGTTTCCGAAATTCGTCTCCCACTTTCGAATAGCGGTACAATAAACCCTTTTTCAGAATAATGCACGCTTTCTTATTCGAATCGTCAGTGTTGACGTCACTAACAGGTACAGCCTGCTTGCGTAACTTGTCTAGTGTTTCGTCTTCAGCTTGTAATAATTTAATCTCGCTAACTGTTGCTTTATCTACGGCTGGTGCGGCAGACATCGGTGCAGTCACAGATTTGTCTTTACTACTCGCTGCTCTGGTTACAGCGTTAACCAGTGGTGGTTCGATTGAAGTTTGTTTTTTGCACGGCAAAACATACTTGCAACCAAGGATCACGTCATGCGGTGAGTTTTCCATAACTGCCGCTTTGACTGTTCCTTCTACAAAGTCCGAAACAATCGAGATTTCAGCTACTCGTAAAATGTCTTGTTCGCCGTTCGCAAAGGTGACAGAGATTGTCTCCCCTGTGTAATCGGTACGGTTAACTAATGATGCATTTACTATAGCGTCCAGCTCACACCCTGTATCAAGCAAAGCGATTGTGTCGTGACCGTTTGCCTGTACTGGTGTTCGATTCGACTTTTCTGTTTTAGGTGTATGACTTTCTACTGCGTAAACCTTAGCTGTTTTCTTGTCAGGACATGTTCGCGAAAAATGGCCACTATCACCGCAAGTGTAACAAGCAAGATTCTTTTTATCCTTCTGTTTGTCAGACTTGTTTTTAGTGTCGGGTTTGGATGTTTTATCATCGCGTTCACTATGTGTCTTCCCGTCATTTTTCTTATCCTTTCGAGTCGGCGGTTCGTTCGGTCGAGACTTGTTGTTCGCGTGTGCGTTCGAGAATTGAGAATGTGCGTCATCAAAGCGATCGGCGGCGTTGCCTATCTCCTCTAGCGTAGATTTTTCCCTTATTGCTAAGTGAATCAGTAGATCTGATTTGTATGACCCGAGAATATGGTCTTTTACCATTTCATCCCTAAGACCGGCGTACGTCTGTGGAGTTTCGGCTAGATCTATCCATCTTTGGAACAAGTCAGTTACGCGTCGTATGTACTGTGCGTGCGTCTCTGAACTCGCTTTCGTGGCCTGTTTAAATTTACGGCGGTATGTATCTGCTGTGAGTTTGTAACGTTTCAATAATGCGGCCTTGACTGTGTCGTAATTATCTGACTCAGAATCGCTAAGCTTATTGAATTCGTTTTTCGCAGTACCCTGCAGTAACCCCGATAAATTTATTGCCCAATGTTCCGCTGGAATGCTTGTTGCTCTGGCTAACTTTTCAAACGTTTTTAAATACGCGTCTATTTGATCTTTGTTCTCATCAAATGGGACCATATTTATCTTTGGAATGATGTTTTCAATTCTACTGTGATTATTTCCATCGCTAGAATGCGAATCACCACTGCTTCTGCGGTCACGGTTTGGATTAGTAACTTCTAGTTTCTTTACTTCCCATTCTAACCGTTTTATTTCCGCGTCTGCCGCGATGCGTTTGGCTTCTGTATCCGCTGCGATGCGTTTTGCTTCCGTGTCTGCTACGATGCGTTTAGCTTCAGTTTCGGCTAGTTTTTCAGCTTCTAACTTCTTCAGTTCGCGATTAGCAACACGTTCTTCTCTTTCTATCTCTTGCCTCTCTTTTTCCGCTTTTTCCGCTTTCTCTAGCTCAGTTCTGATGTAGCTAGTCAGTTCGTCACCCTGATATCCTATCATGATACCGGTTTCTTTCAGGTCTTCGATAACCTGTTTGCGATCCATTTTACTGTCTCAGCGCGCTGGCTACAATAAAAATGTATCTCGTGAATTGTGTGTTTTTAACCGTCGGCGATAACTCCGCTTATCCCGAAAATAACTTTTAGGCTGCAACCTTACAAAAATTATTTAATTTACTCAGAACACCTTCCGAAATAAATTACGCGTTAACTCTTACACGTTTCACCTGCTTGTCACAGTGTCCGCTGTTCCAAGACTTTCGTAATGTCACGGCTCCTACCATACAACATTACACATTATATCTAGCACCCTAAATATAATAGTCCGAAGTCTGTTACTACCGGTAACTCTCCTAGCTGGCGGTATAACACGTTCGACTTCTCACAATGAAGTATCCAGTAACACAATACTAAATAAATCATTTAACTTAATCAATGCAATGTTTAACTACGCTTAAACATACTACACTAATTAAAAAATTGTACATTACTCTGCAAAAGAATACATGCACATGTCACAACAAAAGCAAAGAAAATCAGTAATACAAAAATCAAAAGAACAATTGGCAATTCTTTGTTCGTTCGTTCGTTTCTAGGTTTATGATACGCCCTATGTATAAAAAATGTTACAATTTAATACATATCAATCCACGGACGAGATTTCCCCCACTTGTTACGTTCCCAGTATTTATTTAAAGACCCTGCTTAGAATAATTAAAGACTTTAAATATAATTAATTCTTTCTCTCATATTCTATGCAGACTGGATGCTCAATTTATTATTTGACTAATTAAAAGTGTGTCTCGTAGTTCAGACGACAAATTTACAAACTAATAAACTGCGAACTTTTAGCTAGATTTGAAACAGTTAAATCCCTCTAATTTAATACGCATTCGTTGTCAACTTTCTGCTCATTCGCCCCCATTCAAATCTAAGAATCTATTGGTCTATCATGCATATTAATTAACTACTAAGAGGTATTAACAAGAAAAATAAGATTTAATAAAGTTTAACAAATTAACAATAATCAAATACGACGCGAATAATCTACTACTCTGTCTCTACGCGCATGTGTTCGATTCTTGTCACTAAATTGCCAACAATTGTTCGTTTAACATTTGTACTCTGTGATTGTACTCAGCTGGATTGCTTGTATCAGCCTGGTCTCTTTATTAGGTCAGTCAGTCTAATTTCACAGTCCCGCTCTAGCGACGCACGTGGTGCCTGAGGAAAGACGCTCCTTTTTCATGTAGTTAGGGAACTTGAATTTTTAACGACATGGACCCTCAATGTAGAGTTCACCAGCAGAACCAAAGCAAGGCGAGGTAAGGCATGGACAATAGGAACCGATCTCTTTATGAGAAGTCGAATGGTGTCTTGATTCTCAATGGCTTGTCGGCTTGCCCCTCGTGACCGGAGTTAGCTGAAATGGACCTAGCTAATGTGTTTCTCCCAGTGACGGAGCGGAGGCGTGTAGGCACATATATAGAAAAGCATATTGCGTATCACGTGACTGTTCGCGAAGCATGTGGTTGGTTCGAGAACCGGACAAAGGTCCTAAAGTTACATAACATCTTGACCTGTTCTAGAAGCACTTCGAAAAAGGAGGCTTTGAACAAAGGAGTCAAGGGTTTCAAAAATTCAAATTTGAAGTAAACAAGACTAAGTGGGTCATCAGGTCGGGCATTTTTATCAGACTTGTGACAATCAGTGCGAATTATGATTTAAAGTAGGCCACTAACCGTGATTTAATATAACATGTTTTCACGAACTGTTACAAATATCAGCACATGGGCCAACTACTCCCGTATTTTACAGATGCACACTCTCCTATTAATTACCAGACCATTTATTTCTTGGAACAATTTCACACGCCAGCAGGCTTGAAATTCGGAAAAGAAATGTATTTCCTGTTGCCTGATCCTGGTGAATATAATTAATAACATTACTGGATGTATTCTTGTTTTATCAATGCAAACTTATTCTTTTTAGCAAATATAATAATCAATTTTAAAGATTCTTTCCCCGCTGAACTTGCACCTGAGGGAAAAGGTTCGGATTCATAGAGCTCATAGGATTTCTTTCTTTCTTAATCTTATTTTTAAATTTGCAATGGTCAGCTCCCTTTACACCAAAGCTTGATTTAATCTCCCAGTCTTTCTTTCTATGTCCTATTGTATGTATAATAATTAATAAATATAAAGCGTACTTAGCAATGGTTGTGAGCATTGTGAACTAGTTCTAAATGTCCTTATGTCTCATATTATATTTACCTTTCATTTGCAATGGGTCAATTTAATTCGGGTCTACAATGACCTAATTCTGTTAAACTGAGTCTAAATGTCATGATGCCTCTTTTTATATTTACCGTTCCTTTTCAATGATACAATCTAAATATTGTCTGCAATGATCTCGTTCTGTAAAACTAGCTCTTCATGTCTCAAATTACAATTACCTGCCCTTGTCAATGTTCAAATAAAATCTTGTCTTCAATGACCTATTGTGTAAAACTAGCTCTAAATGCCATTATGTCTCATATTACAGTTATCTGTCTTTGAGCTAGTGGTGTAAAACAAATAGCAGCATATTCGCGAAAATATTTTAAAGCTTTTGTTTATTATTATTTATTTTTAACATTTTCTTTAGCAAATTAAATCAATATCTTACACAAGGTAGCGCATCTTGAGCTAAAACTCTTGTCAATCAGTGCAGTTGAGTTTTCGCAATTAATTTTGCCCGCCATTTTGTTTGTTTGTTTCTCTCTTTCTTTCTTTCTTTCTTGTTTCGACAATTCAGTGGAAGGTTAAACATATTCATCTCTTCACAACAACAGTATAAACAGATGTAAGCGAGAAAAAAATGTTCTTTTCTCGCTTACATCTTCAGTAGCATGTTCTTTTCTCGCTTACATCTTCAGTAGCATGTTCTTTTCTCGCTTACATCTTCAGTAGCATGTTCTTTTCTCGCTTACATCTTCAGTAGAATGTTCTTTTCTCGCTTACATCTTCAGTAGCATGTTCTTTTCTCGCTTACATCTTCAGTAGCATGTTCTTTTCTCGCTTACATCTTCAGTAGAATGTTCTTTTCTCGCTTACATCTTCAGTAGCATGTTCTTTTCTCACTTACACCGAGAATGATGCTGTGATGAACTTATTGTTTCTGTATAAGGTCAAACTCAATCTACGAAAAGACAAAACAGTTTTTAAGTACTGAAAGCGTTTCTGGTGAGCCGAGGGCTATACTGACACTGACCTTGAGAACCGAACAGTTTAAGAGACGATTGCCGGCCGTCTTTGTGCCACTTTCTATGTGTCCACTTTATGTTGCAAATTCATCTGACTCGGACGGTCAAGGCGGTCAGTGCAATTTGCAACCGCGTGCTGGCACTCATAGAGACCGAGAAAAGAAGAACGCGGTACAAAATTATTGGCTCTCATGCCATTGGCCCCCAGTACACGACACTTTCATATACTTGAGGCTTAAAAAAAAACTATTTAATCTATCTTCGCCCATCCTTCTGCATTCTGATACATGTATGTTTGGGAAGGGGGGGGGGGGGAACAATCAACTAGACAAGGACCCAAGATTTTCTCTTTCAAAATGTTGTACTTGGAATATGAAAAATCTATACAGGCTGAAATCCAGTATTCACGGTGAGACGCCGACTTCTCAGGAATGCTGGGTAAAACTTAGTGTTTCACATAGCAAGAGAGAGAGAGAAGAGGTTTTGTGTGTATGTGCGCGCATGCTGTGTGTGTGCGTGTTACTTAATGCATATGAAGTGCTGTCTAACAAGGGTTATATTCCTTGTAAATGTCAGCCATTGTTGTTGTTATAAACTTCAGCCTGTACTAACCGTCTGCTACTGAATGGAGCCAAATCTATAATATTTAAATTACTGTATGAATTTTCAGTTTGGAGATTTAAGTGCACGGAAGAGTTGGATACACACGCAATAAAATCTACACCCCTACTCTATGAGTGATGAGGGTCCTAGTTGAAGTTCGTTATGAAAAGTATATATCAGAAGAGCGTATTTTACCTCTATGACAAGCTTTGCATAAGGGATCACCATTTCGTCATTCGTTATATTTACAATATTAAGTTCATGACGACCTGACCGGTACAGTTCCGGTGCAAATGGTTTCGGTCAGAGCAACAATCAAGCAAGTGATCTTCAAAGCGAAAAGTGTCAACAGTGAATTTCTACTGATTGTGGACTCTTCTGCAATATCTTTGGGAGTGACTGATGTCACTGCTCTTCTACTCTTTCTAACATCGTCTCTTACAGTGGGTGTAACTGTGCTGAAACTGAAAATAATAATCATCTGAGAAATACTCTAGGCCAGGGTCGATAAAGAAGTCCGTCTTTATCAAATGCGGAAGCTAAAAAAGGGTGGAGAAAATGAATTGATTAATGACTTTACTGCACAAAAGGCAAAACGTAGTACGGGTGGATTAAAAATTTTAAACGATCATTTATTACAACTTTGTAAAGATAATGAATTAAGTTTGTGTTGAGTGTTGACGCAAGGCTTATCGCTCAACGAAAGTGGACCAAATTTATGAACTTAAATTAAACAATAATTAATAACTAAATAGTTTTATAAAATAACTGTGTGTGTGTTTGTGTGTGTGTGTATGTGTGTGCGTGTGTGTGTTTGTTTGTTTGTGTTTGTGTGTGTGTGTGTGTGTGTGTGTGTGTGTGTGTGTGTGTGTGTGTGTGTGCGCGCTTGTGTGGCAGTTTAAATATTGCAACACGTGTCCCAACATTCAAAATTAATGCACTGCATAATGATTTTCAGATGATCTGGGGTCTTATTGCATGCATGACAATGCAGCGTTACTGAAGGTTTTATTTCTAATCTCAATTCTTTCTCTTCAACATAGGAGTCATAAATAATTTTCCCCTCGGAATAAACATGACCATACATGTGGTCCTGATGAAAATTATGGACGACCCCACATGAGAAACAGTCAAGGGCGAGCGAGAAAGAAGAGCGAGCAAGTTAGACGTATGCCGAATGTAAAGCTGATTGGAAATAATAGCAGGAGGTAACAGTCAACGCACACGCCACCCCTCCAATCAGCTACACGGGTGGAATGACGGAGTGAACTGCAAACAAGCAAGGTCAATGAACAGACAGAAACACACGAGAGCTGTTCGTAATGCGCTGTGTACGTCATTCAAAAGCAGACGGCGACACATGCATTCTTTATAGCACGAAACCCAAGAGACTGAAGAATGAAAGGCTTGAAAGTGAGGTCTTGGAGAATACAACTGGAAATCAGGAATCATTTACAGTATAAAAATCTTACCAAAAGATGACTTCGAAGAGTTGACACGGATGCCTTTTATTAGCTGAAGAAATAATACATTAGAAGACACAATATGCATATTTTTCAGGCACAACTTAACTCACACTAGGCCAGACGGCACACGTAGGCTGTGTGAGTGTGTGTTTCAATCACTACTTAACTCACACTAGGCCAGAAGGCACACTTAACCTTTGGGTATCTCAATCACTACTTAAAACAGATTACATCAGAGGGCGCAATGTGATTTATCGGTATGTCAATTACTTCTTAAAACATATTTTTGTGATTTATCGGTATGTCAATTACTTCTTAAAACATATATCAATCAATACAACAGAATGTATTAGAAGATACATTGAGGATGTCTTCATTGCCTAAAACTGAATACATGAAAATATTCATTGAGGAAAAAGAAGAAAACAAACAAGAAAAGAACATCTCTTCATTGCATCTACTATGATAAAAAATAAATCAAAGTATCACAAAGCTTCTCTGCGGACGATGCCAATTAAAGGCAGTTTCCAAACAGACGAAAGAGACTTCAAGATCGCAGAGCCTCCTCTCGACAGATCGCTCAGTGATATTGACAAACTAAAAAAAGATGAGCAATAATCGCACCTCTCTATGATAAAAAAAAAGAAGATGAAGATGACTGAAAGGTCAAGATCTAGGACTAGAAATCCAGAGAAAGTGAAAATAGAAGTTGAACCTGTGATGAGTAAAACACGCTAAGCAGCCACCACCACTCTACCTCGTCACTGAAATGAAAGACTGTTTATGACGAAACAAGGACCAAATGATCAAAAGTCTTTCCTCCTGAGTCTCGCAAACGTTATTTGTGAAGACTATTCTTTTCAAAAAAATCATGGCAAATACTTCATACAAAGAGGAGAAATGATAATAATGAGGAGAAATTAATATAATGAGAAAAATTAATAATAATAATAACAATAAAATTATCAAATGTCCGAAAATACGCCTTTAGAGTTTTAACAAAATCAATTAAAATTAATTAAATCACCCTGTTGCAATAATCTTCATTTTGTCAGCTAATACATGCATTGACGTCATACAACCTTGCGACCTTGACAGCAAGACAGTGACCTGTAGGCAATGGCAGTCAATTTATGGCAACAAGCCGGCAACACGGGATCCCAACAAGTTGGATATGGCAAGCATCGGACATATAGCATGTCGATCGATGGATCGTGTTGCGATTGTTTGGATGTTTGTCTGGCAAATTGCCACCTTTATAGACTTGTGGCATGCATAACAATGTCTGAGTGTTTATCTCTGGCAAAATATTGCCATTATAGACTTCTATAGCGTGATTAAGAATGCTTACGTGTTTGTCTCTGGCAAAGTGCTAAAAGTTTAGACTCTTGGAATGCATAGCAATGTGTGGGGATATCACTCAAAGATCTTATTCGCCTTACCTCTAGCATGCTATCCTGAATGGATTCTTTATATTTTGCAATAATAAGAGGGTAATGTTGCATATAAAACCCCAGTTATCAGAAAGACTGACAACATGTGATATTTGATGTTAATTGGCTGTGGAAGTGAGTGTGAATGTGAAGACCATGTTCGTTTTCAAGTGCTTTATATGCTTTCAGACTTGTCTTTGTTTATCTGGAACAATTCTATTTCATCCATGGCTTAGCATATAAAATCTGAAAATGAACCTTCCATGAATTGTATTGTAGCATTAATTTTTTTCGAATGGCTGTCGTCAAAATACAATTTGTGTGAAAATGGAGAGCAATTTATGATCCTGTAGAGAATTGCATGCAGGTGAGGAAAAGACACGGCACAAGAGGTGAGCTTTAAGGTGCACTAATATTGAGGTGGGATGCACTTTACAGGTACCATATGTATTCCGTCAGTCACGTAAAATAATGATGCGAATGACATACTGCGAATACCAAACACAAGCTTGAGACCATGCATTAATCATTAATGTGTCAAGGCCAAACATGAAACAAGTTGTAGAGAGGCTGAGCGAGTAAGAATTGAAATTTTGCCATTATCACAGAGTAAGAATTGAAATCTTGCCATTATCATGGAGTAAGAATTGAAATCTTGCCATTATCACAGAGTAAGAATTAAAATTTTGCCATTATCACAGAGTAAGAATTGAAATCTTGCCATTATCACAGAGTAAGAATTGAAATCTTGCCATTATCATAGAGTAAGAATTAAAATTTTGCCATTATCACAGAGTAAGAATTGAAATCTTGCCATTATCATAGAGTAAGAATTAAAATATTGCCATTGTCCAGAGTAAGAAATTAAATCTTGCCACTGTCCATAGCAAGAATTGAAATCTTGCCATCACCGAGAGTAAGACCTGAAATTTTGCACTGTTCAGAGTAAGAATTAAAATCTTGCCATTGTCCAGAGTGAGAAGTGAAATCTTTCCATTGTACAGAGAAAGAAGTCAAGTCTTTCCACTGTCCAGAGTAAGAAGTGAAATCTTACCATCATCCAGAGAAAGAATTGAAATCTTGCCTCTGTTCAGAATAAGAAATGAAATATTGTCATCATCCATAGAGCAGAGAAGTGCATTAACAACTTTCACAAGTGCTGATTTTCTGCGGTGACGAAATCGAGTGGCTAACTAAAATTTGCACGTGAGACTCTGAGGTTTTAGGTTCGTATAAAAGTTCCGACAGAACATCTTTCTCTAAAATTTTTGTCATAAAGAAATAGAGTATTTCTTTGAATTACATATGTTAAAGTTGTTGTTTTTAACTGCAGAAGAATACTTTTTAACATAGAAAGATCATTGGAAAATCTCTAGACGATAGAGGGTTGTTAAATGAAAAGCAAGCAAAAAAAGTAAAGTAAATAGAATCCTTAAGCTGAAAATACCATAAAAACAATAACAACAAGCCGAATTTATTTTTTTAGTCTAAACAATCTTTTATTAAACGTTCAGTTTGCAAAAAGTAAACTTAAAATTTTTATTTCGGTTTTACAGTTTCCATTTTACTATACATGCTAGAGGTTAGACATTATTTATTAACTGTATCTAGTACTGGATGGCAGTGTCGGCCATTCAGCGTTCAGATTTCTTGCGATGTGTTCACAAATGCGCAAAGCAGGTTAAGCTCTTGTCTGCCACGAATGAGCCAACCACGACTCAGCCGGATATTAAAGAGCAGTTTAATGGCTGGAATATAAAACCAAGGTACACAGTATACCAAGGTCTAAGTTTAGCTGGACGAAACTTCTGAAGATCTATCTCGCAGCTCCACTGTCCGCAAGTCTGTAATGGCAGGGACGCTTCTACTCCTAGCCATTAACAAATGAAATGCTAAGATGTAAGGGATATAACTCTAATTGTTTTTATAAATAAACATTTTAAATAATTAAAAATAAAAATCAACATTAACCGAATTACTTTTTCTTCTAAAAATTATCGTGTCTAATTTATTGCACATACTTTTAATACTCAATCAGTTATTCATAAAATACTGATACCAGCTATCACATTGTACCAGTTTGCCTGTACATAACAGTGTACATCCGGGAACTTAAAATGACTCCATAGAAAATTAAGGAATAAACATTTTTTAAAATTTACACTAAAAATTGGTATATACAGGAGAGAGTTAGAAGACTATATCCAATCCAGAACTTTATTAATTGCTGATCGCTTCTGCTACTTCTCAGCTACACGTCATAACGAAAATGTTATTGGTATATTTTGAACGCCTCCGTGAAATACCATATGCCCTACAGATATCAAATCGCTTTGGAGGGTTGCAATTTTAATTTGTTTATAAATCTCTCGCTCTCTGTGCATTCCTATTAGTTCCCGGCTCTGTGGAACTGTTCGACAGCGACAATCAGCCCTGCGTTTGGTGGAAATAATTTGATTTGGCACTAGCATTATTTCTGTTGTTCAAGGCGTTTCTGCTTTATATTTTCATTTTATTTTTATCGTGACAGAGGAAAAATTGTAAATTTGTGTATTTCGCGATGTGGCTGAAGAACTGAAGTCATTTAGAATTAGTTCGATGACAACGTCAAAGAAGATAATGACGATATTGCTGATCTCCATTACCACTTTAGGAACAAGAACAACTACAATAGTAGTTATAATACTACCACGATAACATAAATAATGAACAAAAAATCTACCATTACAACCAAAAGCGCGTCTGTATTAATGATGATGATGATGGATTCCATGGTGATAATGACATGACTAAATGCAATCCTTAAAGAGTGGCACTTCCATTTATTCATAAATGCAGTGCTGTTTCCTGGTTGGGTACTGTCCCAACATTACATTCATCTTTAGATCCTCAGAGCTTCGGAACATTATTAGACTCGTCAGAAAGGGTCCAACTTTTGAGCTCGCGTTTCACATCTACCGTTAGCTCATGTCTTGTGTGGAGGTCTCATGTCTTGTGTGGAGGTCTCATGTCTTGTGTGGAGGTCTCATGTCTTGTGTGGAGATATCATGTCTTGTGTGGAGATCCTAGCGATCGCTGACGATATTGTACAACTTCGATTGACCTAGAAGGTCAGGTTGTAATAATTTGCCAGATATTTAGCCCCACTGATACGTGACCAGCCATTGTCTGTCTTTGTGCATGCCAAAATTGGCCCCAAAAGATCAGAGTCCATCCTGCGGTTGTCGGAGATACAGCTTCAGAAAACTTCTCCAGAACCTACTGGTGAAAAAGGGGGTTGCTGAGCAGTTCAGCAGGTTGAAACTATTACTTAACTATGTACAGTAGTTGTGAAATACTTGTGAATATTTATTCTGATTCAAACTAACAAATATCTTTATGTGTGTATATATGTAGAGAGAGAGATTTTTTTTATTTGATTCATTCCCTTTTATTTCTTCTTTCACCCATCCCTCACATGCCCCCTCCTATTTTCTATGTATGAATGAAGTGTTTCTGTGGAGGTCTCATGTCATGAATCAATTATCACTTTAGTGTCTACTGGAAATTTAGGGAAAAAGCGTTCTTCGTTTTAGAATCGACAACTACTTACTTGGTACACCAAGTACCTGATACTTCGTTGTGCGTGAGTGATGTGATGAACTAGAACAGACCATGGCCAACTGAGTCCCTCTACCAATACAAAACCCAAAGCCTGCACGTCACTGCCAGACTGCTGACGAGACCCATGCGAGATCCGCCAAGCCAAGCAATCACAGTGAACTTAACAGCAAGACTAACGAAGTATACAGACAAAACCTCTTACTCTATGCAATATAGTGAACTTAACAGCAAGACTAACGAAGTATACAGACAAAACCTCTTACTCTATGCAATACAGTGGTCTTAACAGCAAGACTAATGAAGTATGCAGACAAAACCTCCTACTCTATGCACTATAGTGGACACTATATATACTAAAATCGAAGTGTCAGAATGCGCTCGCGTCATTTTGATTTTATAACAATCTTTCTGCCACCATTACTTCATTTCTATAAAATTTCCTTAAGTATTTGCAATTTCGTTTTAACTCTTGTCATCATATTTATGTTAGGTTGGGATTGGGAGTTCATAACCGTTTGTGTGATTATTAATATTATGATACTTTTTAAAAAATTTCCACATAATAAACGATTTTAACAAAAATGCGAAAGAAGGAGATACAGTAGCAACAATATTTAATACAATACTGCATAGTTCAATGATTCTACTAGTTAATAGCCGCACTGTGCCGCTTCCAAGCACGAATGGTTCCAACCGCAAAGGACATGAGATTTGTTATTTCAAAGCCTACGTCTACTCGTCCACTACTCGGTACTCATTTAAAAAAATCATATTATAGTTTACTCTCACTACTCGGTACTCATTTAAAAAAATCATATTATAGTTTACTCTCACTACTCGGTACTCATTTAAAAAAATCATATTATAGTTTACTCTCACTACTCGGTACTCATTTTAAAAAAATCATATTATAGTTTACTCTCACTACTCGGTACTCATTTAAAAAAAATCATATTATAGTTTACTCGTACTACTCATTACTCATTCTTATCAATCATTTTACAGTTTACTCTCAATACATGGTACCCATTCTGGCTAATCATATAACAGTCTTTTCCACTACTCGATACCCATTCCAACCAACCATATTGCAGTTTATGGTAACTGTCCCTTGCTTGAACTTACTAATCGGTAACCTTTCTCTTTCTTGGATATTATTAGCCTGCTGACTCCGCCTTCTTTCGGCACTGACTTGTACATACTCTGGTTGGTCAAAGTATAATCATACTAAACTGTGACGCATTATGACATTTCTGATTGAGCGGTAAATATCCATGCCTGAAAATGTGACTCAACACGCATCCCAGAGATGGCAAGAGTGAATATAAAGTTTCTTGGATAAGAATAGGTTATCATATACAACAAACTTCTAACTACCCTAGAATAGGTTATCATATACAACAAACTCCTAACGACCCTAAAATAGGTCATCATATACAACAAACTCCTAACGACCCTAGAATAGGTCATCATATACAACAAACTCCTAACAACCCTAGAATAGGTCATCATATACAACAAACTCCTAACAACCCTAAAATAGGTCATCATATACAACAAACTCCTAACAACCCTAAAATAGGTCATCATATACAACTCATCAAATACAACAAACTCCTAACGAATTATAAAGACAGAATAAAGAGCAAATAAATTTCTTCCCGATATTCATAGCAACGCTAAAGCGCCCCGTTTTACAATTTCCTCAATTCCACAACAGGTACTTAAATATAATGACTACATTAGAGTAGTAAAAAGTTAATCAAGTGCTTTCAGTGTTGATCTAAGTGAAGAACAGCTGTGCCAATTGGAGATCATAACAAAGCGGTTTCATGGACTACAAGAAGTTACGTAGTGATAGCAACCTTTGAAGAGATTGCGAAGCAGCAAAGAACTAACAGCAGCATTTAATTAATGCAAAATGATAAGATACACCCGCACAGTAAGCATCACAAGATCAAAGAGCCTAAAAAATATACCATAGCAAAGAACTAACAACCAAACCACATGAAAACACATAAATAAACCATTGCCTTGGAAGGAGAAGATAGAAAGAGCAATAGACTGCAATAAAATGGAAAAAACTAAAGACAATTTTAGTCAACAAAAGATAGAAAGATAGAAAAAGCAATAGACTGCAATAAAATGGAAAACTAAAGACAATTTTAGTCAACAAATACCCTCGCCATCAAAGACACTGAAATTGTAAAAGGATTTAAAATAAAATTTAATAAGACTAAGTTACTTTTAAAGATATATAATGCAAAATGTCAACAATTTCATAACAGACTGTTCAGAACTAAATATTGTGAAACTTTACCATTGATTCAAGGTAAACAGTCAAACAGAACAAAAGGCATCATACATTGAGGATAGCAAGTCTTCTGTGAAAACGTTAAGGATAGCAAGTCCTGTTGTAAAAACATTAAGGATAGCAAGTCTTGTTGTGAAAACATTAAAGATAGCAAGTCCTGTTGTGAAAACGTTAAAGATAGCAAGTCCTGTTGTAACAACATTAAGGATAGCAAGTACTGTTGCGAAAACATTAAAGATAGCAAGTCCTGTTGTAAAAACATTAAGGATAGCAAGTCTTGTTGTGAAAACTTTTGAAAGAAACCTGCGAGTAAAGATAAAAATCCTGTCGCCTAATATTGCTAATTAATTATATCTTTTATTAATTCTTTCTTAATATTCTTATTTGCGGATATTATATTTGTATTTAGTTACTTACTATTTGAAACTGCTTGTTTATGTATGTATGAGCCCTAACAAGCTGCTGATGTCAGCAAAAGAATGTTTTCTTAAAATTTTCTATTTAAACCATGTTTGAAGGATGTGTGTGTGTGCGTGCGTGCGTGTGTGTGACCGTGCGTGTGTGTGTGCTTGTGTGCGTGCGTGTGTGACTTTGTGCGTGCGTGTGACTGTGTGTGACTGTGTGTGTGAGACTGTGTGTGTGTGTGACTGTGAGCGTGTTTGAAGTATCTGTCGATTCAGAATTATTTTGATACTGCGATGCTACCCACGACGTGAGCACCGCTTGGGTAGATTTGGGATAATAGTTTAGAAATTGTCTTAACTTGGCAACCGCGGATTACGATTAATCTAGGCACCAGGGGTGTGCTGATCGATTCCTGTCCATGACGAGAAATCATCTGGAAACTTTTACCAGGGCCCTTTTGTCAGGAGACCGAAAAGGTGTCCACCTAGGGAAAGACCCTATCTGTGCACTCAAACATACCTACGAAGCGACGCCTAACGGTTTTAAACCCATGTCCATCAGAGCACTCCCGTGCCTTTATATATGCAATCCACAATACCCATCCCAGTCGAAAGCGTTTATAACCCTCGATTTGGGGTATAGCCAGAAGTATGTTTTCCTCTGGATGCACTTATGTATGAATTCTTCATTGGAATAGTCGGTAAAAGTGCATTGAGTCAGGGACCCATCGTGAGTAAATTAATGCTCGTCCAGTTGTCCAGAGTTCATGTTATTTGGTGACTGTCCACATCTGGATAGTAACGCACATGCCATTCCTGTGAACAGCTACACAACGGGTGTTATAGATTGGAAACGACCTAGATCAGAGAATTAGACCAGAAGCAAGAACATTATTAAAAATGCATAAAGTGTAACACTCAAAGGCTAATGCATGCAGGTAATTGCATGGAGGGTGGAAAAAACAGGAAAATCAAGAATGTTACTGAAGGAGAATATATTGGCTCTGCAAAAACATGGATGGCAAACAATACACATTCAATCTAATTGTCATTCTCTAGCTAGGACAGAATACTGTAAAAGACATACATAAGTGGCAAACATGTACATTAGAAATATGTGTAAAATCTATGTGTAAAAACCAAAACACCAGAAAGAGCATGGATGCACCAACTAGTGGCAGTCATTGAAAGAGAAAGTCACAATAATGTAGAACCTCAAACTACGAACAAATTGTGATATTTCTATAAAAAGAAAATGGCTAGACACAGCAAGTTGTTAACAAGTCCAACAGGTAGAGCTAGCAGCATCTCTGTTGCCGTACTCAATGATGAACCACATGAAACAAAATAAAAGAGAAAACGGTGAAAAACGCAAGTAGCTGAGATTAAAATCCAGACTGTAGTAGGATCTGAGGCCAAAGTGCTCAAACTAATCAATGACTACCAGGAGTCATAACGATAATGATGATGATACAGTAAAAGACATTTTTGAAAACACGTTAAAGACTACAACCAGCATCAGGCAATGCATACTTTGTTATGCACAGACAACTAAAGAGATACCATGCCCTAAGTTGTCTGCGAAACCGTTCCCGTAATGGAATGAAAGTGATTGATTTTCAACTTTAGAGTCATTTTCCCCATTTCAAACAGATCTGCTGCAAAGCCTTGCAGCCATTATGAAAGGATTTCGGTCAGCCCTGGCTTTGTTTAAGAGCGTTTCGGGGCGTGTGTGCAAAGTCGGACATCTCTGGGACCTCGGTGCTTTTGTGTACCCTCACCAAAACTAAAAATATTCCCAAAGCGCCAAAAGAGATTGTTGTGATTCAAGTGGAGGTGTCGTAGCCAGATCGTTGCGATCCAGTTAGAGATGCTAATTCGAAGGCAAGGAGAGTGGTATACAGACTGTTCCTACAGGTAGTAGTGTCTTGAATTCAGACATTTACTTTTCTTATGCAAAGTGCATTGTCTCTGGTATTTCTTGTGTTAAAGTTTGTCCTCTAAAGATGGTGTCCATACACTTTACTTTTGGTCTGATGACCTAATTTCTTCTGTAGGCAAATATTTGCAGTTTTGTACAATGTCCATGGAATGATATTAACCTTTTCAAAGTGAAAATATTCAGATTTAGTACAATGTCCATGGAATGATATTAACCTTTTCAAAGTGAAAATATTCATATTTAGTACAATGTCCAAGGAATGATATTAACCTTTTCAAAGTGAAAATATTCATATTTAGTACAATGTCCATGGAATGATATTAACCTTTTCAAAGTGAAAATATTCATATTTAGTACGTCTTACCTGGTCCCTAAACCAACATCCAAGAAATATATGGTGAACTCTCAAGTGATCAGATCTCAAGCTGACCATTTGAAATGGTCCCATGACAAAGGTCAACGAGTCCATAGTAAAGCCCCAGATGGTCTATGGAGAAGCCCCACAATAAGTTTCAACTTAGAGACTAGTTTCATTATAAGTCCATTGACAAGTTCCTGCTGGTCACAGGACACCTCCCAACTGGTTTCATGACAAATCGCATCTGGTCGCCTGACATGACCCAGCTCAGATACTGATCTCATTCCAAAATATATCGACGAGTTCCTGCTGGTCTCATAAAATAATCAACAAAAAAAGCAGTACCATTCATCGAATGCTCTTTACTCTAACACTAGAAAATGCGCTGAGTTGGGAGTTAATATATCCTAATGGACTGGTGGCAAGCCACAATTATGCAGAATTTTCTAGCGAACAAAATATGCATCTATCGCCATCAAGTGCAATCTGAAATCAAATGATGTCATTTTAGAGATGTGTAGGAGGCTTCTGAGAAAGCTGAACATACATGAAAACCAGTCAACAGATTCTTTACCTGTGATGACCTACTACCTGTTCACCTGTCAGAAAACAAAAATAACTAACTTCTGACCCGAACTCGTGTGGGCTCTTTCTAACATTAAAATGGGATATTTTTTTTATTCCATAGGAAATGAATTTTTAATTAAATCCATTTGTAATGGGGCAGGTTCCAACCAAACCTTTCGCATCAACCGCAGCAACAATGACAGAAATGCAGTAACACTTCTAACAGCTTTCATTCTTTATTTGGCTCATGTCGAGCATTGCTCTTCCAGACCTACAAAGACTCTGAACTCTAATTCTCTGTCAGTCTCTCGATCACACACAAGTGGTGGTTACGCTAATAATTTAACGTCGACACTGGAGCTTTCGTGGATCGTTTCATCATAAGATGTTCTCTGATCTGTGGTGATCCAGTGGGATTAGCTCCCCTTACGAGTATTCGGTGAGTGTTGGCGGGGGTGTTGCTCTTGAAGTTTTGTCTTGGTGCTTGCTCGGTGTCTGGCGTTGTATTTTTTCTTCTTCGTTGAGTTGTGTTACTGATGAATTGTGTATTCTCTTCTCATGTGTCTTGTATCTGCGACGTTGGACTTATCTTGTTCCAGTGGAAGTATGTAGCTTTTATTTCTTGTACAATGTGACTGCACTTTTGAACGATGTGGTGTCGGTGGCTGGTGCAAGTTATGCAGATTTGTGAAGATTCTGTGTGTAGAGTTGTTCACTAGGGAGTTGCAAAAACATGTCTGATCGGCAAAGGCGAACTTTACTCCGGTAATCCGTAGGGTAAAGTTGTGGGGTGGATGTTGTTGCTATTTTTCTCGATGTTAGAGTGGGAGGGTGGGTGGGATGGGGTGTCTTACATAGCCCAGACTAGTAGCACACCAGGTCTGCTCCTAGTGTGTACGTGCGCCCGGGATGTTCAACCCATGCCCTCCTCATTGGTGGTGTTGTCGTCGATGTTGTTGACGATGGCGTCGTGGCTGTACCCGGTAACCGTTGGGATGCCTGGAGATGGGCGCTGGTGGCCAGTATAGACGAGCCAACTGCAGTTGTATATTATCCTCAATTGGATGATTGAAGTATCCCCACTGCATTACTGCTGCTCTTTGTGCCATCATTGCTGTCGTTGTTGTTGTTGGCGGTGAGTCCGTTGATGTAGTTGTTGTCGGTGGGTGCTGTTGTTGACTCTGTTGTTGTTGCTGCTGTCATTTTCTGATGTGTTATAGTGGGCGCCGTCTTTTGTGTTTGGGGCTTTATTCTGTTGTTTTTTGAGAAGGGGTGTCACACACATTCTTCTTATTTTACGTTAACTTCTTTTTCCCCACAGGAATTGCGTGAAAACTTTTCATCTTCTTGATGTTCTCGGTTTTTGGTGGATTCCTGTGGATCCTTCCTCTTCTCCCTGTATTCTGAAGAGGGTGATCGTTAATGGACTTATATAGTTTACTATTGGCTACAGTTTAAAATAGGGAAATTTCGCCATCATCTTCTGTTTTGTTATTCAATAAGACACTTTTGTTTTCAGGTTTCATACGTTACATAAAGAAGCAATTATAAGAATCAAACTGAAGTAATCATCAAGACTGTCCACGACAACTCAAGATCTACCATTCAAAGGCATACCCGTCATCATAGAATACCTCTTTATTTAATATTACCTGCCAAAATGATTAATGTCAAAAATCTTTGATTTCCATTGTTACTGTTCTCATCTTCTTGCTTCATTTAGCATGCACATGCGCGAACGCACACACACTCGTGCATACGAACAAACACACAAGTACATAAACATGCACACATTCTCATTCGTACATACACGCCTACAAACACAAAAGTACAAACACGTACACACATATATACACCTTCGCTCATATATGAAAGCACATATCCAGCACACAAAAATACATTAGCACTTGAACATTATCCAGTGCTTTGTTAATCGCATTTACAAAGTGGACCTAACGAGAAGCTGTATAGAACTGGAACACATGTTATAATATAGGTTAGTGAAGAAATTTACAACACCAAAAAAAAAGACATAAATTTAACACTCGGAAAATGGGGAAATTCACAACACAATAAAATACATAAATTCTACTCTCGGAAAATGAGGAAATTCATAACATAAAAAATACATAAATTCTAATCTCGGAAAATGAGGAAATTCACAACACAAAAAAAAGTACAATAATTCTACTCTCAAAAAATGTGGAAATTCACAACACAAAAATTACATAAATTCTAATCTCGGAAAATGAGGAAATTCACAACATAAAAAAAATACAATAATTCTACTCTCAGAAAATGAGGAAATTCACAACACACAAAAAAAAATAATAATTCTACTTTCAAAAATTGAACCGATCTGTCATATGTTTCGCGGACGGGCCGATACTTTCAAGCAGAGCATTAGTCATGAAGTTGAGTTACCCCAACTTTGAGTTGGTTTGTAGATCCAATCAGTAATAGTGACATCTTTCGGGAAATGACTGTTTGGTGTGGCCTAAGTAAATAGATCATTAATTTAAAAAGTTCGATATTTCGCTTCACGAGATGAGAATTACTTCTCCTGTCCTACCTTCAAATCTCACTTCCACGGGCAGATTTACATTTCATCCAATAAATGTAATGTGTTAACAGGACGAGAAATTTATCTTGTATTTCTCAGCATATTTTAGTTTGGGTTGTTCTTGTTCAGTTGTTATTGCGCGTTGGCGAACGGGCTTGTGTGTGTATGTGTGTGTCAGTTGGTTAGAAATCAAATGAAAATAAAATGTATTATTCAAACAGCCTTACGCTAACGAGTCTGTACTTAATTATGCATTCAAAATACAACCAAATACAAGATCTCAAAACTTTTGCAGGAGCGTAAATTGCAGTGAACATATGTATGGGTGTGCTTGCTTGTGCGAGCGGTGTTTGTGTGTATGATATATTTATTTTTATATGACTCTGTCTTTCTTCCTCTCTGTTCATAAATGTATGGGATGGTGCATGCGTGCATGCTCGCGCGAAAACCAAACAACAGAATCTTGATAAATCATGAATGAGTCGAAAATAAAATCCACACTCCAAATGAAGTTATTATTCAAGGAAAGATAACAACTACGGATGACGGTGCGTTTGCAAGTTGATATAATTATTTATTCGATCGATAAGAGCAAATTACACACTGGCTGTAAACAATCAAGTCCGAGCCTGTCATCAAAATTTACTCCAATAAACGCTCTACATAGTCTGCTAAACACGATATGCGCAGTTAAATAAACCATATATTTACAGATATACATGATGCAGTCACTGATAAACACATTACCTTCACTTATATGCATTTTACATCCGGTGATATACACGATGCATTTACTTATATACATATTACATTCACTGATAAACACGATACAATCGCTGATATACACACATTACATTCACTGATATACACATTACATTCACTGATATGCACGTTATATTAACTAATATATACACGATGCATTTTACATGCACATTACATTCACTGATACAGACATTACATTCATTGTTATACACGATGCATTCATTGATATGCACATTACACTCACTGATATACACGATGTGATATACACGATGCAATCACTGATATACAAATTACTTTCATTGATATGCACATTACACTCACTGATGACTTCATGAATCTGCCATGGTATAACAGTTTAGAAATCAGTAAATTGGAAGATTATAGTAAAAGCAAAATAGGCTGCTTCTTCCCTATAAAATATAATCAAGCAACAAATGCTAAGTTTCCAGTTTGTCATCTCTAACTCCACTCTTTCTTACATTCAAGCCTCAATTTACAGTTTCCTGCAACAGTATTTATTAGCCCAATACGCATAATGAATATAACAAAACAATTTTATGAACGTATTCACTAGAAACACTGTCAACTGTTTAGCATACTACATACAAGCATCAAAGTTCACAATTTGTAGAAATAATAGTCTACTCACATAATACATATCTATGTAATACATAAGTATAACATATCAATAGCAAATGTACGAAATATTTCTAAGTCCATTCTCTCTCAGTCAGTCAGTTAACTCAACACTAAACTAATGGCCACCTTTCATGACCGGATTCTATCACACCAAATTCAAAGTGATTAGAAAATAAATTCTTTTCAACAGGTAAATTTTGATCTCAGCCCATTGGCTGGTCTCATTCTTGTAAATCTTAACTATTGGAGAATACAAACTATTCATCCAGCTACAACTAGTTTAGATTACATCAGCAAGTTTCTAGCACATTCTCCACCTGAGTTGTTTACTCCAAAAATATCATCATAAGGAGTGACCTAGGTCGGATCACTTTGACATTTAACATTTTATATAACAATTAAGTTTTAAAATGGATAGGAAAATTTACTCCACCACAAAGTATAGCAAATTTAAGCATTGTAGTGTGTTATGAATATTGCAATATGAGTTGTTTGTAAATTAAGTATTAAAAAAATTAAACATTGTAGTGTTACGAATATTGTAATATTGTTGTGTTTAAATCAAGTAAAAGGGAATGTATTTTTTCCTAAACATTTTGTCATTCGGTGCTGTCACTTTGTCTGGCTGCTTCGCGATATTAATAAATAGCGATCTGGCATATTGGCAACAGCTCTGCTTTCAGGAGTTATTTATGTGCTGTTTTTAATTTGGGATTTTTTAAAAACATCAGTCGAGTAACTTTTTATTTTTACATGACATGATCGATCTGATAATAATTCTCTGTGTATGGTCTTTAATGTTGCTGTCTTGCGGAGTCTGTTAACTGTGCACTTAATGTAAGAAGTATGCAACTCAGCCTAGTCTTCGACACGAAAATTTATCTCCCCTTAAGCACGCGCTAGTTTAAAGGTGAAAACAATGGCCATGAATCGGTGGATGGTGCCAAATACCGACCAACAATGAGACGATGGCAAATTAAGTTAAATATAAATTCTATACAGGAGATTACTATAAATACTTAAGTACAGACTGCTACAAATTCTATAGTGCATATTGCTATAAATACTTTAGTAGAGACTGCTACAAATTCTATAGTATAGATTGCTATGAATGTTAAAGTGCTGAGTGTTACAAATACTTTTATAGTGCAGATAGATAGGAATGATATGGTGCAGATTTTCACATGTTATATTGCAGAATACTACAATTATTATAGAGAAAATCGCAAGGAATGTCAAAGTGCAGATTTTCACATGTTATATTGCAGAATACTACAATTATTATAGAGAAAATCGCTAGGAATGTCAAAGTGCAGATTTTCCAGTGTCATATGGCAGAATACTACAACTATTATTTTAACATTCCGAAAGCAATACGTTTGTCATAGAGTCATCATGACTTAGCTTATCAGAGTCCTTTGAGCCAAGACACAACGAGATCAAGTCCATTTGAAAGGGCACTCCCCAAGACACCTCTATTTCATAATCAAGAACAGTACTGACACTTTTGTGTCACTGTTCTGGCTTACATTGTACGTTCATTTATACTGATTATACTAATGTATATCTTTTGTGTCATTGTTCTGGTTTATTTTGTAAATTCATTTCTACTGATCTTACTCTTTGTGTCATTGTTTTAGTTTATCATTTATAGTGATGTTACTCTTTTGTTTCATTTCTGGCGAACATTTGTAAATTCATTTTGTGACACCTCTGGGCACACTTCACTCGTTATGGTTATTATTTATTAACTAACAACACAAAACTAATTACAAGTGATCGACATGTTTAATTTATACTTATTGATAGTTCTCCCACAACACCAATATGTCTCTCACTTGGCGGATTATAAGAGTGTAGTACACTCTTAAACAAGAACAAAATAGACGTTTTCTTACCAAAGGAATAATAAAAATCCGTCTTTTATTTATATTTAACAAGCCCCATCCACCCACTATTACTCCAATATAAGTTTTAATGTATGTGCAAGAAGGTCAATACATTTTTTAAAAAACATTTATTAAATCAAGAATTAAAAAAAACAAAACATGAATATAATCAAAAGAGCGTTGACATTTACATCACTTCACAACAATGTTCGATTAACGCTAGAGAATTGTTCAGTTTATCCCAGCACAGACATCAGCAGTCAAATTAACACACGTACACACACACACACACACACACACACACACACACACACACACACACACACACACACACACAATCACACACACACACACACACACACACACACAATCACACACACACACACACACACACACACACACACACACACACACATACACACATATATATATATACTTACTTAAGTTCATAGACATAATTCATCATGGAAATGAGAGTGGAGTTTCAGAGATAATTATAGTCAATGTACATAACCTTTTCAATGATGGCGACTGTCAATAGCGTATGTTCATGATCACGTAGTTTGCAACAAGTAACTTTCTTTTTTTTTTTATTAGGTGATGGTCTGAAGTGCCCCTTCTAGAAACATTACACAACTGTTCCGGAACCTTCGATGCACTCACAAAGAACACCCAAGGAGAATTTCCAGAACTTCACATGTGCTATCAAAGCACATCACGCGGAGTGTTTTTTTAATCTTTGCGTGCACTATTCAAAGCACCACAAGGAATGTTCCAGAAACTTTCATTATTTCTCAAGAACAAACTCAAGCCTCAATTTTCGCCATATTGGCTCTTGAATGGAATTCACAGGAATCAACTTACAGCAACTCATTTATTAATAAGTTCAACAACAATGCTGGATTCACACACCAATGTGATCCAGTAGAGTGCAGTAGTCATTGTAGTCTGAAGCAGGTACAGGACTACAAAATTTAAAAAAGGCGTGCTCCTTTCTGAAAAAGTAAAATTAAGGCAGCACTAAATTTCAGGCATATTTCATCTCTAAACTCCTCTCTTACACACATTCTCAATTTACAAATTCTGCAAATGATATTCATTAGCCCATACACACGCAGCATAAGAAATATTGCATTGATCAAATTTCACAAGTATAATATACAACGTAATCAAATTAGTAAACATAGAAATAATGGTTCATTTACATAAGGCATTCTCTAATTCAAATTAGAGATCAATAGCAAACATTTACGAAATATTTCTAATTCCTTTCTTTATTATTCAGTTAACTTACCTTAAGCTAACGATCACCTTTATGACCGGACTCGAGTTTCGTCAAAGTCCAAGTGATTAAAATATAGAACTATTTTCAATTAAATAACTTTTGGTCTATCCCATTGGTTGAAATTGTCAAGAACAAGTGTGAGATTATTAGTCAGAAAAACTACTCATCCAGTTGGAACTTGTTTTTACTGCATCAGCAAGTTCTAGCATATTTTCCACCTGAGTTGTTTACTTCAACTCTGACACTTAAACATATCTGCATAAGCAGTACCCGTCGGTTCACATTAACATTGGCAACAACTCTATAATTATTAAGTTTTGAAATAGGGATAGGCAAATTTACTCTGCCACACATTTATACTGATGTTACTTGTTTGTGTCATTGTTCTGGCAAGCATCTGTAAATTCAGTAATTTGTAATACCTTATGTTTAATTATGGCAAAGCGCTTAAAGCTTTTATAAGATTAAAACGCTTTATTAAGTCTTGTGTGTGTGTGTGTGTGTGTGTGTGTGTGTGTGTGTGTGTGTGTGTGTGTGTGTGTGTGTGTGTTGTGTGTGTGTGTGTGTGTGTATGTGTGTGCATTCATACCTATATACAAGCACACGAACATGCATTGACATTTATAAATACAAATATGCATATATTCATTTATAAATAAAACCCTAATACCTTTCTGAGACTGGCCATATATACAAAGAAGTCATAGACCATAGGATCAATATTTGGTCATAAGATTGGTAAGACCGGTAAGATTTGTTATTTCCGATTAACATCATACACGGATATTTATTCATAAAATCATTAAATTGTTAACAAGTGATATACGAGTCATATTAAAAATAATAAGATGTCTACTTAATGCTTGGTATCACAGTATCATATGTAAGTCATTACAAATAGATGTCTGCTTAATGCTTGGTATCAAACAGTGGCCATCTGATATGTAAGTCATTACAAATAGATGTCTACTTAATGCTTGGTATCAAACAGTGGTCATCTGATATGTAAGTCATTACAAATAGATGTCTACTTAATGCTTGGTATCAAACAGTGGTCATCTGATATGTAAGTCATTACAAATAGATGTCTACTTAATGCTTGGTATCAAACAGTGGTCATCTGATATGTAAGTCATTACAAATAGATGTCTACTTAATGCTTGGTATCAAACAGTGGTCATCTTATATATAAGTCATTACAAATAGAAATCCATTTCAATTATTGTATTCTACGTCACCATTTTAAAGAAAAATTGTGTCTTCATATGAAGTCGGATTGACGTAACTGGTTTAATAAAACTTTAAAATGCTAGTTTTACTCTGGACATAATTAAGTTTACATTATTTAATGTTATCTAACTCGACAGCAAATTTATCTTTCAAGTGAGATAAGTCATCTCGCTAGTTGTATTTGTACAATTTAGAAGAACAATTATAAGTTTGTATTTGATGCGTATGGAAAATCTTCAGTACAAACCCGTTGCTTTCTAAAATTGTGACGTGTCAGTAAAAAAAAACGCCGTATCTTGGAAATAAAAGAACGTCTCAGGATGTGAAATGTTGACATATTTAGTAACATTTTACCCAGAGACAAACATCATTATTAATCATGAAAATTGTTAAGGTAAGTAATACCAAAAAAAAAGTAAAAACTACTGCTGTTAGCAAAACACTTTACACACAAGGATAACTTCGCCACGCGCTGTAATTATATGTTGTTTTACTAATGCATTCAAAGACTGAAATGTTGTAAATTTTGAGAAAAGAAATTTCATTCGATAGTAGTACACACACTTGGTTGTTTTAGCGATGTGCAGCGCGATGCTGGTGTTTTTGCTTTTATATAGGTATGTGTGTGTGCGTGCGTGTGTGTGTGTCTGTGTGTGGAGTGTGGAGTGTGTGTGTGTGTGTGTGCGTGCGTGCGTGCGTGCGTGTGTGTCTGTGTGTGGAGTGTGGAGTGTGTGTGTGTGTGTGTGTGTGCGTGCGTGCGTGCGTGTGTGTGTGTGTGTGTGTGTGTGTGTGTGTGTGTGTGTGTGTGTGTGTGTGTGTGTGTGTGTGTGTGTGGAGTGTGGGTGTGTGTGATGAGCTAGATATCCTCACATCAAGCAACGAGGTGTTTCCTCATCAAACAATGACATCTCCTCATAAATAGTTAACGAGTTAGGTGTCCTCACATCAAACAACGCGCTGTCCTTTATAAAAATAAGAATCCATAACTGTTCACGTCGCAATGGCAAATATAAATGAAAAATAACTCAGGTCGTGAGACTTTTCCTTGAGCCCTGTTGGCCATGGTTAGCAGTGCGCTCGTTGGTAATGTAGCTGAAAGCCGGTACGAATGGAGATGCATCCATTTTCATTATGCTGGCTATTCATGCCCTAAAAGCCAATTACCATTAACTCACTCCAAACAGATCAAGACAGTTCGGACTGGCTCCATACAACTAAAACTTTGACGACAGACGCCGGCCCAATGAGTCTCAAGAGGCGTTTACAAATGGCTGGCATTCTTCTTAGCAACTTCTTTCCCCATACCTTGTCACTGAAGGAAAAAAAGTCAGTTTTACAATTTCTTTTTGATAAAGTAAATGCCAAGCAGTTCTTGTATAATGAAAATCACATTGCCAAATAGTTCTAGTTCCAGAAGAAAAGTAGTTCTTATACACAACCTATCCCCAAATATTCTGTTACCCTAAGAATCACAAAAAGCCTTCCAATTCAGTTCCGCAAAGCTTTTATCACTATAGGAATCACTTCTGTTTTTACATTCCACAGTCTCTGAATTTCTAATCTGAGGTCTTGGTATTTTTCTATTTTTTTCTGTTTCTTTTGTTTTTATACTTCTATCACTTGGAACAGCGACATCAACTAGTATTCTTGCTTCTTTTTTTTTATGCTATTGATGTTCATGTTGGTGTGGAGATTACTTGCACTGATAGTTAATATGCTGTTGGTGTGGAGATTACTTGCACTGATAGTTATGATGCTATTGGTGTGGAGATTACGTGCACTGACAGTTATTATGTTGTTGGTGTGGAGATTACTTACACTGACAATTATGATTACTTATACTGAGAGTATTATGTCAGTTAGTTTGGAGAATATTGGCACTGAAATGATACTGAGTGTTGTCGCACCTTAGTGGTACTTGAAATATTAAAGCCGTTGGTTGAAGATTAACTGTTGTGAAAGTGCTATGAAGTTGAGAAACAAAGATACGACGACTTCGTAGAAATAATAAGTATGATGACGAAGAGGAGAAGAGAAACTCCTCTGTTTAAATAGCTATACCATAAGTGATTGAAACTAATGCTCAAGAAATATCATTTAAGTGTCTGTAATAATTTCTCAGTAATAATTTAAAGTAAAAATAATTTACATCTGATACTAATTATTAAACTTTGCGATTGTTCGATTACAACTGGTGATCAAATTCGACTTAGGTGATATAGATAGAATTAATGTTTACGCTTAAGCCCCAAATCTTGTTACATGAACATATGCTGGCAAGATTTAAGCCGTGTTCGCAAGGAAACTGCGCCCCTTCGATTAGTGGATAGAAAGTGTTAACACGGAAGTGCAAGTTTAAGTTTGGGTCACTAAAGACGCCTTATCAGCCGGAAGCAGGCGAAGAGAAATCGTGAATTAATTCATGGCGGCAAACAATAATTAAACAACATCAAATCAGTCTAGCTGCCGGCTTTAATAAGGACGTCTTAAGGTAAACTTAATTCTCTTTAAAATCACGTGACTTTTGCACTTTGTTCAATCTATAATACCTGGATCCGCGCTATATTTAACAGTTATGACCCAAGTGAAAAGTATTGCTTCCAACTGTACCGCTAACGTAGAGCAAATTAGCTTTTCGAGTAAGTGGGTGCCTTCATTTCTTTCCTTTTCTCTCCCTTCCCTCGTTTTTAAATTATAAATTACATGAATATTTCCTTGGAAAATTTCCAGAGTCAGTCAATGGCCAGAGAAGAAGTTTGAACCCAGACCTCAAGTGTGCGAAGCCAATGTCCACATTTCGTAACTATCCAGTTATTCACTTTGTTTTTAGTTTAAAGTTTGTTTATTTAAATTTCCTACCCATTTCTGGTTTTCGCTGATTAGGCAAGCGTCAATGATTGAGATTTATTTTCTGAGGAGAGAAATAGTTCCCTAAGTGGGGCATTAGATGTTTTGCCGGATATTTGATTGTGCAATATTATCCGGACAGCAACCTACGGGTCTATTCCTTCCTATTTCTATCCGGCAAAGGCCTTTGTCATGCATGGCCTGTAGCACACTGGACCCAAATTAGCATCCCATCCGACGGACTAGACATCACCTTGACCTAGGAAGTCGTTAAGGATCACGTGTTAATTTCTGCGCTACTGTCTGTCCCTAGTTTTAAGAACCAGTTGATTTGTTCTCACTTTGGACGATCACTCTCTGTCTCTTGGTCGCTGTAGGAAATCACCACTCCTCACTAATTTGTATTAATATTTGTGAATTTATTTTACTTTATAAACATAGCACGATAAGAAAACGTGCATTATTATTTTTGTCTCTCAGACACTGATTTTACTTAGGAAAGATATTATATGGGGAATTATGATTTATGATTTTTGTGTCTGGAGCACTATTATTGTCATTTGTCCGGTAATGTACGTAATCTCCACTCGGAAACTGAATAATTTATATCAGGACTAAGTCGGGATAATTAGTTGTACTTAGAACACCAAACATCACTGTTTAATCATATTTACTAGGAAACCAACCGTGCCACTGCCATACCTCTAAACAAACAGCACCATTCTAACTACATCTTTAAAAAAAACCAACAGTTCCATTGTAATAACTCTAAATAAACAGCACCATTCTAACTACATCTAAAGAGAAATCTACCCTGCCACTGTAAAAATTACTCTAAAGTGTAAATGAACGTGATCTATCTCACTGCCGTAGAACCCCTAAACAAACAATACGGTTTTAACCATATCTACAAGGAATCTATAGTACTGCTGAGAGTTAAAAAAACAAACAATATGGTTTTAAACTTATCTACAGAAAAATATAATGTACTGCTATGGAGCCTCTAAACAAACAATATTGTTTTAAATTATCTACAGAACAATCTAGCGTATTGCTATAGAGCCTCAAACAAACAATGCGGTTTTAAGTTATCTATAAGTAAATCTACAGTATTGCTGCCTCAAACAAACAATGCGGTTTTAAGTTGTCTATAAGTAAATCTACAGTACTGCTGCCTCAAACAAACAATGCGGTTTTAAGTTGTCTATAAGTAAATCTACAGTACTGCTGCCTCAAACAAACAATGCGGTTTTAAGTTATCTATAAGTAAATCTACAGTACTGCTGCCTCAAACAAACAATGTGGTTTTAAGTTATCTATAAGTAAATCTACAGTACTGCTATATAGCCTCAAACAAACAATACGGTTTTAAGTTATCTGCAGGACAATCTACGTACTGCTATACAGCCTTTTAAAAAAATACGGTTTTAAGATTATCTACAGAAAAATCTACCATACTGCAATAATGCCTCAAAACTGATATATATTTTCCCTCTCCCATATGCAGTGTGTTCATCTTTCTGGACTATCGTAGCTTGTTGGTGGTGTGTATCATGTTGGCTTTGCTGATGATATTCTGGGAGAGAAAAAAAATATCATTCCTATTGTTCCTTCTTCCAGTTCTTATGTCTGTAAAAAAATTAGTGAAGTGGATTGTTCAAAAGTTTGAGAGAGGAGGGGAGACAGACAGACAGAGAGACAAAGAAAGAGAGGGACAAAAAAATGTGTGTGGGGGGGAGAGAGAGAGAAGGAGAGACGGACAAAGAAAGAGAGGGACAAAAATGAGGTTGGGGGAAAGAGAGTCAAAGAAAGAGAGGGACAAAAGAATGAGAGAGGGGGAGGGGGAGAGTGAAGGGGGCGAAGACAGAAGTGAAGAACGCAGGACACGAAATCCTTCTTGCACTTGGAAAGACACAGTTAACGCATTTGAAGCGTTTGAAACGCCTTTGTCGTATTTCAAATGCGTTTTGACGCCCCGGAAAGGTTTGATTCTAACATTTGAAAAACATTACCCCAAATCAGGCCCACGAAAGCCCGGTCACGCCTGGCGCCTTAATTTCTTCATCAATAATGCAAAGTCAATGTCATCCGATTCTGTAAGGTGTCGAATGCAGACGAATTGCTCTTGGGGGAAAAAAACAAAGAAATAAAGACAAGCACACAAGCATACGTGCCTGCCTGTGACTCGGTACTGGGTCCGTTAACTGAATAGTCGTTAAATGTACCAGGAGAAATCCGAAATACCAAAAGTATGTGAGAGACGAACGATGTTCGAAATGTTACTGAGATAATTCTAAGATGGCTTAAGTTCAAATATAATGAGTGATCGGCATTCTTTTGAAGTCGGGCTTACTAAGTGAATGTAAATTTCTATGAGATTCTGCGAGATCGATGTTAGACTTGACGCCATTTTTGTGTGTGTGGATGTGTGTGTGTTAAAACTCGCCTAGCTGGATTTTTTTTTCACACCTCCTGTTAGAAATCAGTAAAAATCTCACGGATCCCAGACTGGGAAATCTCTGGAGACTCCCAGAACTCGAGAATGGATTCCACACGTGGTCTAAATGACACCGCAGAAATGGTGTGATGATAGTGTATCGTGACCAAATTGGTTGGATCCCAAGAGACTGCAATCCGAAAGGGAGATAATGGGAACTTCCGATTCCGAAGTCGCATGTAATATATTTTTGGAAAGAGTACTTTCAGAAGAAAGACGTCTGCTCGGCGTTCCAGCTTTAGTCTGTAAAATAGTAATTTAAAGCTGTGTCAATTGTAGATTCCTTCTACCTCTACTCCGACCATCCACCACCCCTAGCCTCGCTTTCTTATTTTTGGAAATAAATAATATTTTTAAATATCTTCAATTAGAAATAATTTCTAAAGTCTCATTTTTGCTGTGTTGACAATTTTGTTAAAATTTCCTCATCCTACACACATACGTTGTTTGTATTTTCAGGTGCTTAAGCAGAATTTCATTAAATGTTCATGCGTGTCTTTCCTCGTGTGTGTACCTGTGTCTTCGTGAAACATTGCTTGTCTGTGTTTGTGTATTAATATTTGTTTGTAACTTTGACAATGAGTCTATGTGTAAGCGTTCATATGTGTGTAATTTCGTGTTTATTCAAGTGTATGAAAGAGAGAGAGAGAAAGACATATGAGAGAGAGAGAGAAAGACAAAGGAGAGAGAGACAGATGAGAGGGACAGAGAAGAGAGAGGAGAGAAATAGGGACAGGAAAATGACAAAGGAGGTGGGGAGGAGAGAAACAGAAAGAAACAAAGAGAGGAGAAAGACATACAAAGAGAGAAAGAGAGGGACAGAAGAAACAGAGAGAGAAAGAGAAGAGTCAAAGAGAGAGGGAAAGGAGAAAGCTAAAAACAGAGAAGAGAGAGAGAAAGAGACAAGAGATAGGTAGAGACAGAGAGAAGGAAAAAGACAGGCGATGGAGACAGAGTGAGACGAGAGAGAGACAGAGAGAAGGAAAAAGACAGGCGATGGAGACATACAGAGGAAGACGAGAGAGAGAGGGGCAGAGATAATAGATTGAGAGGAGACAGAGAAACAGAGACAGAAGAGAAACAGAGAGAAGGAAGACAGAAAGTTAGAAAGAGGTCGAGAGAGACAGACAGAGAAGAAACCGACCAATCTGTCGCGCGCTTGCGCGTACACTGCATGCACGCACACACAACCACGAAAGTTGGACGATTATTTATAACGCAAAAGAGAAATGTTCTTCACGACTGAACTGTTCACTAAACATGTTGGGCACAATTAATGTTGGTTTTGAACTATGTAGCAGCCACGATCAGTGCGTATACTGTAACCCAAACCAGGACGCGTGTACTTGATTAGGTCAACAGCACTCTAGAGCACATGTATTCAAGCATCAGAGATTTAAGCTATCGATTTAGAGAAGTTATTCTATTTAAAGAAGGCAGTCACTGAAACTGGATGATTAAGGTTGGCTTGGGTATGGATTTCAAACTCCATAAATGAAAAGGTCTTTTAGTGGAGAGAAGGAAGATGTAAGTTAGCGCCTGAAAGAATAAAATTAATTTGATAAGTTTGGAGGTGTGAATAGATGAAATATGCCATTACACGATCCTCGTTGTTCGAGTGGTATTCTTCCAACAGAAATACTCAATTTAGTTCCCAAGGGGAGCTTACTGAGACCCAGCATATCAGTTCACTGCTTCATATCTATGACAACAATCATCGCTAAAGCTTCGTTATGGATTATTACATCGGTGGATTCAGGCATACAAAAAAGAACTGCACACATTCAACAAAACAAAAGCGGCTCTCATCAAGTGGTCGCCTTATTCAATTAGGGATAATTGCTCTTCCGGTCGTGGGTATGCACTTTTTACGAGGTATCCTTGATATTATCGTACTCCTGGGAGAATGGGAGAGGTTAATAAAGAGTGGAGAGACACACTCGTGGGAGTTTTGGTCGGTGAAGTGGTTGTAACGAGCAGTAGATATGGTGCAAACGAAGGCGGACAAATCACGTGACATCGCATTTCGTTTGCAACTCCTTCCCATTTAGACCAGCAGAATGACGATGAAGTGAAGGACACCACCAAAACACATCACCATCACTACCAAAAGACAAACAAAGTGTACACACACACACACACACACACACACACACACACACACACACACACAAAATCAGATTTGGCACTGCCAGAACGGAATAATGCACTTGCTCATGAATATCTACTGAGATAATGAGAAACGCTTTAAATGTCAAAGTCAGGTGGTGGTTGATGCCGCTCCCTCATCATATATACTTTATCAGCCCTTATAATCTGTGGCGGAGTATATTTTTGCCTGTCTCTATTTCTAATAATAATTATATATTGTTGTTAATGTTAACATGACCCGACTTGGGCAATGCTTATAACGATATTTTTTAATGTGCCAGAGTTGCAGTAAACAGCTCAGGTAGAGAATATGCTAGAACTTGCTGATGCAATCCAAACCACTTCCGAGCAGATGAGTAGTTTTTCTGACTAATAGTCTCACACTTGTTCATAACAACTTCATATACTAGGGATGGACCAAATGATATTTTGTTGAAGAAATTTCTCTATTCTAAACACTTTAATTTTGACATATCTCGAGTTCAGTCATAAAGGTGATTGTTAGCTTATGACAAATTAACTGACTGATAAAGAAGGAATGGACTTAGAAATATTTATTTCTTACATGTTGTTTTTTATCTAAGATTTGAATTGGAGAATGCTTTATGTAACTGAACCATTATTTCTATGTTCACTAATTTAATTATGATATACATTATAGTTGTGAATTTTGATCAATCCATATTTCGTATCTTGTATGTGTATCAGGGTAATGAATATTGTTGCATGATTTTTAAGTTGAGAATGTTTGCAAGAGAGATGGAGTTTAGAGATGAAATATGCCTGAAATTTAACGCTGCCTTAATTTGACTTTTACAGAAAGGAGCACACCTTTATTTGTTTTGTAACCTTGTATCCACTTTAGACTGCAGTGACTACTGTGCTGGATCAAGTTGGTGTGTGTATCCAGTGTTGTCATTGAATTTGTCAGTAAACTGACAGTTGCTGTAAGTTGATTCCTGTGAATTTCATTCGAGAACCAATAAGGCAGAAATAGAGGCCTGAGTCTGGTCTTGAGAATTTATGAAAGTTTCTTGAACATTCCTCGTGCTGTACTGAGTAGCACACATGAAGATTCTGGAACATTCCTCCTTGTGTGCTTGATAGTGCATACGAAGTTCTGGACGATTCTCCATGGTGTGCTTTGTGAGTGCATTGAAGATTCTGGAACAGTTGTGTAATGTGCCTAGAAGGGGTACACTGGACCGCCATCTAATAAAGACAATGACTTGTTGCAAACCGCGTGATTGTGAACACGTGCTAGTGACATCAATGAAAAAGGTTATATACATTGACCTTAATTATCTCTCTAAACTCCACTCTCACTTCTATAACGAGTTATATCTATGAACCTGATTATAATTTGACTGCTGATGTCTATGCTAGGATAAACTGAATGAGTGTCTAACGTTAAATCATAAATTGTTGTGAAGTGATGTAAATATCAATGCTCTTTTGATTATATTCATATGTTGTATATTTGATTGTGATTTAATAAATTTATTGTTAATTTGATATGTTGAAGTAATAGCGGGTGGAGGGGGGTTCGTTAAATGTAAATAAAAGACTGATTTTTATTACTCCTTTAGTAAGAAGTTTCCACCTGCAGAACATTATGTGACAGTAAAACATCTATCTTACTACTTAGTACAGATTTGAGTTTAACGACACCCTTATAATCCGCCAAGTGAAAGATTGTTGGTCATGTGGGATAATTATTAATAACTATAAATTAAGATTGTCGATCACTTGTAATTAGTTATGTGTTATTAATTAACAAATAATAATCATAACAAGTGAAGGGTGCCCAGAGAGGTGTCACACAATCTGTAAAACTTGTGAAATGTATAGTCAGAGACTGTAAAACAAGTGTGATTATATATATGTGCAAAAAACAAAGTATATTAATCACTCTCTATATATTTTTCTTGTGACATTCTCTTATTTTCTTTATCTCTCTTTTTCTGTCTCTCTGTATCTATTTTTTATTCTCATTGGTACCTCTTTCAATGTTTACTGTGTATTCTTTCACTTACATTATGCTTTCCATTTTTCACCTGTCTGGCTGGCCCTGATTTGTAAATTTTATAAAGACTAATCATTGAAAATTAAGTAACTATAGTGCAATGGGACAGTCACTCACTAACATTGACACTTGTAATTAAATCTACATTCTGGAATATCTGGGGTATTTTTTATTTTTTAAGGAATAGTATGCAAATGATTCCATTCAAACTTCTTTCTGTCTACTAAATATGAATTTAGATCAAATTTTAGATCAAATATAATGAACTTAGATCTAATATTGTGTATATGATCTAGTATAGTTGTAACAAAATCGAGCTCCTTCTTTTAATATATAAAGTCAAAAGTTTAATGTTAAATGCTATGGTTAATTTATCTTGTGTTATTTTGTATTGTGTGAGAGTCTGAGTCAGCTGTAGTGGAAGAAAGCCAGAACGAAAGGATTAGCGATGATCTAGATTAGAAGAGCGAACACTCCGCGTGTGCATGTAGTTGCGATCTGAGTCTCAGGTCTTGTCAAGACATGGGGAACGTCCTAATACGAATCCCCACGCATATGTGCACAAGACAAAGCGGACTAACCAGCTGACCTGCGGAAACAAAGAGCATCCATTTCCACAGAGATAGTCAGAATCTTTAAACAAACAGTCATGAATGGAAGTAATAGTTTTCTTATTTAACTATGTTTTCATGTCTTCGCCTTTCTTAGTTTTGTAGCGTATTTTTTTTTTAAACAACATATATATATAAATTTATGGGCTCAAGAACCTTTGAACTGGAAGAATTAGAAGAAGATAATCGCAGAACAAATATAACAAGGCAAAAGTAACTAATCAGTGGTTTTTATTATTCTTAATTAAGTCTGTGAATGAATTCAAGGATAATAGTGAAAATGCAAAGGTTAGAGTGAACAGGTTGTATATATATTTATTGAAAAGGTGAGTAAGGTTAGAAAAGACATACTTTACCATGATACAACAAAATGTATTATCGCATACTCTCTTACACTTACACACTGCAACAGATGTTTCCCATGTCTTCCCAGTCATTCAAGTTTATAATCAGTGAACCAGTGGATTCAATAGACACATGAAAATAGGCAACTTGAAATTTTGCTCACTGCAAAATATAATTAAGGAGCAAACCTAAATTTCCAGTTTATCACTGTATAACTCTATTCTTTCTTACATTCCAGTCTCAACTTACGGCTTCCTGCAGTGGTATCCATTAGCCGGATACAGGTACATGGCATAATAAATACAGCATATAAAAAATGTCAAGTTTCAACACACTAAATGCAAGCAGCTTAGTCCAAACATTTGTAGAAATAAAAGTCAACTCAAATAGTACATCTCTACACAAGTATAACATATCAATAGCAAAACTATATGAAATATTTCTAAGTCCATTCTCTCTCAGTCAGTTTAACTCACCATCAAGCTAATGGCCACCTTTCAAAATTGGACTTTCTTCTTACCACTCCAAATTCAAAGTGATCAGAGAACAGAATTTTCTACAGCACATAAACTTTTAAATTTCAGCCCATTGGCTGGTCTCGTTGAAGTAAATCATAAGCATTGGATAATAAAATCTACTCAGTCTGCATTACATCTGCAAAATTAATGTAGAATATTCTTGCCTGAGCAATTACTTCTAACTCAGATACTTTCAAAAATACTGTCATAAGGAGTGCCCAAGGTCAGGTCACTCTGACAATTTAACAACTTATATAACCATTTAATTTTAAAATAGGGAGAGGCAAATTTACTCCACCATAAGTTCTGATTTTGAGTGTGTACGAGAATACATATATTGAAATAGATGTATGGATATTAAATTTTGCTGACACTGTTAATTGTCTCTCTTGTTATTTGTTATTTGTTATTATTATTGAAATGAGTGTCATTGCGTTTTGGGTGAGAGCTAGAAAAAACAAGAATATAAAGGGGATGAGACATAAGTAGAAAGATATCCCAAAACGTAATGTAGCTAATTGTAACCCAAGTTATAGTGATATTATTAACTTAGCCATTACCACATTTACTATACGATTAACAGTATAGTATCGATTGGTTCCGATTAACATTATAGTATCGATTGGTTCCTTTATGTTTTAATCCGGTAAAAGGAACTGGGATAGGATTACAATTTGGATCTAACATCAAGCATTTTGGATCTAATAGTGGGAATTTAAATGTAATAACGTGAATTTGGATCTAATATTAAGCATCTGCTTAAATGTTGAGTATTTTGATCCAATAGTGTTGTGGTGGAGTAAATTTGCCTATCCCTATTTCTAGACTTAGTTGTTATATAAATTGTTAAAATGTCGAAGTGACCCAGCCTTGGCCACTCCTTATGATGGTATTTTTGTAAGTATCAGAGTTGGAGTAACAGAGCTAGAAAATGCTAATGCAATGCAAACCAGTTCCAACTGGATGAGTAGCTTTTATTATCCAAAGGTTACATGCTGTAGAGAATTCTATCATCTAATCACTTGAATTTGGTGTGGCAAGAAGTCCAGTCATGAAAGGCGGCCATTACTTAATAATGAGTTAACTGCAGTGTGGATTTTCAGGATTTTGATATTTCAATAAAAGGTCTTTATTGTTCTTTTCATCGTACATGGAGTCTCAGAAAAGAATAAACGGTCTATAATGCAAAAGTTAAAAATAATAGTATTACTATTAAAATACGAAGTCCAAATTATTTTAAATCCTTTGTTTATTCATTTCCTTATTTGACTGTTTGAGTTTCAGATACAGCAGAATTGAAAGTGAATATAAATGTGTACAAGGAAGTAATGCAATCTGCACCACACTTTTACACACCTTAGGATAAGAAGAATAATAAGTTTTCTTTCCTTCCTTGTGGAGATAAATAATTTTTGAAAGACTTTCATAAAAAAATACTAAAAATAAGATAAATATTTTTTGAAAGACTTTCATAAAAAATATTAAAAATAAGATATATAATTTTGAAGGACTTTCATAAAAAATTATTAAAAATAATATTCAATACCGTTTAATTCAAGGTCAATGCGAATCCTGTAAAATTTATATCAGGAAGCAGAATGAGTTACACTTTGTGACTGAATTATAAATATTACTAAGTTAGTGGAGTAAATTTGCCTATCCTTATTTCTAAACTTAATTGATGTATAAGTTGTTAAATGTCAGAGTGACCCAACTTTGGACACTCCTTATGATAGTATGCTTTGTAAGTGTCAAAGTTGGAAGTAAACAACTCAGGTGCAGAATGTGCTAGAAATATTGCTGACCAATCAAAACCAGTTCTAATAGGATGATTAGTTTCATTTTTTTACTAACAGTCTCACACTTGTTCTTAACAAATTCATCCAATGGAGATAGACCGAAAGTTATTTTGCTGAAGAAAGTCTATATTCTAATCAACTTAATTGAAACGAAACTCGAGTCCGGTCATAAAGGCGATCATTAACTTATGGTAAGTTAGCTAACTGATAAAGAAAGAATAGACTTAGAAATATTTCGTACATGTTAGCTCTTGATCTATGATTTGAATTGGAGAATGCTTTATGTAATTGAACCATTATTTCTATGTTCACTAATTTGATTACATTGTCCATTATACTTGTGAATTTTAATTAAAGCTATATTTCTTATGATGCGTGTATATCAGCTAATGCAGGCTTTGTTGGTTGAGAATGTTTTGTAGGAGAGAAAGGAGTTTTAGAAACGAAATATATCTGAAATTTAGCGCTGCCTTAATTTGACTTTTGCAGAGAAAAGTGCACCTTTTGTTTGGGGCATTTGATCCGCTTCAGTCCACAGTGGGTGTGGGTGTCCAACATTGTTATCGAATTTATCAATAAATGTGTTCCTGTGAATTCTGTTCGAGAGCCAATAGAGTAGAAATCTGAGGCTTGAGATTGGTATTGAGAATTTATGAAGATTATTTTGAACATTCGTGAGGCATGCTGAGTTACTTGATAGCGTTAGAGAAATTCGGGAGAGCGCATTGAAGATTCTGGAACAGTTGTGTAACATGCCTAGAAAGGGTACCTGGAACCTTTGTCTAAATAAGAATGATAGTGACTTGTTGCAAACCGCGTGATTATGAACGCATGCTAGTGACAGTAGCCATGATGTCTATGCTATCATAAACTGAACGATGGTCTAGCATTAATTGAACATTGTTGTGAAATGATGTACATGTCAATGCTGTTTTGATTATATTCATTTGTTGTATTGATTGTTGATTTAATAAATGTACTGTTAAATTTATTGACCTTCTTACACGTATTGATAACCATATGTTGGAGAGATAGTGGGTGATGGGGGCTCCCTAAATATAGATTAAAAGATGGATTTATTTTCTCGTTTGGTAAGAAGTTTTCCACCTGCAGAAATATTGTGTGACAGTGAATGCTTGTCTTTAATGTTGTGAAAGAGAGAAAACGTTTACAGCGCCCGCATATCCGCCAAATGAGAGAGACGAGTGGTGTCTGCTGGAGAATTAGTAATAACATAAATTATTATTCTCATCACTTGTAATTAGTTATGGATGATTAATTATAATAATAATCATAAACATTAACTAGGGTGCGGTTGCGTCACACTAAGAAGTTATCTTCCCTGTGTTTTCCTTAAAAGATTTGTTTGTATCCATGCACATTTAAAAAAAAAATTATTTTGAAGACAATCCCGTAAGAATGAAAGAATACTGCACTTAATGGATGAAAATATAGTTTCCTTAACGGACTTTGAAAACATGAGTGTTTTCGTCCGTCTTCGATATCAACTACTCCGAGTGACAGTACAATAGACAACACAAAGTGAAAACCGAGTGACAGTACAATAGACAACACAAAGTGAAAACCGAGTGACAGTACAATAGACAACACAAAGAGAAAACCGAGTGACAGTACAATAGACAACACAAAGTGAAAACCGAGTGACAGTACAATAGACAACACAAAGTGAAAACAGTGATAGTACAATAGACAACACAAAGTGAAAATTGAGTGCATGTTATCTGGCTAGCCTTTGTCAAGAAAATAAAAGCCAGGAGAATGACAATTAAACCGATTTTCCAGAGATAAAAAAGGATTAGCTCGGCATCAGTTTCAATCTGATGAAACAAGAAGGGATTCAAACTCTAGTACACATCCTGGGATACATGTACTGATTAAGGTATTAGTGAGTGCGGTAGACATGCATGCAGTCACGACCCAAGAGTCGTAGTCATAATAATTATCTTTTTCGTATGTCAATCAGCAAATTAATTCTAGAAATTCAATCTAGGTAGTCCCACCCACTGACGTTATTTTACAAGTAAAACCTCATGCACACATTCAAAACTGCTCACATTTATCACGTGCCTAACCCCACCCAAACTGATTGGACGAAAAACGTTAACAGCAAAAACGCGATTTTGTTGTTGTTGTTGTTGTTTGTTTTGTTGGAAGTTCTTGTTTACAAGATTTAAAATAGACAAGAAATTTTAAATTGATTGACGTTAATCATGACGGACCCGTAGTATTTCAGAAACCTTCAATAACGTCACTACTGACTGGTCACGTGTGTCACAAAACAAGGGGATGATATAGTTGGCCAAAAAGTGTCAGACATTAACCGATAGCCTTTCTCGTGGCTGACTAACCGTGCTCTGGGCCTCCTATGGTCAATAAGGAAGTAAAACATTCACCAATACTTTTCTTTATTCGAAAAAAAAAATTAGAACCCACTTATCCCTTATTGCTTGAGAATGTCAAAAACTGACTTCACTGTTGAATAGCAAGATGACAAGTTAAGTGATTTGAGAATGAACACTTACTGCAACAACTTACTCAAAGACGCACTGTTCACTTCTAAAGGTCACTAAGTACAGTCACTTAAATCACTCACTAAACAATTCAAATTCAAGAGGAAATCATATTTTCATCAGGCTGAATACTCGAATATTAAAAGTTTGCTTCAATAACAAGGTCGAGAGTTGTTTCCCCTAATCCAAATCACTCAGAATAGTAAAATTAGCATTTAGGATCGCTATATCTCAGAGGAGGTCAAAAGGCAAATCAGCGAGCAGGACAAGGAAATTTCGACACTATCGAAAGTGACAATTAACTTTATTGTGTTTTTTTTAATCGAAGTAAATAAGTAATAGTAATAATTACAGCTGTATATTCCTTCCGTTGTTTTTTTTTTATAGCAACTGTTACCTTCTCACATTAATTTCATAGCTATAGAACCTTTAAGTGGCGCAAATAATGCAGTCTCGTCTCCCGAACTTAGCCCAGTTACATCTATTTCGAATTCAGCTGAAAATTGCTATCAGTTTTATATAAACTATTGCTTATTAAATACCACGAAGTAATAATTGAGGATTACGAATGTATATCATTGGTAATTATGTTTTATCGCGTTAACAATTTATACACAACACCTACTGTTTTTCTATGATAAACATACCATGTATACGACAGTAAAATATTGTTTCATCTTTAAAATAAATGGTTCAAAGATAGCATTGTAGTAATAATATCATTGCGATATTGAATTTTATTTTTGGCATGTATGTTCGTCAATCATGTTTAATTCAAATATTTTTCAATTGAATTCAAATTAAAAAATAATAGAAATTGTCCATTTAAAAACGAATATCTTTTCAAATATTACTATCAAAAATGTCCTTTTCATTATATTATCATTTTATTTTTGGGGGGTGGGGAATGGCGGTGGTAGTGGGGTGGCAGTGGTGGTGGTGGATACTTTTTGTTCCATGAACGTATCCCTGATATAGTGATTTTTGCCTTCTTCTGTCTCGCAAAACATATTAATGTTTCCCCTGTCTTTTGTCATTCCACTAGAAAGTTATCATAATTTTGTAAGTGTTTATCTTCCCACTTTCATAATGACGTCATTTAAACCATAATTTTCACTGACAACAATTTGTATAATGAGAAACGTGATGCACTTTCATAATGACATCATTTAAACCATAATTTTCACTGGCAAAAATATGTGTAATGAGAAACGTGATGCACTTTCATAATGACATAATTTAAACCATAATTTTCACGGAGAACAATTTGTGTAATGAGAAACATGATGCACTTTAATAATGGCGTCTTTTCAACCATCATTTTCACTGACAATTTGTATAATGAGAAACGTGATGCACTTTCATAATGACATAATTTAAACCATAATTTTAACTGACAACAATTTGTATAATGAGAAACGTGATGCACTTTCATAATGACATAATTTAAACCATAATTTTAACTGACAACAATTTGTATAATGAGAAACGTGATGCACTTTCATAATGACATAATTTAAACCATAATTTTAACTGACAACAATTTGTATAATGAGAAACGTGATGCACTTTCATAATGACATCATTTAAACCATAATTTTAACTGACAACAATTTGTGTAATGGGAAGCGCGAGACACTTGCCTTCTTTCCACCTCATGCTGCCAGAGGATGTTGCTCCCTACAAGCCTCGCTTTAGAACTTCATTAAAAATGCTCAAATTGGTAGGAGGTTAGTTTAAACTTTTTACAGTTTAAACCATTTACAGTGTCATTGATTCAGCACAATGGTCATTATTACCATTCTTTTGCAATCCCAGGATTCATACAGAACCTCTATTTGTGACATTACCAGCGCCAGTATTTTTTTCTGTATTATTTTAACGCAACATGACTTAGGCTTCACTGTGTGATACGGTCTTGCATGTGTGTGTGTGTGTGTGTGTGTGTGTGTGTGTGTGTGTGTGTGTGTTTAATCTGCTAATTTAGGCGCGTATGCCCTAAAAATACCAGACTATTTCAGACACAGTTGGGAGTAAACTCCTCATTATAATGGTTTATATTTTTATAAACCATTTATTAAACCATTTTTATAACTTCCTTCGCTGATTAGACCTTCGAAATGTCGCCCTACTGAGCATGCATAATAGCAGAGCAATTTCCTTCACTGTATAGTCGTCATTTCCTTTACTTCACTGTACAGTCATTTCCTTTATTTTACTGTACAGTCATTTCCTTTACTTCACTGTACAGTCAATTCCTTTATTTTACTGTACAGTCATTTCCTTTACTTCACTGTAAGGTCCTTTCCTTTACCTCCCCTTACAGTGATTTCCTTTACTTCACTGTAAAATCATTTCCTTTACTTCACTGTACAGTCAATTCCTTTATTTTACTGTAGTCATTTCCTGTACTTCACTGTAAGGTCATTTCCTTTACTTCACTTGTAAGGTAACTTCCTTTACCTCCCCTTACAGTGATTTCCTTTACTTCACTGTAAAATCATTTCCTTTACCTCCCCGTACAGTCATTTCCTTTACTTCACTGTAAGGTAATTTCCTTTACCTCCCCTTACAGTCATTTCCTTTACTTCACTGTAAGGTAATTTCCTTTACCTCCCCTTACAGTCATTTCCTTTACTTCACTGTACGGTCATTTCCTCTACTTCACTGTATAGCCAGTTCCTTCAAAGTACAAGCACTTCCTTTTCTGAAAACATTTTCTGTAAGGCACAGTCATTTACTTTACCTCACTGTACAGCAAGCTGAGGATGCACTAACAATTATACGAACAAAGACACGATTTTTACAGAAAACAAAACGCACTAGCAATAATGCAGAAAGTGTTTAACAATCAACGATTAATATGTAGTGCAAAAGAAAAAGAAAATAGATATGAAGAATTATACAAATTTCTCGTCACAGTGAGACCTAACAATAAAATCGCCTAATGTTCCAATTTTCCGTCGCCATTTTTCAGTGCAGTGGCACCTAGAACACAGACAATCAGATATTCATCTGATGATTCGTTCAATAGCTGTCCAGTAAAGTGACTATGAATCGTGACACTCACCACCGTATACTCTGACTAGTCACGCCATTCAAAAGAGTAGCTTTCTCTCCTACGAGTTGACATACCTGACGCAATGTATTTAGCTTGTAATCTCAGCTAAGTCAATCATTATGGTGTGAGTTTATTAGTATGAACACTTCTAAATTTCCCCTCTAATACTTTCCCAGTTGATCTTATTACTTCTTATTTATCTGTGAAATAAAATCATCAATAAAATACAAATTAAAAAATAATTAAATTCAATCTCCATTTATACAATTCGTTTGTTTAAGTAATCAATTCCACTCTCTCAGGGACGCTCAATTATACCTTCCAAAAAGGGTTTGAACTTCAATTCTGTTGGCTTTTCCTAGCTCCAGGAACTCTCACCTAACCAAGACAAACCTTTCTCTCGGGTTAGCTGTATGCAGAGTGAGTTTACTTGGCTCTATGTTGGTGTTTGGTCACGTTTATTTCCTCTGACCACCTAACTCATTCACCAAAACACTGTAGGAAAATTTCCCACACTTTGACAGACAGCTGGACACAGGCAATCGCCCTTGTTTGATCATCTTATTATTGTGAATACTTCCTGTTCACGCTTCACTTTTACGTTATAACTAATTCTTAACACGTGCGGGAAGTTATAAATGGTTAGGAAGCTTGAATAGGCTAACTCCTAAGCACTCCTCCAAATTAGAATACATTTTACATCACACTAGCGTTTAAGATTCCTATTTACTTTAAACCACTAATAATATAGCGTTTACAATTCCTATTTACTTTAAACCACAATACAACATAGCGTTTAAGATTACTATTTACTTTAAACCACAATCAATATAGCGTTTAAAATTCCTATTTACTTTAAACAACTAACAATATAGCGTCTAAGATTCCTATTTATTTTAAACCACTAACAATATAGCGTTTAAGATTCTTATTTACTTTAAACTACTAACAATACAGGGTTTTAAATTCCTATTTACTTTAAACCACTAACAATATACCGTTTAAAATTCCTATTTAATTTAAACCACTAGTAATATAGACTTGTTAGCTGGTGAAAGGTTTCATGTTCGCTTCTCCTTTTTCGCTGATTTCGCGAGATAGCCTAAACTCCGAGAGTCGTCTCTCGCACAACATTACCCTTGTTAAACACTTACAATACATAATGGCGGGAAAAGAACGTCTTTCATACATTACCCTTGTTAAACACTTACAATACATAATGGCGGGAAAAGAACGTCTTTCATACATTACCCTTGTTAAACACTACTATACATAATGGCGGGAAAAGAACGTCTTTCATACATTACCCTTGTGAATCATTTACAATACATAATGGCGGGAAACAGAACGTCGTTCGAACATATCAAGTGATTTATAACCTTTCATAATGGCGTGCCGCATCGCGAGATTTCAAAACATGTCTAATTTGTCGCAGATATTTGAAATTTACAAAATATAGTCGTGAAAACAGCACCTTTATATCATACTTGTTAGATTTCATATAACTTTGAATTTTAAGGCTTAAAGGTATACAAAAACATGCAAGTCGTGAGGTTTCCACCACCACCTCTTTTCCGGAAGAGGGACTTCAGTATTAAACATAAGTTCCTAGTAACGAATACGCCTCTACAATGGGAAGGGATGGGGGTGGGGTCACTATTAGACTGATTTTTGAATCAGCGCAAAGTGAAATTGCTTGCTCCATCGTTGATACGGATTGATCTGGTACTTTCAGGATCGATCCACAAATCTGTGTCTGAGATCTTGTTCGGCTAGCCAAAAATACTTAGGGAAAGGCCAGTATACCCAAAAAAAAGACAGAAACGAAATTCATTCAAGCGCTCTTTCAACGTTGAACAGCCAGTAGTGCACGGGGCCCACTACCGTCCCATCTCTATGAATAGAAGTCCAGAAAGCCCCACATTACCACGATCAGTGCAACTCGCGATTTCGCTCCAAGCCGGGTAGGACTCGAACTTCAGGCCGAAAAAAATACAAAGTCCGACGGGTCGGGTACTTTCATGAACCGTATCATATCATTACTCTAGCTCTCTGGTGTATCTAAGCTGACAGCAAACGAAACCACACCTGACTGAAGAATTAGGCACAGAAGTATAACAAATATGGACTTCCCTCAGCACGCTGATCAAAACCTACAGGCAGGGTGTGTGTGTGTGTGTGTGTGTGTGTGTGTGTGTGTGTGTGTGTGTGAGTATCACCTTAGAGATGTGTGTGTGTATCAGTATCACCTTAGAGAGGTGTGCGTATCGGCTTCATCTTAGAAATATGTATGTGTCAGTATCAAATGTGTGTGTGTGTGTGTGTGAGAGAGAGAGAGAGAGATGAAAAAATAGCACTAACTGCTGAAAACCAACAAGAAAATATTGGGGGTGGGGTAAGCGGTAATGGGACGAAAAGAGAGAGAGAGACACAACGATGAGTTGTCACACTTGAGTGAGTTCATTGATCCTCCACGACGGCTCTGTGTCACTGACTAAGAGTAAGAGTCAAGTGTCAGACAGCGGTCATGGTCGCTAGCGGCTAAATCTTTTTCTTACACAGGTAAGGGGGTGGTGTGGTGGAGGGAACTACTGTGTGTAACAAACTGCAGCAAACTTCATCTTACGCCTTAGAAAGATTTTCCGTTAGGCCTCTTATCGAGTCTGCTTGACAACGCGTCCACACTTAACTAGGGCAGGGTGCTCGGCTCAATTTCGTTCGTGACGCAAATTATATTCATGTCGATCCCATGTGGCCAGTCATTGACAGGTAGTTTAACAATCACGAGACCTGTTTATTGAAATACCCACGTGTGCACAATGTGCTTAATATACTGAATTGTGTAATAAAACAATATTAATAAAAGAGATTTTACCATCAGAGGAAGAACTAAGAGTTTCAAATTACCGTTTAAGCCTTAATATATAGAGTAGCAAATGCTTCCTCGGCCAAAGCAGATCGTGATGTAGCAGGACCTGTTACAAATGACCAGCACCTAGACCTCTTAGTAATTAGGTCTAAGGGACTGTCTGTAAAGTGTCACGCTTTTCGTTGACATTTTTAGGCCCAACATCATTCTTACAAACGACACACTGATTTTTATTGTCTTCTAATCCGAAAAAGTATATCACAAGCTAAAAGGATTCCTCATACACACAATCTCAATAAAAGGAGGCAATGAAAAAATTATCTGCGGTCAATACTGAAGAATATTAGTATGTTTAAGAGTAATCAGCGTACGATAAATGAGTGGGATGAGTTAAATTGCTTTTTTGTACTCAACAAAATGGCCACACTGCGTTATTAGAGGAAATGAGTGTCAAAACAGTACCATAAATTACATAAATGAGTAAGCTAATTTTGGTTGTAGGCAAGTTGAAATGTACATGTATTACAGAGTAATTCTACAAAATGCAAATAATTTTATCGTTCCAAATTGCATAAAACGAAACAAGAATTTTTTAAAAATAATGCGATATGCCAGTTTCTCAACCCCCATCCCCACCCCCGCAGCATACACTGATGTTACATTTTCTTAACAGTCTCTATTTCCACCTGTCCACCCTCACCCCATCAGCATACACTGGTGTTACATTTTCTTAACCGCCTCTTTTTCCGCCCGCTCGCCCTCACCATTGAAACACTGTCCGAACAGAATGTAGGCCTATTAGAATTTAACAATAATTATTAGTGTTGCACACAACTTTGAAAGAACGGCTTAGAGTGAGCACAAATTTCGATACGGCATCTGATAGCTTGATATGATTTAGTTTAAAACAAAAGACGTAATGCTCACAATTTTATATTTGCAATAATCAGAATCCAGTAAGACAGCAATACGTTAATAAGTAGCATTCCATCTCCGTCACAGGCAGTGTATGGATAGAGTTATTCACCCTTAATTTTCATTTACTTGTACAGTTGTTCTTCAGTTCAACCAAGGTAGGTTTAAGTCAGCACATAAACCTAGTCTCCTCTTCAATCTTTTTCTTTCCCCGTACACTTCAGCGCAACTTTAACGAATCGAAATGTTGCGTGACTAGAATCAAGCATGTAGACGCGGTGGTGCAAGTAGCCGACGGTGGTGATGAGTCTGACGTTAGCTTGTTGTCAGCATCTGCAGGAATGTAATATATTCTGCAAATAGTCTTCATCGTCCGTCTTTTCTTTGCATCAGTCCGTCAAATGACTGATGCGATTAGTATAGGACACATTTTGTCTCTCTCCAAAAAAAAAAAAAAAACCCAACAACAACACAACACCCTAATGATAGTCACTGAAATTACTACATGTAATCTTAAGTGAATAAAAGTGGTCAATAATAAAGAGATTCACATTCTTCAGAGTCCAATTTCCACCAGCATCAGAACAAAAAGTTTGCCATTTTTTTCTCTGCAGTATAGTTTTCTTTCTTTTACAGAATCGATCGCTAACTTTAAACAAAACTAAAATAATTCAGTTTCCAAAATCTTATGATGTGGGCACACCCGGTTAGTGATTTCTTTTTCTCAACAGATAGGTATTTTGAGCAGTGATCATGTGAATTAATAAGACATGGATTGTTTGAAAATTACCGTCGAATTTGATTTTTTTTTTTATTTTTAAGACACAGTACTTTTGTAAAACATACCCTATTGAACCATAGTTCTACTATTTGGTCTAACCCTAATATATCAACAATATATATTCATTCTTGACTGCAGGGATATTAATTAATATTGTCACGGTTTGTGTGCCAGTATAGGTTTTCTTGATCAAATAACCACGATTAGAAAACACGAAAATAGTGTGCTTGTACGTAAGAACTAACCAAATCCGGCAAGTGAGGGTATATGGAGTAGTTGAGTGGTGGTGGTAGGAGGGGAGAATAGTGAATAATTATCGGAAGAACTCGAGTTTATATTGTGGATAGGTAGATATGTTACTGGGCTAGTCACTAAAAATTATCCGAGTTTGTTTAATTAATTTTCAAAAATGGTCGCCTAATTCAGTCTCCACTGCCGGATCGATAAAAAGTTATCGATTTCCTGGGCTCCGTTTGGACACGGTTCTCGGGATGATGACGTATAAGCCTAAACACAGGCGCACGAGAGAAAAGTACACCACTTGGTCAGTCTGCCACTAGACATAACACTAAAATCAACACCCGTCAGAAATAGCATGTTCATGTTCTGAATTCATGAGATGTGTACCATTTCTTGAGAAGGTATCCTGAGATCTTCAGTAAAGCTGCTAGACTCTAAGAGAGAGAGAGGTAAGCTTGCTACCTTACCCTCTGCGCTATCGCCTTCCTCATTATTGCGTGAACGCGCTCACATGCTTTTTATTTTCCCATGTCTGTTGGGCTGCTTGTTGCGGTGACAGAATTGAGTGAACGCCACATGAAAACGCTAGGACGACTCAGTTATTGTGAATCGATCAGCGGGCGCGGCCAATCAGAACCGGGCGGCCCGCAGGTGGGTTCTGAGTGTGTTCTGTGTGCCCGAGTGTGTCAGTCTCCCCATACAAAACAAAACCTTTCATCTTCCCCAACATCCGGGCATTGTTTCATCATTTCGTCAAGGGGACGGCGTTTCGAAACGGAGCAACGCGAAGCGAACAAGCTGATGACCCATAAACTGTGCGAAACGGGCATTGATAAGAGAGCGGATGCAGTTGTGCGGAAACGCGTGCTTACCAACGGGCTTTAAGCGATTTCGTGGTGCAAGTTGGATGTACTTCAGTTAGTCAGTTCTGAGAGCCGAGCAGCTGCTCTCAATGTCAACGCCTTCAGACTTTAGTAAGGCGTGAGTTTTAGTCAACATGGCGGAGACAATGACACAGGTCGTTGCCACCGCATCGCCAAATCTTGAGGAAAAGATGTATAAATTTTACACATGTGAAGGGAAAAAAGACTTCCCACAGAGGAAGGAAAATTCAGGTACACAAACTTCAGTTCAGTTAAACGGGAAAAGAGACAATCCAGATGTGGAGAACAAAGAAAATCATGCGATTGGAGAGGTAAGGCTTATTGAGAAACCGCCAGATCTATCACTGATCGTTTGATTTCTTAATGATTTTCAGTTTGAATGATGAGTATTGGTTAAAAGGAAAAAAATCAGAAATTACATAGAATTGATCGGCTTCCTTGTTTGTACTTGGGGCCCTTTACACGGGTTTGAGTCATCGACTAAACGTCAGTAATGTCGTTCTTTTGTGTTATTGTTTACTCAGTGACACGCGGAGAGTCAAAATAACGGCGCGCAATTTGTCTTTTTGCTGCAAAGATATTTTTTTAATTCCTTTTCTTAATTGTCGGATTGGCCTAATAAAGATGTGCCTTTCAAACATTGATCCATTCCATAGATGCATTGGATGAGCCTATTTATGTACATTTTGAATAAAGGAAGGCAAAAATAATGTTTTTAACTAATAATCACATTTTAATAATGGTTTTAACAATTACAAATTTATGAGGGTTTGTAATTTGTTTTGAGGAGTATGACACTGGATTTTAACATTCAAAGATACATATGTGGTAGGCCTAGGTCTATATATTGTAGTGGGCTATAGGCCTATATATAAACTTTTTTTTTTTACTAATGCCTTAATGGCTAGATAATAATTAATATTAGTACTAACACTGAGTAACACTAAAAGTATTGCTAGTTTAGTAGTTATTCTGTAACATTTTGCCAGGTTCAAAGGTGCATGTGTGCCTATATAATGTACAGATAATTTTCATTAATTATTTAGCCATACCTAATTGCTAGTAATATATGTACTATTGTACTTTCACTATTACTTGTATTAGGCTATATATTGAATTGCAGTAAGGGCATTACCAGTAAACATATTAATATATTAATAGTGAAGCTTTATAAATTTACCAGTAAACATATTAACATATTAATAGTGAAGCTTTATAAATTTTTCACTGTAGTCAGTTAGCTCAGAACATAGTTCCCATGTTAGACTAGAGCTACATTAGAGTACCATTACTTGTAATTGTTAAGGGCCATTTAAAAACAACATAATAACATAAAAGCATGTAAGTTTGTTGCTGTGCAGATCGTTACATTATTTTTTATAATACAATTTTATTGTAGTTGGTGTAAAGTATTGTTTTAAAGGTCACATAATGACATTTTATTTAATTTAAATTCCATATATTAAACTTTTTAAAGGTATTCATTTCTCATTATAATAAATATACAGTAAAATATGAATTTTATGTTTGATTAAAATATAATGAAAAGTATAATTTGTATAACTTATTTATTTACAGTTACACTTACATGTTTTTTGTTATAGTGACATATTTGTGATATTGTGCATTAGCTGCATTGAAAAAAATACATTTATTTCCCTTCATTAGCATATTTGCCATATACTATATAGGCCTACACACAACTTGTAGTCTATTATTATTAAATATAACTTATAAGTGGTGTTGAATTATCTATCAGTAATTAAACTTTGTCTATTACAATATTAATATATAATAGTAGTTATTATCGGACCAAATTATGAGAACATTAAATCTTGGTGCAGAGAATCTGATGGTGATTACAAATACAACTATTATTTAGGCACTCATCTATGTCATTGTCAGCACTTTTACTCCTTCCACTATCAGAATAGACTATTACCACACAGATCAAATAGGCCTACCAATTACCATTCAAGAGAAAATACCCATAAAAAATACTTTCTTAGTTTATATTATATAAATCCAACCACAGATAAAGTTATATAATAATATTGCCAATTATTATGTTAATTGTTACTGAACCATTAATGAGCTGAGTGAATAAAAGTAAAACTGAGAGGTTCACAGATCTGAGTTGTAAATAATACAACCTTTTTTCCCAAAATACAACAGTCAGTTTTGTTGTTTAAAAAAAAAAAATCTACATACACATTTTTAAATATATTCTTTCTGATTTGTAAAATAACAAAACCCCAAATTGTTGTTTTAAGATACTTTGAACTTTGGATTCATTCTGAATTTATAGATGTCTTAATCAAGCAATGGTTGTTACAGTGTCTTCACTTAGTTTGTATGTTATCCCCTACAGTATCTCAAAATACCACTACCAATTTAATTCAAAGCTGTTGAATGGGAAAAAATAAATCCTGCTTTAATAGTATCTGCTAATTTTTATGCTCTGAATTCATCCAGAGCATAATATATGTCAGTTTAGAAAAATATATTATTCTAGGTTCATTATTCTCATATTTTTACTTAATCCTTAATTAAACAAAGTGTAACTAAACATAATTATTAATAATATTATACCTGATTGATTTTTTTAGTCTACATTTTTGTGACTTTCGGAATGTGTATCACTGTTTCAGTGTTTGATTCTTGCTGAACTGACTTTGTAGATTAGTGGATATAAAAACAAAAATATAACTTGAAGTTGAATAATGAAAGGTCAAAGAATTATGTGACCTTCAGCTTGGAATGCATTCTTAACTGTCTGATCACCACTGCTAACATTCATTTGTAAACAGCAATATCAATTTTAGCATTGATTTTGGGGTGTTGTATTTTGAGTTTTCTTATTTTAATTTATTTAATTGTAATGTGACTATCCTGTATAGAATATATTTATCATTTTATGTGTATAATAAAGTTACAGATATTATTTTCACCTATTTACTAATTTAGTGATTAATCATAGCATTTGTACCTTCAGTTCAAAACACCATTTCCAAATTAACTGTTTGGACATCAGTTAACAATTAAGAGATAAGATAAATTTATTATTCCTAACAACATAAATATAAAAATATTTCACTTATTTTACTCCAAAAGTGGAGGTACATTAAGTCCAGATAACAAACACAAGCTATTGTCAGGCATATGCAAAAGGAGAAAGTTCATTAAAAAATGATAATTCTTTAACATTGTTGAATAAAAATCAAGAATTATCTCAGGATATTCAGAAGGTACACAGTTATTGGAAACTACACAGTACATTGATTATTTTCAATTCTTATTTACATATTATAGGCAAAGTATTGTGTCCCTCTTTGTAAGTTATGTAATACTAATAGTACTAATACACAGTCAAAACAGGTGCACTTCAAGGCACATCACCAACAGAAAAACAAATCACCAATCAAAGAGATCACGATTGCCAGTTTTTATCAAAAGATCTAACTGTCTGTTCTCCACCGAATTCTCTATTACATTACTGATACTACTTTCACTGTTTCAGTATCACTAATTCATAATTCACATAAGGCAGCATTAATTTTTTTCAGAAAAAAACCCATGTACAACTTCACACACACATTTAAAATTTAAAAAATTAGATAACTAGTGATATAATGGCTACAAGAAATATCTTAGATACAACACTTGCATTAAAAAAGAAAGAAAGAAAAGCATAGGTACTTAACTAAGGTAGTAAGTAGTAGTACATCTAACCATATTCTTAATGATAATCATATTCTCTTCTAATACAAATTGACCATCACTAATTGATGGTATGGCAGATACATCATACATGACACTATTGATAAAAGTAGATACATGATGTAAAATGAACAAAAATATAATTTATATGCAAATGTTGATATTATTCTAGACTTATAATATACATTTGATTTTTTCTTTGCCAGTATAATTACACTATAAAATACATTGAATCTAATATCTAACTAATGGTGATGGTAGTCTCTTGAACATATGTCATAGTGTGTTCCTTGATATTAAACAGTATTTTAATAATAATTTCTGTTATTTTAAAATTTTAACATGAATGTACAATAAAAAGTGCAAATTACATAATTATATTTCTTCCTTTATTTGATATTGAGTTTTACATTGTGAAACCAATGTCATTGGTAGTTAAAACTACCACATTTTGCATAATCAAAAACTCTATGACCCATCAATTAAAAAATATTTTTTGTGCAAATACATTAGTTTTAAAAACCAGTATAGTTATTTAATTTTATTATATTATCTTCTCAGTAATGACTTTTATTTCCTTATACTTTTAGTTTCAAATTAAATTCTCTTATTAATAAAGACATTGGACATCAGGCACCATTACTACAAAATACAATTGTCATTCCTTCAGTTAAAGTCAGCATTTATTTCATTATAGAAAACTACAGGTGGAAGAAGTTATGTCAAAGATCCCATAGTGAGTACTTTGAGCTTGAGTTTAAAATAATGCAGCAAGGTTAATCAGTCTACATTATTATAGTTTATACTCAGTTATACAGCTGTAACGATCCATAGCAATTAGCATATTTAATGTCATTCACTGATTCAGCATTTATCATTTCATATCAATTTATCATGCATCACTCACCATAACATATGATATTGATATAAAACCCAATTATAATGCAGAGAATCTGAATTAAATGGTTTTAAATTTTGACTTAAATATTGGCATTTAAATACTTAATATAGCTCTGTGTAACAACATCCTGGATCCAAACAGAATAAAAAGCATTGCTGTAACTAGTGTAAGTGTAATCACAATAATGTCTTCTTTCAGATTATATACTCTGGTTGGAAAAATTAAAATTGTTAACACTTTAGTTTAACATTATGATTATTCCTAATTGAGTAATTCATTGTCTCAGTATGACTGAATAATGGAACATCTTACATTTATTCACAACTTTTACATTATTAAATATTATAGTTTATACTAGTTTTATATTTTCATTTTATAATGCCTTTAAGTTTGATGTTTGTTGGTTTTTCTTTTTTTTAATTAAAATTAAGATTTTCCAGGTATCAGTGAGGTGAGATCATCCAGATGCTTTTTCTATGGTAGTTCTTTGGAAAAAAATCAGTCCACTAACATTACACTGATCTAATTAGGACTTTCCTGCAAACTTAGTAGTTTCTAATGTTCTGTATAATCTTAAAAGTAACTATTATGTATATTGTTTAATTTAGATATAGTTGTAATTGATATAAACTAAATAAAGTGATATTTTTTCACTTTTAGTTTGATATTACTTTTAGTTTTACATTATAGTTTTATACATTCTGTTACCCATTGTTACAATGTTAGTAATGTTACTGTTAATCACTGAATCTGTGAGAATTAGATCATTTTATTATGATTAGATCAGTCATTGAATACCAAACATGTGTCTGCTGGTTAAAATCACAGAAATTTTGCAATTTAGAAACTCATTTTGTTGTTGTATTGCATTTATCTAATATTGTCAAACATTTTATTAATATTGCAGGGTGTGTGTACCTGCATTGAGTTTTGAACTTAAGTGTTATTCTTTAGTACCCTGTTTTCTGACTTGACTTGTATATGATCTTGCCTCTCTTGTTTAAATTTTTTATCTTAAAATCATTGTTTTATGTTAAAATGATATAAATTATGTTTCAATATTTGTTGATCTGATTAAAACTTTGTTGATAGTAAAATTATTATTCTATTCTTTGGTGGTGGTGGGGGTTCTATACTGTTAACAGTTTTAATTGTATGCTGTTATTATATTAATTATTATTTCTTTAAAATATAAAAGAGCTAGACCCATTACTTCAGTCAGGAGGAAAAGAATATTTATAATAAAACTGTCACTCTGTAATATACTAATACAGTAATGTATTATATATTGGTAGATCAACATAATTTCTACTGGGATTGCTGTAGAGAAATAATAACATAACTTGACCACAAACCCCAAGGATTGCTTTGTTTTGCTTTGGAAAATAATAAATTTCCACTCTTACTCTTAGTCTTACATTAAAAAGAATAACTGTTTACAGGTAACTATTTTGACCTCTTAGTTTTAAGGCCACTCTTTAATCATACAAACCACAGTAGTATCAGTTAATTGTTCTTGACCCCCTACATTCCAGTCTTGTGTTCAATCAATACCCGCTGATTCAGTGTTCTTTATCTTTATGTTTACTCATTAACTCATTTTGATAATTCATTCATTAGACTTCTTTATAATTTATTTATGACTGCTACCGGTACAAAATCATGTTTTGCAGAACTGGATGCCTTGTTCAGATATAAAACTGTGAATGTTATTTGAGGCAGGGCTGGTTGTTTTCATGATCCATAAACAGTGAAAGAATGCTATTGCTAGTTTGTATGATTTTACCAAAGTAGATGTTTCATTCAAATTAACTTCAAATAAAGATAGACATCATAAAGTTACAATTGAAGTTTGACAGTATTACAGAAATCGATTGAATTATATAGTTTACAGGTGTCAGTTGATAATTTGAGTTACACTTCTTTCATGTTTTGGATTTAGTATCATAACTCATATTACTTTTATTAGTCATATAATGGTGAAACAGAATTTAGAGGTTTGTGTTAATGGGTGTATACATATCATGAAAATAAAATAGTTATTTAACATTAGTTTGCCAACAAGTGGTACCATGTGTAATGTTATTAGTTATTATGGCAACATCAGTCAATTTTAATTAATCAGTTAATCAACTTAATGATTGATCCATGCATGCAAATGAAATTTGGATCTGTATATAAGTAGAGCTGGAGCTTAGTTAAATATTACTTTTTTAATTAGTAATACAAATAATGCATCAGTATTATATACTTAGTACTATAGTAGTGTATAGAGCAGGGGTCACCAACACGGTGCCCGCGGGCACCAGGTCGCCCGCAAAGACCACATGAGTCGCCCGCAGGCCTTTTCTAAGTCTTCACATTATTAATAATGTATAAAGGCAAACTAGAAGAGTGTATCAAACTGGTAGCCCTTCGTATGACTCAGTACCCATGAAGTAGCTCTCAGTATCAAAAAGGTTGGTGACCCCTGGTATAGAGGCTCTTGATTTCCTCACCCTACACTTTACATTTTTGATTAGAAATGTTTTGATGGCATCACTTATTTGATGAAATTTTTAAAATTGCAGAAATAATATTTTGTGTGAGTGTATATTGTTATTTTTTTTATAAGGTACATTTCAGCTGAAAGAACTGAAATAAACACTAACTGACAATAAGTATATACTTTGTCAGTTTTCATTATTTGTTGGTGATACCAATAATTTTTTTTATTACTGTATACAATAAAATGCATATTTTCATACAAATTCCACTTTAAAAAGTCATTTTGAAATTCACTTAGATAATTTTTTGAGCTGTTTTTAAAACTGCTTCCAGATATTCAGTTCACATCTTTTGCATGTAGATAATCTCAGATTGTACTAATACATGTACTAGTAAAAATCTTTATCAAGTTCAAGATGACTAAACAGAAACTGAGAAAGGGAAGTTAACTGTACAATTTATATCAAAATATTTTGAGAAATGGTCATATCTGAAGCATTTCATTGAAAAATAAAAACTGAAGCAAATGCAGTTGGTGACTGTTTAATTAATGAAATTATCACTTAATTTTCTAATATGATAGTCCACACATTCAATACATCAATCAGGCATTCTGAAGTATTTAACAATTAACCATCATTTAACAATTTGGCTATCGAATCCCAAATCTGACATCAGATAGACAGTACTGACTATTATTATTAATAAGTAAGCACAAATGCTACAGAATTTTAGGGATTTGTCTAGTTATTGAAAAACACATAATAGGCTACAGAAAGACATTTAAAATCACCTAGATATGTATATGTGCATGAAGCATTTCAGACTATTATCCATGTCATTTAGAAAAGAAGCTATGATTGTGTGTCTGTAATGATTGTCTAAATTTGACAGCTGGCCTCAGAAGCATGATGGAAGGTGACAACCATTGCCTGAGCACTTGTTCAGTCATTTAAAAATGGTGTGGTCTTGGTACAGAAAGTTGTGCATCATTAACACTAACTCCTTTCCATAAAAAAGATATTTAAATGATATGAAAATAGATGTGCAACACACATGGCATCCATCTCAGAAAGATGTGAATAAAAGAAAACATACATTGTAGTAAAATTTAAATGAATAAAATAGGTAAAGTTTTACATGATTTACTTAGATGAAACATGACTCAGTGACTGACCTTTCTTGGCAGGAATTCAATGCAGGGTTTCTGTTTGATTATTGCAACCTTTTTACTAAGGTTAGGAACAGCATTTCAGTATGTCTGGTTTCTTTGATAGTAAAAATGACTCAGGGTATCTGGCATACTATTGCATGTGTGCAGACCAGTTGGTAAGCTAATCATATGTCAGTAGGCAGAATATTCAGCTTATTATTGTTGCTTGGTCTACAGTGCTTTGCTAAGTTATACAGTGAAGGTGCAATCATTTGAGGACAATTCTTGAAGATCGGGTACTGAGTCTTGGACACAGTGATACAAAAGAATCAAAAGCACAAGTCTTTGTATCTGAATTTATCAATGGCCTGCTCCTTTAAATTAAAAAAAATAATTAATTATGAGGTGGCTCCCCTTGTATTATCACAGTGATAAAAATAAAACTGTTCAAAACTTCAAGTGCTTTTTAAGCTATTTAAATTATTATTTAATTATTCTTAAGTAGAAATTAAAAGGAAAACTGTGAGTTTATATTAGTAGATTTTAAGTATGTGTACTCTCTTAGTGCTTATAAGTTATATAGGCATTCTTTTACTGGAGAAAGGTTTTGTGTTTGAAACACATTTCAACATTTTTATTTCCCTTTTGTCTTTTTTATCTACATGCGGTGTACTCTTGATTAGTCGGATATGGCTCTTAATTAGTCGGATATGGATTATTCAGTTTGTGGATAACAACTATTTCATTGAATTATGCACTATAACATATATAAGCAGAATATTTTATTTATAAAATTACACATTGCATATATATATTTATATATTATCAGATTAAATAATGTGCATTAAATGAATATTTAGTAAGAGATGCTATTGTTGTTATATAAATACATATTTGTAAAACAAAAAATGTGAAAGTTGAATTATCCATGTGTGTCAATTATCTATGCATCCCCTCCCCTCCAATTGCCTGCATAATTGAGATTATACCATATTTAAAATATTTTTGTTAATGAGTTATTAAACTTTGACCTGCACTAATTTAAATTCATTAAAAACATATATAACTAAATCTACACACACACACTGTACTTTCTTCATCTACCATTTCTTTAATATTAATCAATTTAATGATACCGGTTTATAAATATCATTGACAAATAATTGTCATTTATATATTTATATGTATTTACTCCATTTACCTTTACTAGTTTTAGTAAGCAATGACCATTTTTAATGCAATTTCAATGTTTAGCTATATATATAACTGTATGTATGCTTTCACTGTTTTAGTTCATTGGTTGTTAAATATTAAATCAGTTTCTGCAAACTTTGTTATACATATTTTTTTTTAAAACCTCTTAACCAGAATTCCAAAAACCTTTAATGAAAACTGATATAAAATAAATATCTGAAATAGGCTACTGAAATATATTGTAATCAAAAGATATTGATTAAATCAGAAAACTGAAAAAGCTACTTACTTAATTTTAATTAATTTTATTTATCAAACTATATTAAAACATATGTTAGTCCCATACTTGCCTGTGTATTTTATTTTTAAATTCATACTGAAATAGAACAATCCAGATTTTGTGTAAGATTAAGAGTGTTAATGACCATAAATAAAATGCCATACTCGATGCAGAATTAGCATACTCTAACTTTATTAAAGTATTTACGCCAGGCTGTGGTTTGTACAGTCCATGAGATGACTTTGAACTCAGTGAGTGTCATTATTTTATATATGTTGGAATGCAGTGGATTTTGAATGGAACATAGAAGGCACATGGCCTTGGAACTTAGTGTAAGTTTTGATGCAAAGTTAAACCAGTCAAAAATGCATTCTAGCTTGGTAGTTGTATTAATCACTGACCTATTCATTAATTCACCTCTCAGATGACTAAACATTTGCCTTTTACATTATACTTGATTCTTTAAATCATTAAAGGGGAATATATCATTATTCTGTACCAAAAGAAATATGATCATTAATATTTTAGTTATTATTTGGGATATTTTTTTTTTACTTGCATGCAGTTGAAATATATGTTCTCTTGAGATGAGTTAACTTTTCAAAAGAAAAAATATACACATTTTAAATTATTTTTTTTATTTGCTTATTTTCTGGATGGTCTGCATGTAAATGAAGACAAATTAAGTAATGTACTTTTGTTTCACTTTGAGTTTTAAAACTATTGTGCTGTTGTGAATTGTTCAAAGAGTAGGTATCTTGTAACAATATCAGTACCTTTTGAAATATAGTGCACCATTATAGTAATTTACAATGTTTTCTTTTCACAGATCAGCCAACTTCTAGTTAATACAATTTATAAAGTCTAGTATACAGAGCACATAAAACCATATTTACAAATCTGTCGATAATCAATCAGTATTTGAAATGTATTGACACTGTGGCATTAACATTTGATAAGAAATACTCAGCAATGCTATTCGATTCAGATTTCACTGTTGATTACAATAATGATGGTTTTATTCTTTATGAGGCATGTTCGTTTGAATAAAAATCATATTAAACTACTGCTTTGTTTTCAAAAAGTCACTTGAAAATAAAATAAAAATATTGCACAGTTGATTGTATATTAAACATTTTTATTAATAAATTTTTGAATCTATAATTTATAAAATTGATACAATGATGTAGTTTTTAGCGGGCTTGTGAAAGTTAAGCAAAATACTGAGAATTTACCGGGCATGATGAGTGTGGTATTGGTAGAATATTTTGTAAATCTAGCAAGTCTCTTGAAATATACCCATAAAAACGTATATAAAAAAATAATCTTAATAATTTTATAGTGAACTTTTTTTTGTTAGAGGTTGTTTTATTTTGATCTGATACTGTAATATTAGCAATAATTTATATGCTTTGAAATTTGTGTTAAATGAAATACATTTACTTATTTGAGTAAATGTGATACGTTTGGTCTACATAGGCTTCTGGCTAAGGGAAATAACTCTTCCTGCACTATTTCAGATCCCTTGTTTTGGTCAGAGTTAAGGTTTTAGTATGCAAAAATTTATGGAACATTTCCTGTTCTGCTTATGAGAATGAGGCTATTTTTTTGTTTAATTAAACATTATAAAATATCTAGGCATTATAGATTTTCAAATTAAAATACTCTGAATTTTTTAAAACAAAATTTAAATCGCTAAATTTATTGATATAAATGAGTGTGGTGGTCACTTTTTTAAAACCTGGTTTATTATCTTGCTTCAACTCATTCGATCATTTCTCCCTTCACCTCAACAGTGATCGTCTTTTACATTGATTCTGCTCCTCAGAAAGAAAAAAGACCGGTATTGTAAAGCTTAGCCTTCGGAAAGAATTTTATATTTAAATTTGTTTCACAGCGCAGCTAGTAATAATACGGTCATAAATAAAGACTAGGTCATTGCGACCTAGGCAGTATGGATTCTAACAGGCCGTTTTCTGGCGCCAAAGAAATATGATATCTGTATCAAAAATCTCTCCTCTACTTTTGTAGAGGTTCTGTTGAAGGGACGGTTCTTAATGTAATACTTTTGTATGATCCGCCTACATCTTTCCTCGCCGAGAGCGCGGGAACTCGAACGAATACACACACACATCTATACATATTTGCATGCATACTTTACTCAAGTTTACTGACATTCTACATTTCCGCATGGAATAAAATTCTATAACTGCAGGGCTACGCGGAGTCCTGTGAGTGATCGGCTAAAACCGTCTATATGTTGTGTATCGGTTATATTGTTGAGAAATTAAATTAGTTCTGAGAATGATTCCCCCCTTCCTATCCCTTTGTTTACAGTATGGATGTTCTAGGTACTTAAGATGATTTACAGTCATAATCGCACAGCTAGTCACATACTCAAACATCGGACCAAGCGTGCAGGTACCGATCCACTATCAGTTTGGTAGAGCCTTCAGCGTGTCGTCGTTATTGGTGTCACTGTATTTTTCTGGTAAAATTTACAATGCCAATCTAGAGTTATACAGCATGTGATATTAGCCCTATTGGACTTTAAAACGTAAGAGACATCTACTGTTGAGAGGCGATTCTGTAAAAGTTTAATGCTTTCCGAGACCTACGTCACTGGTAGAGTGATGATATATATAATGTAATAGAAGATAATTTTATCAGTTGTGTCCATAGAACACGAAGTTGTTGTTTTGTTTGTTTGTTTTTTGGTCAGCCAAAGATTTCAGCACATTTAATTATTTAGCAAAATGGATTGAAATTCATTTACATTATTTGTGATTTGTTACTAAATCAATATTAATGCTAGCTCTTCTATGGACGGACTGTCAATAATATTGTCAATATTGAAACTTTTGCAGAAACACTGATTCAATGAACGTGCTTTGCAGTATATTCTATATGGATCAGTGTGAAGTTATAAAATTAGAATATCTTCAGTTTCACATCATATTTAGAATACTATTGGTATATGTTTGTATACAGATAAAGTTATTACTCTCACGAATTCTGATGTGTCTAAGTCAAAAGTTGAAATCTACCACCTCTTGACAACAGCCCAAACACTAAATTTTGCAGGGTATACAGTTAATTAATTAATTAAATAAGAACACTTTTCATTGTTGTTGGTGGTAGGGCACCTTTGTGTGTATACGATCGACCAGAATGTTGGTTAAGTTTAGTAGGAGTATTAGCCGCGGCGATCATATATATATATATAGATGTCACACACTGTGGAGAGTTGGGGTGGAGTTGGCATACAGGTAAAGCTGGGTCTCCTGTATATTCTTGCCTCTAACTAATCGCGACATTTCGAGTCTTGCTACCTAATGACGTGTGCTTTGGCGTTATCATGTTGTCTTTAGCCAATTGTCCCACTCTCCTTCTCCCTTTCATGCTGTAAATAAAGAAGTACATGTATAAGGTTCTGCTTTTCTAGTACATATATAATAATTTGAACAATAACCTTGCATAGAGACGTGTTCAGTATTGTGTATATTAGATGTTTTTATTTTTGAAATTTTCATTATGATTTTGTCAGGGTATTGTGGTACACACTATACCTTATATCGTTGAGTGGGAAAGGGAATTAACTTACTGCGGATGGAAAATTCACCCAAACTAAAACTGTCGTGGCAGATGTCGAAAGCTTTACATTTCCATTGCGTACCGCATGCTCTGACAAAAAGTAAAGTTGCCACGTACATGCCAGGTTTGACAGTTTGGGCCGACATCAGTCAATATCGCTCACATTGTCGACATTCGGAAGTGACTTCGTTACATTTTACTTGATGAATAGACCTATCTTTAGCCGCGAGACTAGCGCGCAGTACAGCAGTAGTGTTTGTCATTGTGCGCACATGCCTAAATAAAGATGGATGGACTGACTGTATACAGAACCAATCTCTCGTCGAGCTGGCTCAACAAGGGCACAACGTTTACTCGTTGTAATTCTTTGCCACTCCATCCGTGATACTTGGACTGTCACAGTATCGGCGCAGTTCGTGTCATTGTAAAACAAGCTAGTATACGGATGCCATTATATATTTCGTCAACAAAAGCAAACGACAATTTTACACCGCCCGAGTGGTAGTGACAAACCGATTAGTGTAATCCTACGGTTGCTCTAGTTTTAAAACAACCTCGGTGTGAAAAGGCATGTCGCATGTTGTGCACTTCTGTCTCTAAATCGGGCTGTGCTACAGAACTACGCGCGTCATGCCAGTTTTGTCAGCGGGGTTAATGAATTGAGTGACCTCGCATACCTTAGCGTCGTTAGCTGGGCGGTGAAGCAGTGTCGACACTTTTCGGCATACGTTGTTTCAATGGTACACGTAAGTAGGCCGGCTACTGAGTTGGACTTCTTTAGTTTGCTTCTCTAAGTCTGTGAGTGTGATGCTGAAAACTTGTGTCACCACTAAGAATCCAGAAACACCGTTTACGTTTGTCTACTTCCAGAATATGTGAGCCTTCTCTTTCACATCAAAACGAATTTGTATAATTTCGGTGAAAACAACCGAGATACTTCTTACTATGGCTTAATTGCTGAAGGCCGGAAAGAAGGGGCCAAAGTAAGCAGACGACAGCCTGTGTACACAGATTGCGGCACGCAGTGACGTCATTTTTAAAAAGTTTGAACTTACTAGTGCGGTAAATAGGTGGGAGGAAACCCTTGCCCGATTAGTTGGATTTGCACGAACGCAACAAAGCTCAGTTGTTTTGGCAGAGTTTTGTTTTGCTCTGCAAACAGTTTTGTCAAAGTGAATATACTTTTCCGAGGAGAGAAGAGAGGCGGAGATGTCAAGAAGTGCCAGAGTAGATCTGATGTAGAATTAGACTGTAGGAGAAAAAATTAGATTTGAGATTGATTAATTGGTGTTGTAATGTTTAAATGGTGCAACTTGCAAGCAGTTCTTTAAAAAGAAATATGGTGTAAAGGAAAAGTATTTGCAGCGTTTTGCATTAGACTTTACAACTACCAAAGAGTGTGTTGGTACTAGTAAGATCAAAAAAAAAAATCGCAAACAAACAATACAACGGACGTATTCATCACACAAAGACGGCACCGAGGCGACAGTATTTGCTTCCGCGCGTGACGTTAAGCCCATACCGGACATAAGGGACTTCGGTGACAGCTTTTCCCTGGCCGAGACCTCATCTGTGTGCAGTCGTCATCCCCACACCTCCCCAGTCTAAACTCTCTCCCCTCTCCCCTTGCTACTTGTTCCCTCATCTAGGTCATTGTAGTGTCAGTCCAGTCGGCTCGTGTGTTCGTCGCGGAAAGGTAAACTGCCATTCCCCGTCCGAGGCTGACCCATTTTGTTCTTTACCTCTTTCGAGAGGGGAAGACATTTTCTAGACCGCCTTGGTCTGACTGCGACATTGGATTCTGAGGGATGAGCATCGCGAGGGAGCTTGGCTAATTCTTCCTCTCCAAGATGTTGCTGACGGCGCCTATGTTTGCATCAGTGAGTAAATTGACCGTCTTCTTACCGTGTATGATGTTTCGCTCACTACCAGTGCTTGTCCGCCTCCACAGACTTGAGGCGATTGGCCGTGGCTGCCCTTGCTGTACGCATGCATTTCATTCCACTTGTTATCTTTTCATTCATTCGCTCATTCCTATAGCTTTGCAAAGAGTTTAGTCAACATGTCTCTCAGTTTCCACTCGGCTTCTAGTGGGCTCGACGTGTGCATAGGCGTATGGGTGAATTGGCAAAGATTTAAAACTCTTACCTTGCCGCTTTGAAGTGGGTATAATAAAAGACGGTGTTTGTATTATTCTATTTCTGTGGGCTTATTGAAACAGCTTAGCTAGTTCAGTGTGCAACAGTACTATTGACACTATTGTGTACCCGTCAACTCGTTATAGTCTGAAGATGAGCATATAAACTAAGGGAATTGGATGCATTAGGCCCCAGGCCCCACTGACAATATTTCGTATTAGTGTAACTGGATTTGTCAGCCTTAGTGGCGTTTTTAGTTGTAAATCTTCGTGTACCCCACCACACTCCTTGGCTCTATGTTCACCAGCTGTAGTTTAAAACTTGCTGAGCCTATTTTCAACACTAGGTAACATTGCCACAAGCTACTACAGTTATTGATACAATTGTGTGGCTGTATTGACTCTTCACCTTTCATTCAGGGTACCTCACTCTTCTAACCTCATGCACCCCCCCAAAAAATAAAAGCAATCATTTCACCCCTCTTTATCTTACATCCCATTGTGATATATTTTGTAGGGCGCTGTTTTCCCTGAAACATATTGATATTCACCAGTTTACTGTTTAGAATCAGCTGCATGTTTATTATTTAATCATCCACTCTGACAATGGTATATTGAGTTGGTTCTTATTTTGATTTGTCTTGGAAGTGTTTCAGAAATTGGAGTGACAGTGACATATCAGTTGTTGGATTACACTGCTCAAATTCACAATTTTGTTTATAAGTACAATGTATTTAATTGAGATATTTTAAATATATCAGTTTCCTCCCCAACCCCTGAATACCACCCCCCACTCATAAAACCATTTTAAGAATGTTCAACAGCTTTCCTTTATCTAATGGTTCAAGAGTACAAAAATTAACACTAAGTTAATACCATTTTTTTTAAAAAAAACATCTACTTGAGAATATATTCAGATAAATTATTTGCCAAGTAATCCAAATTTAAATCATAAGTGTTCTTTTTCAAATTAATATGCAGTTTCAAAGATGTAAACTTTTGAACATTTTTTCCAAACTATGTCAAACAGATATAGTGACCTATAATATTATAATATACTTTAATAATTATGTCATTGCCTCCACACACATTCAAATATATTCTGGACTGCTGAAGATATATATAATTTTTTTAATTTGATTTTACGATTAATCACAGGAACGACTAGCTACTGATCTAGCATGATTGCATTTCAGAAAGGAAAATTATTATATTACTTTTATATGGGTGTATAATAGACATATATGATAAGGGTAGAACATAATTTTGAAAGATAATAGTGCCTAGTTTCAAGTGAGGAAGGTTAGATTTCATAACTTTTCTTACATGCACACTGGACTGTCAATCCAGCTAGTGATGTCTGCCATTTATATGTGCATTGCTGTAAATCTGTTAACAATTATAACTATAAGTCAAAGTAACAGCTCAAGTTCATCTGAGTAGCAAAATGTGTCTCAACCCATTTATTTGGGAACTTGAGCATGGGGGACAATTTTTACCTCTTTGAGTCAAACAGCAGTGGTACAAGTTTCATAAAGTGAAAAGTAACAGGGCAGTATTAATCATAAACATATATTTTTTTCAGATTGTCTATTTTGACATGTTAATTTAACAGAAATGGGCCTGTAAATAGGTGATAAACATTATGTTTGGTTTTGAAATGAGAGAATATTAGAAGTGAGTTATTTGTTGCATATCAGCAAAAGAGTTTGAGAATATGTTTGGAGGGTGGATGAGTATATAGAGTGACACTAGTAAATGTAGTCTGTGCTGTGTTTCTTTAATTAATTGTAGAATAACATTCTGAAAAAGATTGAAACTTGAGACAGAAACTGTAGAAGTGACCTGGTGGCATTTTCCTCCAAGCATTTCCTGCCAACAGTGCACCTTATTCCTATTTCTGTTCATTGTGAACCTTTGACATTACTTTCAGCTTCTTTGCTTTCTGACAGCACATTCTATTATTACTAATCCAGTCTGTCTAATCTTGCACTTTTGCTCAATATTTATTAAAATTCCATTAGTTAGTAAATATTAGTATGCATGCTAAATACTATATCTGTTGATAATTATTTTTGTGGTTAATTATATTAAGTTTTGCCTGTTTTTGTTAATTTGTTGTTTTTGTTTTGTCATAGCTTTATTTCTGTTTTTATTCCATTCTGATTTTGGTCAAATACTCTATAGTTTAACCTCATTACCGAATATCCCAAGTTACATACCAGTACATAAGGCGAACCCTAAGTTAATTTAGTAATAGTACATTTACACCACATGCTTATCCAATGAAGACTGTTCTACCCTGTCACTACTCTAATTTAGTAATTAGCTAAAACTAGGTGAGAAGATATAGAAATTTAACTTAGTCATTATACCATTTAAGCTGTCTAGTGCATGTATAACAACACAGATTGCAAGTCAGTGGAAGCAGATGATAGATTTATCTAGTCCAGCAACATTCACAATGAATTCACTTATTAAACTATAATATTTGAATGCTAGGCAAATAGATGTTATTACTTAGAAAGTAGATCTAGGTAGCTCAGCCCACCAAATAACTACTGTCGTATAAACATCTTTTTTTTTTTTAAGCAATGTTTGAATTTTTAGTTTTGTCAAATTCCTATCATGTGTTTATTAGCAATTGACAGTATGTACACAGTGGAATTTGGTGGTGAGGTGCAAATAAATATTAATAATAGTAAAATAACAATAAAATATATATTAAAAAAAACAACCAATACACACAAAGGATACTTTTTTTAAAAAGTAAATAATTATGACAATAATCAGTAGCATAAAATTAATAAACAAATTAAATATGCACAACTTTAAATTACAGGAAGACATTGCAGTGTAATTGTATAGAGACTTCATTTGAGTCATTTACTGATTTAGGAAAACATTTGATTGGTTTCAATCCTACTATGCTATCAACAAATACAAGTTATGCTCAAGTTTCTTTTTATAATCTCTCAAGATAATAAATATTCATTTGACTTCTGTCTGGCTTTAAAGTTCAATAAAAATGAAATTAATATTCTAAAGCAATATCTGTAGTGATTATAAATCTCCCTGTTTAGAATGCAAATAAGAAATTTAGAAATAACTGTCCTGCAAGACAGTGTTAAGAACTACTATACCTGTGCTACTGACTTTTACTGTTTAATAAATCTTCTTCAAGCTTTCCATTCTATAGAGTAAATTATTTTAATTTGTTCTGTGAGTGCATTTTACATATTTTTTATTAGGGGTATATTTGCCCAAATATTTACTAGTAGTAACAAAAACTAATATTTATTACAATATTAGTAGTAATAAATTACTAGAAAGAGTACAATTTACACTGAGGTATGTATAGTTCATTAATTGTAATTTGTATGCAACTATTATTTTTTATTATTAAACCTATGCAAATACTACTTAACTTACTTAGAACTACTAATAAAAACATTAAATTACTGCGTTGTTTCAAAACTGATCTTGTGTAATTTTTTTTTTCAAATTGCTTATTATTTGCTACTTATAATTTTAAAAATACATAACATTAACAAAGATATATGTTTGGATTTTTAGTTTGGCCTTTGAGTGGACATTCTTAGTACTTCAAATAAAATATAAATAAAACATTATAGTTCACAACCTTTCATTAATTAAATAAACACCTTGCTAATGAAGTCACTGTGAGGATGCATTGGTATTTTCTGGTATATAAATATATGCACAAATGCTTTTAATATTTTATATATAAACATAAAATATAATACAACTCATTAATTATTATTAACAATCATGCTGGTGATTTTTTTTTTTTTAAAGTGAGCCATCAATATTAAACGTGATTTAAAAAATGAAAAATTACAGATTAAATTTGGTATATTTTGAAGTGTTTCAGTTGTCTAATAGTAACACAGGTAGTTATTATTATATTAATATTATTGTTACTGATTAGTGTAAAATAAGGATCCATCCTTGATTAAAAGTTTATGAAACAAATTAGGGCATTTAAAAAATTTATGACATAAGTTTTGTTTTAATTTTTTATATATGTTTTCCTTAATGATCTTGCAATGCTTGAAAATATTTAACCAAGAAATAAAATATAAAAAATAATTTAAAATTATTGACTGAGCAGATAAATAAAATAATGTATATATTATAATTTAATAATACATGTACCTAAATGCTAAGAAAAAGAATCATACTGTATATATGTATAAAGTGAAATTTCCTGGTGCTCATCTCAAATAGGTTTCTGGTAAATAATTATCATATGTATAAATAATTTAGTATTCATGTATTGTAAGTCATTTACAGATTGCCCTACTGTTATAAATGAAAGTATAGGAATTAATTATTATTACTCTTCATTTAGTATTACTAATACTTTGAGTTTGAGTACTGTATACTTGATGGATCTGTTTCTAATAAGGGTAATATTACCTGTTTGCATAATGTGTGGAATGAATGTAATAAAAACTAATATATGCTAAAGATATGGATTATATAATTGTAATCTAGTTAAAATTTGTTACTTAACTACATATTGGATGAGCTATGAAGCAAACATAACTGATCATTTGATGAAGCATTAAATTATAATGTACACATTTAGATATAGCTTCTTCAGTTCTTGATCACTTTTGCCTGAAAGCAGTCATTATAATTATCGTGGGATTTTTGTTGTTTTGTTTTTTAATCAGTGTTATTATTAAATGTTTCAAAGACTTTGATCAGTAGGTAGCTTCGAGCTTGACTTCAAAAAGTTTATTTATTTATCTATTGATGGAATACTGTCTTCTTTCAATCATGAATTTTCTACAAATCTCATTTCTTTGGCAAAGTTAATTGTGAACAAATATACTGAAAGAAGAAAACCACTCTCAAGAAATGACACAAGAGCAATGAAGCAAAGACTCAGTTTATTATTCCTCTCATTTGATGTCAATTGTCATACACACAAGGCCCGAGTTCTGTCTTTAGAATTTCTTCAAGATCATGTGGTTTGAGCATTTTTGAATGGTTAACAAAAAAAAAATGGCCAGAATAGCTGGTTTCTTTTGAAAGTGGGGGTTTATTCGATTGTTTTTAATTGGTTACAGGGTTTAAAATGGATTGATAAAGAGTTTTAGGAAAACAATACTTACACTTGTCTGCATGCGGGGGAAGGGATCCTTTTACTAAGCAATACAACCTGGCAATATATTATATTGTTTTGACCAACTGTTACTTTTCCACAACTATGGTCCATATTCTCTGTAACAATTGCTTTTCTCATGTAACAGTGAGTGACCTTTTCAGCTTTCAGTTGCTTTTGACACATTTATTGATTTAATGATTTATTCACTGTAATTATTTTCACTTTTTTTAAAATTTGTAATGTTATATTATTACCATTTAGAAACTTGATGCTTGCAGTCCTCTTCTCCCTCCCCTTAAAGAATACACTGTTCTCTCTCCTCCTCTGCCCCCTCCCCAAACAATCTTTATCTCTCAGAGGCCTGACAAGGTAGAATTGCATTTTGTTATCTCTTCCTGAAGGAGCCAAATTTCTAAGTTATACAGTTAATTCAAGAGATCTACCAATGTAAGTTGTTATAACTATAGTGTATATTATAAGCAAAATATAAAGCCATTTATTGTTTAATTTCTGTCAAATTTTTTCCAAATCTAATTTTCATTTATTATTATCCAGTATTTACTTTTCAAAGCTTAATTTTTTTAGCTTTGTATTTTTGGCTTTATTTAAGTAATAATTTATCGTTTAAAAAATACTTTATAGTGGTTTATATCTACAGATTCAGTATATTTCAACTTTCAAAAAAAGATAACTGCATAAGAGCACTTTGTTCGTATTACTCTGGTTTTGATACTAGTACTGTACTAACTTCATTCTACATGGCACATTTTAGAATCTAATCAGTTTTCTTGGTTCTTTTACACCATTGGTTCTCAACCTTTTTTCCCCCATGCACCCTTTTCACCATATTTGAGAATGACATTCCCCCCCCCCTCCTTTCCAAGTTTGTCTGGCTCCAAAAGGTGCATTCCAGATAATATTGAAAATCTTTTATTTTTTCTTTATTAGTAGTACATGCACATTTACTTGGATTATTTTTATAGTAAGTGGAGTGTTACACATTTAATAGCAATAGAAAATGTTGATGGATTTTAAAACTTGAATAAAAGTTTTTTTTATTCATAACTAATTACTTAACAGACTAAAGTTCTGCAGACAAAAAAATGAAATATTTATTTTTACTTTTAAATATAATATGTGACAATAATTGAATAAAGTGTGAATTCCTGTAGGACCTTTTGGTGTTGGACAGTTTCCAATATCATGAGGCCCTAATGAAGACACTTTTCTTTTGCTTGCCATTTAGTTATATCTTCATTTACAGCCTTAATACAAATAATCACTAAAAACAAATAACCAGTGTTTTCAGGTTCCAGTGACATTCAGTTAATCATAGAACAGCAGAGATGTTTGAGGTAGAGTTTTCTTAGAAATCAAAGGGAGCAATTTGCTTTGGGGGCATGCAAACATGGGGAATTTCTCTGGTGGCAATCCTGTGGATAAGTTAGACCAGTTTCATCCCCAGATCAGCTTGTTAAGAACATTATTGGCACCTTGAATAGATTTTCTTGTTTACAGGGCATTTTTGTAATGTGGTTGGTGTGTGTCAGTGTGCATAAATTTGTGACCTACTGTATTACTATTTTTAGAAGCCTGAGAATGGTGTATGAATTCAACAGTGGTGTAACAAATCATTTATTTGGTCCTTGTAGTTTTAATCACTTTAGCAAATACTACAGTGCAACTGTAAGTTCTTTGTATATTTACAAATTTGGGGTTTACTCCTTTGCCTTGAAAGAGAACAATGTTCACAGAAATATAATTTATGTATATGTACATCTATTTACATATTCATTTTTTATTGATGAAAGACTGTTTCTTAGTGTCTTTTACAGTTTATATATTTTTCTAGGACTAAACAAAGACAGCTTCTGCTCATAGCATTAATTATGTTTTGAAAATAAGTTTGATATTTATTCTGCCAGCCCCTGAATAGCAATAGATGAATCATATTAGAATATACAAATTATATAAAATTTATAATGGTTTTTCTTTTTTTTTTTTTAAATATAGGCATTTAAAAATAAATGTCTTTTTTTTCCCCCTAGATTTTGTATACAAGTATGAATTAAAAAAGAAGGTAGTCTGTTAAATGCAATCAAAAATGTTTTGAATCAATACTTTTTTGTTCAGAGCTAATGATACTTGTATGATTTGTTTCCCCACTCATTTTTATACTTTTGTGTATGTCTAAGTTCAAGTAGTGCTGGGGTTCATTTAATAATAATAAGAGTAACATTGAATTAACAGAAAATTAGTTATTAAACGTAATGCTAATGTTATTAGTTATATTGTTTAAAATCAAGCTGTATTTTCAGATGTATTAATAGCACTTTTCTTTAGGAAATTAAATCAGTAGTTGTAAGATTTACCTGAGAAACTGAAATTTGTTGAATAACTTTACAAAATTGTCCAAAAACAGAAATACTTTGTTATTGGATTTTTTTTTTTTTAATGAAGCTCACTGCAATGAAAAATTATTGTCTGTCTTTATTTCATTATATGGTTTCAAACTTGTTACATTTGTTTTGAGAATGTTTTTTGGACACGAAACCACCTTCAGAAGATTATGTGTAAGCTTGAGACATTATTGTAAACAATTTTCTTCTTTTATCTTGACATTTATCACATAATAACTAATATCTAGTTTTGAGTTTAGGGATATGGTACAAGGTATGCCTGTTTATTGGCATTACTTTTTCTTTGGTTATTTTACAAGTTTGTGGCTTTCTCAGATCTAGTCACTCTCCTCTCTTAGTCTTAGATTAATAGACAACTGTACAGTTTAGTTAGTACTGTAACATATCACATAACTAATCCAATAGCAGTATTTCATGTTGGCTACACATTTATGATTGATTGCATGTAGGTTTTCCTCTTTTGAAAAGTTGAAATTCCTTATCCAGAAGTAACTGTTAGATATACACTATCGTAGATTATTCATTTTGGATTTATTTTCACTTTTCTCATAAATGCCATTTATTATAACTGATATTCTCAGTGACTTAGTCCTCATGAAGATAATGCACAGTCTGTTTCATTCGGCTGTTGGTTTCTTTGCCATTGTTTTGTACAGATCAGATGTTAGTGAATGTACATGTGGCTTGAGCATTTCCTTATTACTTATTCCAAAGGTCAGCTTTTATTTTTATTTTTAAAAATAATTAGCTCCTTCAGAACATAGCGGCTACAACAAGTGTGTGTGTATATTAAGTGCTTGAGAGATCTTTTTAGCATACACCATTTGGTAATTGACTGACAAAAGTGTGTTTCCGCTGCCTGCTTAACACACCGGACATAGCAAAAGTGGATGTGAGGCTTGTCAGGAAAATAGCTGATTGTATTACCATACCCATGATCTAGTTGTCGACAAGAAGGGAACCTTTGTTTGGTTGGAGTTGAAATTGGCTATATACAGCATACTATATGAAACACCACAAGGCAGATTTTAAAAGGAAGTTGTGTACCTCTAGTCTGAGTGTATTATTAAATGATGTCTTGATGGTGTAAGTATTTTGTGAAATGAACACATCATCAGCTGCTGCAAGTGTAAGTATGAGAGAAAGAAAATTTGCTGTTTTTAAAAAATAAAACCAAGATATATTCATAAGTATAATTTTATGGATTGTGGTGCAGTATTAATAATGCTGCGCTTTTTCTTTATAAACTGTCAAGATAAAAGTAAATCAAGAAAATAAAATCTTTAGGAAAAATGTTATTTTGTTTAATTTTTATTGATTTAAGAAAATTGCTCTTATTTTAAAGTCACATGGGTGTCATTTGTGCATATCCTAAATGCAAGTGTTTGTTGTTTTTTCGCTCTAACCACCTGGTAAAATAGCTAGTATATGCTTAAAATTGTTGATTGTTTTTCCTTTATAATTCTATTTATCATGTCAAACTAAGAGAGTTGAAATTGGGCAGGAGAAGGAAAATCTGCTCAAGTCTGTCCAATTTCAACTTTTCTGGTTACTTTAACATGATAAAGAGAATTATAAAAGAAAAACAATCACTAATTTTAAGCATAAACTATTTTACATACCACTCTCCAACTGCTGTAATTATTATGCAATGTGTGATTGGGTTTAGTATTGGACAGGTCTGCTTACTAAACTGGTCTTCAGAAGTAATAAGAGTTGTTGGCTTTTAAATATCTAGTATTCAGAGTTGGAGGTAGGGTGCTAACTCAAAACTCTCAAAGTTTGCGATCCACGACAATCTGTCAAAGAACGCCTTGGCAAGTTAACTAAGGGATCAAGGCTGAGAAGGGATAGTTATTGACAAAGGAGTTTGCCTAGACTATGAACTGCATTCCCTGAAATGGCTAGGACTGGCGCCTGAGTTGCCAGCCTTAGGAGGCTCTATGTTGTTAGCCATCTGTGCTTTTCGACTTTATTTTTTTTGCATGAATGTGTTGGTTCACTATTTTTGCTTCTTATTTTGTCCAGACCTTGTCACCTTTCTAACCGAATAAGTTTGTATTTTGCTTGAATGTGTTAGTTCCCTTATTCTTGAATGCTTGTTTCAATATGTAATCGCTTTTGCAATTCACCTTGAGTGTTCTGTTTGTTTGACCAACTTTGCAAACCACCAAAGTTTTACTTTATTATTGGTTCACCTACTTTCTGGTCTCTTTACAACTCATTTGTGAATTGTGGTCAATTTTATTTAATCAAGGGCATGGAGTTAAAAACTTGTTTCTCATTTTGTAGGGTTATTAAGTGCATTTATATGAATTTTTGTGGCTTTTTGTTGTCTAGACAGTACTCTGGGGAATAGCATTGGTGATAAATGTACAGCAATTAACATTTGCATTTTGATCTGTTCCTTGACAGTGCAACAGCTCTGTCACTTAGCTACATTTCTGTATGATTCATTGTATTCTGAATTGCCAAAAGACTTTTTTTCTCTATGATCTTTTCCTTAAGCAGTTTTGCTCCATATAAATTTATAGTTTGTTTCTTGAAGATGTAATTATTTTCCATTTCATACTTTTTCTACGGTGGATTAATGAAGATATAATATGTCTTCAGATTATTTATATTTCTTTGTTTGTTCTTTGGAGATCTAATACTAATAGTTCTTCAGTTTGTTTATATTTTGTTTTTCTTGAATCACAGTGTAATTCTTTTCTGCTTTTCCCTCTTACGTTTTTTTTTAAGATGCAAAGCATAGCAAAGCTTGTTTATGTTTCTTTATGATCTGTTGTTTTTTTTAATATATTTTTGTAAAATATGTTTATTTTTGTAATAGTGCTTGCTACATTTTACTGTAATTATAGTAAAAATAATGCCTTTTCAACTATACAGATAACAGAATGCACACTAGCTTTTTTCTGTTGTTTGCTGAATGATGGAATTGTAGAATTAATGCACTTAATTATTAATACTTCATTTACTTGTTAAAATTGTCCTGTAATATGATATAGTTCAAAGAGATGCTTGTGCTGACTGTATTGTTAATGTTATATAATTAACTTTTAAAAAAAAATTAACAAAGTTAAAGTAGCAAATAAAATGTTGACCCAGAATATTTCACAAAAAATGTGAAAGGCATTTTAACCATTTTATTAATTTCACAAGGTACTGTCCATTTGGAATGACTTTTAAAAAAAGAAAATATGGCAATTGGATGCTATAACAAGTATAATGCTATTCATCATCTTAAGTTTGCACTCATGAAAAATAGAATTTGGTTGGCCAACTCAGCATCAGTTTTTTAATAATGTTAACCAGATTAGCTGTGTTGAAAATGCTTTCTCTAAAATGCAAAGAATAACCTAGACTGGGGGCAAAGATGTCTGGACTAATAAAAATAAAATAAGTGTTGTGAGCTCAGCAGTTACTATTTGCTTTAAACATAATAGATTTGTATGAAATCATTATTCTTTTAGTGAAACTACAACCAATATTTGGTGATGGTAGAACCCGTATCCGGTATAAAGGCAATAATGTGGAATTTGTTTTTGCATCATATTCACCCCACATCTCTTCTTCCCTTTTGTACTTTTAGGAGAAAATTTTTATATATTTATTTGTCAATTTTTGTTGAAACCTTGTTATCTGCCTGACAAACGTATAGGCATATATTTTATCCTGTATTTAGAATGTATTTTGATCTTTTTGTTTTTCAAAACATTGTATCCTCATAGTCATACTAGTAAGGAGTCACTCATTATACAATTGCAGTTTGGTGCTATAGTGAATCTCGTGCTATATACTATAAAAGTCCGGTGTTTAATTTTTTTTTTTTAAATACAACAGCCTCAGGATATTTTATTAACCTTTCATTGAACGAACATCAGAAGAACACTTCAGTGCAGATATTTGTAGTTTTTCAATTATTTTACTCAGAATCTGTTTATTATAACAAACATTTGTTTTCCATTTTGAAAGATTTTTTTACTTAATCTCTTCATTTTTATGTGTTTAGCATCTGATTTGGGTTGGGGTATGGTCAGAAGTGTTTGCGAGAATAATGAGTGGTCTCTGTTGTCACTGCATTGATCAAGACGTATAACTGTTAACTAATGCAATTTGGGAGCAGTGGCAATATGCGTTATTGTAGCTTCAATAAGGATTAATTTGCAAAATATATTAACTTTTTTTTTTAAAGGCATTTTCGTATAGGTGCCTTGCAAGTGTCTTAAATGTTATTGATTAGAGTTCATGAAGCTCGCATCCCAGCTTATAGTTTATTTCAGATAAGCTTCCTGTGTACTTCTTCACAAGTTTTGTATCCGGAAGAGAAAAACAAAAAGTAAAAACAAAGGCTTTAAATGAAATGTGATGAATCCTAAGGAAAAACTCTACCTCACTCATCCCTAAAATAACAATTTACTTTGCATAAATGAATAGTCATTTACTGAATGTTAGTTAGTGTTTGCTTTGGTGGTGGTGATAGTAATGAAGAGGAGTTTTTCCACTCATCTCAGGTGGTCCTTTACTGTTTCAAACCCTTCCAAGAGATTGTTTGCTTTGAAAGGAAACAAGCTGATTGCACTAACTATTCCCACTACCCTCCAGGGCTGGAGTAATAGAAATTGAACCTAGAAGTCTTATTTATCATGAGGATCATCTCACTCTTCGGTGATGCAGTAGTAATTTTAAACTGGCAGTAGTATCACTTCAGTATTGCTAACAGCATATGTCGAAACAACCTGTGTTATATTTTAAGTTTTGGATTTTGTTGTTTGGTTAAGTTTTTATTCTTTTCTCTTATTTTAAATCTCTTCTCTCTCTCTCCTTCCCTTCCCATTCTGATAATTGACAGTATAAAAAATAAAACTGTTCAAGTACAAAAAGTATTGCAAGTGTTGATTGACAAAGGGGTACCCGCCCATTATGAAAATGAAGCATGAAAATAACTACATCTGCAGCCACTGCCATGCATACTTGCCTGGCCTTTGACAGGCTGTTTTACCCAGACAAGGGGGGTGGGACTCTTGCTGCAAAAGTCCTGAGAAAAATGACTCATACTATAAACCATCCCTTCATTGTCATTGTAGGGTAGGGGTAAAGCATTTTTATGGTAGATTTAGGCTTGCATTTTATAAGTTGTTCATGGGTTGTATAAGTTTAATGCTATGTATTATTTCACTTTTTTCAGATGTTTGGGAACCCAATATGGCACACAATCCCTAATATTGTATTTCAATTTAAAGTTTAATCAAGCTAAAGTACATTTAAACAAGTCATCTCAGAAAGGACTTTATAATTGTAATCTTAATAAGATAATAAGATTAATAATAAGATTACAGAAAACAGTAACAGATCCTGCACAAGAGTACTATCACTGTTCATAAATGATTTATTTTATGTTTAATGCGATATCATTTCTGCTTGCTTCTCTAAATGCTAGTATGGGCAGCTAGATATGTTTATTCCATAAATTAAGAGGAGTTCAATGGCACACAGTAAACATTGACTTGATTTGTTTGGTACTTTATTGACAGTGGGTCAGTGATAAGGAAAGATATAGAGGAATATTTTTAGCTTATGTCAAAAGACACTATTTATGTGCACCTAAAATCTTTCTCAACAGTTTGTTAGACATATTTACTGCAGTAGTTTTAAAAATCATTTAACATAATCACTGTGATTGAAACTTTTTCACCTGTTGTGGAGTGTTATATTTTTGAACATTTATTGGAATTTTTGGATTTGTTATTACTCTTTGCATAGGTAATAATAGACACATAGAAGGCTGATTCCAAGGTTAACAAGCAAAATTTAAAATTTCCTTGTCAAGCAAATAATAAGAGTACTTTTGAAATTAAGACATTATTCATTATTATTTTAGTTTTTATTGCAGCTTCTCTTCATACTGTCTTAGTCACATGTATACACACAGATTCATGAGATGTAAGAAGATAGATATGTTCTTTAAAAAAATGGTACGTTAGCTGAAGAAAACATTTCAAATTCATATCTAAATATTAAAAAACTTCAAAAGAAAAATGAAACCACTATTCCTAATCTCAGAGACACATATACACTATTCATGCATACTGATTACCACATAGAAAGGAAATGTCATTTCATACATATAAACAAGATACACTGTATATCGTGAGCCAAGAGTAGGTATACACTACTGATTGGGTCATGTTTATCTGTTAGGTTTTCGAAACGTCCTCCATCAACATTGCAACATTTCCTTCTATTGTTCTCAATACCTCTAAAGTAAAAGGAATAATAAATAAATAAAATAAAGTGCCATGATCCGATCAGTACTCTATAGTCTATACCTACTTTTGGTCCATCCTATATATTTTAATGGATATTGTCTTAGAATCAATTTGTACTGAACAACATTGTTATAGTGTACTACCCAGACCTAGATCATCATTGAAGTTCAGATTACATGTAATTTGTTATGTTTAAGTAAATATCTAACCATCAGCATAGTAATGCTATTCAGTTAACGAACTTGAACTGCAAACACTAAATTAAAAATCATTATATTCTCACCACCTTTGTTCTCAAATGAGTCAAACACTTTTAAGGGGCCAAAACTTTGAATAAGGCGTTCTTTTGTCTTTGGGCTTTCCTCCCTTTGTCTGACATGCAGATATTGCAGACTGCTGATGAGCACAAGATGACTCAGAATCGATAAAAGCAAGATTGGCCACAAACTTGGTTTGCATCTGTCACCCTAAAAGCTGCTTGCTCTCTACCCGCTCTACCCAGTCATTTTCCATGCTGCTGGGAAGTTTGTTGTTACCAAGATTTTGTCTTTTTATTTTAGAAAGGCATAAAAGAGTTAAAGAATTTGGGACAGTTGTCAGCAAACTCTGGCTGCTAGTAGTAGTAATTATTTGCTATACACATTCACTTAACAAGAGGTAGAGTATGAGTATTTTTTGTTAATTCTAAATTATTTTAGTTGAATATGCATTTTTGTCTTGAAAAAAAATGTAAACTAAAAAATCTACTATAAGTATAAGCATTTAAAACAGTTCATGTACACACATGTTTACTATTTACATTGCTGATTTATCTATAGTTTACTAATCACATTTAGTTATTGATTTTCTTATTAACAACAAAAAGTATACTAAAACTGAATAACAATTGTCACAGTCTATCCCATTTGATTAAGGGATCTAGATCAGTGGTATAAGAGTAGTCATATTATTTGCAAATTGCTACAGTTGCAACAGTAAAAATAATTCTTGTTTCTGAGGGGGTGGGGAACCCACAGTTAAAATATTTTTTTGCAAATGCACATATTAAAGTAAAATTTTAATAGATTGATTACTCAGGAGCCTGAACTTTAACTACCTTTCAAAACATTTCTTTCTCATCACCTTTAATCTCAAAATATTTTAAGGAATATCCTTCTGTAGATGGTCCACAATAATTAAAACAAAGCTAGATATATTATATAAGTTAAAATATATCTTTATGTACTTGTTTACCTATGTTGAAAGATATCTTTATATTGTTGGGTTTTTTAAAGTTACATGATTGTCATTTTTTCAGTTAAAGTTTGCTGTTTGAGTAGTATGTTTCTTGATTCCCACTCTTCCCACATTTTATTTGGTACTTCTGTTTGGTAAATAAGGTACCTTTGTTTCTTTGTTATGTACCATTTACTTTGAATTCAAGTATCTGCATCTTACTAATCAATATTTGTCACCTATTAATATACAAAATATATACTCAAATTATTCTTTTTAAAAACTGTCACAATGTAGTAATTTTATTGTTCCATTCATCTTATTTGCACAGTGCTGTGATTACAAAATTGAATATTAAAAAATCCTGTTTCTGAAAATAAAATAGTTAAAATATTATTCTGGTCATGTGCATTAATGAACCGTAACTACTAACTTTCAGAACATTATTCTTATCCTTTTTGTTCTCATATATTTAAGTCACAGTTAGTGGTGCTCAATAATAAAACAAAACTAGATGTATTACTTATTTGAAAGATTCCCACTCTTCATTCCTAATTCTTATTTGATATATATAATGTGCATTAGTTTTTTAATTTTATATGTTGAGTTTAAATTCTTTAGATGTAGAATTTAAAAGTTTATTTACAGTCGTTATTGTCTGTGCATTAATGTTGGATAGGCCCATATTCAAAAAATGTTTTTCATTATTTTAAGGGATTTCCCCATAATTAACACATTAGGTACATGTATCAGTTCTGTTGTGTTTTTTCCTAATTATAAATTAAAGATTTTGGTGTTTTTTTACTTGCATTCTTTTTTTTAAAAATTGAATTTTAATAAGAGTAAATATTTGGAATACCCTTTTACCTATTTTGTTAACACCCGAGGCACTTAAATGCAGTACTTCAGTATATTGAGAGAAAACAAAGGGAACCCGCATTTATGCATGCGGCTGCAGTTTTGATCACGTCTGACCTCTTCGCATGCTGTCTGGTGCCAGTGCAGAATACAGTAATACCCTCTCACTGGTACAGATAGTCGCTCCACAACACGTCTGGTGGATAAGCGAACTAACACGCGCATTGGGTTAAGTCCCTTCAGTACACATTACGCACGACCAGCTTGCGAACGAGCGCTGTTGACCGCGAACTAGTGAGGAGGGTGTGTGTGGAACTGACATAGATTACGAGTATTGCGCTGACTTGTATCTGTTTTGTTGAACAATGATCTTACGTAATGGTAGTGCGAAGCTTAAGAGTAAAGAAGCTTAGGTAATTGCGTTTCAGATGTAAACTAACCACTCAGTTTCCTTTTACAGCTTTTGTGCTGAATACTTTCATTCACTTCTGCTTTTTCGTAAAATTAAATAGCAATTTAAATTTTTAAAAAAAAGATACACGGCTTGTATTAACGAGTATTGTTTCATGGGGTATGTATCCCGTTTTTGAGCTTGGTCAGAGAATTTTTGGAGATTCACAGAATACATATGGAAGAGATCAGACGACTAAATATTCAGTTTGGGTCAGTAATTAATGAACAATCAACTTGTTTTTTTCTATTATTTCGTTGTATCCATTTTTACCTCATATCTGTAAAGATTAAATCATGCAAAATGTCACGCCGGTTTACTTTTATCTACTCTTTCCATTCAGTTTATGCTCTCCATCGTTTTCTGGCAGTAGAACTAAGAATTGTTTGATTTGTGTTAAAATTGAAGTAAACTCATTCAACAAACAATTGTGTCTGATCTTATTCTTCAAAATTTGATGCAATAGGAAGAAAAAAAATCAAATAGCCAGTTGTGTAACATTGTTGTGTTCGTACTGGTCATGCATGTGTGACACTTTTAAAACCTAAGTGCATATGTTATTGAGACAAAAATTATGAAAATAAACCACACCCCAGACAACATATACTCTAGATCGAAGCCACTTATTTGTCAATAGTCAGTGGGCAGTTGTAATTACACTTGTTGCTAGGCATGTGTATGTTATGGTAGGGTCTTTGTGTGTACAGTACCATACACTGTATTGTACTTTGATGTATAAGAAAACAACAAAACTTAAAATGAACAATGCAGTCAGTGTATAACTATTCTCAAAACTTTCAGATCTACTGACCTGACCAGCGCGGCTATGGTCACATTATTTATTCTTCTATTCTATCCCAACCCTATCCTGCTTTTTAAACAAACGACTACTTCAGTAAAAATGTAAACGTTTTTCAAAATATATACATGAAGTCTGTAAGTGGGTTTGTCTTGATGTTGGAGGGAGCTGGAGCGGGCTTCTTGCCGTGCAGATCTTCCCCCCCCCCCTCACCCCAATACAAAATGCATGCAAAACAATGAGCTATATATATAGTAGGGCGGTATATACTGGCTTTGTAAAAATGGTATTTCATGTATCATTTCTAAGCCAACAGCCACTGGCGCAAATGTTGCGACTATCACTCCCACCCTTTAACTCACTCCCCCTCCCCCCGCCGCCACACACACACACACATAAAGCGCACTCCATCTTCTTACATGTGAGCCGCGTCGCTTGCTGCAGAACTGGAAGTTGAGAGAGATAAGGATGATAACGAAGGGAAGAGAAAAATAAAGTTTTTAAGGAAATAGTTTTGCAGCAGTGAATTTCAAAAGCGCGCGTACATAAACACACACATACACGATGCTTCTACATTTGTTTATAACTTGTCTTACTCCATGTCGGTTTTAATGTACTGTAATGACAAAAAAAAAATTCCAAGAGAGCCTGTTAATCTGTTGAAAGTACTGCTTGAACTGCCGATCTGCCAGACTGAACTAAAACCAGATCTATTTTGTAAAGTTGACTGTTTAAAAAGAAAAACTTTGAGATGATTCTTTTTATTGTTAATCTCACTTTAAGAATTACAACTAATAATAATAATGAGTAATAAGTAGTTGGCAATTCAAGAAAAAGTTTTACTTATTTCTTTTCCAGTCTGATCTGAATATCGATCGTTTTATTCACTCATGCCTACCTGTCCAAAGTTTCATGACAACAATTTCTGTCATCTTGAATCTAAATTTTCTTCTCATTTACCGATTCAGTAGCAGCTTGATAATAGTGCCACGTTACAGGCACACTCGGCTTCTTGAGCTGTGTGGGATGCAAAGTTTAGAAACTTCCTAACACCCTTCTCATATTACATAGCACGCTCTGTGAGGGTTCAGCCAAACTTGGAATCCACCAACCAGATTACTGTAGGCCCTTTGCCAGCTCCCCTAACAGACCAACCAAACTCCTTCTTTTACCCCAGGTTTGTACAGTTAGGCATCTAGTAGCTGACTTTGGAAGTTAAATTCTGGAAGCAGCTATCCGGCCATCTTGTACACTGTGTAAATTCGTGTTCTAGAGGGGGGAAGTTTTTGGTTTTAGTTATTAATTGTTACATACAACTCGTAAACGGATGATGTGGCCTGCCCCACTTGCAGCGAAACCTCTGGTAATAGTATGTTTTTTCCAACTTAATTCTCTCTTTTAATGTCTTTTAGATTTTTTTTTAAAAATAGACCAAGAAATCTTATGCCTGTGTGTAACTCTGCGTGTGTGCGTGAGGAGTTGACTATTGGTTTCGTTCATTCTCACCGCATCGGATGTAATCGCTTAATGAGTAACTAGTCCACTAAAACTGCATGTATTCTAGTATAGTGAACCGGTATGCGTTGTACTTATACTAGTGGTATCCAATAGGCGCATCAACTCAGAGTGGTATTGGCTTGCCAGTGTGTGCAACATGTGGCTGGTAAGCACAGGACATCGCTAATTTGCATCCATTGTGCCGGGTCATAATTCCTGCCAGGCTGCTGGTGTGCTTTCCAGTTCCGTCCATCCATGGGGGAATCGGTGTCATTTCCCAAGAAAATACCAACATTCATTTCCGCTTGTAGACGGTAGGAGACTACGCTGAGAAGGGGCAGCCACGCTGCTTATGTTGTTCGTTTGGGGTTAAAGGGATGCGCCCTTGTAGTTTGTGAGAAGTTTTAGTCCAACTTTTTCTGGTCTTTCTCGAGTTGTGTGCCAAACAGATGTGGATGATGCCTGTACGGATGCCGCCACCTGGTCCTGTCTTAAGAATGGTTGGTAAAGTTGTCAGTTTTCTTGTTGGCTCCCCCACCAAAAAAAGAAGAAATGTTACCCACCCACCCTTTGTTAGGATTTATTTCCTTAATATCAACACAGTTGTTGAGTGCCTAATTAGGTTAGTACTTGAAGTGAAACACGTGTACAAGTACTTTTGTTTCGCCGCTCTTCATCGACACTCTAAGCTTGAGCTGAGAGTTAAAATGTGTACACTGAGCTTTCAATAGCAGATACAAATTCAGTAATAGCAAAGAGCACTATTTATTGTTTACTTTTGGGTCCCCGTTGTTGATGTTTTTTCTATTAACATTATAAACATGCTGTGGGAGGATGCCATTACTGGTACTTGACACAAAAGTTCAAATTATATTTTTTAAATAGTTACTTTATATAAACATGGACTTGAACAATCATGAATATTGATTTGTATTTCTATTTTAGGTAATTGCTTATAATTTTTGTGTTTGATTGCAATTAAATGGTGTGGGATTTCATTCTTGTAAATAGTAAAAAAATAAGAATAAAATATTTTTATTTAAGGTTTGTTTAATGAATAATTTAGTATTTCAGTTATTATTATTTTTGCTTATTTTTCCTCTTTCACATATATATGTATTGTCAAATAAATGATGGTCCTGTACATGGTTTTATGACGAGACAATTTCACTATGTTTTATCATGTAATAACTGTTACAGACTCTTTTGATAACTAGTCAAAAGGGTTGATTGAATAATTTGACATATATAATTATTAGGAATTGTTTTAGTACAATATCCATTTTGTTTTCTTGCTCACCATGTGAAGGAAGCAGTTTGTTGAGTTTAAGCAAGAAGAGGATAAGTATATTTGCTGAAAAAGTACTTTCAGCAACATAGCTAACTTATAGGCCCAGGGGACAAGCACCTGTTTTATATCTTAAAATTCATGTGACTAGCCACAGCCTGATGAGGCCCCAACCGGGATGCAAATAATTCATATTTATAACTTTTTACCATCTGTTTAGCTGAGTTGCTAAAGATTCAAAATATTCAAAGCTGAATGATATAGTAGCCTATTTAATATGTGTTCAGTATACTTAAAGTGACTTAGTCACTTGAGTTACTTATTTTAGTGACATATTTCTAAATCCCCCTTATTTTCTGTTTATAGCATTATTTAATCTGTTCTACATAACACGTTACATTTAATGTGTTGAATAGATCATTCACTCTCTGTTCAATCCAAATTCCCTTGTTTAAATACACCCATTGTATTTTTTGCTGCTGTTATAGGGCATCCATTGTAGTTATTGTTTATAGATGAATAAACAATTATTTTTTTAGTGAGGGGGTGATTTGTGTTGGTTGTTTTTAGTTGGCAATAATGCAAACTGCCTTACAAATTTCACTAATTTAAAAGTTATAATTCTAAGTACTATTTTTGCAATCAAAATGTTGAGTTCTTTTTCTGCTACACCTATTTATTATTGTTTGTTAGGTTTTTGTTGTTGTTGTTCCCCCCTTCCCAACCAAGTGGACTAAATTGTAACATACCTGTTATTCTACAGAGGTAGGTTTTTCCCCTCCTTTATAACAAACTAGGTAGTTCTTTAATATTTTTTTTAACAGTTCTGTTTACTTACAATTAAATCAATGATAGTAGAAACAAAATACTTTCTAGCATTAGAACACCTGACTCTCAAAGTAAAACTCATGCATTGGTTTCTGCCTAGTACATGCTACCCAATCGCTGGTCAATGTAAGCACAATAATTATCTTTCCATTTTGACTGTTTGATTTGTTTTGTTTATTGTGCCCAAAGTGCATGTTTAAATACAAGAGATACCGATCTTTAATAGTTAAATTTTTACTGAGGGAAGATTTAATATGAATAAACTACAATTATTTTTAGTTCCACAAATAAATAACAAAATGGTACTTGTGTATGCAGAATGTGACAGTGATTATTAAGGAATGTTGTTTGTTTGGGGGTTTGTTGTTGTTGGTTTTGTTGTTTTTTTTTGTGGGTTTTTTGGTTTGTGCTGTATGAGTTGAACTCTAGATACGCTTGAGACTTGAGTTAATTAGACGAATTGGCGGGCAAGAGGTTTGCCATGATTGTAAAAAAATATAATGTGGAACGTATTGTGCAAGGCATAATGACTTCACGATTCATGTTTCAGTTTCATAAATACAGTACTAACTGACCTAAATTACTTTAGCTTACGTTCACTCTCTTATTTGATTGAATGTCATTTTTACTGTGGCAAAGGAGCTAACATACTATATTAATTGAATGTCATTTTTACTGCGGCAAAGGAGCTAACATACTATATTAATTGAATGTCATTTTTACTGCGGCAAAGGAACTAACATACTATATTAATTGTGATTGACATTATTAAATCCAACGCAAATTCAGACTTTTCCGTAAATATTAGGGCAAAGATTACCCCGCCTCATAGTCATACAACTCAGATTTATTTCTTGAAGAACCATATTGAAAGATACTGGTATCGTTCTGTCTTTGAGTTGAAGAACAATTAGAACGTTTTTCTTTTAAAACGTAAATTTTAAACATAAAATTGAGTTGTAAAACCCTCCCCTCTTTCATGATAGAGAATATCCACTAACGAATTTATTTTATTCTTTTATAAATAATAGTTGCAGCTTTTTTTTTTTATATAGTTATGAGTATATATAGGAAAATTAATATGCTTTTGTGCTTATTATTTACCATAACAACCGTGCGATTTATTTCTAATCATTTGGTCTCAGATCTCAGAAAATGGTAATTATTGTATTGGCAAAAGGTATTCAATTTCAATTTCAATAGAGCGTAAACAAACATGAAGAACGTTGTGCCAGCAATAGTTCTTAGCTACATTACCAGAACGTAATCGCAAGATTTCTTACAATGCTGCTTTCAGTTTCAGCTTACAAAGTTTCTTTTACGACACTACACAACACTCACATTTTACTCTCGGTCTTCTTAACAATGTAAAGTTTTCTGCTAGCTTATTATTAATTTTGTTATTGCCTTTCTCTCATTCATCTTCGAAATTATCATCAGACCCTAGTTCGCTCTCTCTCTCTCTCTCTCTCTCTCTCTCTCTCTCTCACATACGCACGCATTCCTTTATCTTGATTATTACGATAAGTAAAAAGAGCAGCATCTCTTAAGTTAGTGCGGGCCTCCTTCAAAGAAACAAAGCAGAAACGCAAGGGCTGTTAGCCGTGTCCGGGACCTAGATTGGGTAGTATCCAAACATAGGCAACAACCTTGCACTTCTCTGATAAAAAGCCGCCGGTGTCGCATTTCACTCGAGCGTCGTGATTCACCCTATCCGCAACGGGTTTGGCCAAGTGGCCAATACTTCTTCCAATGAAACAAAATGTGGTATTGTGCTATCTTTGATCTTGGTTTTAATTGCTAATGATGAACCCTTTCTAATCGTCTAACTTAACCTAAGGGTGCTAGTACATATCTAGGTATCCTATTTGTACATGATAAATTGTTTGTACTTGCACATAATCCTGTTTATAAGCTACTGAAAACTTACGAACGAAGTAACTGTTTTAGTTTTATAAAAGTTAAACAAAATGATACCTTCACCAAAAGTAATAATTTCACCACTTCCGAATATGGATGGTAAAACTTTAATTGACTTCCACAGCCGTCAGTTTAAAACTTGTGTGTGCACACGGTAACATTTAAAGTTTAATATATATTCTGTAAATGCCAGATTTGAATATACATATTATAGTTTATACACATGTACAAAGCGGGGGGGGGGGAACATCTAAAGGTATTTTATCAGGAATTGCTCTGTGAAGTACTACCTGCCACATAACTGTGGTTCTTTGTAACAAGCAAAATAGTATTAGTGGTATCTCCCAAGACAGAAAGTTTATTAGTGAGCATAATTTTTCACAGCCTGTTTCCAGCAGTCTTTTTTGTTTGTTGACTGATTAATGGTTGCTGATAATTCATGATTGATTTTACTAATAATTCCTTATTAATATATTTGTTCGCTGATATACTACTACCGCCATTTAAGATCTCTCTTGTAGATTCTTAATGTTTGTACGGATGTACATACTCCAACGAGGTTCCCCACCTCCCCGCTGCGTTAGTTGTCTTTGGATAGTAGGGCGTGCATTTATTTATTGTACACATTCTTGTACTGCGTAACGATTTGCTGGCGGGTCTTGTAATACACTTAATTAGCATTTCATTAACCTAATCAAGTCTCATTTCGGAACCAATAGATGCACATGACCCGCGAGTACGCTGCTGTACTGTTAAACACAACATTCAATACATAGATGTGAAATTACTTTAGAAACCAATTCAGCTAATCGAGTCCGTGTTACGATTTCCAGGACGGGGAAGAGCAGTACGTTTCCATAGAAACATGGGGGAATTTCAAGCACTCGTCGATCAATCTGTAGTAGTGACTGTACTTTTGATATCTCTCTCCCCACCCCCCCTCCGTCTCGATGGTTTCACACAACCTTACAAGCTCCCAATCCCTTCTTGTTTGTGGCAATAAACCATTTCATTGTCGTTGGTACATAAGACTGGGCTTGTGCTGAAAAAAAGCTAACAGATTCTCAGACATCCAGTATTAGTGCTAGACAAGCAGAAGTACAAATTTTCCGACGGCGACCTCATTATCTGGACACGTTCCATAGCGAGCGACTACACACGGGTGTTTTTTTTTTTTTTAGAAAAAAACTTTGTATATAAATGATTTTTGTGCATGTGGGTTTTCGATTGTTGCAGTGGCTGGCTGCGTATTTTTTCTTCCCAATGTTTTTCGTTTGTACTGTCCTGCCTCGCGTATTCTACATCAGATATTTTGTCATAGTTTCGTTTTTTCTTTCTTAAGATAATGCATCTCTCATTGATTACAAAGGCTCTTATATTAAACTATAAATAAAAAAAGGGTCTATATTATTTCATGGAAACTACTTTTAACTAAATGTATCTTAGCAGCACAAAGAAATAGTATTTGCCTTTCATTATAAACAATTTTTGTAAAACTTTTCATTATAAAACTTGTCTCAATATCAGTTTGCGCAGAATTTGTAGGTTTCAGTAGAAAAATAACGCATCAGTGACGAATGTTGGTGCATTTACTGCTAATCTTAGTAGTGACTTGCTGTGGCTACTACATTTTGTTCCTAACGTGCTGTCACAGCACATGCATTTACATTCATGCAGATTGGTTCCCAAGGCAACGTCTAGCGTCTAGAACGTGTAGGTTTCAAGCTAGTGATGAAAACAGAAAACGAGTGCAAAGTCTTTCTCTCTTTACCAGTTACTCTCCCTCACACCCACCCACGCACAAACAAATTTATTTAATAAGATTCTTTAAATAGTTTAGTATCATCTATATCTTACATATAAATTAAAGCTGCTATATAATGAGGAATTTATAGATCAGAATGTGACTTAAATGCTATCCTGTTTTGTACAGTCTTAGATTCAAAGAGTACAAGAGTAAACTACGTGCTTGTGCGCCCTCCCGGTCCTTTTTCCCCTCTCACACCCTTCCAAGATCACAGACACATCACTAGAAAATATATTTCCAGTTCGCTATTTAACAAATCTGGAGTGGTCATCCTTGCCTGCTTGTACTACATTGCCATCTGGCAGCCAGCAGCAGGGACGGTCAGCTAGCTCTCAGCCAAAAGCAAAGCAATTGTGAACGAAACAAGGGGTGGGCGAGAGGCCGAAGGAAGAAGACATTAGCTGACTGGTGCCTGTGTGTATGCATGCGTGCGCCGTGTTTCACATTGTAGTATTGATCTTCGGAGTTGTGCTTGGAGCCTGTTAGTTTTTGGAGTGTTTCTTTCAATGAGCCACTAGCTGGAACCGAAGCGGCCATCTCACATCTTTCGCTGACTTTTTTAAAATCCTCTGACCACGAGCTTCGCAAGTGTTATACACGAAAGATGTCGGTTATTGTGAATGGTCCATTAATTAATCTGGCTGACAGCCAACGCTGCTGCTTGATCGGCGTGACAGTCTAGTGTTGCCGTTGTGTTCAGTGACACAGACAAGACCAACTTGGGCTTACAGCATTAACACAGAGCGCAAAAAAAAAAAAAAGAGAGAGGGGGGGCAGCAGCTTTCCTGTACATCACATTGACACTGTCGACATTATTCAGGACATGGAGGGAAGATAGATTGAAAATTTTGATAAATGTTACCGCTGAGATCAATTCTGAGGCGTTAATTCTGTGATCTGGAAGTGGTTTTCCAGTTAGACAAAACTTCAGTATTCACAATTATCATCAGCTGTGGCTGTGTCACAGCTGGCATAACATAACATTTCTGGATAATAACAACGATGATAAAAACAGTGTTTGCTGCACCTATGGCAATGCCACAACTGGGGCTTCAGAAAGTGCTGCTTGCAAAGGTCAGAATCGCAAAATGAGTACTTTTTGTACACACTTGCATTCGTTAGTTTTCTTATGAACATGTTTAAGTTGAGTTGTAGAGATGCCTTGGGATTACCGTAAGTGTAATGAAGGTAGTCCTGACAGCATTCTTGGTGCATTCAATATGGCTGCTAGGGTGAGAAAAGTGTTCATCAGCCAAGTATTGCCCTATTTTATTTGCCATGTCTGTGCACATAAGATGCGCTTGCAGCAGACTTGATTCTGATATTGATGCCACCACCTTGTGCCTCCTGATGTTGACCATTTATTGATTTTTCACCAAGTCTGCCATTAATGAACACAATTTGAATAAAATTTGATAAAATAATTATTTTCATCCATATTCACTATTTTCCAGTCAAAATAGAAAATTAATTTATATGTGCTTGTTTGTGATTCTGAACCTTGGTGTGTTATTTATATTTAAAGTTCTTTTATTCATTAATACCAGTTAATAGTACTATAACATTTACTTATTATACACTTATGCACAAATTTATCAAAATAAGCTTGTCAGAATGTCACAAGTGTTTATAACTACCACTTTTATGGACCCCAATGGAGATCAGGAAATAATGGCAGTAATTCACTGCATGCCTTATGTTGACTTTCACTTAATTACATTTCTGACATTTCCAGTTCTCTTAATTCACATTGAATTTGTTGAAATACCCACACATTACACATTTAGTGAGCATTACTAATAGTTGTCATTATCTTGGATGTTTAGTCATATTTGGAAATTAGCAACTAAGTGTTATTTTCAGAAAAATGTACACCATTTCAAACTCTGCGAATAAGTGCATTTATTTCATATCCATTGTAAATTCTGTGCGAGTGGTCATCAGAAGATGTGGGTGAGTTATCAGTAACTCTTTGAAGAAACTATGTTCTATCTTCAATTTTAAGCCATAGATTCTACTTCAAATTCAGTATATTCTTGCTTGTAACTATGCCATAACAGTACAATTCTAGAAAAGCTTTAAAAACCATATAATGCTTTTTTTATTTGTCATCTGTATTCCAGTAATATTTTTTTAACATGCAGTATTTGTACAGTTTTGTTATTAATTTTAAGTTGTATTAAAAGAAAAACTTCACTTACTGTAATAGTTTACTACTTTGCTACTTAGTGTAAGTTTTTAATTTTGAATATACATAAATACAAATATATTTGTTTAGAGATACATGTGCTACAGATTTTTAATGTGTTTAGTTAAATTGGTCGTTTTTGTCCTCTTCTTCACTCTCACTAAGTTTCATTATCACCTTTTCAGTCATTATCAGTAATAGTAATGATATAGTATTACTATATGCACATACTTGGATCAAAAATCTTTTATCAGATTGAACCTCTTCATTATTTGTCATTTTAGAATTTATTGCTAAATTTGTTATTTCACTTTCAAGTTTCATAATCAATCTGATATTTAAAAACTACTTTCTAAAACTAAAGTAAAAGTTAAAAATTTAATAAATATGCACTGATATTTTGATGTAATACTTAAAAGTCTTTTGGTTCAACACAACACAACACCACACACACACACACACACACACACACACACACACACACACACACACACACACACACACACACACACACACACACACACACTACAAATATTAACTTTAAATAAATGCAGTTTAGTATTGTTGATGTATCTATATATATTATATGCAAATACAAACACATATATAGCTAGCTAGTCCTTACATAATAAAATTATGTTTATTATCCCACCTGGCATTTTATGTTTAATAGGAGGGAGGGCAAAGCTTAATCATTCTACATTTTATATCATCAAGGGAATTCTGAAACAATAGTATTCACTAGTAGTAGCAACATAAATTAACATTATTTATGCTTGCTTTTTGTTTTAGCACATGGTGCAGAATCAGATGACGCCCACTTATGCCTACCCACAGACAGGCCTGGAGGAGTACCACCATCAGGTGGTCAGCCCAGTGTCAGCAGGTTCAGGGATTGGGGTGGTTGTGTCTAGTGTGTCCTCAGAAGGTGGAGCACCTGCCATATATAGCACGCCTGCTGCTGTCACCGTCACTGCCAATGGTGCTGTGGAGCAGCAGACGGTAAGGACACGGCCTTTCAATGTACGTCATATTTCTTCATTGCATGCCTAGATGTGCTTCATGGTGGATGCCAACAGTACCCTTTAGGTGTTGAGTGTAAAATTCCCTAGCCACTCACTTGAAAATTTATGCATGCATTCAGTGCAGCCTGAAGTATGTTGTGTGTATTTTTGTTTTGTTGGAAAGGTTGCATTAAAGATTTTATAAATGATTTTTTATTTATTTTAGACATAAAAACATTTTACATCCAGTTTTGTCAGCAGTTAACAAAATTTCTCCAAGACAAATTCAGTATAAATATAATCTTATTTTAATTGATGGTATCTGACCTCACCTGTCGGGTATATATGCTAGTTTATAGTACACATTAACCATGTCTACAAGTAAATTGAAGTATATTGAAAATTCAGTATGAAATACATATAGGCTCAGATTTATGCCATGGTTACATTCAGCCTCATCTGAAGTGATGTAAATCGAGGAAGAATTGTAATGTATTTAAATTAGATACGATCCTTCACTACTAAAATTAAACCATAAGAGTTAATGTAATTGCTTTTTATATTAAATCTTTGTGGTTATTTTATGAATTATGAGATATGAATAATTTATATACACTGTATATATAATATAAGTAATAAAATTAAAAAATGTTTTCATACTTTGGTCCTGTAGAGCCATCTTTGGAATATGTAGTAACATCACTGTCTGCACTCCAATGGTGTTCTGTGATAGTGGTGTAATTAGGGTGGGACTGGTGGAGAGTTGACCAGTTTTCTCTATGGGTTCTTTGGTCTTAGAAAAGAGCTGCAATAATGACATTTGGTTATCCTTTTAGCAGAAGGTTACGTTCAGGGTCTTGCACACCTGTGAATGTAGCTCACCAGATTCTAAATGACTAATAATGTCCATTTTCACTTTAGTTGTTATAGATTAGTGGCTTTTTTAACATGCGTGCACAAGCTCACCACTGCACAGTATATTTAAATGCTAAGGCACTACTGGAAATTATTAAAATATAAGGCACAACTCATAATACTTGCATTGGTAGACAATGAGAAAACCAGTTACACTGGCACTGGCACTAGTGTCACCTAGATACCCCTATACTGTGCTTCATTTACGCTTGCATTTTGAAGGTTTCTTTTTTTAATTATTCTTTTTTAAAAGGGCATTTATAGCGTCATAAAATGGGGTCTGTCTTTACAGTTTTCAGAATAGTGTATTTGTTTTCAGTGGATTTCATCCCTGCATATAAAATGCAAATAAAATATATGCTTAGGTCAAGGATAAACAAACATTGCAGAGTTACTTTATGAATTAATTCCTTAATTATCACCAAAAGTTTGAGTTGTGAAGTATTAGTTTTATCAAAATTCGTTTGCATCATAGGCACCCACTTTCGTGCAACTTTACTACTAATACTATACACATAATAGCTTTCTTTTTTTTTTCTCTTTGGAGGAGGTGGGGGACATAGGACAATTTATCATAAGAAATTTTGTTGTAAGTTTCCACATTTTGGTGACACAAGTTGTAGGTAGAGGTTCATTTTGTTTTGTTGTAAAAACTGCTTTAAATTCTTTATTTCATTCTTTTTTCTTTCCTTTGAAAAAAATCAACAAATCATTCCTGTAATTGTGTAAATAAAATATTCGGTTAATGAAAAAGATGTTGAATAACAAAATTATTCATTAAGACTTCAGTCCTGCTTCGTGGATGTTATTTATATAGGGTAATTTGCACTTTTAAAAATGCTTCACCTCATTTTTATAATTATTCTTTTATTTTAATGTTATTTCTCATTTTAATTATTAATTTTTATGTTTTAGTATGGAAGCATTTAGCCATTTGTACTGTTATTATTCTTCTCTCTGTTCACAAGACATAGCAAAGATTATATACTTCTTGTTTGTTTTTTCGTTTTACTGGAAATTATTGCATGCTATCCTGCTTCATTGTTTGATAACAATTTTGAATTATTTTTTGTTAGTGTTGTATTAGTTTGCACATTAGCTTTGTTCTCTGAGATAGATTTTCAGGCTGTTAAAATCCTTTCCTCTGCACCCTTCCCTCAAAATAAGTAAATGATTTTTTTAAATACATTTATATTCCCAAATTTATGTTCATTATGTACACCAATAATGCATTTATTTTATGTTGTATTTAATGTTGGTCCAAAAAAATGACCGTTGTGTTATATTACATTTACACAATTTGTTACAGTAATTCTTAAACAAAAGCACAATTCAAATCATAAATTTCTTTTCAAAAGTTTCTTTCAGAATGTCTTTTGTGCATAATCACACACACACGCACTGCACACACACAGATCTGTATGTATTGGCATTATATTGTAAATTTGCTGATACAAAGTACTAAAATGAAGGTGGGTGGGGACTGTTAAAACTATTCCTTTAACATTTTACATGAGCATTTTTACAACAGTTTGTGATTTTATGGTCACAAGAGTTGATCGTTTTTTTTATTTTTTATTATGAAACTAGTTATTTATATCATATTTAGAGTATCCTTAGTTTCTTTTTCCTTTTATGTTTGTAGTTACTAATACTAGTATTAATATTATAAAAGACAGTGAGTTAAATTTATTATTTTAGTTGGTATTGTTTTATCTAGTAAAGGATCTGTGATTTAATGGTGTGTCCCTTCCCCCCCCCCCCCCCCATCCCACAAAAAGAGAAAAGGAGGAGAAAAACAATGAATTAACATAAATAACCTTTCAGATTATTTTCTACTTCTGGAACAGTAGAAGTAAGTCCAATAATGTAGTATAATACTTTGATAAACAGATCTTATTGTCATATTGTTTTAACTGTACTTTTTGAAAGTTTTTTTCTACACATCTGATGTGGCAAATTTGTTAGCCAGCAGTATAACTTTCTAGAATTTTGAAAATCACCAAACAATCCTGGACAACTTAAATTTAAGACTTATAAGTTCACTGTTATATAATTTTCTTCATATTTCATGCATGCACACACACACATTTGCATACTTATTGATAATGATATGTGTTCTAGAAAAGTTACTTAGAATTTTAGGAGTTTAACTATGTTAATCAATAATAACACCCCTTTAAAACAAAAAAGGAAATAACCAAACTTTTAACAAAAGGAAGATTCACCTTTAATGATCTTAAGTACTTTTTCTCTATGCCAACAATAACCCATCTTATTTATTTTATTGGTTTTCAAATATTACAATTAAGCAATTGTAATTTTTATAAAGCAAGGTTTTTTCCCCCCTTGTATGTTTGGAAACTGCCTCTGGCATCATTTTATAATAATAAAAGACTGTGTGCATGTTGATTTTAATGTAGAAAATTATTAAAATTTAATGGTTTATTAACATTAAATGATTTCTATATTTATGCATTTTTTATTATTTCTTTGGATTGCTTAAAATGCAGTTTTTCCCAAACTATATTGACCATGATGCTAAATGCAGTTTTTCTCTCAGTCCAATGTTTTTATTTTGTCCCATTATTTATCAGCTGTTATGTTTATCAGGGCTCCTTCTACTCATCATGCCAAAATGTGGATGTGTGAATAAAAGACCGGCCAACTTTTCTCATTACCCCTGGTGATTTCACCATCCGCACATTTTTCTCGTCTCCCACCTCTTCCATCCTCATTTGGGTCATGATCTTGAGTTTGGGAATCACTGATCTACATTATGCATTGGGTTAAAATTATGTGTTTATCTTTGTACAATTTCTTGATAGACTATCTTTCCTGACAGTTTTGTACTTATCACTTTGTCTAACTGACATGAAAAAAAGTATGACATATAATCTTATAAACTAAGGCACATACTTGAAAAACGTTCTTTAAAATCTATTTACTTTTTTATTTTTGTTGTCTGTAATTGAAACTTATAATTCAAGCTTGATGCTTCATTTTTTTAATTTAAGCACAGAAAAACAAACTCATTAAATATCATGGCATTGCAACCAGTGTGTTGACAAAATGTTTATATATTTGTAGGTTGCATTTTATGATGTCTTTGAAATATGTTCAACAAACATGTTGCTTGTCATTCTTACAGGTATATTTGGAGCAGGTATGCATCAATTGGCATGACCAGAATATTCCAGACTCACTTTTGTGTTTATGTTGTATGGTTTTTCCCTTCATTACTCTAATATTTTTATAATAGATAACTAATAATAAGCAGATTTTTATTACCCAGCAATAAATAATTGGACTCCAACCCTCATTTACTGCTTTATCATATATGTAGAGCATTAGGTATATTATTGTTTAATATTCAACAATAACAAAATGTAGCTTGTATCGCATCATAATCAGCTTTTTTTTTCTTTTTTAAATTTTTGTTTGTTTGCTGTGGATGTAATCTGTAATAAAGCTAAAGGAAAATCAGTTTACATTTTAAAAATAATTCAAGTTCTTTCTGCTTTTTAATAAAAAATAAACATTTTAAATAGGTTTATAAAATTTCAGATTTCTGTTTTCGATTTTATAAACTGAGGTTTAAAATATTTACATATTATCTCACATTCCATTCTACCAGTATCTGAAATTAGTTCTTGTTAACAAACATTGTCACTTGTATTTAATACTAATAGTCATGTGTTTAGCTTGTATGGTAGCGGTGGTGGTGGTGCTTTAATTATGGTAACAGTCTGATGCTTTTACATACTGTTAAAAAATATCAAATAGCATTACCAGTAAATGTCCAGGATACTGTTGATAATATTTTAAACTATTGAAAAAAGGATGTATGAATTAGGAATAAATATTTGTCTTTGCTAACTGTTGGCTGGTACTAATTTGTACTGGTTCTGGTACTATCATACACTTGGGAAGCAGTTATATGACTCCAGGAAATCTAGGCTTCATTTAATTGTAAGACAAACAGACCTAGGCCATTGGGTGTAGCTCTGTAGACTTGTTGTCACCAATACATTTGATGAAAGAAATGTTCAGGCTCCAATAGGAAATTCAACATTTCTCTATTTCATATGCTTTTGCAATATGTTTTATAAATACTTTTAGTAATTTTGTTATTATTCATATCTCCATAGTTTAATTAATTTAGTGCTTTTAGTATCTTCTCATTTATCACATGCGCACAATGGCAAGAAACTAACAGTTCGTTTTGGGGTTGTTGTAGGTATAAAATATAAACAAAAAAGTCTGCATTAGTACTTAATATGTGCTTATTATTGTTCTCAGCAGATTTTATATATTTATATAAAATAATGTACATTAAATTAAACTTGCATGAAATTGAATATGAAGGTTACTGGTTGGTCGACTGTTACTAATTTTGACATTTGATATATAATTTATCAGTTCTTTGACACTTGTTTATATATTAAGTTTTTTCTCCATATTTAAAACATAAAATTATAACTGTTCGACTTTGAGGCCAAAAGTCTTTACAAATAATTAAATATAATTCTTGGTTGATAACAGTGATTAAGGGTTTTTTTGTCTCTAAAATACCTTAGGTTGAATTTGTAATCTAAACTAACAGAACCATCTTAATGCTTTTCAGCAAGGCAAGCCAAGAGTGTAGTGCCAATATTCCTATGTTGTTTTTAGAATTCCCTACTGTAATCTGTAGGGAAGATGTTGCATGCATTTAGACTAGTGGGAGTGCTTTTGTTTCTTGCTTTAAATATTATTATTATTATTATTTTCATTTAGGAAATTTGCATGGTTTTAGTAAATGTATGCTTTATTTGTTTGTTTTATATATGTGTACTTAACACTACATTACTGATACAAATTATATTTAAACTTTGTTATTATTATTAATTATTATTTGTTGGGGTATACAGTTTAGATCTTGAACTTTGAAGTTTATAACTTCACACAATGCTATGGTTTTAACTTTTTAGTGTGTTATAACAGATTAGTAGGTATTTTCTTTCAGAAAAGAAAGAAAAATGTGGAAATTATTATATTCACAATATTTAGGATTAAATGTGCTACAGTAGAGACTTGCTATTCCAAACCCAGGATGTAAAAAAGGAATTTAAAATAAAACTATAATCATAAGAAAAGGTTTTGAAAATTTACTTAACTGTCACTTAATGCATTTTATACTTTTGCAGAAGTTCTGAATTTTGTTGCAGTCACACATTGTAGTTTTCTTATCTAATTGATAGCTCTTAAGAGCAAAGTGTTATGCTTCTTTTCACATAGCCTTGCAGTCATTTAATCTTGATAACATTAAGATTATCCATTCTATTCTGCTGGTGAAGAATCATAATCATCATAAATCTGTCAGATTCAGCTATATATATTGCTTGATAGGTTCATTCTAACACAGAGGAGTATTGTAAACAATAGTCAAATGAACCAGTCACAAGCAAACTACTGTTAAAATCAGTTTGAGTCTGAGACTTGGGGAGAGAGCTTTCTCTACCATCCCTTTCTCTCCTTCATATATCTTGTGAAACCCACTTCATCAAAAAATTTACTAATCTCTATAATTAACAAGTTCATTTAATGTGGATTAGTTAGCTCAACTGTATTTTCACATTTTCAAAATTTTGAGTAATTTACACATACAGCATCAGTATATACTGTGTCCTCTGTTATTTGTCAGTTTTGTCTGGAAAGTATTATTAAGTTTTACTGTTTAAATTCTGTTCATGAATCATATTTTTTTTAAGGTCTTTTTAACTTGCAGTATTCATTTTTGGTAAGGGTTGAAAACACTAAACTCAAACCATTTTTCATTATTGCACTATCATTGTATCAATCATGTCTGTGATCTGATACATCATTTACATGTTTTTAACTTAATTATGCATTTTGTTTATGTTCATACTCTTTTGTTCAGACTGTAAGGAAAAGGCATTTATTTTTTAAAATATCTGTTTATTCATTTTAGTAGAATAATATATTCACATATATTATTCATTATTTTAAAGTAAATTACTCTTCTTAATCTTAGATTACACTTTGTATAATGTTAAGTGTTATAGTTATATTTTCCAGCTCATAATTCAGGAACCAGATAAATATCTCCAACTTGGAATGTCAATATGGGTCATTTATCTAAAACACAGTCTATTTTTTTTTCTTTTTGATGTTATTGTTTTTATTTCACAAGTCTGGGAAATTGATATCTGTTTATTAAAAAAAATTGTAGACAAAATGAAAAATACATTTTAAAAAATAATTTTACATTTTCTCATATAACTTGTATATACTGGTACATTTAATCAAAATTTGACTTTACACACCAGTTTCAGCTATCTATTTAACAGAATAATTTTAGATGTGTTAAATTATTTAGATGTTTTCATATAATTTGTTTTGCTAAATTTAAAAGATAAGTATTTTTAGTTTCTGTGGATGAGGCTACAACAAAAACTTTTAAAAGTATATTGATTGCTGAAATGTTTGCCCTCATGGGGATCCACAAAATAGTAATTACAAGTTTCATTTTTATTTATAATTTGGGGCAGATAAGCTACTACTCTTTTTTTTTTTAAAGGCGTGTTCACAATTTAGAGTTTTAAATTTGTAAAAACACTGCATGAAACTTTTCAATTAACTTTTACTGAAATTTGATTTTTCATATTAATATTTTCTTCCACTGTAACTTTTGCACATAGTTTAAATTTGTAGGAATATTTTATTTTTGGAAGTGAAACTTAAGGCATATAATGATGGAAGTTGATTCAGTTAATAAAACACAAATGATGACTTCATGGTATGAAAACATCATAGCTGAGTTTTAAAACTGATGCTGAAGGTATTAGTGATTGGCAACTAAAATATTCCACAAATGAATGTATGTTTAAATAACTCTGTTACTTGTGTTAGTATTGTAACTGGAAAAGTTATAAGTTGTTAATTTTTTTTTTTTAATTAGAATACTGGATTGTTAAAGTATTTGATTTGAAAACTGACATAATGATTATAGTGAGTGTGTGTGTGTATGTATAGGCATTAACGATATTTATGCTGTATTTGAATGAAGAATTTAATTGAAAATACTGATTAGAAACCCTTAAAATTACATGATTATTATTTTAATTTTTATTCTCAGAGCACAGTGCCTTCATTGAGTTCATTATACAATATCTTTCCAACTAAAGAATATTTGATAAATCTACATCTGGCCGCTTGCTTATTTTTTTATTAATTGTTATCTAAATTCCACATTCCCATCTGTTCTGCAATAAATGTATTTTCATAATCAGAATCCTTCTCTGCTTAATTCTTAACATGATACATTACTGTTTATTATACCAGAAATTCACATGCAGAATGTAATTTTTTTTTTAATGGAGATACTTAAATCATGAATTGGTTAACTTTTCTTGATTTACAGATATTGTCTTTAACTATTTTTGCTACTCTCTAATAAGCTGTTGCAATATTTTTTAAAATGTATATGAGTATTGATAGTTTATAGATAAAATTAAGCTGTGTTCATTATTTTCCTTCATGTTAATTTAATTTATTATTAACAAATTATAGATATAATAATAAATAAATAATAGTGACAATGCTTTTTCTTTTCAACTGGTGTAAAGTACAGTTCATTTACTAGCAGAATTCAATAAGTATTCTTTTAGCAGTTCTTTTCCTCTGAAATCAATTTTTCCCTTTGTACATGTAGTTTTAGAGAATGACCCATATATGTCCATATTTAAAATTATATTCATATAGCCATTATCTTGTCACAGTTTATGTCCCTGCATTTACAAAATTACATAAACAAAAGAAAATTGCTTATATTTGCATGCTGTGAATAATTAAACATTTCAAATTCAAGGCCTAATTTTACCTGCCTAATTTGAAAATTTGTAATAATATATGGTTATGGTACAAACTATCATCTGTGATATGTCTGGACTGTTTTAGTTTACATGTAAATGATGCAATACATCTCTTGTTTAGTGGTGGCTTGTTAGCTGTTAAACCTGTTATATTCTTTCTCACTGCTCTGCTTCAAATCCTGATAAATGAGACTTTAACAGAAAAAGACAAATATTAATTGAAATTTGTTGTTATGAAAATTATTTTAGTGAATAATCAGAATAGATTTGTTTTTAAAGGACACTTACTGTTGATTATTGTAGTTTTTCTCTTTCTTTTCTAAATCCCTAAACTAGCTTTAAGTACTCTGCTAACAGTAATGATTTTTGTATAATCATCTGAAAAATCAAAAATGTTATGTATAAATGTGAACAGCCAAGTAGCATTATTTACAAACTACCAGTTACCTCATTTGACAAAATTATTTGGTTTGGTAAAAGTACAGAATTTATTTAAGAGCATGTACTTAATGCAAATCTTAAATATATTTCCATTGGTAATGTCTGAAATGTCTCTTTCCATCTATAATGGCTGCAAAAATCCCTTTCGTTTAAGTGATATTTCACCTTTAAAGAAAATTTGTAGTAATTTTTTATGTTCTTTTACACATTGTTTCTGATTGCTTCTATGAAGTATTGACAATTTTAGGGGGCATATTATAGAAGGGAAATATACTATTATACTTTTAGTTTTACATAATTTTATTTGTGTAATTCAATTCAATATATAAAAATGTGATTAGTACTATTGCAGTTTATGGGTTTAAAAAATATAAACACTTATATAATTAGTGTAAAGTGATAAACCATTAAAAATTATTTAGGCATAAATCCACTTTCTTTCATTATTATATGTCATAGTGCACTTTGTTTTAGCATAAACAACTTCTGGTGTATGTATGAAAATCTGTTTAACAGTTATGTTTTGTGTTTATTTTATTTACAGCAAACAGACTTACCTGGGGAAAGTGATGTCCAGACCAACCAATCACAGCCCTCTGGTGCCATTTCACCTGGCTCTGGTCCAAAGCGGTTACATGTATCTAATATACCCTTCCGCTTCCGGGAGGCAGATCTCAGACAACTTCTTGGGGTGAGATATAACTACAATCTTTTATACTTTTTGGTTTGTACACTTAGATTTATATTTTCCAGTTTTATCAGATGATCAAGGGATAATCATGTAAAATTAACCAAGATTTAAGTAAAGGGTGGTTGTGTGTGATCTACACCACAAAATGAGTCAAAGTGTATTTGACTTCCTTTCCTGCTAGAAGTAGAAAGCTGAAAAGTGTCAAAGGGATGGCAGAAGCAGTTTTGAGATTTCACTTGATTTGGAAAGCTTAAACCTATTTTGTAAGGATTTTTAATAACTTTGCTATATTCAACTTCAACATAAAAGCACTTTGAGTGATGTGACCCTATTTTATGGTACTAATGAAAGGGGTCAAAATACCCTACTTTTCTAACTCAGTTCTGAATAATCCTGGCAGTAATTATATGTCAGTCAAAGTGCAAAATCTCCTTTGTTTTGATTACTGTCATATCATTGAATGGCCAGAAAATAATTATAAATAAAAGCTCACAAAATAAGTTTAAATTGCAAATAGTGTTTACAAAGGCAGGATTTTCTTTGCTTATTGGCAAGACTAGTCAGGTGACTGGCTGTATGGGAGGCAAATCATCCTCTTTTTGTCTGATGACACTGAAGATAGATGATTGATCCAAGCTCACTGTTGGTTTAGATATAACAAATGCAATCAAACTCAGTTTTCTATTCTACAAAATATTCAGTCATTTAGAGCATGTTTCCATATTAAGTCTGTTTACTTGTGATGTTTTGTCTGATTGTGCCTCACATGGTATTTCTTTGAGAGAAAGTTGTTTAAGAAAGTTAGATTGTTTCCTGTAAGTCAACAGTTTTCATCTTTTTATTAAATTGAAGCCCTTGAAGGGTCCCACCATTTCTTGAATATTGCTCATTGGCTAATCTGATTTTTTTACAACTAGCATCATATAAAGCATTTTCCTTTTAGTTTCTGCTGAAGTTGATAACTCAGAGAATCCAAAAGTTTACTTTCGACTTATTTTATGGTGACAGGTTTTATATATGCTTCAATGATGTATACAATAGTAACTTTTAACATAGTTATTTGTTTATGATTGTAAATAGAAACAAGGTTTAGGTTTGGGAGAAATATTTAAGTATCATCAGACTTAGGACTCGTATCTTTCTAAAGAATGCACCTCAAGTTTACAGTAACTTGTTTGCAAATTACCAAGACCAGTAATGCAATAGAGTGTCACTTTATATAAATTTCTCATATATATATATATCATTACTGAAATATAACCATAAAATAAAATTATGTGGACACGTTTTCAAGACAGTGGTCTGTAAGAGTCAACAGATTAAAAGCATTTTAAATTGTCATAATTTCAAATTTAGCATAATTTATAATTTCATTAACAATAAAAACAACTTAAGGCAGTCATAATTGTTGCTTTTTTAAATGTAAAACAAAACAACCATTTATTAATTATTTGCATCCAATTTTTTTGTCAAAATAGTTTTTAAATTTTGAAAATTAAATTAAATGAAGGCAAATACTGTTCAACATGAAATACCATTTTAAGGACCTCTGCTTAGTAAATATGACCTAATAAAAAGTAACTGCATAATTGTTTAAACTAAGCAAACCAGTATATTTCTAGCATATGCTTAATTAGCCATTATTAGCAATTAGTAAAATTAGATATCTGCTTGAACACACTTCATCCTGTATATGGCATAAAACCACAGAATTTAAAAGTAACCTATGTTGATTTGCACCTTATACAATTAATTCATGAGCAAACAGTTTGGGATAAGTCAGACATGGAAAATCAAAATGTAATATTAATCCCAAAGCATTTGAGGATCGAAAGGAAATATTTTTGTTGTTGAATTTGACAACACTTAAAATCTACTGACAAGAGTTGAAATTAAGAAGATGTCGTCATTGCTTTTGCAACTAGTGCTAAGATTACTTAGAATTAAAGTAATGATTCTTTGAAACTGGAAGTTGATTTTGTGAAAAACTAAGAGTTATTGAAGTATTTGGTCAGATTCACTCAACAGTGGCTTTTTAAAGTAAAACAATGAATACCAAAGGTTTCTGGGACAACCCCACACTCAAAATGTATTCACAGATCATTGTTACTAATTAAATACTTGCTAAGATTTTTTAATTATATGTTGAAATTTTTATAGGAGCAAAAATTGATCGATCGATTTAATGTACATTTTCAATTAGTAATTTTTACTTGTCCCAAGTCTCACTAATTGGAAAATGATCACTTACCCTAACATTGAGTATACACATTTCTGTAATTGATAAAATTGAGTAGATGTGATCGATTAAGGTTCTATCTGTACACTAGTTGGAGTGGAAGCATGTTATTTGAAACCAGATTTTCCAATAACAGATTTACAAATCATACAATAGAAGATAATGGTGTCAAAGCCACACCTTGTCCAGTTCGCAGAAACCATCCCTGCCATGTAAAATGGATGGCTAAAAAAAACAGATAGATATTAGTTAGAATTAGATTTTTCTCCAGCAGAGAGGGAATGATTGGGTTGTTGTTTTTTTAATCAAGGGAGACAGTCTGATTTGTGGCATTTAGAAGAAATATAGGTAAAATATAAGGAGATATACATTTCTTTTCCTGTTGGTATCATTCCATTTAGTGATTAACTGCAGCACTAGAAGCTATAATTTTTCTTTAAAATTAATATCAGTACATGAAGTTTCAGAATGCTTTGTACAAAACCATTTACAAATAATAGTAATAGATTGTATTTGTATTGCCTTTAAAATACAAGTCCTTTGTATGCAGACAAGAGCTAACATCTGCATTAACATTTTGAGAATATTCGGAACTAAAAATGTATGCATATTTTTTACATGTGAAATAGATTGCCTTTAACCAGCCATTTTTTAATTATTTTTTTTATATATGGGATTTATTTGTTTAATTCCTTATTTCTGAATGAGGCATAGTATGCTATTGCTGGCTATGTCCAGTTAAATATTGTATCTTCTGTTAAATGTAATTCTGTGAAATATTACTTTTTCTTTTTATTGTTTTAATTCCTCCTGAACTAGAATTACATTGTACATTAAATTCTAAATTTTACAATATAAAATAATTGTATCAGTGATGCACCATATTAGTGTCCATCTGCATGATGTAGTAAATGTTAAACATTTGCCTCTTGTGTTTATGTAGTGGAATATCTTACATAATAGTAAATACTTCATTTTAAATCTAATTAATTTTCATTACCCATTTTCATTAACTTGAAATTTAAGTTTTTAAATCATTCATCAGTCTCTGATTTTGTCATATTTGATATTTTGTTGTCGCATTTCAAATTAAAAATTAATTAATATCCCTGGTTTGCATAGGGTTTTAATATCACCAGCATTGATCAACACTGTAAGATATTTTAAGTGTCTGCGATATATTTTGTAGGATCACTTTTGTGATAGAGCTAATGTAAAACTTATTTCATTAGATTCTGATATGATGATAATGTTAAATTGGTCTTGAAAATTGTCTTCAACTTAAATTATAAAGTAGTATCTGAAAAACAGAATTTTTTATTGACTAAATAACTTGTAATTTGTCCCAGTTGTTAATAAAAGATTTGGGACACTATGTATGATTTTCTAAAAGTCTTTGATTATTAAAAGAGTAAGCACCATAGGCTTCTTACATTAAGGATATTAAAATAACCTACACAGTGCATATTTATTTTATTGCATTTGTTTATTGAATGATAAGTATTTAGATTTATGTGTGCCATTATCCATTCTTTTTTCAGTATTGCATTTGATTTATTTATATATATATATATATATATACCACGTGTTGCCTAATTTTTTCATCGTTCTTTGCAGCAGTTTGGTGGCATTTTAGATGTAGAGATAATTTTCAATGAGAGAGGATCAAAGGTAAGTAGAATTGTTATTGCAGTCTAATCTTAGGATTTTAACAGCAGACAAGTGGACACTAAATTTACTGACAAATCTCTTAGATCACTCATTTATGACAACACTTTTAACAGTTACAGAATTAGTAATTGATCAGTTCATGCACAGACTACCAACAGCAGTACTTGACATCATTTTATTGCAGTAGAAAATTTGATTGTAAAATGACAGTCAGTTAATAGAATTATGCAGTCACAATGATATTTGATCAAGGAAACAAGTTGCAAGATGGTATTGTTGCTTCAGTCTTTCTATGCAGTTAAGATGATGAAAATACATGTATGTGTAATTTTTATTTAAAGATAGTGGCATTTTTTATTGGATTTTTCCATCCTCTAAATAAATGATTTTCCTGTCTGTACTCATCCCTGACTGTAATATAATATAGTCATTAATATACGAGGTGTGATTCACCTGCACATTTATAGCAGTCATGTTAGATTGGGTAGCCCACTCATTTTTTTTCTACTTGATATTGTACAAATCTTTTTTGCTCAAAATATGTCTGATGAAAGAAGATTGTTTAGAAAAAAATTGTGATGATAGTTATAATACTTTTTAGATATCGTCATTTTAGTGTTGTAATTTGTGATCAATGTTTTAGGTGTAACAAATGTGAAATTTTTCAAGTTCAGTACAAGTAAAATATTAACCACACTGAACAACAGTCCAACATTTTAAATTAACGCACTCACAGATAACAAGAAAAAACAACATAATACAGAATTGAAATTTCATTTCTCTATTATGTCTGTTTTTATTATAAAATGCAACAAACTGGAATATTCATGGAATCATAGCATATGCAACTGATGAATAAAGTATATCCAGAATGCATATCATTAAATCATTTGCCTTTATTATTTAAGAATGAAACAACTTTTAAGTTAGCTATTTTTTCATTTACATAGCACTTAAAAATTGTTAAAGTAGAGGGTGGAGGAAACCAAAGAATAAATAAAATGAGTTTTAACAATGTAAAATGATCTTCAAATAAGAAACAAAATGGAACAAAAAAAAATTTTTTAATGTGTGCAAAACCAAAACAATAATATGTTGTAAACATAATGCTTGAAAGAACTGAAACATTTCAGAACTGTTTTGCAAATGATATTTACATTTTAGCATCTAGAGTTACCTTTTCTTGTCTAAATTTATAAATAATACTTTGTCGTCCATAACTGAAATTAAATCAGAAAATAAAACATACTTATAAATATGATTTGCATCTTTAAAACTAAATATTTCAAGAAAATAATATATTTCCAAATCTTTGTGAAAGAGTTTCTCCAAGACTGGCCTATATTAGAAAATGTTAGCTCAGAAAATGTCGATAATTCTACTTACAAAAAACTAAATTTTACTTACAAAAAATTAAGTAAATGAAAATAAACATTTTATAAATATTTACAAATAGATCTTACTGATAAGTGGTTTCAACTGATTGTATAGGTCAGAATAATCAGCGTTAGCATTGTACAGCGTGTCTCAGAAATGTGACATGAACTGAGGACAATGCTGCAGCGTTTTCAGTTTAGCAAGAATTGCATGGACTAATAACCACATATTGTGTCATGTTTTTAAAAAGATATTGAAATGCTGTGTAAAATATTTTTTCCATGGTTTTGTAAAAAATATTTTACCAAAATAATTGTCTTAGAATTATTTAGAAATTTTGTTTCTTAACATACATGTAATGAAAAAATATTAATATATGGAGTTATCTTTCCTCTTTTTAATTGACCAATGAGAACTTGGATTACATATACCCAAAAACATGTATTTGGTACTTTCTCAGTCATGATGCTCCCAGTGAGAAATTTTTGACATAACTCTAAGGTACTTTCATCAAAATTTACAGATACAATAATAGAGTTCAGAAGAAAAGCAAGAACATACTTTAAAAAGAAGAAACATAGCTCTTTATTTTTTTTATATAAACATGGTTTGTTCATTGTGAAGAAAACTGCTTTGAGATAAAGTTTAGTAAATTTGTATGCAAAAGTGCATTTGTCCCCATTATAACAGTGACATTGGGACTATCTAGTTAGATTCTAAGGACTTTAAGCACACTTCCAGACAGGATTCACACACACACTGAACTATTTAGCAGTAAGGAATGATAGATATAAACAATATGGTATCTCTGCAAGTCAGTTTGACTGGCACAGTGGTATGTCAAAAGAAAGAAGAGACTAAACCATTTTTATTCTGCATCTAAACATCTTTTAAAGTTTTGAAACTGCTCTCAGCTGTGAATTGTGTTGATGTTGCAGAGTTGAACATACTATCAATATCTACTCTCTTGATTTCATATTTGCTGAAGTCTTCACTCATCATCTTTCAACACAAAAGTGCCAAAATAAAGCTTTTAAAAAATTACTTTGGACAAAAATTCATAAAAAGTATTCATTACACTTGAACTTTTACAGTGATTAAAAAATTTATATTGAATTATGTTGTACAATAATTAACATCACCAATTATAATATTTTATAAAGACGTGTAATTTTTTAGGAAGAAAAAACTGCCAAAATACAAAAAAAATATATATATATATAAGGATTCATCTAGAATAAACAAAGCAGATTGGCATCACTATAACAATAATGAAACTTTAACAATTAATTTTGCATAATTTAGTTACAATTTCAATATATAACCAGTTTTTTTAATAATTATAAGGAAAGGAGTAATGAAAGTATTATGATTTAAAATATGTGTAATCATTTTTTAATAATATTCATATTTCAAATGGATAGTTATAGATAGTAATTGTGCCTATGAACCAGTTCAAAAAAATTAATTCGTGACAACCAAAACAGAATTTATTATTACCGGGAAGTCTAAAGTATATAAAGCTATTACATTCTTATTTTGAAAATTTAATGGAATAGAATAAATTTAATTCAGTGCATTTGATATATGTTTAGTTAAATAATTTTCAGTTAGGACATTGTCTTAATTTAGTAGGTCTCATTTGTATAGCCTTGACACTATATTTCATTAATGTTATTATTTATGATGCTGCTTGGTAAACATGCATAAGATTGACTATATTTTGCCTTATGAAAAGATTAGTATGCTTAGTGACCACAACAACAACAAAATATTTTCTGAAATGTCTTTTCTTAGCCTTTAGAGTGGTGGTTTACACAGTATGTATGTCATTCTTTAATGCAGTACATTTTGTATATAAACTAGGCTGTGCTGCCAGTGATGTTAGGTCCTGTCTGTGGAGGAGAGGATGAGATAACCACTATGCTTATATGTGATGATGACAAATGTTTTGATGATTTTTGTCAGTTAAAATTGGCACATAATTTATTTGATGAGGTCTAGGTCACAGAGCATTATTATTACCCTAGTTTTGCATTGTCAAAACAAAGTGAATTATTTAAGAAAAATAAGTAATATCCTTTTAATTCACTGAGAATTTTTCTTTTCTAAAAACTTCTATCCATTCTACCAGTGTGTACAGTAGTACAGACTTGTTTTGACATCAGTTGATGATTTCCATGGGGTGAATTTTCTGTAATTCACTTGCGATATTATATATCAACTCATTGCCAAGTCAGTTATTTATGTTTTAACTTATTATGTTCATTCAATGTTGTTTATTTAAAAAATAAAACATTTAAATCATGCTATTATGATGGCTGAGCTAAAATTTATTCAGATTTGCTCTTGATTTTTTAGGTGTAGCATTGTTTACATAGGCATCATTATCATTCCAGTCTTTACACTGTTAAAGTAATTATTATTTTTTAATGTATTTGTTTATTTTTTTTAAATACCAACCCACTTTAGTTCCTGCTTTTGTGCTTGTAGTCCAGAACCAACTATCAGTACTCTAATGGTCATGTTATTATTTCATTTCTTGCATTGTATTTGGTTTCCTTTATTTTATTCCTTGTGATTTTAAATATCGTTGCTGAAATCTTTGTTAATCATGAAATGTCTATATCAAGTCAGTAGATATGATCAGTGCACTGATTTTCAAATGGAAATGTGTTGCCACTACATGTTTTCTCTTAAATGCAGTGATTTTCTTCTTTCCTCTTTTGTATTTTCATTTTATATAACTATTCATAAAACAGTTGTTTAGTCTGAATGCTTTGACATGATTGTGTTATATATATAATTTAAAACTAATATAAAAATACTATTTTAAACATATATATTTCTTGGTGGTACTTTTTAGACATTAGATGTAGAAACTTGTTCTGCAACCTCTCAAATGATTGTTCACTATGCGTATTCAAAAACAATATATATAAAATATAATTTAAAAAATGTAAAGTATGAATGCTGTTAGAAATATTTGTAATATTTGGCAATCCTTGTTTCCTTGATCATTTATACAAATGTTCAGTGTATTAGTATATTACATTGGATGATGATTTTAAAATATTTATTTAATTGTGATTTAGTAACATTTACTCATATTCTATTCTTTGATTTACAATATTCATTTTTTCTAACACATTACCTGTCTTATAAAAAGTTTTCCACATTTTTTTTTATTTCCTTACTTATGCACTCACTCTACTTGCTGCAATTACATATATATAAATATTTATATTACTGATTATTTTATTCTAGGCTATTTTAATTGTTACGGAAATTATATTATTTAATATATTATTGTATATGAATACATCGTGTTTACCTTGAACTGTTATTTCAGTTATTTGCATTGCTGTTGAATAATTGTAATTATTATTTAATAATACTTATTAAACAATTATTAATTTTAATCTATTCAGTAATCAAATTAGAAATAAGTTGCTGGAGCTGATTTAGAAAAAGTGTTTTAAAAATGTGTATACATCTGTTGCTAGTTTTACTTTTAATTACTTTTTTGTTGTCATTTTGATTGAAAATTTATTAGCTCTTGCAGCTTTGTATTATTATATTTTATATATAAAATTGATTAGTACAATTTTTAAAAGAAATTATGACTAATTCTTGATGATGCAGATACTCATGTTTGATGAGAATATTGTGTAGCTATATTTGATAATTTTGTTTGTGTTACTTGTCAGTCTCCCTCTGTGTTTGGAATTGCACACAGAGGAACATGTTTGTGGTTCTCACTCCTGGCCTTTGACCTAAGTGGTCATATAGTGATCTCTTCACCAGCTCTTTGTCTTCAGTATGTGTGTTCAGATTTCTCATCTGGAGTAAAGTGACTGTGCATTGGCATTTGTCTGTTGTTTGAAATGTGTATTATTTTTTTTTAAAATCAAAACCAAAAGAAAACCCTTTGTTTTGGTTGCATTGTTATATGTATATTTAGCACTATGGAATTGCTGTTTGTGGCTCCAGATAGGAGTCTTTGCATCTTCAGACCAGCCATGAACCATGTGTCATGTCTGCATGCCTCAGAGTACTGTTTTTGTCTGCCTAGTCTTGAACAAGCAAAAATAATGTTTTCATTTTATTTTTTATTATTATATTTTTAATTTTACACCACATATCAACAAACAACAACAAAAAACAAAACAAAAGTAGCAACCCTAAAGGGCCAAGCTTTTTTCAGTGTCTGCATATAGCTGTCATCTAATCAAGATGTTTTGCTCTTCCCACCCTGCAAATAAAGGCTTGTTGCATTTCACAACTTTGCCACAATTTCTGTCACTCGTATTAGTCACATTACAGTTGCCATTCACCAGTCCTCAAAGCACTTATCCGGATTCAGAAGTTTGAAATAAAATTTGTTAAAGGAGTTATTAATTTTTTTTAAATTACAAAAATAATTAACATATTTTTCTCTAATGCTAACTTCTGCTATGAAATTCTTTTGGTATTTGCATTTTGTTTTATATATGCAGCCAATAAGTCACACACGTAAGGCCCCTACTCTCTTGTTCCATAGGCAAATTTTAGTTGAGGAAAAACAAGCTGTTGGTAGTGGGTTTTGCTTCCCTGTAGTAAAAGAAGGAATACTTTTTATTTAATTGTCAATTTCTAAGGGTAGCGGTGAACTCATTGCTTTCCCACCCTCTTGGCAATTTTTACAAGTGCAATGGCCGCATGTGGCTACTAGAGAAAAAAAAGCATGCTTACTTTAAGCCCAGATACCTTCCCCTCTTTTGTTTATTACAAACCATCAAACAACTCATCTAGTTATATACATATATGACTTGCCTATCAGACTGAAGAGCTGGTCATATGGAAACTAAAAACAAAGCAAACTACTCTTGCATGATGAAATGAAATTGATGACATATTGAAATGATTAAAATTGCCATATGATTTATGTTGATTTGCACGATTTAATGCATGCTCCTTATTTTCCTTGTGCATGCAGGGATTCGGTTTCGTAACTTTCGCAAATAGTGCGGATGCTGACCGAGCACGAGAGAAATTGAACGGCACAGTGGTTGAGGGACGAAAGATTGAGGTGCCTGCATGATTATTTACTATTTATTGTAGCACTACTTCAAAAGTGCTAAGTATTATAAACATTGGTGTGCAGTATGAAGAAATGCCTGTCTGTAAATTGTTAGCGACTAGTGTGTTAATTGTTCTTTCTTCAACACTTGAAAAGAAATGTTAAGCATTTAGAAAATATGTGATTGGTTTCTCTTTAGAACCTGTGTTTTTCTGTCATGCAGTTGGTTGTCATTATATCATGCTAAATGCATGCAGTAACTTTTTTTTTTGCCTTAACCTGACATTTGTATATCACTACATGAGTATGTGACTGTTTTGGCATTTCTTAATACTGTCATTTTGTTTGTGTTGATATATTTCTTAGTGTTGTTTGCTAGTTTAATAGACTGCCACAACAAAGCTTTATTATTCAAGGTACAGGAAAAAAATGCTTTTCTTCATTTTGATAGTGGTAAAATCACGGATACCAGCAATCTGGGACCTAGGAACATTTCAGTAATTGAGTGGAAAATTGATAGGTAGGTGCGTTATGGGGGCAAAAACAACTGGATGTTATATGTTTGGTATTGATCAACAATACACAAATTTAATCTTGCGGTGCATTCTTTTACAATTAAATTACATGTGTTCTTTAAAAATACTTATTCAGCAACATACAGTGTAATTTGATGCGTATGTAGCTTTTCTAACTTATAAACTAACAATGTGTGGTTGTCATAGAAATACTCTCAGAATGCTGTTAGAAAATATATACATTGTTTGCTTCTCAAATTATACTTCAGGAAGCTGACTACTGAAACAAAAGATATTTCAATATATATTGTAGTATACAATAAAATAGTTTTTAAAATAGCTAGCACACAGTCTCTTGCAAAATCTAATACAGTAAAATATATATGCTACAATTTACATTAAACTTATTGGGCAACTACATTGAAGTTTTATTTTACTGTATGAGAAGCTTTACAGAACGTTTTAGACTACCTCTTATTTTTATTCTCAATGTGAATAAAATGGTGAAGCTAGAGTTTTCATTCCCCCATGAAATGTTTATTTTTTAAATGAAAGTTTTTACAATGTACTCATTTTCACAAACTGCAAAGAAAGATTTTCAATTGGTTGAAATGAAAACTTTAAAAAAGTACCTTGATGATATTGGATAATTACTTAACTTAGGCAACAGTGGTGTAGTGAATACAATATCAATACTAATTTTATTTTTTTTAAATTATTGCCTCTCTATTCCATGGATTCCGTTGTTTCAAACCCAGTTCATAATTGATCGCATGGAAAAGCTTGATAGCAGAGTTTTAATTTATCATATCATTGCTACAAAAGAAAAGATGTTACACAGCATTAAGTATTCCATATTGAAATGAAGGTGTGATTACAACAAATTGCTCTAAATCATCTCCCTGGTATGGGTTTCAAAAATATATATATTCTCAGAGAAAACCTTTGCTTTTGAATTTAAAGGTTTATAATGTTAAGAGCCTACAACCCTCAATTAATACAAGCATTTGATTCTTAAGTAATTATGAAAATTTGTTATAAAATATAATTCCTATTATTTTACATATAATATTTATAAATGATTGTTCCTGTGGGCAAAACACCCAACCTTAGAAGAAGTACTGAATTGTTAGTTTAATAAAATTGTAGATTAACACAAATAATCATGCACTATACATTAAAACTTAACCACACACATTCATTTACCATTTTCCAGTAAATACATTCGCACACTTATTTTCTTATTTATTAGTTATTTTAATGTCTCATTTGGACAAAAGAGATATTCCTTTAAATTTTGGAAAGGGGATTGTTTTTTAAATATATTCAAATATAACCATAATTAATTCACTTCAAAGTATAGGTTGTGAAGGACTGTGTGCATATACATTCTTAAACTGTGGACTTTAAAGACTAATTGAATTACATTTTATACTGATTTATAATAAATTAATTAGATTACTGCCATACTAATGAAACGTGACATAGCACAAGAAGTAAATTGGTTACTGTAGATCTGATAGATATTATTACAAACATATCTTTCGTCACTGTGCTAGTTAACTAAATTCATTTATATCCTTCAAATGGTCTATCAGAAAGTGAATATTCATATCATTACTCTAAAGATCATACAGTCTCAAAAATAAAATACATACTGGTCAAAAATTTTATAGAAATCCTTTTCACCAGGTTTCATTGTTGATCTTTTGCATTTAGTGCTGTAAACTATTCTTCTGACACTAGGATTTGTTAAGTTTGAGTAATGTAAGCCTACATTCTGATTATAATAAGATCTATTAAATGAAATGGCTTGATTTGGAAGAACTTTTCTTTTCATCCAGATGCCATTTTCACAAAATATAATATGTTGTGGTTTATCAGAAGGTATGTCTCTGGTTTGGTTTATATCACAAGACATTTTGAAAATATTGTTTGCTTTATAAATAACTAAATCAAAAGCTTGCTGGAGCAAAGGTGGAGTTGGCATTTAAAGTAGAAATTGTTCAAAGATATGCTAACACTTTAACAAATCACTGTTCTAACTATGGTAAGCACAAAAGTTAAATCTGTTGCTTTGTTAATTTTAATTTAGCTGCAGTGCCATCACATAATCTATATTCTGAACACACACACACACACATACCTTTATTGGTGTTGAACTTTCAAATTACAGTTAATGAACAGATGTCCATTGTAAGTAAATATATTTTGCTTCTCTTCACTACTGTTTTGAAGAAAAATCAGTTGAAAAATGTATCTTTGTTAACTCGACAATGCTAAGAAATGCTACTTGTCAGCCATTTAGTATGGTAGATTTCCATACTTCTTTTGAACTTGTTACTAGTTATATTTGTCAAATGAAGGAAAATGTATATTTCACTTAAATTGTAATGGCACATCAGCAGTTCTTTTCTTCAACCACTATTTTAGTGTTGTAAACTTAAAGACAGCTTGATTATTTACTAAACACTGCATTTAGTATTGTACAAGTTTGTGTATTGGAGATGAAAGCCTGTAAAATTTTGTTTTGCGGGGAGTTGAACAAAATTGTAGCTATAAAAGGAATCTTGTTTTAATTTATTTGCTTTTAGTAACCTTTTTCTTTTGTTAAAGTCTCTGAACCTTATTCATTCCAGAAGCCTTTGAGAAGGGGGAGGATAAAAGAATGTAAAAACAGCTGAGCAAGTATTGTGCAGTTAGAGCTAGTGAACTGTATATTTAATTTAGAAAATTGAAATCTGTGGGCAAAAGTTGTAGAAACTAGCTAAAAGTAAAAACACAATTACAGTATGATTTATTTTCCTACAATTCTAGTATATAGGGTTTAGATGAAAACTTGAAAAATGTGGCTTTTGAAATATTGATGCCTATACTTACTGAGAAATGGACCAGATGTAATGTACACTTTGTTAATGTTAACTTCATGAAGGGTTTATACAGTTGTAAAGGATTTGTAATTAAATTATGCCACAAAATGACATTGTTTTTGCTTTAAAATTTTTGAAAACTAAAGAGATTTTATTTAAATAACTTCAAATCAAAATTAAGCTGTTTTTATGCTCTCTACCCTTTATTAATGTTATTCTCCTTATTAATCTGTATGAACCCTTTGATTAGTTTCCATGTGCATTAAATTTTCTAAGTTTCTAAAAATCATTTCTTTCTACTTGATAATTCATTCCATTTAAATTTAAATATCATAGTAGATAAATGTTATTTACAATTGATATTATTAAATACCTTAATATAATAAAACAAATATTTAAATTTTAATGAATTACATTATATTTTCAGCTTGTTTTGTTGGCTTTTCCTTCCACATTAATTTTAATAGAATTTTTTGTAATGATTTTTTTTAAAATTTCATCTCCTTTTCTCTTTATAATTAATCAGTGAATTTGCAACTGTCTCTTATTGTTGATTTTAAATATCTTTTTGATGTATTGGACAGAAGTGCCAGACATATCATTAATTATACATTTTAAAAGTAGAAGATCAGAGAGACCAGACAGTGATATACACACATACATATATATATATATATATGTGTGTGTGTGTGTGTGTGTGTGTGTGTGTGTGTGTGTGTGTGCATTTCAGTGTGTTATTTGATTTTTCTTTTCTTTTTTTTAAATACTGTTAAGAAAATGCAATTGGAAAGAAAAAAGGCAATAATATATTCCGTATTAAAAAGACAAAAACCAAAGAATAATCTAGATATTCTTTATAGTATCTGCAAAAATAGATAAACAGTGAAAAGTACAAATAATTATGAAAGGTCAGAAAATAAAGTGCTTTTTTATATCAAAAAGGTGTATTACTATTACCAGATATAATAATAACATAACAAAAGGTACATTTTAAAGACTTATATATACCAAAATATAAGTTATAGTGTAGTTTAAGACTGACGTTTTATACTGAATCATGAATAATAAAAGTGTCTTTAAAGCATCTCACAAAGTTAAGGTTACCAGTTATACTTTAATTACAGGTTATAAGTAATGTTACATTATAAAATTACAATTTTTCCTCTAAAAGATATAAGAAAATCCATACAAAACAAGCTGAAACTGGTCCATTTCATGTTAGCTCAGACATGTGATTTCCCACTGTGTTTGATTCTGGCATAATGATTTCCTTAATAAAGAAGATAAGTTTGTAAAATTCAATCTTAGAACATATAATAATTTTGGCTTAAATCACATGTCTGCTTAGCTGTGTGTTGCTGATGTTTGTGTCTGTATGAGTGTGTGTACCATTGATATCAATACTGAATCTAAACTGCTGATTCTACAACTAGGTTAACAATGCCACTGCCCGTGTTATGACCAAAAAAGTTGCTGCACCCACTATCCCGAATGGTAAGCGGTCATGATCTCGACCTTTTCCTCTGCAGTCAGATAGTGTCATGACTTACAGCAGGCTCACTCATCATCTCTCACTGTTTTGTCGTGCATTGTCAAAATGTATTTTGATCAATATCTTTAAAAGGAGCAGCAACACATTTGGCTTGATTTTTATGCATGTTTGCCTTTTTTTAATGCAAGAAATTTGCAAATTAAAAATATAATAATAAATATATATATTATGAATTATAAATTTGGGAACATTGTAACTTTAGATAGACATATATAAATTATTAGACGTCAGTTGGGATGCTTTGCAATTTGCATATACTCCGATTTGCATGCTGTATTTCATGAAACTATCTGCAGTCACCAATAACTTTTATTAAATTTTATGCAAGTCTGAATGTGATATTAGTATTCTCTTTTTAATACTGAATGAATCATGCATTTTACATATTTATTTGACTATTCATATTTGGTCTTTTATATTTTCTTATCTAACACATTTTTAAAAATTATTATTTTTCACTTTATTGGCAAAGAAAACTTTATGAATACTAATTTTTTGTCTAGTTGATTGTCCTTTAAAAAAATTTTTATAGATTTTATTTTTAGTTGGGTACTTTCTCCCCCCGCTCCTTAAATTTTGATGGTTTTGTGCATGTGAGTGATATTGATCATGAATTGCAAGTGTCACAGTGGATGTGAGTGAAAGCATAAATTTTTTAAAATAATTATAAATGTAATAAATAAATATGAATCACTTGGAAGAAAATTCCTAAATTCCTTTACTTTTAACTTGTATTTTTCCTATATAATTTTTATTATTCTGTATTTTATTTTCATACTTTAATGGCTGAGCATGGTCTTTCTTGATTTAATATTTTGCCACAGCCAGTAATAGATTTTGCAAAGTGCATATTGCCTAGTTCTTGGTTTGGAAATAACACTTCTATGTGCACTTTTGGCTTGATGAATCAAAAGCCATGTGCTGATTGATATATTGTGAAACAGTTGGTGGCTGGGACACTGCTTTCAATGTATTGCCCACCATGAAGCCCTATAACTTGCACTAAAATTTCATGAGGGCAGTGTGAGCTTTGGTTGTTGAGTGGAGGTTTGTGTCCAAAATCAAATTTGAATTAACAGATCTGTTTGTAGGAAGCATTGACTTGATGAAGATGGGGATTAGCCCTTTGACCCTTGGTTGATGTGGAATGTGCTCCCCCCCCATCCTCTATTGCCTGGAATGTTGACAAAGTGGATCTGTATTTTGTCATGTTAGGCTGCATTTATCTTTCCTCCTAATAAGCATTATTGTCATTTTTATTTAACCACTTTTTCTGTGAAACCCTTGTTTTGTGACCTTTGCGAAAAAATTAATAAATTAGAGAAGGGTGTGCTAATTTGTTAGACTAAACTGACAAGATGAGTCACTCATATTTTCTCATATTTTAGCTAAAAAATAACTTTTAAAAAAGAAAAAAACTTTTAGGTTTTAATAAGCATTGGCTTCAAAACACTGGCTTCACAGTTAAAATCATTATGCTTTCTTTCTTTTCCTCCTTTCTCTCTTTCAGCTGTTTTTTTTTTTTTTTTTTAAGAGTTAAAGGAGAGAAGTTTTGTAGATTAATTATAGTGGGTAATTGTTGTAGATGCATGCCTTTTTTACAGCTGCTGCATTGCGTGGTGTGGCATTGACCAGAGGAAGGGCAGCAGCAGCAGCAGTTGCTGCACGGGGAGCTTACACAGCAGCAGCTGCAGCCGCTGCAGCTATGAGGCATCCTACTCCTCTAGCTGCTGCACCTACAGCCATTCCATATGCACCGTATGTCACTTATACTTTTACTAAGATTTGAACTCCATAAGTTTGTGCTTATTTTCTTTGTAGAGGGTTTAATAAAATAACATTAGTCGGTTTGTGTCATGCCCAAAAAATATATAATTAGATTAACGTTTAAAATGTTGGTGTATTATGAAGATATCAAATATTACATTTGCTTAGAATTGTGCTTGTGCACATTTTGTCAGAGGTGTATGTATAATTATAGGGATCCTTGCATGTGGAAAATTTGTGATACTCTTTTTGTATGTAACCAGTAGTCATGAAAATAGTGGGTGCCTATGATATAAAATGCAAAGCAGTGGTTTCACTAGCCTGATTGTTAAATTTTAAAATATAATTTTATTTATTTCATTTACTTGTAAATAGGTTAATTTTTATTCATTTCATTTGCCTGTTTGCCTGTAAAAGACACTTGTACTTTGAGTGAATCACATTACCCAATGATTCTATTAACCAGGTTTTTTTTAAAAGTACATATTATTTTTTAAATATACAGTAAACATAATTACTCTAATGTGAACATTTATTTGAATGGCTTTTGTACAGTAAACTCCACTTAGAACTGATTCACAAAAGTGGGTTAAATGGATCAACTTAAATGCTCTATTAGGTATAGTATATGATCAGTAATTCATCTAACTAATACTATAATAATGTCTATGAGGCCAACTGTGATTTTTCTCACTTGGAGGTGAATTTATTCAAGTAGTCTTGTTTTAAGAATGAATATAGAATATGCAAAATAGACATTTCAGAATCTACTTGATTAACATACCTGTGGAATGACTCAAAATAGCTAATGGCAACTGGAAAAAGAAAATTATTATGTTGAGCATAGTGGATTCTTTTAAAAATAATTTTTTATTACTTTTTTCTCAGACAGTTTATATATGATGTAATCAGTAATTTAACTTGCAAATTGCTTCTTTTATTCAAATTTTAAATACAGTAAATAATGTGATTGCAATTTCTACTTGCAAATTGCTGTTGTTTTTTTACAAATGTGAGCACATTATAATGTGATCACAAATTTACCTGTCTGCTGCTGGAATGATGCATGGGGTAGAGAAAAGGCAATGTTGGAGGCATAGAAGCATCTGTGAGAAAGTGGATGGTACATTAGCATCCAAACTTGTAGATATTTGATATATTGTATCTGTATGCTGTGTATATGGCTTATTCTATGGGCAAGTGTATCATTTTGTGTTATGACATGCTAAAAATAAAGTGGATTAAATCTTATTATTTACATTTTACAAGGCCTAATGCTCACATAAAAACAAGAAAGATTTAAAAAATATTATATAAATGTTGGTGTTATAGAAATTCAAAATACATAAAAAGTGTGTTTCTGTTGAAAACTTAGAAAATAAGGTTGAGATGTATTTTACCAGAAATAAAAGTATTTTAAAATAAGTAGTATAATTTTCTCATTACAATGAATATATTTTCTTTATTAACCTAAATTATGAAATTAACTTGGATACATATTTATTTAAAATGGGGTATAAAACTCTAACTTTGTCTCATAGAAACCTTATTCAGCTTCCAGTGACAAAATTATCAACCATCATAAAAGAAACTCAATTTTCTTCAACTAAACATAAAATGGGCTATGTTATTAGGCTGCAAAGATAATATTAAGTATTATAATAAGCCTAATCACGATGTTTGTATTCTTGAATGTAATTCACAGGTTTTTCTACCACTTTAAATGCAAAAGAAACCATGTGTATGTACATAAATATGTAAGCTCTTTATAATGTTAATCGATTTAATCAAAATATATTGAGATTATCAGAAATCTTAGCTGTTTTGAAAAGTCGCTGATTCAGAAAATGTTCCCACCAGTGCTGTTATCAACATGATCTTAATGGAAATGAAAGATTTTTTCTTTATTTGGTACTTAAACTCATCAAACCAAGACAAAATAACACAAGAGTTATCTTTCCACAATGTGTTGCCTTGAGGAATGTAGTTCTTGATGTGATTATTTTATTTATATAAAATTTATTAATTTCTTTGTCATGTGCTAAAACGGAATCAAAAGCAAATTAGTTTTTTTTTATATCTGAATATTTATGAATACAACGAATAAATTTTAAAAATATTACATATGAATTTTTCTATTGTTTAAATAGCACATGACTTTTAAGTACAAACCTGTAATAAAAAAAATTTTTTGGATCTGATTTATGTGGGAAGGAAGCATGACAAAAAATGTGCCCCTTAAAAATATTATTTCTTCATACAGTTGACCATTTCAAGATAAAAGGGATCTAGAATGTTGCTTTAATGTATTATCATTTTTAAGAAAACCTGGTAAGTTTGTTGGATTATTTATAACAATGAAATTTAAAGATAATAACTGTATGTAAGCATGGCACAAAAGGTCACCATTTTTCAGTTTAAAATGAATTTTATTACAAATAATTACAAAATAAACACATATTCATGCAATTAACATCTTGTCTATCTCTCATATCAGTTCTTAATATATAGAATATACACACATGATATTTCAATGCTTTATTATTAAGAAAACATTTCAAATGGTCCCACATTTTGTGGTACACTTGCCCAGAGAATGAGCCATATACAACACAAAAAAAGGAATGTGGAGGATAATTTTTCTTTATAATCAAATACATTTGCTTTAAATTTCTAGAAGCTTGAGCATAAATAATTAAAGGTTTACTATACTGCTATTGACAAGATTAATGATTTTAAAGTTTTGTTTGGCAAAGTTTTGAACATTAATTAACTTGGTATGCAAATGGATATAATTATAAGAAAATAAATGAAGATCAGTCTGCATTTTATTGGCAGAGTCAATACCTTTCATTATTTTATATCACCACATGTGTATTAGACTAAGTGGGCCCAGTATCATTATCTGTGAGGTTTTGCATTGTTTCTAAATGTTTTAAGAAAATATTATTTTACAAAATAATATGCTTTTCATTCACAAAGCATAATCTGTTTTACCAGTTTCAGCCACTGACTTCATCTTTTGTTCTGATATGTACTTCTCAAGTATCTTTTTATGCCATGCATTCGGTTTTAATTTTGTTTCAGTTTTGATTATCAACTCACTGGTCAACCATATGTGCACGGCTCCAGTAGTGGGTCCCCCTTTGGGTACCAGTAAGAAAAAGCTTGATATTAATTTATTTTATTAAATAATAGGAATGACATGAGTGTGACCTTTTTAAGAAATTTAAGAAATGAATGCTGAATATAGAAATACCGTCCATTTTTCTCTCTTTTAACCTTTTATTTTAAATATAAAACAGAATGACATTTTGCTAGAACATGATTGTTCCTTGGATATATTTTATTTTTTATTTATAACACCAAAAGTACAGTAATCTTTTTTTTAAATTTCACTTCTGCATTCCTGCTAGTCTTGATACTCTGCCATCTGATTTCATTATAAGAATTCATCAAAAATTAAATCACTGAAAATTGATGGAAGCATTTTTTTTTTTAAACCCACATTTTTTTTTTTTTTAATAAGCCCCTAAAATATTTTATGTATGATTTCATTTTAGTATTAATGTACTCCACTGTAGTATGTTCCAAGCATGATCTACTCTCACATAAATATGACAGGTTTTCACATCTTTGATAAATAATATTAAATAAATCATTTTAAATATTCAGCTATGTACACTTTTTATAGCATTAGCTTTTTATTAGGCTCTATTTAGAGATTTTTTACAAACATATTTATTTTGTCATTATCTTCAGGAAGAAAAACTAGAAATAATGATTTCTTTGAATGATTGCTGAATATTTTAATTAAAATAAAGAAAGTCAGTTAAGTTTTTATAAGAATATTTCTGTCTGACAGTCTGTCTTTTTGTTTGTTGTCTTACATAAGCATAAAATGTTTAAAAGATTCTGATACTTATTTTATTATAAAATTGACTTGCTGTTCTTTAACAAATGTTTTGACAAATATAATCAGAGGTCACACTAACCCTGAAGAATGCATATATGTAAATGCTATGTTGAAATGCATGTGGGGAACACATTTGTTTGCATATTAAAATAAATAACATTACATTGCCTTTGATGGTAATAGTTAATAATTATCTGCTTATATAAATGAATTCTTCAACCACTTTGAGCACATTGCTATTGATTCTTTGACTTAAGAAACAAGTGCATAGTGTCATTTGGACTAATTGAATTTTGTCATATAGCAAACAAAATGTTTATAATCTTTAAAAACAATGACTGAATATAAATAATTAGCAAAGCAGTTAGTTGCTGAAACAACATTTACAGTTGTCATAAAACTATGTTTGCTGACATCAACTGATCTCTCATTCTATTTTTGAAAGTTAGAAATTATCATTTTTTGCATTATCATTTTTTTCATACTCCATTAGAATTATAAACCTTTAAAAAATGTATTCTGGACATGATAATCTTGCTTGCTGGAAAAATTATTTTGTGCATAGGGTATGCATTTTTTGTTGCAAAAGTGCGATCTCTGATAATCATTGCACATTAGTGTTCAGGTTGTAACACATTAGTTTAAAGTTAGCAAAAAAATGTTCAGGTTTGAGCTAAGTTATTTTATTTTTGTGTAGCTTGTAAAATGTTTATGATGTCATATCCTCTGATAACAATATGTAATGTTTCTTTTTTCAAATTTTGCTTCACTAAAAACAAAATGAAAATGTGTGCATGATCATCTACTGGAAATGTATCACCTTTATTATTGTTTTGGTGATTTTGTTATTTTACTTTTGTTAGTATATGTCGTGATCAAAGATTGGACACAGTTATTTACAGAAGATATAACATTAGTAAATAAAGCCAGAACACAATTTCTAATTCTTCAAAAATAACTTTTATAGTTTTGTTTTTAACTTGAAATGAATTCATGGTTTTGTTTTGTTTTTTGTTTCTTTTTTTAAAAAATGTAATTGTATTCTGAGGTTGGTTTGGGGGACTGTTTATAATATTTTTCCAAAATAAACTAATGATTCCCACTACTAGAGCTGTGCACATATACATTCTTATATTATGTTCAGTTCAAATATTGCTTTTTAAAGATGGCACATTTTATCTATGTACTGTACTTTTATTTGACTTACACAGTTAAGTCTTGTTGAAATGGCAGCAGTCTCTACACTTTGCATTTGTATACATCCTTTCATGTTTGAGATAAAAGTGCTGGTACATGATCATATCACTTTACATTTTTCATACACCTGTAAATGGAAAATATATAATATTATTACCAGAGTTAATGTAATGTTCTTTATTGTAATCTTACATTGCAATACTAAATGTGATGTGTTTCATAAAGATTTATTTCAGCATTTGATGCTGTATGTATGCTTAACTAAATTGTCTTCAGTTCATCTACTGTGAAGAAAACTGTTAAAACTTGGTCAACCAGTATGTTTCTGTTTGAGATTTAAATTCTAAGCATTTTATAAGGACTGGTGTGTGTGTTCTAATTGTATTTGTTGCATACCTTTTATGAGAATACCATAAGTCGTTTCAAAAAAGGACATTTTATTAGAATTTTCAAATACTGATATAGTTTAATAATAGTTAATAATAATAATAATATCACTTTTGCTCTTGCTTGTACTTGTACATTTTTTAATGTCACTTGCTTCTGCTTATAGTCAAATTGGAAGTGGTGATTTTAAAAGAAGCGTATGCCCAACATTTTCCTTTCTTATTGACAGTTTGTTTTAAAGGAACAAAGTTAATATTGATGTGCTTGATTTTACTACCATATATAAATGGGTAAGGAGTATACTATGTACATTACTATTATAACTGACCACAGCATGACAGTTTAACATTTGCAAATGCTTCATGCTGTTGAAACTTAATTACTGCATGATTATGTCAGTATTCAATGGGACCATGGAAATTTTGCTTTTTCTTCAAATAGTCCTGAAAAAATTTCTAAGTTTGTATGGCCCTGTATTATAAATCCTATTCTGTTTTTCCAATGATAATGACTAATGACTTGTAACTTTATTTGTTTCTTTGTTATTTCAGGGGTGTGTTTCAAGATCCTTTTTTGGCAGCATATGCAACTGATGGGGCACCGAGATACCAGGTTAAAAAAATAATATATTTGTTTGTTTTTCTATTTTATATATTTTATATTATATAAATTACAGTGAGTGGTATGGGGTTGTCCATAATTTTCCATAAATCCGAATCTGTTGAGATTTTGATGTATGTGATATTCATGTATAGTTGACTTAGAGAAATCGACTAAAATTTGTAAAATTGTTCTGTTGAGGTGTTAGCAACTTAAATTGGTAAGACCATCACCATCACCCATAATAATCACAGGCAAATGAAACTTCCTTTTGAGAAACAGTTTGAATGCACATGATTTAGTGAATGACATCATTATTTTTTATATTTGCAGTATGTAAATAGATATAGTCAGAGATGTACACAAATGATTGGAAATTTATAACTATGATAAATGAACCAATTTAAAGTCCTAAAAAATTCAGAATTGTAAATTGACAAACTGTTCTTTGTGTTTCAGTTGGTGACCACTCAACCCTATGCAGCAGCTGCAGCCGCAGCAGCTGCAGCAGGATACCCAGCAGCTGCTGCTGCCACTCGGTATGCAATACCATATGCAGTTGCCTCTGCTGCCCAGAATGCACCTGCAGGATATGTACTCACACCAGCCAATGTGGAACTTGACCAAAGGTAGTGTGAAGTATTCAGTTTTTGGTTTCTTCTACTCATAGTTACTTTATCATTTTAACATAAATGACTTCATCACTATCCATGCAATGCACATTATATGACAAGCAAATAGAAATCAACTGCCTAAAGGGCATGAAATTTAACTTAAATTAATATCTCTTTTTTATAGTTTGTAAGAGAAATATATCTTTGCTGTTCTCTGAATTTTTGACTGGATACTATGATTCTAGACCAATCTATGGAGGCTGACTAGACATTATAAACATGTTCACTTTCTTTTGAGGTTAGAAAACAGTTCTTTAAATTTCTTAATGAGGCAGTAAACTGATAAACACTTGGTATTGTTTAGTATTTAGAAAGGAAAGAATATGAAAAGATAAGAACTTTAGAAAAATATTCATGTTATGTGCACTTTTATAAATAATGTTTCCTCTTCCCCAACACTATTCTGTAGAAATTTTGAGGGAAAAGTGAAAGAGTTCATCATAGCAAAACTCAGAACCATATTATGTTTGCAGGTATGCTGGACGGGAGTATGCTGCTGAGCCTTACATTGGACACAGTATTGGGCCAGTCCCTGGTTATGGGGTATAGTACAGTGTTACTACTCATTTTTAATGTGAATAACAGACTCTTTTTCTGTTAGTCAAATGAAATAATTTGTACTCGCTGAAATGCATGAAGGCCCTCTTGATGAGTAGATGATTCATTTTTGTCATTCAAATCCAACCAAGTCATATAACTAAGCTAAAATGGTAGTTTCTCCATCATACAGCCAGATATGCATTTAGTGTTCCCAGACATGTAGCCAATGGGAAAATTATCCAGGGAGGTAAAAATTAAATCACTTGCCAAAAGGTCAAATTACTTGCCCTTTTTATGAGTAATCCCCCTTTGGTACTCTCCCACTTTGCTACAACTTGTTTCTTACAAGCCAGGGCTGCACAGTTTGGCAGAATTTCTTGTTGGTGTCAACTTCCTTCCACACTTTTGATTGTTCCTCTTATCATTTTCCTATATATCTCTTTTCATTTATATCTCCAATTTATCAGAAGACATTCTTTTTTTTTTAAATAAAAAAATTTTGTTAGCTCATGCCATTACTTTGTTTTATCTTGGTAGTTTCATATCTGTTTTTGACATGCCTGTATCTTCATTTACTGTTGACTCCAAATGTGTTAGGGCAATCTCAGTTGGTTAGTAGACCTGCTTACCTTCCTTTTAAGCAGAATCTCCCAGTCTTACCTCTAATCTCCCGCTCTTCTGCTTACGGAAGCGATTTTCCACTTTCAATTTCATTTTTGTTTGTGACTACTGTTGCACTTCTTTGAAACCACAATATTTATTACTATTTTACCCAAACCTGGGACACGGATGCAATGAACTGAAGTAAACTGAACAAAGTATTATAAAACAACTCGAAAATGGAATTTTTATTTCTTGTTGTGGTTCATGATCATTGTTTTGTGAGAAAGACTTCTGGAAACTTCTTAAGTCTAGTTGGGGACTAGTTCACCACTTTCTGTCATTTTGAAGAATTACTATTTATGATGAGGTAGTAAAGAAATGAAAGCTTAATTCTCACTCTAACTAACATTAACACTATAACAATTTTAGCTTCCTGTTGGTATTTTGTTTGTTTGGGTATTTGATAAAGTACTCCATCTGGTAAGTTTTCCAAGGAAACCTGTTTCCTTTTTAAAAAATTAATTTTTCAGTTGTTTTGGTCTTCATTATATTATCCATCTACTCTCACAATTATTTTGTTTTGAAATATAGGCTTGAGTTCTTTAAAATACAGGTAGCGATTTCTTTCATTAATAAGAAAAACATTTTAATAGGTAGTCCCACTCATTTTTTTCTACTTTATATAGTACAAATATTTTATGCTCAAAATATGTGTTCTGATGAAATAAGTTTGTATACAAAAAATTATTAGCTGCAATACTTTTTGAGATATTAAGTTAGTGTCACTATTTGTGGTCAACTTTTTTTTAGACATAATGAATCTGTGAACTTCCAGGTTTATTACAAACCACACTGAAAAACAATTCTAATAAACATAGTCACATACACAGACTTGCCTACCTTCCACTTTTAGCGGAAGAATCTCCCGCTCTTCTGCTTTCTTTCTTTTTTTTACCGATCAGTTGTGACAGGATGAAAAACCTGCTTGTTTGTCATCTGCTAGTAGTTGATGCTTAATTTTTTTTAAAGGCATTGTAAAGAAATTGTGGAAATTATTGGAGGCTGAAAATTACCATTTCAGCAAATTTTAACGGGGAAAAAAAGGCATTAATGAAGTTTAATACAGAAAATGTACACAAGCAAACTGCCATATCTCTGAAACTCTACATCATACAGAGTTGGTTTACATATCTAAATGATCAGCAAACTATACTCTGTAATAATTTCTGTTTAATCGCATATTAAGTTAAATTTTCCATTTTACTGTACAATTTTTATTTACAAAGAAAATTAAAACAGATAAATGATCACATCTTAGAAACTATACAAAACACAGTTATGGTTCACCTATTAAAATGATCAGCAGGAAATTATCCATTTATCTAAAGACAAATCAGTTATCTATAACGTTTTATCGGAATTAGTATTTTTACCATAGAAACATTCATATTTAAAAAATCTTTAAAACTGTATACTTGGTATTCTTTATGCATGGTTCATAGAAATAAAAACATGCTCAACACATACTATTATTAATTATTACAAAATAATAATAATACATATCTTTATGTTTTGAAAGTTTTGTGACCAGTAAATTAAAGCATTGAAACATAATGAAAATATGTATAGATAACTTTATTGCTAAAACTCTATCAATTTGTGTGTATGAATTAAATATACATTAGTGACATGATATTTAATATAATAATGATGTATACTCTAAATATAATTAACTCTGTGATATTTATTTCCAACAATGAATATGCATAACACAGATTCAAATATTAATCACAGTACATATTTTTATAAATATAGAAAATTCTTCCTGTAATACACTATAGTCAACAGCTGTCCAGGTTCTTCTGTTGGTTGTCTCAATTGTTAAACCCCATTTGAAAAACAAACTTGGCATCCACATCATCACAGTCCATGCTATCACCCCACTTGAAAACATTCTTATTTCTATACTGTTCCATAAATATTATCTTAGCACTGTTTGTACTGTGAACTTCTAGCTCCTCACCAATGAAAAATCCTACTACAATTAATAATTAAATAATGTGAAGACAAAACTATAGGCTGTTCATCAACCAGTTTTTCATTTACTAAAAGAAAATATACAAGAATTATTGATGAATCTACTGTCTTTAATAATTAAATAATGTAATATAAAAGTCCTCATGTTAAAATATTCTTCATTTATGTACCACCAAAGAAATTAAAAGATATTGAAACCAAAACAAAGGCAAAAGCTTGACAAATTTTAATAAGAGGAAAACATTATATTCAAATTCAAAACAAAACAGGTTAAAATTTTTAAAATATATGTATGTAAAAGCGTTCTCTAAATAAAATATCTTAGTACTATTATAAATCCACTGCATGAAATAAACATTTCACAGATAGTTTCAGTTGTTTACTATTTTTATATGAATAGTTATCTTTTCTTAAATTATCTTTATAAGAAAAGGACTTTTCTAAATAATAAGATTACCATCATAACTAAAATTAATTCAGTAAATAAAATAATATATTTAAATATGATCTGCAACTTCAAAGTATGTATTGCAAAGAAATACCAATCAAAATTTCGTGATAGAGTATGCGCCAACAAACCTATTTTCAAACTACAGAAGTGATAGTGATAATGAGGACAAAATTAATAATTTTGCTTTAAAAATAGAGATATGTTTACAGATAAAATAATCACAGAGTAAAGTTATCATTATTAAATGCTTACAAAAAGATTTTACCAATAGAAAAATCAGCAATAAATGCATGTTTCGCACATGTAAGTCATGACTGAAACAGGTTGCATACTATTGGATTTTAATTTAGCGGATCTTGCAAAGGTCACTAATCAAGGGCTTTGAAATTCCAAAAATAGATATTTTTTTCACTATTTTGTGATAAATATTTCTTCAGTAAACTGTATCGCAAACTTTTTAGTTTGAAAATTTATTTGGTTATTTGCAACAAACAAAATTGGAAAAAATATGAGTGTAAATAATTATCTGTCCTCTCCCCCCTGTGTGGACCAATCAGCTTTATGTTTACAAAAACATTTTTCTTAAATTGTGGATCCTGAAAACGTGAATTTTACTTTTTCGGCTGTGAGGCGACTTTTGACCCATTTTTGTTGCAATCATAAGGTACTTTCATCAAAGTTTATGGATACTATGGTAAAATTCAGATAAAAGCAACACAATTCAAGAGAAAAAACATCAATCTTTATTTTCATATAAAAATTGTTAGCTGAGGTTTAATGTGACGAAAACCTCCCTGGAGTAAAGTTTAGCAAATTTGTGTGCATTTGTGAGTTTTTGCCCATAAAGCAGTGGGACTACCTAATTTTAAAATTTAAATGACTATTTTGTTGCATCATTATAGCTTTAAATGCACATAGTTCTTCTTTGCACTTTTACATAACAAGATTTTTTTATATTTTATTTTTATATAACTTTAAAAAATTTTGTCAATGTTTATTCTAAATCACAATAATGCAGTTCCTATTGTTCCTAGAAACAGAAAACAAATTATTATTATTTCAATCACTAGGAATAATTAATAAAATTTCAATTTCCCTCATTACTGCTGAGAGGCCTTAGAGAAAAATATTTATTTTATCAGTCTTCTGCCAAAAACTTAAGGCTCTGGAAATGAAATTCTGTTATATCATTAGTAAAGATTGTTATAGTTGATATAGTCACTGTTATTGGAAATTATTATTCCAGTTAAGTGTAATTATATTTATAGAAAAATTAGCTGCAATTAACTATTTATATTTAATGTATGATTTTCTTAACTATAATACTAATATTCAACATTCTGCGACACTTGCTTTTAACTGAACAGATAGGGTCACAAGAACTAAATAATATAGATAAGTCATCAGAACTTAATCACTTCACTATGAGCTACCGAATGTAGGTAACTTAACCATATCACTTTATTGAGAACTAATGATTATATTTATAGATACAGTAGAACATTGATTATCTGAACTACTGCCGACTCTTCATCCCCTGCTAGTGCACTAGTTGTTAGATTCCTCTTTCCATGATACTAGCCAGTCTTCTTGATGTCTTTGCAATATAGGCATAGTTCACATAGTTTCAATCTGTTGAAATAATAACATTATTCAGTAGGATGTAAAGACATTCTGCTGCTTAAACCATTCATTTCTATGTGTTCAAAAATATATGCAGTATAGTTTAATATAGAAATAGACTTGTCATTACAGGAGTTAAGTTTGTGTGTAACTACTCTGTGGACTCCAGACAGTCTCTGGTGACCTTGATGTGCCATTGTCTTACCATTGTCTGTTATGAGTAGGGCTATGATAGAGGGGGCCATTAGCATATTTCAAAATACAGGGAGTAATAACTTTGCTTACAATAATTTAATTGTAGGCATAATTACACTTTGTTCTGGGTGTTCTCATGTATGATTATTTGATTATCCGAACCAACCTTCTCTCACTTAATTCGAATAATCGGCATTCTCCTGTAACATAACTCTCTTCCGATCTGAGATTTTGTTGATTTTGCTCCTCATTACACACTGGGCTTATTTAAAACATATTTCTGCCCAGGTTCTGAAGTGTATATATATTTGTTATCTTGTCATTTTAAAGGAAATTGAATGGGCTTTAAGATAAATACAGTTGTAAATGTATTGTTTCATATTTGTACATCTTAATAATTAAATATGAGGATTAGTGGTTTGGTTTGGTTTGTCTTTTTGGAGGGGAGGTTGACAGAAACCCAGATGTTACATTTTGACATAGAAGGAAAAAAGAATGTATTATGGGTAATTAAAAAACAATTGCTATATTATTGAAATATAACAATATCTGCAAGAGAAAACCAACTATCAGGTAAATGTGACAGTAATAATGAATTGATGTCTCTTTAAATACTACTACTATCTATCTATCTATCTATCCCTTAGTCTTGCCGACCATTGGGGCACCACTACTAGTACCAGCAATTTCTCAAGTTTATTTTTGTAAAAGTAAGATATTTCAACATTCAAATTCAAGTTGTTAAAATATGTAACAAAATAATATAGCAGACATGGAAGTAGTCTTTAAAATATGTTTACAAACTGACTTAGGATAATAATCACAATTTAAATGTATATTTATTGTATGCTATAGACTCAAAATTTCCTTGAACAAATTAATGTGTCTAATCATGGTTACCATACAAACTTAACCGGGCAACTATGTTTATGAAAAACAGAAATGTAGTTTTGTTTTTTTCTGAAAACATAAGAAAATGTCACAAAATTTACACCTAACACTTATTTTTCTCTTAACTAGCATAGTTTGATATCATAATTACAATTTCAGTCAACATCAGTAAACTCAAGATCCATAGCATGTGAGAAATGAGTGGTGGCTTTGTAGCAACAGGTACATTGTCATGCAAGCCTATATTCATCAGCTCCCTAATTAACTCTTCTGTAAAATTAATTTCCACATATCTAGGTGGTCTTTTCAGTTCTGTATCTGGAATTTTCCCTATCAATCTCAAATAAAATGGAAGCATTAACCCATGCAATATCTAAAAAGTGGGGGGAAATAATGTCTTCCAGTACTTATTTGTTTTTCTCAAAACATATTTATTTATTAGCTGCTCACTTTTATTAACCCATCGTATGTACTGATTATAATTATCGTCCTTAACAAACTGTGGTGCTTTACATGTAGTTCTCTGAAATTTCCATTAACTTTAGTTTTCCTCTTAGCATGCTTAGCATAAGCAAATCTACTAGCACTATGAGTTTTTGACATAAGTGATGTAGTTTTGTTATCTCTCCTATGTTCATCAGTTGAAACATTCTGACTTGATTGAAGCAGTTTTGTTTTAATATTTCATAATAATATATGTATATAATATTCTCACTTTACAAATTTTATCCTGTGGGTCCTCAGTTTGTGAATATGATATCGTAAAAAGAACTCATAATAACTTTGAGATTTTCTCTAAACATAAAGGCTCCAGCCCACTCTCCATTATAAATAGATTTTCTTGACCATCAACTATCAACACTATCAACACTTAGAACTGGAACAAACCCTCCATGCCAACAATAACCCACAAAATCGATAAAATTCGTCTACACTAAGGTCATACCACCCTTTGAAAACATTTTGTTTTCCCCATTAAAACCAGCATTTTTATTTGTATACTTATTAGAGATAAGCAATAATAGTTTCTAAATTACCTTGTCTAGGTGAAACCGCAATAGTATTTTTGTGCACTTTTTGTAAAAAGTCACATGTTTTGATGTACACATTATAACTGTCGATTCCCTTCTCACATTATAGAATGCTGACTAGCTTCTGTTCTTTCGAGACCATCTAATGCTCTGCCTTATTAGCTCCCTCATGCAGAACAATTGTAGCAATTTCCAGTAACTTCCTTGTACCAGAAATTGCTCTATGTAGTCAGCATACTTTTCCACCATGCTTCAGTAGATACTTTTCAGGTCTGCCACAGTTGTAGCGGTTTATAATCAGTAAACCAGGAGATTCAGGTAAAACAGGTAAAGGCTGCTTATTCCCTGTAAAATATCAGGGAATAAAAAATGCAAAGTTTCCAGTTTATTCATCTTTAACTCCATTATCTCTTACATTCAAGTCTCAACTTGCAGTTTCCTGCAACAGTATTTATTAGCCCAATACATGCACACAGCATAATAAATACAGCATATCAGTTTTATGAGTGCACTCATCAGAAACAATGTCATGTGTTTAGCATACTATATGTGAGCATCTTAGTTCAAAAATTTATAGAAATAATAGTCTAATCACATAATATATCTCAATGTAAAACACAAGTATAACATATCAATAGAAAAATGCATGAAATATTTGTAAGTCCATTCTCTCTCAATCAGCCAGTTTACTCACCATTAAGCTGACAGCCTACCTTTCATGACCGGACTTCTTGCCATTCCAAATTCAAAGTGATTAGACAATAGCAGGTAAACTTTTGATCTCAGCTCATTGGCTGGTTTTATTCTTGTAAATCTTAACCATTGGATAATAAAAATTACTCATCTAGTTGGAACTAGTTTGGATTACATCAGCAATTTCTAGCCTATTCTCAACTTAGGTTGTTTACTCCGACACTTACAAAAATACCATCATAAGGAGTGCCCATGGTTGGGTCACTTCAACAATTTAACAGTTTATATAACAAGTCTAGAAATAGGGATAGGCAAATTTACTTCCCCACAACATTCCACAACTGGAATATTAAAGACAGTGCACAACAAAATTGGAATTAAAGCCTACCTATACCCTTAACAAAACACATTAAAGGTGCTGTCGGTGAACAAGTGACCAGCTAACACATAAAAAATTACTAATAAAATGAGCCATTATTTGAGGTAAGGGAAATCAGCTATAATTTATAGAATTTACAACTAGATTGTAATTTTATACAGAATGCTACAAATATTCAAATGAAATGAAAATACTAGGGAGCATAATATATTAGCTATGTTTATTTAATAACAGTTTATAAGTAGCTGTTTGTATATGAATAATGTTAGTTGAAAGACTAGTCATTCAGTTCAGATAAAGCAGCATATGAATACTGGCCTGATTAGAGTTTAAATAATTATTCAAAATCAGATTAGTATGCATAATTGGATAAGGACCCGACAGAAGATATGAGATCTGTATACAGTAACTCACTACCTGACCTTAAACTTAGACATTTCTAATTGTGTTTATTTTAATATGTTTGATTGTTAATCTTGATATTGTGTTAAAAGATTTTTAAATATTTTCAAAATAGTTGCACAACTGCAGTGAAGCCATTCTTTGTCAAGACATTAAGATCATAATATGTAAAGTAACAAAATTACAACCCCTTTAATACAAAAAATAACTTTTCTCAATTTACCTATCCACTGCACTTCTCTTCCTCCCTCCTCCCTCTATCCCTGAAAGAGAAAATGGACAGTAATTTCAAAGTTTTTTTATTTTTATTTATTTTAGGCAACTGTGTACAGAGGTGGCTATCAACGATTTGCTCCATACTAAATGAGCAGGTACAGGAATTGCGAAAGGATTTTCTAATTCAACAGTTCTTCCACTTGGATGGCTGGAACATGGTGGCACTGCTGTTGGTGTCGTGGACATTTTTCTTAATAGGTAGTCACGTCTTCAGTCCTAAAACCTGTGGTGGAGATCAAGGATTTGTTATTACCACGGCTGTGCAATCAACATTTTTAGACAAATCAGCATGGTGCTTTAAGTTTACCATTTCTCTCTTTCTCTCTCCCTTTCTTTCTCCATTTCTCTCTCTCTTTGTTATTTTTTTTTCTTTCTGACAGTAGAATCTTGTTTATTTGCATTTTGTTTTAGTCATATTCTTTTCCACATTTTCTTTTTAAATCATGCTTTACTACTACATCTGGGCTGTGTTCTACACATCGGATCATTATGCAGCACAGAAATAGATCTGTTGAGAAATACTCATTCACTAAGCTTTATTTTGAACAAATATATCTAGTCATCTGTATATGTAACCTTTTACCTCCACATGTTATTTTATTTGTATGGTGCAAAGTTTGTCAACTGCATCAGGTTTTGTTTAGTCTTGTTGTGTATTATGTCTTTTATGGCATTGTCGGTGCCACTTTATTGTAGGTTTTGGGTTTTTGTTAGATTTTACGTTTGTTTCTTTGCTGAAACCAGTCATTGATTAGATCATTTTCATTTTGCATAAATGTGCTAAAACTATTGAATCTAATGTTCCTCTTTAGTATGTTGCTTATAGTGCTAAACATAAGACTGCACTCATTCAATCATATGGAAAAGATTGATTACAGAAATGCTAGAAAGGTCAAAGGAATGCTCTAAGCTAATGGTAAATGTTCGTTTGCTTTATGTCACTTTAAACAGTAACATTGAGATCATTTTCAGCCCCTTCAGTGGGTAACAGATGTCATACTAGTTAAGTGTCTGATAGAAGTATTATTCCTAGATGGTTGTCACGTTGGATTGTGAGATGAGTTTGTATTACAAATTTTGGTACTGTAAGTTAAGCCCTGAAAGTTACAGATGATCTCAGATTGTCTGGAAACAGAAAAAATTGTCGTGCTATCCATGTTTTTTGAAATCCGACATGTTTGTTACTATTGTTCAGATATTCAGGACTTGTCAAACTGGGGTCCTTGGGCAAAGGATTTTCCTTGCAATTTTATCGAGTTCTTCCCTTTTTAACATACTTTTGTGCCAGTGAAGTATTTTCATCATCTGTACATACACATAATTGTCTGTGCTGCATTGTTTCTATGAAGTTTCCTTATGCTCTGTCTAACCCAAATTTTGGCTTATGCCAAATAAGTCAGTATAAACTTACACAGAGAACATTGATTGTCTGAATGAGAGATTGATCTGTTTTAATATAAATTATAGTGTCCCATCTTTTTGTACCTGTTGGAGTCTTCATAGACTTTAACGGTGGACTTGACTGCTGTCAAATACAGAATCTCATCACTTGGCATTACTTTTTTTATTGTTTATGGTGAGAGAGGTTGTTTACATATGTGGATGTTGAAAACAGGTTTGTCCTTCAAGCTAGTCTTCTGAAAGAGATTTAATGTCTTAGCTTTATCACTGACCACTGCCTCAACCTCCCCTTCCTTTACCTCTCATTAATTATATACTTTCCACCACAGTCTTCCCACAACACCATAGATCAATATCTGTCATCTTGAAATTATTTGTGTGAATATTTTTTCTTTCTGCCTCTTAAGTGATTCACATCTGAAGTAGGTCACTCTTTTTCTGAATTGGATAGATGGTTGTTGGCTGAAAAGATAGTAACTTTGTATGAGTGTTGCTAGTTAAGAGTGTTTGCACAGAGAGAAAGCTAGGTAAAATGTGAGATTGTAAACTGTTTGCAGCAATATCACTTCTGTCTAGTATTAAAGGAAGGTTTTTTTATATCGTTGAAACTTAGCGTTAATGGAATGGTGCTATTTATGTTATTTTGTTTATGAGACAAAATTTCCCGTTAAAATTCTTAAGGGCCGTAAAAGTTTTTTTTTTTCTCCCCTGCTTAGTTGACTAGGAAGCCTGTGAAATAATTGAATATTGTTTACAGCACTGGACTTGCCAAAATAGTCTTGCCTGTTAATATGTATTTGTAATAAAAGTCACATGACATAGTGCTGCTTTTCTGGAACATTGAAATGAGAAGAGACTGTATTAACTTCTGTTGTTTTCTTTGATTTTAAACATAGAGGTAAATTGAATCAAACAGCTTCCTTGCATGCAACATGCAGTGATATTTTCTGTACATGCATATGTAGCAACTACATCAATATATGTAGTCAATAATTAATGCAGTTCTTTCTAGTTCAACTTAAAGTATTGTTTGAAATCTCATTTTTACGACATTTTTTAATTTCTACTTGCAATTCTGTTATTTATTATACATTTTTATAACAGCCATTTCGTACAGTTGATATATTGCAAAAATATAAAAATCAAAAGTTTTAATTTATTCATTAAAATGATAAATAAGATTGCATTTGACTATGTCCTGTTACTGGTTTTGTGTTGTTAGGGAAGGTAACTGTTCTGTAAAGGAGGGGAGAATGTGTTTGCTGAACGACTGATTTGCATTTGTTGTTTTTTGTTTGGGTATTTTTTTTTGAGGGGGCAGACACACTGACATGTCTGAGTATGACATGGTCTTTGTATAGATTTTGTTACTAAATATTTGTCACTGTGTTCTGATTGAACTCTCATTCTGGTTCAGTACTGATCACTCTGCCTGCAGATATACATTTGTGGAGTACTTTGTATTTATGTCAATCTTATATAAAGCCAGTCACTGCCGTATAACGGTACATGTAATAGTCACGTGTCCTCTAGTCTGCTGGTCATATTGTCACCATTAATGTAAATAATGGTGTCAGCAGCACATTATATTTTCACTAATCCATGCATTAAGTAATTTCTGTTTAATTAGCACAAGCACATTTTAAATTATGTATATCTGTTTAGACATCTAATACACATCATATTTCTGTATCATTTAATTAACTATTCTTTATATTCATTTATTTAGTTTTTTTCCCATTTGTATTGTTTTCCTATTCATTTGTAAATATTCAAAGTTAATTGATTGTTTAGTTTATACAACTAAATGGTTTCCCTTCTTATTTTTAACAGTATGTAAATTAAGAGATTTATTTCAACAAAAAATTGCATGACATCAATCACATCAATCATCTGTTCCTGTAATTGTAGCAATATATGGAGAAGCTGCAGGCAGGGTGATCTTCCCATTGTACATGTCCACCACAGGTAAACATTAGGATCACCTCCTGCTCTTTCATAAACACTTAGTTCAGTATTGTGGTGGAACCACTGGCATATTTAGTAGATTCCATCTTAGTGTTCTTCCATGACTTTGGGAGCCAGGGTGGTATGACCCCACCATCCCCTCCCTTCTCTTCATGGTTGCATGCATATATCTATCTTTTGCATGGGGTGCTTGCTATATTTTGGACTTGCAGTTGCATTTGGTCAGCCTCACATCATGAGAGAAAAATTAACATCTTTGTTTGACCCCACTTATTTCTTAACTTTTAAATAAATATGTTTACTATTGACTTTTCATTTTTAACATCCATCCTTCCACTCCACCCCTGATAAATGATCTGTATCAAATAAGGAAAAAAAATGTACTGACTTGTTCAGAATTACAAATTAATGAAATGCAGATTAACTTGTGCTTTTACTTTGTGAACTGTGGTGTTCTATACCTATTTCTGTTCAAAGGATAATCATTTTGTCTTGAAAGCTTTAATCTCCTTCCAAATTTCTAAGCACACTATTTAATCCAACTGTGTGCTTTGGTTTCTACAGTACAGCTTCTAAGGAAGTGAAGTTGATCCCTCTAAAAGAGAGAAACTGTAGTTTGTTTACTCATGTACTTTGCTACTTGTAATGTCACTGTTGTACTCCATCTGCTGGAAACCTGTTCAGCTTGCCAGCAAGCATTGCATGTACCAGATTTCTGCCATTAAATGACTCTACAATCAAACTCCTGCAAGCATGCTGGTGGGTTTTTAGAACATATTTGTATGTAAATGAATGTATGTATCTTGTCTGCACTTTGTTTTTAGAAAATTAAAATGTTTCATGTGTACAAAATAAACAACAGTTAAGGAATTTGTATATTTTATGTATGTATTATCTAGTATACAGCATATATTTTTTATCATCTTCACATTTTTTTGTAGTCCTGAAATGGGTGGAATTTTAAAAAAAATTTCTTTCTTCTGCATTTTCTTTGTTTCGTGTTGATTAACCTGTTTATGCGATACTTTGGTCATGATTTATTGAATGCCACCTTGCTACAAAGTACATTATAATTGAACATTTTTGCTTGCCCTAGAAAACAACAGCATCACTTGGGATTTGTGCTTCTGTAGCCTGTTTCTATGTCTAATGATATTTGATCATGTTTATGTTTCTTCTTATTTTCTCCCAATTTCTGGTATGCCGCCTTTGCACATTTAATCTTTCCATTTGTAATTTGTAGATGTGGCACGAATTTGAAACAAATAAACTTATAATCTTCTTTCTGCTCTGCACTAGTTTGTACTAGCCCTTACATAGCACCCAGGCTTGGGGCATCCATCTTGCATGTGTAAAGTACTTAGTTGTTGATTCATTAGAATTGCTGAAGATATTTAGAAGTAACTCAGAATTTCTCTAAGCACTATTTTGCAAATATCTTGACATCCAGTTTGAACAGAAATAAATGTAAATATGCCATGTCTCAGTATTTCTGTTTATTTTTGGGAGGGTGTTAGAGTCTTTAAATTATTTCATTAGGCAGCTGGTTTTGGCATTGGGACCGGTTGTATGAGGTAAGTAATTTGGAAATTGTTTTAGTTTGGTAGCAGAGATGATGGATGTCCTATTTGCCGTGGGTGCTGAATGTTGTTGATGCATGAAACTGGACTGAAATTATTTTGGAATCTGATTTGTGCATGGGAGTTGACTGGCATGAGAGTTTGTAATTGGTGTTGGTTTTAAGTTTCAGCTGTTATACTAACTGTCCTGGGAACAGCCATTTTTTATTCTTGAACGAGTGTACATGCAACTACTAAAGAGGCAGCCTCCAGTCCTCCTTGACTAACATTGCTTGCAAACATAGCACATCATTTGTTTTAATGTTTAGTGACAACTTTCTGCCTTGCTCCCTCAATTGTGCAGACTGTTAACTATTGTGTTTTCTCCCTGCCGTAACTTTTCAGTCCCGTGCATTGCTTTCAGTTCTTTGACAAGAAATCATTGGGTTGCCATGCATGTTCAATTTCTACTTGCCATTCCACAATCAGAATAAGGGGTCTTGAAAGAAGCATAAACTTAATCATGTTTTAGCTTTTTGTTTCATCAGTTTATCTTTAACTGTAACCATTATTTAAGCTTATAGCATGAATTGCCATTTATATTTTTCCCTTAACAACTCTCTAGTCTGCAGACTTTCTCTGTACTTCAGAAGGCAGCAGCAAAATGAAAGGAAGCATTTTAGAAAAATATTGAGGCACACCCATGACATTTGGGAAAAGGAATCAATCACAGCACTTGTCTGAGGAGAACTTGAAAAATAAGATTTTCCTTCAAAAGTTCAACTGATAAAAGAGTGAGTGCTAATCTGACAACATTGGCCAAGTTTGTTGAGATGGTTACAGCATCTCAGTATGAACATATCTTGAATAAAGAGATCTCTTTAGGTAATCAGTCAAAAGTTTTGTTTTAAGAAATGCTTGTTAACTTCATTCTGTTTTTCTGGTTAACATGGGTGTGGCATTTAATTAACAATTGCCTGGACAAAGAATAACTCTTGGACAATTGCAAGCATAACTTGAGTTTCTGATGGAACAAGTGAAAAATAAGTTTGATAATTGCAAGCATAACTTGGGTTTCTGATAGAACAAGTTTGATAGCTTAATGTATTGGTTAATTATAAAATCTAGAAAACAATATATTGAGAATATATAATTTCAACAATTATAAAAAAGAAAGAAACCTAACTTTTGCACCAAAATGCACTTATGTGGGTGAAAAAGTTACTTGGTATCAGCTTGTAAGAAAGGGCAAAATAATTGTCAGGGAGAAGTAAAAGTTGAGCATAATTTTTTCAGACAAGTAGCACCTCACTTGGATACATAAATCTGATCTATTGGTTGAGATACACAATTGATTTGTTACATTCTGCATCTTGTACATTTTTTGGTATAGTGAATGTTACACAGGATGTATACATATTTTACTACACACCTAAAAGTAAACATTTTAAAGGTTGACACATGATGTGTTTTAAGATTGGTAACTTATTCTAATCAAAATGAGCTAAGTACTGGTACATATAATTTTTCTTAATTCATAGAAAACAATACCAGTCATGGTGTAGGAGTTTAATGATTAAAATTCTCCACATTGGCAGGGAGAGAGTAATATATAAATATATCTTTTTAAATCAGTTGTCTCAACAAGTAATTTCTAAATAAAATAATTTAAAACTTTTTTTTAATTTGAGCACTCAAAGCAGATAGTGTAAATTTTTCAAAAAGGTAATTTATCTAGGGCAACAAAATGATTATATTTAAAATGTATCTTTTATTGATCAAATTCTTTTAGGGTTTGAAAAGTATTTGCTGTTGACAATGAGCTTTGGATTTTTGATCCACAGGCTTACTGCTTTTCTTACTGATATACAATTAACTAATCACTTGCAATGGTCTCTACATAGTTTAGCCACAAAATAATGAACACAAAAATCAAATAGTCAATGTATATTATACATTTGTAAGTTTACACGTCATTGCTTGATGGTTATTTAATCGGAATGTTAATTCTTCCATTTGTATGTATTTAGGAAGCTTTTTTTTTTTTTACATCATTTATATAAATACATTAATTCATTGTGTGAGGTGTCAAAATATATTGAATACAATAAAGATGCACTTTATTTGTAAGCACAGTAGTGTTGACATTAACAAACCCCGAAAATTAATTATACATATATTCAGTTGACCTTCCCTGGGTCCTTTTTTCCAATACAACTTTATTGAGAGGTGAATTTAAAAAATAAACTATAAATTTAATAGATAATTTTGAGGGGGAGGGGTATTCAATCACATTGCCTTTTCCGCAAGTTCAGTGCATTATCAGGCTTGTGAAGATAGAATTAAATCTGGCTGTTTGCAGTGATAAGTTGGTGTTTTCTTTGAACTATGGGAATAATACCGACATGAAGACGTGCACGTTTACTAAAATTCATCGTCTTCGGTACTTTTCCCAAACTGTGACGCGAGCACCCTTTGCATGCTAAATGAGTGCTCTGCACTTTTGTTGGGCGCTGTTTGTTGTTTGACCAGCTGTCATCCAGCTTGTCTGCACGTCTACCTAGTTAAGTCTCGAAAGGCTGACCTCACTTTTGTCATTTAGGTCGATGACAGTCGACTATCGCCAAACGCATGAGCATATTAGTCTAACTACAGTCATTCATTTAAAATAAAATTAAAATAAGGCCTTCTAACGTTCACTTTGAGCTTGGTTGGAAGGGAGGGTTTAGATAGAATGATAGCGCTGCTGCTTATCTCTGGTAAAACGGATCTACTGTTCTTTTATTGGCGATAAGGACCTTGACCGTCCTAACATCTCTTTTTTTTAGCATGTTTTTCAGTTGCGCACGCTACCCCTTGGTAGTTGAAAATGGGATAGCCCGGGCTGACGCAAACCATATCACCATACGGCCAAAACCTTTACTGCACACCACTTGTTACCATATCAACTTGTCTTCCTTTAGTAGAGTTTCTCCCCATCCAGTAAACATATCCATTAATTATTCTAATTTTAATCAATCAGTCTGAAGTAAACAGGTGTACTGCCTCGACTTTTTAAATTAATAAGTTTATAACTAGTAATTTAAATTTTTAAAATCCATTGATAATTACAGTCGATTTTAATTCTTTAGTACACTGACCCATTCAGATATCGCTTAGCGGCAGATCAATATGGATGCTGAACGGGTTAAAAGATTACAGTACTGTACATCGCCTTCCTAAACTAAAAATTCTCTGGCGTTTGACTATGCGAAAGATTGATGCAAATATGAAACTGCCTTCGTTGTCCAATGTCAGAAAACCGCATCAGTGATAGTTCATATATAACAGCCGTCCTGGTTCAGTCGCCTGAAAGTCAAAGCAAATATATATTTATATATAAAAGTATTGTGACGCTATCGCCATCTAGTTAATGGTTATGATTATTATTATTAATTAATCATCAGTAACTACAAGTGATGAGAATCATATTTTATGTTATTAATAATTCTCCAGAAGACCCCACTCTCACTTGGTGGATATGTGGGCGCTGTGAACTTTTTCTCTCATAACATTAAAGACAAACATTTATCGTCACAATATTTTTATAGGTGGAAAACTTCTTACTAAAGGGGGAGACAAATTCGTCTTTAATCTGTATTTAGCGAGCCCCCATCCACCCACTCTTTCCAACATACGGTTATCATTATGTGTAAGGTCAATAAATTTATTAAATCAAATATAATCAAAGCGTGTTGACATTTACATCACTTCAAAACAATGTTCAATTAACGCTGGGCAATTTTTAGTTTATTCTAGCATAGACATAAGCAGTCAATTAACAAATTCATGTACAACGAAGTCAAATTAATGAACATAGAAATATAGAAATAATGGTTCAATTTCATAAGCATTATCCAGTTTAAATCATAGATCAATAGCAAACGTGTATGAAATATTCATTGTTATTAGAATAGAACTCTTGCACTTCCATTTCTACTTCTCAGGACAAATTATCGGCCCCTACATTGTCAAGAGAGCTAAGGCGGTAAGATTAATGATCTAACTGTCTGAATGACAACATGCTTGTCATATAGGTAGGCTTGGAATTTGTGGACTGCCCAGACAACTCCGAGACATTCTTTCTCTCAAGTCGAATGACTGTTCAGCCGCATTTAACGTACTAGAGTAAGCTATTGGATACAGAATATCACCATGCTTCTGCTTCAGTACAGCACCTAGCCCTGCATTACTAGCATCTGTTCTGAGTATGAATTCCTCATTGAAATAGGCAAATGGAGGACAGGAGCTCATGACAGGCAGTCTTTCAAACTAGCAAAGCTGGCTTCACACTTGTTCAGCTGTCTGTAGTCCACACAATCCCTTTGTAACTAGGACAAAAGGAGAGCTAAACGGGGACTTTGCCTTCTCAATCACACCTAAGGCTAACATAGAGTCGATTTCCTGTCTTAAGCATCCCGTTTAGCGTAAGGTAAAACACGGTTTCATGCGGATCAGACCATGACCCCATAGTCGAGCGTTAATTCGCATAGACTCGTTTTTTCCGGTTTATCGATAAAAACGTCGCGAGTTTGTTTTATCACGCTCCATAACGCTTTCGTTTTACGGTTGTACAGACGTGCTTGTCTAGCTTTAATTTTGTGTACATTCTCAGCCGCTATCTGACATGAAGTATTAATACGGTTCTCAAGTTGATATGTAGGCTACTTTTTACAGATTCCGCTTTCCCCTCTCTGTCCAATACTCTCGTAGTGTACATATGGGTCTCCTAACGATTCTACCATTGGAATGTTTATTCAATGGTTCTGCTGTTGCTATCCTTTCGAGGCTGTAGTAAAGTACGCCAATATAGAATATTTATTTATATATAACCTGGTTCTGCCGGTTTACCCGTTCGAAGCTGTAAGGGTAAGTACACCATTACGGAGCAATGGTTCCGTCAAGGCGCTGAGCTCCACATTAACTAAGTAAATATAGTTTGGTTAAATTGTGGGGTGTTTTTGTTTTTTTGCTAACGAAAGTTTTGAAAGAGAGAGAGAAAATTCTAGTAGTGTAAAAGAATACTTTTAATTTTTTTGTATGTCACGAGTTTTCTCAAGGTAAATTACCTTTGTTTTGATCATCCCTGTCAACTTTATTAAAAAGACACTTTAAATATTTCGCACATTTATTTTCAGCAAGGTTTTTTTTATTATTGTTTATTTTAATAATAGGCGACAGAAGTGATGTGATTGTAATTTTATTTTTTCTGTCGTTGAAATATTTATGTCGTGTACAGAAGTCTTGTCATGCGCTGTAGGTTTTTCTTTTGATATCTTTAAGAATCTTAATTCGTTAATGTGTAAACCATAGACATAGTGCACACGAAATTGCTTACGGACTTTATTCCTCGTGAGTCTGTAATCAGACTTGTTTGTTATTGGCTTCCACATACTGAGTTGATATGTAATCAATAAATACAAAGAAAGAGACGTTTTCTTAGGTCTTCATGTTAATCAGCGTATCGAAACACTCTGTAGCCCGGACCAATGAGACCGTATGTAGGTTGAAAATATACTTACACAACTTACATGTTGGGGTAAGGTTCGAACCTCGATTATCTGCATGCGAATTCAACTCCTAGACCTCGCCACCACCCATTTCCCTGAATAAAGACAAGAACTTCGTCAGTATAGAGCCCTGAAAACAGATGGAAAGAAAAAACACACAAAACAATTCTATGTTTGTGACGTCATGACATTGTGTCTGTATTCTGGATCAAAGTTGCGTATTATTTGTTTCATTGAATATTAAATGTAGTCTACATCACGACTATCTGTAAACTTGGGGGTGGGGGGGAATCTGGCTTGTGGAGACAACACTGCTAACTCAATTATTTGCTGTCTGTGTGTCTGGTGGATATTTTAAAGTTTGAAGTTTAAAATAAAAGTAATTGATTCGGCGTCGCGGTACATCTTTTAAAAAATACTGACCTTATATATTGAGATGAAACTAAACAAAGTTAGAATCATTGCTATAATTGGTATTAAGCCATTAATGAGGATATTTACGATTTCAAATCACCAAAAACAAATTGACATTTGGCCATTATTAACTTTATATTACTAACGGCTAATAAACCCTTAGTACATAAAACAGTATATAGTGCTAATTCTTTCAATTTTTAACCTTTTTTTAAAAAAAATTACCATCGATAATTCCAATACTAATTAAGAAGTATGTTTTAAAACGAACACCACCAGTAGTGCTAATTAGCTTTTTTGTATGAAAGATTGCAGAAGAAGATTATTTATTAACGGTTAGTAATTTTATTAGCTGACATTTGAAATAGATATGAATCACCAGTTACTTTAATAACAGTTCTCGTCATGTAACAAAGCTAATTAAATTTTTTATTTGATTAAACAGAATCTAATTTTGGAAAGTGCAGGCTAAATTATAAATATTCGGGGAGGGGTGGGGGAGACAGTGATGTATGCCTTTACCAGAGAAGAAAAATCAATAAAACGCAAAATGATATGCCCTTAAAGTATTCATTCCTTTGGGCATCGAAACCCGAGTAAACGCCACAGTTCAATAATATGCAGAGGCCAGTTATTGGACACGTCTGCATATTTTTTTTTTTAATTCGTACACTATCTGCTTGAATTGTTCAGACGGATTTCGGTCACCGAGGATGTATGGGAAAGGGGGTGATAGAAGATGACGAGTGAGGGTGGAATAAAAATTTAAAAACAGCACTTTCTTTGGAAAAGAGACGGGTATGTATCCGACTCGTTGATAATCACGTGGCCTCTTTTAGTTTCCCTTACATTGCTTACAACATAACGCAGGCCTAGAAAACAGTAGTTTTAGTCAACTACCTCCATTCCGGCTCCCATGACCAGTGTTTAAGCGTTCATGCATTTACGGACAAATAACGTCTGGTGATGACACGACTGCATCAGCCTATTTTCGGCCAGTAGAATATAACAAATCAAAATAGTACAGTCCCACAACACATCTGTGTAATGGAGTTCCTGTTTTCTTCAAACGGTGCGATGAACATAAAGTACGTTTGTATTACGCAGATTGACAGGCCATTTATAACAATGAAATGAATAACAAACAGTACACAGAATGAAAAAACAAATGTGCGGGAATCCCACGCTTTTAATTCAGTCTTGTAAACTGGAGTGCTAAACGAAAACTTATTGTCCATAAGAGTTGGTAGAAATCAAATTAATTCGTTCCCAAGGTCCAGAAAGCTGCATCAAAAGGAAATAAAACAAAGTAGTTAACAACATTTATTAACCACATATAATCATCACACGTGAAAATATTGTGTGCGTACATGCTGATTGTTATTTGCTCTGCAATCCAAATATTCAATCAACGTTCCACGTCAACCATAATTGGGGTAATTTGTGTTGCTCTGAGAGGAATTGTCTTATTAGAAAACTCCCTAATTCTTTATCTGTTCTTGATAACTGTCCGCACAGTTCTTTTGCCAAACCAACTGCTGTGGTCACTTAGTGCTGGCGCTTTTCCAGAATCAAGCCGCTTGAAAAGTTCCAGTGACAAACTCTGCTTAAAATCACTATCTTTGTGTGTGACTTACACGTTCTGGTGCCATTGTGACGGCTATAAACACGTAACCCAGAGAGTACACGTGTATAATCGAGGTTTTGATATCAAATGCGTCACATTGGGAGATCGAGTCTCTAAGCGTGTACGTCTTGTGATATCAAATAAAAAGCGTTATATCGAAAGCGTAAAACCGAGAGATTGCTGTATTACATAAATTGAAACACATTACTTATAACTGGAAATGAGGAAGGGAGGGGGTATTATACACGGTGTGAAATAGCAAATATTCCTGCAATCAGTGGAAGCATTATTTGCAATGATCCTGTGAAAGAAGCAGAACAAAGTAGATGTGTTTAACGGCCAAAAATGGCCGAATATTACTACACAACATCTGCAGAGGTCGAAATTAAGGAAACATTATATATGTGTATATCAAAAGGATGATAATAATTGACTGAAAATGAAAAAAATCGCAGTGTAATCAAATCAAAAAGAACAAAATATATAGATGTAAAATGCTCTGCAGTGTGAAAGGAAAATATTACACAAGATGTAAAAATTAAATCTATTAATATCAAATATGTATGTGAACATTGGGGAGGGGGGAGAGGCACTACTTTTTTTCGGAATAATGTGAAAGAACAAATATTACACAAGGTGTAAAAATTAAATTTGTCAATTTCGAATAAGTATTTGAATAGAAAAGGCACTACTTTTGTAGGAATAGTGGGAAATAGCACATATTATATAAAATATACTACAACATCGTTTTTAAAAAGTACTATTATATAACACTATAAAAATATATCACTTTCCAAGACCAGCGAAGGTTCAACTGGGTATTAACGGCTATTGCTTCGGCGATCTGACCTACTTTCAATTACCTAAAAGATACAACTTTATGAGATTAAATGGTGTCTGTTGAGGACTTATAGATAAATGGCTTCAAATTGGGACTTTTCCGTAGATGACATTAGTTGAGGATTTCTAGGTAAATGGCATCACTTTAGATCTAGATAAGTGATTTTAGTGTAAAGTTTCTAGTTATATAACATCAGTTTAAGACAGGAAAATTGTATCAGTTTAGGACCTATTAATCTAGAGAACATGTGAAGAATTGACAATTGTATTGTAAACAATAAACTTGACTTTTTTTTTTTTTTTTTTTTTACAAAAGACTACTGTGGCATCACCTAGACAAGGTTATGTACAAACTATTATCTCTAATCTCCCTATAATTCCATTTCTGCTCTCTGATAAGAATTATCTTGTGATTTATATTGACACTAATCTATTGAATTATGTCTTAGGATATATACGCATTGAAATTATTTGAACGTGGTTTCATGGAAATATTGATGTCAAGTAGTCTTTTCACTGTATTTACTCTATGTATATTTGATTGTTGATTTCATAGGTTTATAGTTAAATTGATCTTCTTACACATATTGATAACCATATGTTGGAGAGATAGTGGGTGGATAGGGACTCGCTAAATATAGAATAAAGACAGATTTATCTTCTCCTTTGGTAAGAAGTTTTCCACCTACAGAAATATTGTGACAGTGAATGTCTTTAATGTTGTGGAAGAGAGAAAATGTTTACAGACCCGCATATCCAACAAGTGAGAGAGATGAGTGGTGTCTTTTGTAGAATTATTAATAATATAAATTAAAATTCTCATCACTTGTAATTAGTTATAATCATAATCATAACCAATAACTAGGGTTGCATTGTGTCACAAAAGGCTAGTTCCGAATAACTGTATTTGTCCTCTTTGAGTAGACAATAATTTGGCTAAACCAAGGATAGTTCCTAATAATTGTATTTGTCCTCTTTGAGCAGACAATAATTTGACCAAACAAAGAATAGTTCCGAATAACTGTATTTGTCCTCTTTGAGCAGACAATAATTTGACCAAACCAAGGCGAGTTCAGCACAATCAGCACAATCGTATTTGTGTCATGCCTGTTACGTTTCCAGTATTTATTTAAAGACCCTGCTTAGAATAATTAAAAGACTTTAAATATAATTAACTCTTCCTCTCATATCCTATGCAGACTGGTTGCTCAATTTACTATTTGACTAATTAAAAGTGTGTCCTGTAGTTCAGACGACAAATTTACAAACTAGTAAACTGCGAACTTTTAGCTAGATTTGAAAACAGTTAAATCCCTCTAAATTAATATGCACTCGTCATCAATCTTTCTGCTCATCCGCCCCCATTCAAATCTAAGAATTAATCTAATTGGTCTATTGTGCATAGAAATCAACTACTAAGAGGTATTAACAAAGAAAATAAGATTTAATAAAGTTTAACAAATTAACAATAAATCGAATGCAACGCGAATAGTCTTCACTCTGTCTTTACGCGCCTATGCCTGATTTTTGTCAATCTAAATTGCCAGAAAAGTGTTCCTTTGAGATCTGTACACTTGATCTTGCACTTAGCTCTATTCTTGTATCCTTGGTCTCAACACTCAGTCATGCCGGTTCGTTCCCTCAGTCCCCCTTTAACGACACACGTGGTGCATAAGGAATGATGTCCCTTTGTTAGTGGCTAGGAACTGGAATTTTTGCAGCATGGCCCTCAGAGTGGATTTCGACACGCTTACACCAATAAGCTAATGCAGGTGAGGCATGGTGAAACATGAACCATGAGCCGACCTGTGGATGCAACGTGTTTGGATATAATTCTCAACCTAACAGGTCCTACTTAGGCATGGCTCAATTAAATGCGCTGAACAAAGAGTTTTCGACCTCGCGTCGCTTACAATTAGATTTTAGAAAAAATATAATCGTCTCACATGTGTTCCATTTAACAATCATGACGTATGAAGCAATAAAATAGATACAACGTTAAATTAATGTTCATACAAAAAGGGTAATTCAAACCAACAGAGCGCTTCACAATTTACAATTAAAATTACACGCAATAATTGAATTACATGAAGAATTCATATCGAGCGCAGCATTCTGGCTCTTAGTGAATTAAAACAATATAAATTAAAGTACGGAAATGGAAAAATGGTTACAATAAATTTATATTCCGTAACATATAGGTTTTCAGCTATTTCTCTGAACCATGCTCAAGTGTATATGGAAATCATATAATACATAGCACAAATACATACTTAAACAATACATAGGCAAATACTATTAAATAAAATGATACCTTTGAGAGAAGTCGAAGGGTACCTTGATTCTCTATGGCGCCGGCTGCCTCTCACGACCCGAGTAAGCTGATGGAATTAGCTAAAATGTGCTCGAAGTGAGGGAGCGGAAGCGTGTGGATACATATATAGAAAGGTATATTGCGTATCACGTGACTGTTCGCGAAGCATGTAGTTGGTTCGAGAACTGGACAATGGTCCTAAAGTTACATAACATCTTGACCTGTTCTAGAAGCGCCTAGAAAAAGGAAGCTTTGAACAAAAGGGGTCAAGGGTTTCAAATATTCGAATTTGAAGTAAACAAGGCTAAGTGGGTCATCAGGTCGGACATTTTTATCAGACTTGTGACACCCCCTTGCTTTTGAGGCGTTTATCTTACCAAAGATAAAATGCCTCCTACAAATTATGTATGATAAAATGTAGAAGTCCACAATGAAGAAAAATTTACACACAAAAAAAAAATTTCAACATTCCTAGAAATAAAGTGTGCAACTATATTTCATTTTTACAGGAAGGAATCCGTAGGGTTCAGTTAATTGATTAAACAACATTCTATCAGTACCGGCACTTGATGGCATCAAGCACGACTCATGTAATCTGCGCCAACATTCAAAGACCCTTTGATGTAATGAATATTTGCGTCATACTGTGTCAGAAACAAAGACCAACGCATTAAACGGCTGTTCGTAAATTGCGCCTGTCCGAGAAAGGCCAACGGCTGGTGATCGCACTCAATGACAAAGGTTTTTCCGTACAAATAGTTTTCGAACTTTTTTATGGCCCAAACTATTGCAAGACATTCCTTTTCACTGGTGGAATATTTCTGTTCAGTAGTTGTGAGTTTACGGCTTGCATATGCAACTGGGTGTTTGGTGTCATTGTGTTCTTGTAATAACACTGCTCCTAATCCTGAGTTGCTAGCATCAGTCCTTAACAAGAATGGTTTTGTCAAATCTGGCAGTTTAACAATTAAATCTGAAGTCAGTCTAGATTTCAGTGTGTCAAAAGCGTTTTGGCATGCATCAGTCCACACTACTTTTGTAGGCATATTCTTACGTGTCAAGTCAGTCAGAGGACATGCAATGGCACTAAAATCTGGTACGAATTTTCTGTAGTAGTTAGCAAGACCAAGAAAACTTCTAACTTGTGTTTTTGTTAGCGGTTGTGAAGTGTCCTTAAGTTGTGCTATCTTAGCTTCACTTGGCGACATAGTTCCATGACTCAACTTGTGTCCCAAGAAGTCTAAGGAGAATTGTGCTATTTCACACTTCGTAGGGCGGGCAGTGAGGTTGGCTTGCTTTAATCTGGCTAGCACATCTCGTAAGAGTGTTAAGTGCTCCTCCCATGTCTGGGTGCCTAGAATTAAATCATCCATGAAGTTCTCAACTCCGCGTCCGTACAGTGGTTCTAACAATGACCGCATCATTTTAGAAAAAATGCTTGGAGCGTTTGAAACTCCGAAAGGCATAACTTTCCATGTGTAGTTTCCTACTGGTGTAGTGAAAGCTAGTATGTGTCGATCAGTGTCCTTGACCTTGATTTGCCAAAAACCGCGTGACAAATCTATTTTGGTATAGTAATGAGCGTTAGCTAGCTTAGTGAAGATGAGATCCGGATCAGGAAGAGGTTCGGCACAAAACTCTGTCACTTGATTGAGTTTGCGGTAGTCTACGCAAAAACGGAACGAGTTATCACGTTTTTTAATCAACACGATGGGTGATCCGTAGGCACTGTCAGTCTTCTCTATGACCCCTAGATCTAGCATAGTCTTAATCTCACGTCTAACGTCATCTATCTTAGCGTGTGGCAACGGATACGGCTTCAAACGTATCGGTTTGTTGTCAGTCAGCTTCAGTGAAAATTCTATTAAGTCTGTCAACCCTGGTTTGTCTGTCAGAGTAGATGAGAACTCATTAAGCAATTCATTCACTTCTTTTTTCTGTCTTTCTGTCAAGGCTTCATTTACCCTAACGTCTTTGACAGTTTCGTCCGTCTGTAGAGGACAGTTTGGTAAAGTACCAGTGACGCAATCAGTATCCCCCTCGTCTTCTGTAACTATCGTCGCTACGACAAAATCAGCTTGAGTGGTTTGATCCTCACGGCTTATGTACTTTTTGAGTAGGTTAACATGAAAGATTTTCTCTCTCTTTCCTGTCTGCACCTTATAGTTCAGTCCCCCTAGCTTGGCGGTAACTACAAAGGGCCCCTTCCATTTCATCTGAAGTTTGTTATGTGCTTCAGGAAGCAACAGTAACACTTTGTCATTAACTTCAAATTCTCTAGGTTTGGTGTGCTTATTGTAATATTCTGCCTGTCTAGACTGAGCTATCGTCAAGTTTTCCCGTGCTATCTCGCCTATAGTTTCAAGACGGTTTCTTAAGTCAGTGACGTATGTATAAGTTGTCTTAACTTCGTCATCTGTCTTTTCATCAGTCCAAAGTGCCTTCAAAATCATCATCGGTCCGCGTACAGTACGTCCGTAAAGTAGCTCAAATGGTGAAAACCCGGTGGAAGATTGTGGCACCTCCCTATATGCAAATAGTAGGGCAGGGATGTATCTGTCCCAGTCTTTCGGTTTATCTGTGGCGAGCTTTTTAAGTGCTGTTTTTAATGTCCCATTGTATTTTTCAATCAGACCATTTGCCTGGGGGTGGTATGGTGTGCAAGTAAGATGTTTGATGGAAAGTAAACGATTTACTTCCTTCATTACGTTGCCTATGAATTGACTCCCCTGATCTGTCAAAATTTCAGTAGGAATACCAACACGACTCCAAAGACCGAAAAGGGCTTCGGCGACAGTTTCAGTATCAATATTTTTCAATGGTACTGCGTCGGCGAATCTTGTTGCGTAATCAATAGTGGTCAGCACGTATCGATTACCTCTCGTTGATGTGGGTATTATAGGCCCAATCAAATCCAATGCTACGCGCTTGTAGGGTTCACTGATCAGTTCAGGCTCTCCTAACGGTGCGGGTCTGATTGAATTTTTAGACTGTGTTCTCTGGCATGTGTCGCAACTTAACACGAATCTACGGATATCGGCAGTGATGTCCGGCCAATAAAACTCACTTGTAATACGACTAGTTGTTTTTTGTACACCCATGTGTGCACCAAAAAGACTCTCATGACCTAATCGTAATACGTCATTTCGTTTGGTTTGTGGAACGACTAATTGTTTCCGAAATTCGTCTCCCACTTTCGAATAGCGGTACAATAAACCCTTTTTCAGAATAATGCACGCTTTCTTATTCGAATCGTCAGTGTTGACGTCACTAACAAGTACAGCTTGTCTGCGTAACTTGTCTAGTGTTTCGTCCTCAGCTTGTAATATTTTAATCTCGCTAACTGTTGCTTTATCTACGGCTGGTGCGGCAGACATCGGTGCAGTTACAGATTTGTCTTTACTACTCGCTGCTCTGGTTACAGCGTTAACCAGTGGTGGTTCAGTTGAAGTTTGTTTTTTGCACGGCAAAACATACTTGCAACCAAGGATCACGTCATGCGGTGAGTTTTCCATAACTGCCGCTTTGACTGTTCCTTCTACAAAGTCTGAAACAATCGAGACTTCAGCTACTGGTAAAGTGTCTTGTTCGCCGTTTGCAAAGGTGACAGAGATTGTCTCCCCTGTGTAGTCGGTACGGTTAACTAATGATGCATTTACAATAGCGTCTAGCTCACACCCTGTATCGAGCAAAGCGATTGTATCGTGACCGTTTGCCTGTACTGGTGTTCGATTCGACTTTTCTGTTTTAGGTGTATGACTTTCTACTGCGTAAACTTTAGCTGTTTTCTTTTCAGGACATGTTCGTGAAAAATGGCCACTATCACCACAAGTGTAACATGCAAGATTCTTTTTATCTTTCTGTTTGTCGGACCTGTTTTTAGTGTCGGGTTTAGATGTTTTATCATCACGCTCACTAGGTGCCTTCCCGTCAATTTTCTTATCCTTTCGAGTCTGCGGTTCGTTCGGTCGAGACTTGTTGTTCGCGTGTGCGTTCGAGAATTGAGAATGTGCGTCATCAAAGCGATCGGCGGCGTTGCCTATCTCCTCTAGCGTAGATTTTTCCCTTATTGCTAAGTGAATCAGTAGATCTGATTTGTATGACCCGAGAATATGGTCTTTTACCATTTCATCCCTAAGACCTGCATACGTCTGTGGAGTTTCGGCTAGATCTATCCATCTTTGGAACAAGTCAGCTACGCGTCGTATGTACTGTGCGTGCGTCTCTGAACTGGCTTTCGTGGCCTGTTTAAACTTACGTCGGTATGTGTCGGCTGTGAGTTTGTAACGTTTCAATAATGCGGCCTTGACTGTGTCGTAATTATCTGACTCAGAATCGCTAAGCTTATTGAACTCGTTTTTCGCACTGCCCTGCAATAATCCCGATAAATTTATCGCCCAATGTTCCGCTGGAATGTTTGTTGCTCTGGCTAACTTTTCAAACGTTTTTAAATACGCGTCTATTTGATCTTTGTTCTCATCAAATGGGACCATATTTATCTTTGGAATGATATTTTCAATTCTACTGTGATTATTTCCATCGCTAGAACGCGAATCACCATTGCTTCTGCGATCACGGTTTGGATTGGTAACTTCTAGTTTCTTTACTTCCCATTCTAACCGTTTTATTTCCGCGTCTGCGGCGATGCGTTTGGCTTCTGTGTCCGCTGCGATACGTTTTGTTTCGATGTCGGCTAGTCTTTCAGCCTCTAATTTTTTTGCTTCGCGGGCAGCTAACCGTTCTTCCCTTTCTATCTCTTGTCTCTCTTTTTCCGCTTTTTCCGCTTTCTCTAGCTCAGTTTTAATGTAGCTAGTCAGTTCGTCACCCTGGTATCCTATTAAGGAACCCTTCTTTTTCAGGTTTTCAATCTGCTCTAGATCCATTTTACTGTCTTAGCGCTCTGGCTACAATAAGAATGTATCTCGTGAATTGTGTGTTTTAACCGTCGGCGATAACTCCGCTTATCCCGAAAATAACTTTTAGGCTACAACCTTACAAAAATTATTTAATTTACTCAGAACACCTTCCGAAATAAATTACGCGTTAACTCTTTACACGTTTCACCTGCTTGTCACAGTGTCCGCTGTTCCAAGACTTTCGTAATGTCACGGCTCCTACCATACAACATTACACATTATATCTAGCACCCTAAATATAATAGTCCGAAGTCTGTTACTACCGATAACTCTCCTAGCTGGCGGTATAACCTTCGACTCCTCACAATGAAGTACTCAGTAACACAATACTAAATAAATCATTCATTTAGCTAACATAATGCTTAACTACGCTTAAACATATATTAACTAACATGCACGCTACTCTGCAAAAGAATACATGCACATGTCACAACAAAAGCAAAGAAAATCAGTGATACAAAAATCAAAAGAACAATTGGCAATTCTGTTCGTTCGTTCGTTTCTAGGTTATGATGCGCCCTATGTATAAAAATGTTACAATTTACAATTTAATACATCTCAATCCCGCGACGACCCACACTTGTTACGTTTCCAGTATTTATTTAAAGACCCTGCTTAGAATAATTAAAAGACTTTAAATATAATTAACTCTTCCTCTCATATCCTATGCAGACTGGTTGCTCAATTTACTATTTGACTAATTAAAAGTGTGTCCTGTAGTTCAGACGACAAATTTACAAACTAGTAAACTGCGAACTTTTAGCTAGATTTGAAAACAGTTAAATCCCTCTAAATTAATATGCACTCGTCATCAATCTTTCTGCTCATCCGCCCCCATTCAAATCTAAGAATTAATCTAATTGGTCTATTGTGCATAGAAATCAACTACTAAGAGGTATTAACAAAGAAAATAAGATTTAATAAAGTTTAACAAATTAACAATAAATCGAATGCAACGCGAATAGTCTTCACTCTGTCTTTACGCGCCTATGCCTGATTTTTGTCAATCTAAATTGCCAGAAAAGTGTTCCTTTGAGATCTGTACACTTGATCTTGCACTTAGCTCTATTCTTGTATCCTTGGTCTCAACACTCAGTCATGCCGGTTCGTTCCCTCAGTCCCCCTTTAACGACACACGTGGTGCATAAGGAATGATGTCCCTTTGTTAGTGGCTAGGAACTGGAATTTTTGCAGCATGGCCCTCAGAGTGGATTTCGACACGCTTACACCAATAAGCTAATGCAGGTGAGGCATGGTGAAACATGAACCATGAGCCGACCTGTGGATGCAACGTGTTTGGATATAATTCTCAACCTAACAGGTCCTACTTAGGCATGGCTCAATTAAATGCGCTGAACAAAGAGTTTTCGACCTCGCGTCGCTTACAATTAGATTTTAGAAAAAATATAATCGTCTCACATGTGTTCCATTTAACAATCATGACGTATGAAGCAATAAAATAGATACAACGTTAAATTAATGTTCATACAAAAAGGGTAATTCAAACCAACAGAGCGCTTCACAATTTACAATTAAAATTACACGCAATAATTGAATTACATGAAGAATTCATATCGAGCGCAGCATTCTGGCTCTTAGTGAATTAAAACAATATAAATTAAAGTACGGAAATGGAAAAATGGTTACAATAAATTTATATTCCGTAACATATAGGTTTTCAGCTATTTCTCTGAACCATGCTCAAGTGTATATGGAAATCATATAATACATAGCACAAATACATACTTAAACAATACATAGGCAAATACTATTAAATAAAATGATACCTTTGAGAGAAGTCGAAGGGTACCTTGATTCTCTATGGCGCCGGCTGCCTCTCACGACCCGAGTAAGCTGATGGAATTAGCTAAAATGTGCTCGAAGTGAGGGAGCGGAAGCGTGTGGATACATATATAGAAAGGTATATTGCGTATCACGTGACTGTTCGCGAAGCATGTAGTTGGTTCGAGAACTGGACAATGGTCCTAAAGTTACATAACATCTTGACCTGTTCTAGAAGCGCCTAGAAAAAGGAAGCTTTGAACAAAAGGGGTCAAGGGTTTCAAATATTCGAATTTGAAGTAAACAAGGCTAAGTGGGTCATCAGGTCGGACATTTTTATCAGACTTGTGACAATGCCAAACCTCCGAACAAAGGCGACGTTTTGCTTTTAATGTAGCGTTGTCACAGTCAATATACGGCAGACGACAAAGGAAGAGAGCTATTAGTGAAAAAGTGAGGTTGGGATGGGTGGGAGGAGGGAGAAAAAAAAGCGGCTAATTCTGTGCCTTGGTGACAGCAAGATAACTTTAGACAATGCCAGCAACCAAGATCTTCCACATAAATGGCACGACAACTGGTCTTTGAATGGTGGCAATGTCAACAATTGGAACGCAAGCTGTGGGAATAGGCCTTATTGAATTACGGATGTGCGGACACTAAATATAAATAATAAATGAAAGTTACAAGGAAAAAAGGAGCAACAACAATAACAAATATAATTATTTGTTGTAAATTAAATGAAAACTTTTCAAGAATAACAAACTTGAAACTCCTGGCGTCATTCAGGGGAAGGGGAGGAGTCATGCGTTCAGCATTTCTTGTACTAGAGCAGGTAAATACTGCATGTCGCATCGTGATGCTTACAGAACTTCATGATGTCTGTATAATACAATAAAGTAACAGATATCATCACAAAGGGGAAAATACAAATTAGACACACAAAGATGATAGATAGATAGATAGATAGACAGAAAACAAATAGATAGATAGACAAACAAATACTTGTTGTATATGCAGCAAATCTTCATAAAACATTTAATGACAAATTTCTCTTCTTGCATTTGTTTGAATAGAAAACAAAGTAGCATATAATGTGCTAACACCTCAAATATCTGATAAGCTGATCAGCAACTTTCCAGATATTTACATTGCTCTAAATAATGCATTATGCTCTCTTGGGAATGAAGGGGAACTTTCTTTCCCCCAGCTAAAGCTGACCAAAACTTGTCTCCGATCAACAATGCACATCTTCACTTGCACTGCTTTCTGTTCAGAATGAGGTTGTACAAAAAATAAACAACAACTCAGCAATCATCATTTGAAACTGCTATTGCTAATTTTACAATAAAAAATATCCCTATCAGTTGTTCTCACCATATGAAGAAAAAAATCCCCAACAGTTACTCTCACCATTTGAAGAAATAGAATGACTGACATTGAAATAACTGTGCTCTTTGTAAAGAACATGGTCCTACCTTCGCTAGATAATATTTTTCAAAGAATAACTCATTGTTACATTTGACAACACATCTTTGTTACAAAACCCTTTGGTCACAATGATTTGTAGGCCCTCCAGGTATTGATGACGAAGTGATGACTGTCGCTATTCGATAACAAGGTTCTGCTTGAAGTAAGTCTCATTCATTCGGATAAAAGTTCAACATAAAACGCCTTTCGAACCCAATGCAATGCCCTGTTATCAAGTCATCAGGAAATGACGTAATTTGAGCTCAAAGTGTACTACCCGACCAGACACATAGAGCGAGACCAATCTATTTGGGTGTGAGGATGTGAACCCAACAACATACACACAAACGTCGACTCATGATCTCTGAAACCAGGATGGGAGCCAGTGAACCAGCCACTGACCGAAAACAAATTAGGTCGAGTGAATTGACTGTACCAGTTTGTGTCTGAGCGCATGCAACACCAATGCAGTGCAAGCGAGGATGTAATGACAGTTGTTTGTAATTATGCTATGGCATTAAGTATATCTAGTTCAGGAGGGAAGTTCAATTAAGACTTCGCTAATTAGAACTCTAATGATTATTTTCAGGAATGTGTGACTATTTACACCCTTGGCTCCAGTGAGGAATTCACAACTGTCTGGTATCGCCATAAACTATTGTTATCAATTCTATTAACTTCATTATGTATTCGTCATTGACCTCTTTCTCGATTTCATGACTGGCAATCAATGATTACTTTTGTGGTATAAACATTTTGCTAATTAGTGTGAACTTCTCCCTCGAGTTTTGAAAGTCGTGTGTTAGAGAAAAGTACCGACGGCCAAAGTAGAATAATCATCTTCTTTGTCTCATTTATTCTTCCTAGTTTCTTCTGTCTACACTTTGCGTGCCCTCAGACGTGCACGAGTTTGATCTTTAGTCCCTTAAGTCTTTTGGTGACGTCTCAATTACTACTCTAAATTGGAAAGTGTAAAAGGTTAGATAATTAAATATTTATGAAAGCCCAAACGTATCATTCTGCTCAGCCAGGGGCTATAATTTAAAATAGTCGTCCCAGAGAACAGAGGTGTTAATTGCGTGACGTGTTTTGTCAGTGTGCGCATGCGCTGCGTGCAGAGGGAGTCACACGTATGCGCGTGTGACCGTAAACATATGACGTTAGATGGACGGACGAAAGGAAATGTGGAATTCTACCTCATTTGAAACTCACTTTGGTGATTTGAATACAAAGACATTCGCTCTCAAAGTAAAAGAATAATAAGAATATAATATGTTGTACTTATACTATATATAGTTCAGAGCAGGTATATAAAAGTGTAGGAAACTTGCCATCATTCTTACAAGAATTAAAATACAAAATATTAATAATAATAAACTTCGGTTAATCGTCCGAAATATTTTTTCCTGAAGGATAACTATTTTTTATTTTTATTTTCTTCATGTCAAATCTAGCAACCGTTCTCTGACTAATGTTCTTTAAAAAGAGTCAACTTTATTTCGCTCTTTTCTTTACTGAATCGATTTTATTTCGTGCAAATCTAGCAAATGTTGTTTAAACTGGCTCGATTTTATTTCGTACATAGTCTAGCAATTGTTTTCTGAAAAACTGGCTCGATTTTATTTCGTGTGAAGTCTAGCAATTTTTTAAAAACTGGCTCGATTTTATTTCATATGAAATCTAGGAATTGTTCTTTAAGTGTTTATTAAATTGAGCCGAACTAATATCTTTTCAAATCCATTGATTCACTAGTTTATTTTATATTCTATTTTTTGCTGTAGTCAGTTGAAATGATGTAAGATCAAGATCACACATAAATAAAAATAGAAAGTGACGTGTCAGTGATGCAGACAAAAACGAAGCATACATTATTCAAGAAAATCGACAGGCTTAACAAAAACGCTGCCAACCATACGTCAGTCAGGAGTCAAAAAAGAGCAATCGGAAGGGAATAATTACAGGTGCACAAACACAGAGAGAGAGAGAGAGAAATAATTCTGACACAAATCCCAGCTAGAAGCTTCTTTTCCTAAAGAATGACCATGCTGCCGCGACCTACATTTAAGTTTATTAAAATGACGTCCGCGCGAAGTAGCCTGCCTGCAGTCTAAACATTTAGCTGAGATGAAAGTTTGATGTCGTTCTCGGAATGTTTTCATTTCACCATTTGTTTCGTTTCTTTGACATAAACTTCTTAATTCCTTCAGCTACAGATTTCAAGATTTTTTTCAACTTCCTTAGCTTAAGAATATAACAAAATGTTTGTACTTCTTCACGGACAGCTCAACATCAACCTTTTTACTTTCCACAGTTCTTGTTCACTGTCAAATTTCTTACTTTCCACAGTTCTTGTTCATTGTCAAATTTCTTACATTCCACAGTTCTTGTTCGCTGTCAAATTTCTTACTTTCCACAGTTCTTGTTCGCTGTCAAATTTCTTACTTTCCACACTCTTGTTCACTGTCAAATTTCTTACTTTCCACAGTTCTTGTTCTATGTCCAATTTCGTAACTTTTTCAATTTCATTCTGGTTCTACATGAATGTCCTTAACTTTCTTAGTTGCAGTGGGTCTTTAAAGCCTTAAAATGTCCTCAGATCTGGTCATAAAATATTATATTATACTGCCTCTATTACTACATTCAAAAGATCACGCATTGATACAGTACACTCTGTACACAACAGTTGTGCCTGGGGAAAAACCAATGCTGTTCGGACTCTAAATACACAAAGATCAAGACTGACAACACAAAACCTTCAGCCCTCCACAATAACCTTCTGATACACAACTCATAATTTATACTCACACTGTCCAGTCTTTGAGTGAACAAAGATCAAGACTGCAGAGCTACCCTTGCAGACAACACATCTCTCCACGAACTAGTCTTCCAATACAGAAATCAAAATTAAACCCAGTATTTCACAACTACTCCTCTCAGTTCTCCACAGCTGACCACACTGGTTTGAAATTATCAGAGCAAAACTTCACCACAATTACTTCAAAACAAAGTGAACCACTATATCGCCTGATACCCAAAATCAGGAATTTTCACTCTAACCCAACTCTTGAGTTTCAAGCTATACTGCTATGTAATTCCTATCCAAATCATGAGCAGTGATTGCTTAGACAATTCATAAGCCATAAGGTGAACAACGGGTTTGCTGGCTGCTGTGGTATATACTGAATCTTTGACACCCACCACCACCACCCAGTTCCGGCCCTAATTCAGGCACTAATTAATGCCAACATGACTGTGTGGACTTTCTTTCCATCCTCAACTAAGACATCTTGATTAATGACTCACTGGTTGACCACAGATCATAAATCCATTCACGCCTCACCTCTCGGCACATCAAAGCAAAAGACCACACAGACAGTACAAGAACAAAGGTCAGTCTAAATTAAGTATGCACTCAGTGCCCTCAACTCACTTAACTGCAAAATAATTTTTTTTTTAAATGGGGAGGTTAAAGTTATAAAAATACACAAATATTACAAAATGATATATTCTCCATTACTCATGATAAATGTTGACAATAACTTAATAATTCAAAAATATAACAGGAGAATAATTTTGTCACACATACACATACACACACACACACACATATATATAGAGAGAGAGGGGGGGGGCACTACTATGTTTCTAATGGGATTAAAAATTTACTTTATGGTCACGCACACATATACACAGTAGCGTCCTCTCGCAAAATAATAGAATACCTGCTAATGTTATAACTCATTTAGCTTTTCTTAGTCAGTCTTGCTAACAAAATAACAGATATATTAGGTAATTGTATTATTTATTTTATCTCTAAATAAATAAAAATTTGACGTTTCTCTCTAGTCAGTAGGTTTGTTAACAAAATAATAGATAGTTAATTTTGTGGCTTATTTTATCTGTAGTTTCTCTCTAGTCAGTAGGTTTGTTAACAAAATAATAGATAGTTAATTTTGTGGCTTATTTTATCTGTAGTTTCTCTCTAGTCAGTAGGTTTGTTAACAAAATAATAGATAGTTAATTTTGTGGCTTATTTTATCTGTAGTTTCTCTCTAGTCAGTAGGTTTGTTAACAAAATAATAGATAGTTAATTTTGTGGCTTATTTTATCTGTAGCTTCTCTCTAGTTAGTAGGTTTGTTAACAAAATAATAGTTAGTTAGTTTTGTGGCTTATTTTATCTTTAGTTTCTCTCTAGCCAGTCACTCACAAAATGACCAAACCTTGGTAAGGTTCCCTGACAAAAAAGGTTAAAGATGCCAATTGGAACAAAGTCCTTTGGAGAAAAAAAGAAAAGAAATCAAAAGTAGATCTCTGTGAAAAGTCTCCACCCAAGTCGCTAAGCATCACGTGATCTATCTTTACTGCAGCGCTAGTAGTAGTGTGCACTGTTAGGTGATGTAGCAAAAGATCGGCCAGCCACATGGCGTCAGGCGAGCCTCGCTTGTGTGCATCCCCAAGCCTAGAGCTGTTCCGTGGAGAAAAGAAAAACCACAACTACGTGCCATACAAGCATTCACCAGCGACATGCAAAAAACAGGCGGTTTACACTGGAAAGCCATTCTTTTCCCCCTGTGTATTAAAATATACGGCTGTAATGAAACTGTAAGAGAATATTAGGAATGCGTAAATCGACTGATGTGGATGGAATCAGTAGAAAACATAAAATAGTATTTTTTTTAAAAAATAAATAAAAGAAAACAGCAACCTGTAATGATCTGGTCTTCATCACTTGCTGAATAGTCACTTTGTTAACGCTACACGATGTGCCTTAACTGACTACCAATTTATTTCGGTTCAACTTGCACTGATTTCGCGGATGGTGCTACGAATGTTGCGACAGTATTATGGATTGCAGTATAAACAAGTGATTGTGTTCTATCTATTACTTTTTTTTTAAATCGATCACTGGTCGACAGGCCAAAGGATAACTAACCCTTTTACCAGATAAAGTAGGGAAAGTGTGTTTTGAACAAGAAGGGAGTGGCTTTTATATTTTGAACAAGAAGGGAGTGGCTTGTATATTTTGAACAAGAAGGAAGTGGTTTTTATATTTGCCTAATGGTGCTAGGTGTGAGATTCAGTGATATCTTTTGCTGGACTGCTGTGAGGGTTAAAATAACATTGTCCACGGAAGTTCTTGAAAGCTTAGGACAATACCGTTAACTGCAATGCTAGGAGGGTAAAACTATGCTGTTCATTAAAATGCTAGGAGGATTAGAAAATACTGTTCAATGAAGTGCTAGAAAGGTTCAAAAAATACTGTTCGGTGAAGTGCTAGAAGAGTTAAAACAATATTGTTCATGAAAATGCTAGGAGGATTAAAAAATATTGTTCACTGAAATGCTAGAAGGGTTAAAACAATACTATTCACTGAAGTGCTAGAAGGGTTAAAATAATACTGTTCTTGGAAGTGCTAGAGGGGTTAAAATAATACTGTTCACTGAAGTGCTAGAAGGGTTAAAATAATACTGTTCTTGGAAGTGCTAGAAGGGTTAAAATAATACTGTTCACTGAAGTGCTAGAAGGGTTAATACTGTTCACTGAAGTGCTAGGACAATACTATTCAATTAATTCATAAAAGAGTTAAAACAATGTTGTTCACTGAAGTGCTAAGGGGGCGACAATACTGTTTATTGAAATGTTAAGAGTGGATGAGCCACAATATTCACAAGAGTGCTCGGAGTAAAACATGCTTTTCACACAGGTACTAGGAATATAAAACTGTTCACACAAGTACAAGGAAATCAAAAATACTGTTCACACAAATACAAGGATTATAACATTACTGTTCACACGTGCAAGGGTGAGTAGAACAGCACTGACTGAAGACTGTACATTGTTGTAAATATGTTTGACGAGAAATTAGAACTTGTAAATATTATACGGATAATAGTTTGAAACTGTAACATCAGGATGACAGGAACTTACAACTTGCATATATTATATGGGTAATAATTTGAAACTGTAACATCAGGGTGATAAGAAATTAAAGCTTGCAAATATTATACGGATAATAATTTGAAACTGTAACATCAGGATGATAAGAAATTAAAGCTTGCAAATATTATACGGGTAATAATTTGAAACTGTAACATCAGAATGATAAGAAATTAAAGCTTGCAAATATACTACTTGATAATTTGAAACTGTTACATCAGACTGACGAGAAATTAACAACTTGAAAATTGATTACCTGATAGTTTGAAACTGTTACATCATATTGACGAGAAATTACAACTTGTAAATATACTACATGATAATCTGAAACTGTAACATCAGGTTGACGAAAAATTAAAATATACAATATACTACGCGATAATTTAAAACTGTAACATCAGACTTTAGTCGAAAGTCGTCGCATCAATTAAATGACTGGAAGAAAAATACCACGGGTAGCAGGCGAGTAATAAAATAATACTTTAGTAAAAACTTATACAAGTTCACGCTAAGTTGTTATCTAATGTCGATCCTATTCCACACGCACACACACACAGACACTTTTTTTCTCCTTTGTCGTAGAGCGTCAATAAAATAATCAAACGATTTTCTTAACTGTCATTGTAGCTGCAGTCTCATTTCTTGAAAGAACAAAAGAGACAAAAGTTTTAAATTAAATAAAATTAAAGTTAAAACAAGCCAAGAAGCAGAGTCAGATATTAACAAATATCATATATGTCACCTTTTGTATTTCAACTGATGTTCATTGCCTCTGACTATAAATAGACCTTTTAGTGTCATTAATCATATAAAAAAAATAATCCCATTACAACAACAAAACAAAAACCAACCCAATTCGATGAACACGACTTTTTCCCATGAGTTTGTGGGAGAAGACTTGAACAAGGTCACTCGAGTCACAGTTCTGGCGCTGGGCTGGCTAGCATGGACCAGCGGAGTCTTTGGCAACAGCTTCATTGCTTTGACCTTGCTATCCCAGCGTGCACTGCGCTCCGCACACACTATCTACATTGCAAACCTTGCACTGTCAGACCTGGTCCTCGTGGGTTACATCATGACTTTCTGGCTGTTGGATCTGACTCGCGGGCAGCACCCCGTGTTGAATGCGCAGCACTGTATTGTGAACGCGAGTGTCACTTGCAGCGCGTTCAGTTCGTCTGTCCTGACCTTGGTCACCATCTCGGTCAACAGATACCTGACCATCTGTCATCATCATCTCTTCATCCGGGTATGTATATGATTGGCCCATTATCACAAAGAGATAAATTAAGGGCACTTTGATATTTTTTTTAAGTCAGTCCTTATTATATATGCTACAAATAATTAGTTTTGATTTCATTAATTTTAATTTATGGTAAAATTCCACATGTATTTATTCTCACATCAGCGCCCTAGACCAATTAGTCTGAAACAAACAAAAATAATATTTGGGGTGTTTGTGACCATATAACTATGGCCTGTCTGTGTTAACTTTTGTGGAGCTTGATATCTCCTTTTGGATTGGAGCGATGGGAGGATTAACAATAAATCGTCCGTAAAGCAGTCTGCTAAGTTATCGAACATCGCTGACACATTTTCAAGTATGCTGCAAAGAGAAGGGGGGGGGTGATATTATTAATTTGGCGTATACAAGCTTACGCGATAGACATTTTGAAATCCTAAGTGTGCAAAAGCTCCACTATTCTCAGTATACTATGAATAGGCTACTAAGCTGAGACAATTCAAGTTTTGCTACCAACATCAGGTCAGCCTGTTTGCACATTCTACCCCACTGTCATGTGTCCAGTTATGTTTAACGACTCTGTCCTATATTAGATTTCCTAAATATAAATATTGGTCATTGATTAACTTCTAAAATTAGCAAAAGACGGCCGGCCTGACCTATCTTCTACGAGTATGCCAGAGATTCAGGCTATTATGCAATGACACACCGCCAGATAGATCAGTTGACGTGCCCAAGCTAGTAACATTATCTCCCCCTTTATTTATTATGATTCTATTATGCTGGCTCCACCCCCAACTAGCTTTCATCAGTCTGTTACAACAAATTATGTAACAATGAGTAAAATAACAAATGAAATTGAATAACAAAATTGTAATAAAAAAGACATTAGTTAAATTGCGGAAAGTTCAAGAGTTCGTCTATCCTGCCCAGCCCGATTATTATATATTGTCTTTTATCTGTTCAATTATTGTGTTGAGCACACTTATCTAGAGTCTTCTGAAGATCTGCAATCGTCTATTCTGCCCCGACAGTAATGACGTCATGCTGCGGTTGTCTTCCGTTATGGCCAACACAACATTGGATAAGAGTTCTGGGCGGCGTCCTCTTTCGTCAGACTTGGGATGGGTTCCAGAGACTGTCACTCTCGTAATCTTCATGCACGGTCAATATGGATTCAGTAGTCTGCCCTTGGTCAAGAGGGTGCGATGAATTGGTGCGTCTAAGGAATTTAATTCATTGACGCGGATATATGAATGGACTCTAGGTCAGCTAGTGGATTAATACTAAGTCATGATAGGGAACGCAAGTGACCAAATATGGGCGTCTCATATTCAGTTAACAGCCTCCCCTTCCTCTGTCCTTCACCTTTTGAGTGACCTACATCCCACTAACTTGTAAACAACTATTGCACCACCAACGCTGATTCGACTAGCGGAAGTATACTTCTAACAATTAAATAAGAGATTCAATTTAGCATTAAAAAAAATGTTTCTTAATGTTTCCTAGACTTTCCTGACACCCACACACAACCTTCATGACTGAGCATAAACATCCCTTATCTACACCACTAGTGCTCATTCCTCTGCCATCAAACTTGACCTCAATTACTGAGTTAAAGAAGCAATGTTCTCCGACACCAGTCGCCTCCCTTGGCTAGTTTTGTTTCAGATGACGTGCTGAGTAATGGAAGTCGCACGTAATATGTTCGTTGCTGTCAAAATAATCATTTTTTTAACTGCGCCCAGGCTCTGTACTCCACTGCTTACAAAGCTGACTTGTGGTGGGAGATGGCTGAAGTTAAGGGTATAAGCTAGAGGTGTAAGCTGAAGATTGAGGTGGAAAGAATTAATAAGTTGTGAACCAAAGTAGATATAACAAACCACACACACAGACACAAATAACACACACACACACACACACACACACACACACACACACACATATATATATATAAACACATGCATAATTTCGAGAATAATATAAACAGGTTGGAAATCTGGTGGTGCAAATTAATTAGATGACATGCGTCCGATGGTAATTCTTTCCCTCCTCTTTCACAATAACTGGTGCAGGTTGGAACCTGAAACATGCATTAGCAGGAATATTCCAAAAATTAAATTTTCCCTGACGGATTCTTATTTCATAGCTAACGTTGCAATTACAGTACACTGCAGTCTCAAATTACAGTACACTGCAGTCTCATTTATAAAATTAATGTGTTAATAGTATTCAATGTACAATCTATCTACCTACCTATCTATCTATCTATCCATTTATCTACCATCCATCCGTCCGACTATCTGTCTATTTATCCATCCATCTATCTATCCATCTATCTATATATCTATCTTTCCGTCCATCTATCCATCCATCCACCCACCCACCCATCCATCCACCCATCCATCTATCTATGTATCATCCGTCTATCTATTTGTCTATCTGTCCATCCATCCATTTATCTGTCCATCTAGCTATCTATTTAGCTGTCTCTCTCTTCCCATATTAGTCTATGAAATCTGTGCTCATTTTCTGTACAATTGTCATCTTTATCAATGGTTCACACAGCCCTCATCTTTAGATTTAACATGTCTTTTCTTACCAATGCTTACTCAACTTTCTTCTTTACCACTTGTTCACACAAATCATCTTTACCACTGACACAACTCTCATCTTTATCACTGACACAACTCAAGACACAAGTCTTGTCTTATCAATGTTTTCTCAGTTTAACAGTTCAATGCACTTTGTTCTCTTTACTGTTAGTTTACAATATTTTCCTTTTTTTACCAATTCCTTCTAAAAGTGATTTTTAACAAAAGTATTTTATTTATCAACTCTTAATCCGACTGCTAAATTTGTTGCATTGAATATTTTTTATTGTTTTACCAGATATTCAACAAATAAATGTTGTCTTACTAATAATTTGTTGAACATTTTTTTTCGTCTGCCTGATAGCACCAGTTAGTTTTGTTAATATCTGTTGTTTCATTAGGTTTTTACCCGACAAAGAACGTTCCTTTCCTGCGCATTCATTTGGGCCACGGGACTCCTCACATGCCTGCCTAATATTGCTTTGGCTGAAAACGGATCCAGTTGTTACTTCAAGAAAATTCACCTATGCCGGTTCCTGAAGAACGAGAAGCTCAACATCTACTCCATCATCCACCTTAACATCTTGCTAACTTTGCCGTTGCTTGTCATCGGCATCTGCAACAGAGCCATCATAAGGCACTGGGCACAGAGCAAGAGCCGACTTGGTCAGTGGCGGAAAGTTGAGAGCGCCAAACAGGAGCGGACATCTCAAAGACAATTTGCTGTGCCCGTTTCTGACAAGTCTGTATGCAGATTTCCGCTGACAGAAAACGCTCTGTTGCGTCACGAGTGCAGTAGGGAACACATAGAGGACGCAATGCCCAACGCAAACGCTCTGTTGCGTCACGAGTGCAGTAGGGAACACATAGAGGACGCAATGCCCAACGCAAACGCTCTGTTGCGTCACGAGTGCAGTAGGGAACACATAGAGGACGCAATGCCCAACGCAAACGCGTGCTCAGTGTCCAGACTGTCGGACAAGAGACCAAGACAGAATCCCTTTGGTATGGCTTTAGTTCCAAAACACTGCAGCTTGCCGTTAGGGAGAAGTGATGAGTCACCTATAGGCCAGGTGATGATTTTCCTTGACGACATGTCATCATCAGTGAATAAAAGTTTGATTTCAGATGAAAACTTTGGAGATTTGAATGAAAAGTGCGTAATCGTGCCTTACGCATGCGCAAGGTTTCAGCAGAGAGAAGTAGATGTTGGAGTTCCATTAAGAAGAACGCGGAGTTGTTCTTCTATTTCAGAGTCAGTTGAAGATTATGATAATACTGAAAAGTGCGAGATTTTAAACCAGAAATTAAAAAATATAGAAATGTGCAATATTTTCCAGCATAGTCGGGAATTTGATCATTCAGAAAAGTACAGTAATTTATATCAGAGTCAGGAACGTGATGATACAGAAAATTGCAGAATTTTGAACCAGGGTCAGGAATGTGATAATACAGAAACATGCAGAAGTGTACACGAAAGTCAGGAATTTGATAACACGAAAAACTGGAGCACTGTAAACCAGGTTCGAACACACACTCAGAACAAGTATGAAAAATGCATTTTGAACAAGCGTAAACTCATTCAGACAGAAGCTAACTATGAACGCGATCTGATTAATCCAATGTGCTTCCCTGAGCAAAGTGAATCCATCCAGATTAATCCACTTTGCTTCCCTGAGCCTGAACGCCATCAGACCAACGAAGATCGGTTCCCTGAACAAACTAAATACGACCAGCTCAACACAAACTGTTTCCATACGACTGAAGAAAATCAGAGTAGAACAGGGTGGTTCCAACAGCTGAACAGAAGCGATAGCACGAACACAGTGCAAAGCAATGATGACGGAAGAAACCGTATCCATCAATTCGCAAGCAAGGGACATAATTCACCAAAGAACAGCTTTGTTACGCTCGAACACAGCGACCAAGGAACGTGCCGATTTTCTGGCACCACAACACCCAGCATTCCCAGCAGAAGAGGGAGCATCATGACTGCAGGTGAAGGTGCTTGGAGTAAGGAAGACTGCAAAATATCTTGCGGTTCCACCAAGTGCAAACGCCAAAAACTCATGCGCAGTAACAAAAGAAACGACCAGGCTCCTTGCAGACTTGACCAAGGTTCAAAAAACCATACCCGAGCCAATGGGTGTGTGTCCTTGTCGGAAACGTCGCTGTTTCGTTCGTTGTTAACTATCTTTACCTGTAGTTTTGTGTTATACATGCCACTCAGCATCGTTACCCTTGTTAACGTTCGTTACTCTGTGTCCAGTAATGTTTTCATTTGGACAATTCTCTGCGTCTTCTTGAACCACAGCATCAACTGGCTTGTGTACGGTTTGACGAATCCAGAGATCCGCCGAGGGTGTAGGCGACAGCTAGATTCCTTCTGGAGAAGACTCTTGTGCTTAGAAACAACGAAAGCTCGTTGAGACAGACGTAAGCTCTCAAACTGCTAGACCTATTCACATAGGAATCATTTTTTTGTCATTAAGAATTTCATTTTTATTTTTCTCTTTTAACGTCTTTAGACAGTGTGTCTTTGAGTCATATGAATTTATCATAAGATTCTGTATTGCTTTCTCTAACTGACCTTATAAAATCTTTCTTCCTTCTGAAGTTTTACTTTATGTTGTTTTATAAATCAAAATTCTTGCTATCGCAAAGACCATTTTAAATTTTGAAAAAAATAAAAACAGTTTTAACATTAGTGGCTCTTATGATGGATAATTTTAAATACTGTCCTGTGTTTTATTCTCGTCACAAGAATCTTTATGTAAATTTATTAATCACAGTTTGCAATTCACTTTAACTTGTGTACAAGTGTAAGACGAAAATATGTGTTTTTGTAACGTGCTTGCATTTTTAAATTTTAGTTTGAGCCATATTCATTAGTTCACGCAGGCCATAATAGTAAAAGTAACCAGTCTTCTGAGTGGTTTTGTGTCTGAAAGTAGCAAGACTTGAGAGTTGGACACAAGGCATGGCTCTTTTATGATTTATTCGAGTCAGACTCAAAAGTACGGTATATTATAGCATGTGCAGAGTCGGACCCAGAATGCCTGGTCTTGTTTTTGTGTGCCTTGTGATATTAAGTACAAATTATGTTCATTAACGTGTTATGTTTCAATCTAAAATGATATGAGTTCGAGTATATGTCCCACACTGTTATCTCCCTTGACTCGTTGATTGACTGACTGTTGATGATTGATTGATTAAACGATTGACTGATTGATTCGTTCATTGGTTATTGATTTGCTGTTTGTATAAGTGACTGATTGAAACAGCCCTGTCTTAAGTAGTTGATTTCACAAATGGAGCCCAAATCGCTTTACTCTTAACTTTGCATAACCTGGTTAAGCGTGACGTACATATTCTTGAATTTTCGTCCATTTCCTACTTTCGCTAGTTGACTGTCAGGTTCAAGGACCTACAGAGAATTTTAAGTTTTGGTGGAGTACGATACAGTTATGGGTTGAGAAGGTGAAATGTTAGGATGAATATTTATGCATTTTGTCCTATGTAAGTGTCAGCAAACCTAATTTTCCCCCAAATTTCCACACCTAACAGCTATCTGGTATGTGAGCATAATGCCTCTATAATTTTCTTTCTCAACCATGGCTCCGCAAGAGGTCGCTAGAGGTTCCCGGAGCGATCGTGATAGAAACAAAACATGCATCGTAGATATGGTAATTTTTATGCAGAGACATGAAAATTATTTCAAGGTCCCTACCAGGATCAAAAGTTTGAGAAAAGCTGTTATAATCTCATCCAAAGACCTATACTCTGTCCACTATGGTGGAATACACAGCAATTAAATTTCGTTCATCCAATGAACTTTAAACTCTGTCCACTATAGGGGAATACACAGCAATTAAATTTCACCCGTCAGTTCTTTTCTTTCTTGCGCTGAGTGGGAATCGAACTCCGCCCTATTCAGTGGGTTGCCTCTGTGCCATGAACTAGCCCTTCCTGAAGCAAACCAGGACCTTGAGCATGCCCTTGATTATGACCTTGACCCTGGACTCTAAGTTTAAGTGATCTGTGAGTTGATAACATCTAAATAGATCAAGTTGCATCAAAGAGGTGTTACTGAGCAAGTGATAAAGAAATGCCTTTGATATCAAGACACCGGTCACGTGATAAAAATTATGATGCATATATTGCACTTATTGACTGACTGAAGGAAAAATATATAAGAATAGAAATATTTTTCTACTTATGTTTGTGTGTGCGTGTTTATTTGATTCAGCTGAGCATAATTAGGGTTAATGTAGATTAACCATATAAACTGTACATGTATACTAAAACAAAAAACAAAAAACATACACTAATTCGGAATGTGTTCTATAATTCCACCTCTGCCAAAACAGACCGCATGCTATTTTATTCCGATTGCTTTTATCTGGCAACCTTAAAATTATAATTTGTTTTCGCTCTGCATTAACAAACCCGCTACCGTGATTGTTCTCCTTCAGTATGCACTGTGTCCCTCTTCCAGACGTCACCAAACAGCTAGATAAGAAACACGTCATTAGGAGCGAGACAAAGACGTCACCAAACAGCTAAAGAAATATATTATTAGGAGCGAGACAAAGACGTTATCAAACAGCTAGATAAGAAACATTATTAGGAGCGAGACAAAGACGTCACCAAACAGCTAGATAAGAAACATTATTAGGAGCGAGACAAAGACGTCACCAAACAGCTAGATAAGAAACATATTATCGGGAGCGAGACAGAGACGATCGAAATGTCAAAGGAAATAGGAGCACTAATGAGATGGAATGTCTCATACAAGTACACTTCCTTCTCTTCGTCTTTGCCTGTCTTCTAACTTGTCCACCACTCACTACTAAATTAACCAGGGGTTACTACCTTCACATTCAACTTGTCCACCACTCACGACTACAGCGGGGCGAAAACCGGAGATTACTCTTTAATCTCCAGAGATTACTTTTACATTCAACTTCAGATCACCAAAGATTACTCTTTTAATCTCCAGAGATTACTGTCACATTCAATTTCAGATAACCAGAGATTACTCTTTAATCTCCAGAGATTACTGTCACATTCAACTTCTGATAACCAGAGATTAATATCACAGCACTCACTGGGTACTCTCAATACTTTTAATGTTGTTGAACACAGCTCGAAGCGAGATATGTACTTGAACGCATTCCTCCATGGCTATTTCTTAAGTCTACAGTAATGTATTTTCTTGATCGCTCCCCCCACCCCAACCCCGAAGGTTTCTTAGAGCCGAGCTTTTACATCATTCCTCAAACATTCATCAACATTTTAATATTCCAATATTAAGACTGTAATATGCCACAATTGTTAGTATTTTATACTCTTTACTTTTGTATTTTTTAATTATCGTTTATCATCTTCTTTCAATTTTTTTTCTCTTTTGTCTGCACATATTTCTCACCTGTAAAAGAAGACGACAATGGGGTTGACATTCCACACTTATGAACTTAATTAACATTATCAGTGTCGTGGTAATCATTTTAACTATAGTGCTCACCTGATTTCCTCTCCAGGTTCAACCCCTGTGGTGCAGTCGTTGTTTGAATATTGACGCAATATTTTTTCTTTTTTTTATAAAGTCGGTTACAAAATATTTCTATTGAGGTCATTTATTTGTTTCATTGGTAAGTATTTTATTCCAGAACAAGAGTATTTGTGAAAAACTTTTACCAGTGAGTCTCACAGCTCAGTTTTTTATATTTACCCCTCCAGCACTATTCGGTATAAACACACACACACACACACACACACACACACACACATGTTCCAACCTTTTCACTAAATCTCATATCCTGACATCACCTCCACGTCCGCTTGAGAAATCAACTAACATGGCAAATTATAAAGAAATGTCAGCCAGTTAATTGACACTAATGGTTGTCAGTGAGCAACGACGGATAGAAAGGAACCCAAGCAATTAACAGTGCCGACATTAATAGCAAGATTAAATTTACTTCCTGTGGTGGACTAAATTTGCCTATCCCTATTTCTAAACTTAATTGTTATATAAGTTGCTAAATTGTCGAAGTGACCCGACCTTGGGCAATAATACTCGTATGTTTCACTGTTATTCAGAAAGGGGGTTAACTCTATTATCTGGGCTGTTGGCGAGTACAATAATACTCGTATGTTTCACTATTATTCAGAAAAGGGGTTAACTCTATTATCTGGGTTGTTGGCGAGTACAGTAATACTCGTATGTTTCACTATTATTCAGAAAAGGGGTTAACTCTATTATCTGGGCTGTTGGCGAGTACAGTAATACTCGTATGTTTCACTGTTATTCAGAAAGGGGGTTAACTCTATTATCTGGGCTGTTGGCGAGTACAGTAATACTCGTATGTTTCACTGTTATTCAGAAAGGGGGTTAACTCTATTATCTGGGCTGTTGGCGAGTACAATAATACTCGTATGTTTCACTATTATTCAGAAAAGGGGTTAACTCTATAGTCGAAAATACTTAATCGCTATCACAGTGACCGAGACTCTACATTCAAATGCAACCTAATATAATAAATATTCTATAAATATCCGTCACAAGCTTATACACACCTGATAATCATACATTTGAGATATTATCTCTGGTAGATATTAGACTGAAAAGACTACAAACACCACTATATTTGCTAGACATTAGACTGAGAGGGATAAAAGCATTTTTAATATAACAGAACTTAGATGAAAGCAAGTTAAATAAATATTGTTTTTGAGTCTTTGACTAGTGCTATGTTGACCATCAAATGCTATTGATATAAGACTTTCAAAAATCTGAGTTTTATAGGATGGCGTGTGAATGTATTTGTTACTGGATTAGTGAACAAACAAGCGAACACGTGGATGAAAAAAATCAATAAGAATGTAGTTTCAAAAGAAATTTATTGTAAGATTTAACATATTGGATCTAAGAATGGAGACTGTTGGTTGAACTCGTACAAATTCCTCTAAAAACAATCACGTGATGCTATCTAAATTTGGAATGAAGGCATTGATGTTGACCTTGCCATCCTAGAGACGGCATTGAGAGTTCTTCTTGTTCTTGGGTGAGAAGCTAATTCCACATTATATTTTTAGGATAAGGTACAGAGAATGAAATTCATTGTGCATTTATTATATGATGAAAAATTATTAGACAAGGGGTTTGTATATGCATGTTTTATGAGTTCATCTACAAATTGATGACTGTTTGATTTCGAATCTTTGGTTGTTGCTTTATTATATCTCTTTTAACGTCTTCATAGAGGCGTAAGAAATAGAAAGACGTAAGAAATAGAAAGACGTAAGAAATACAAAGACGTAAGAAATAGAAAGACGTAAGAAATACAAAGACGTAAGAAATAGAAAGACGTAAGAAATGTGAAGAGCTTGATCGAGATTAGTTTCATTGCAGATTTAAACATTATTTTAAATGTTTTATTACGATTAATGATAGTCTCCTCAATGAGACAGATAATTATTTTAATAGCTTTATTAAGATTAATGGTGGTCCCTCACAGTCTGGAAGCCTGCACACAGAGAATTGTGTTGAGATACAATAAATGACAGTCGTTGAGTGTTCATCGGCAGACAGACTAATGAAATGACAAAAACTTATCAAAATAATCTAGCGACAAAGAAAATATATTCCATAAGTACACTATTATGGAACAATTACCACTCGAACATATGACATATACAAACTCACACACATTCACTAAGAAAGAGAGAGTCATAGACAGTCTTAACAAATTGTCATACTTGTAAATAAGTTATATGCAGGCTGACATTTTTAATTATAGATTTTCATCATCAAAGAGAAAACTTATAAGATCTGATAGTCGACAACACATTACCAGGCAGTGCTAGAAATGAAGAAATTCCTGTCTCTCCAGTGCACGCTCTGGGATGCAAGTCTGGCGTTGGCATCAACAGAAAACCCAGACGGACGGCAGGCTGACAGGGGAAAGAACCCCGGCATAGACAGACTGTGAGTTAATTTTAACCCGTACAACGATCTCGTTATCATCTCACGACTGACTGACAAGACACACCTTCACGAAAATAGAGAAACCTTTCGAAGCCGCAAGAACGATCATTGTATTTGACAAGCAAGTCAGCGAACACAATGACAAAATGATATGTGCCATTAATCAATGAACACAATGACAAAATGATGTGCGCCATTAACCAATGAACACAATGACAAAATGATATGCGCCGTTAACCAATGAACACAATGACAAAATGATATGCGCCATTAACCAATGAACACAATGACAAAATGATATGCGCCATTAACCAATGAACACAATGACAAAATGATACGCGCCATTAACCAATGAACACAATGACAAAATGATATGTGCCATTAACCAATGAACACAATGACAAAATGATATGCGCCATTAACCAATGAACACAATGACAAAATGATATGCGCCATTAACCAATGAACACAATGGCAAAATGATATGCGCCATTAACCAATGAACACAATGGCAAAATGATATGCGCCATTAACCAATGAACACAATGGCAAAATGATCTGCGCCATTAACCAATGAACACAATGACAAAATGATATGCGCCATTAACCAATGAACACAATGACAAAATGATGTGCGCCATTAACCAATGAACACAATAACAAAATGATATGCGCCATTAACCAATGAACAAGATGATAAAATGTTGTGCGCCATTAGCCATTGAACACGATGAAGAAAGGCAAAGCAGTACATTTACATTTACTGATATTATTAACGATAATCTCTAAGTACAGTTAATGATATTATTAATAATTATAATCTATAAATACAGTTACTGAAATTATTAACGATGCATCACGCTCCAAAACGCCGACAGCCTCCAATCACCATTTATACAACTGCACCCAGGCGAGCTGCACCACGTGCAGAGAAATTGAAACAACCATCCAGAGGGACGACTTCCTAATTTTAATAAGGCCATCCGAATTATATAGATCTATGGACAATACTCTACAGTCCCTACAGGGCCACTACCTGAACAGGAAAATGGCCAGCGTCGAAGCCAAAACATCCTCCTTCGAGATTATTCAGTATTACGGAAACATGGGTGCAAGGAAAAAAGAAACACACAAGACAAAAACCTGGACGCACACGCAAGACACACAGACCCCACCACCGCGAAGCACCAAAGGCAAAGAAACACAGAAACAGACGAGAAGACAACGAAAGAAACACAGACGACAAAACACAGCGAGAAGAAAGAAACAAGGAAGACAACACTCACTATTGCCAACACGCAAACTGAAAAGAATGAGTCGACCACTAAGGACACTCAAACAAGGACAGAGACGAAAGACAAAGAGACAAAAAACAAAACACACAACAACGAAAGACGCTGAAATCAACACAGACAACGTCAGCGGAGAAAAACAAACATTTATCGCCACGACGCAGACAGAAAAGAGGAAAAAAAGAAACCGCCCTCCTAAGTGGGTTAGAGAACAACAGAAAACAGAAAGAACCAACAGGCAATACTACCAACACAATCATGACGATAGAGACCGGCTGTCACCCGCCGAATTCCTATAGTGGCTGTTCAACACCTTTAACCAAACACACCAGATACCAAGGCACCCGGGACGTCCCCAGTACGGAAACCGAACATCATCTACGGCAACTCAGGAGCAAGAAAAAAAGAAACCAGCAAAGATAGCAATCAGACATACACAAGAAACGAATACGAAGACCGACAACCCACTACAGAGGAACATACCCACCCAAACGGAACACATCGCACCACTATGGAACACAAGAAACAAATCAACACTAACCGAGAAGAAAGAGACACTAACGGAAGAAACGCAGACACCAGTCCACAAGAAAAAGAAAAAATCCGCACGAAAAACGACACTTGCCACTTCAAATACACAGACAGAAACCACTGAGTCAACCACAAAAGACACCCAAACAACGACGGAAACAGAAGACAAAGAACAACAAATAGAACACATGACAAAGAACAACAAATAGAACACATACCAAAGATAGATGTCAATACCAACACGGACAGCAATAATGAATTAAAACCAACCTATACCGGAACTACACAGACGGAAAAAAAGTAAAAAAGAAACCGCCCTCCAAAGTGAATAAGAGAACAACAGAAAACAGAAATATTCAACAGACAAAGACAACAACACTACAACAACGAAAGACAGCTGCCACCCACCGAATTTCTATCGAGGTTCTTCGACACATACAACCAAACGTACCAGACACCATGGTACCGAGGACTTCCCCAGTACGGTTACCGATGGCGGAACCACAACCAAGATATTACACACCATGGAGGGATACGGTACAGATTTTAGGTTTAGGGTTTGTTTCTTTTCAAATTCATAGTGATACGTGTGTCAAGATTTCCTTCAAATTAAAATATCTATGCCATGTCTATCACTTATAATGGAATTATTCTTTATGCCATGAAGGACTTGTTTTTTGTGCCATCATGGACATAATACATAACTCATTTTCCCAGAAAAACTTGGTGTCCTTAACTTTTGTTACATTATGTTTTAGTTTAGTGTTCTCTTTGAGCTCTTGATAAATTTCCCCAGGAACAGTTATAGACAGTCTGTTTAAGAAATACTGATTCTTGCATTGCATCTCTTTAAGTTAATCCTTTTTTGCTGCTGTTTCGCAAATTCTGTTGCAGTTTTGATATTTCTCTTAATCATATGGTATTTGTTAACTAATGTTTGTTTTAGTTTCAATTATTAATAATTCTGCTATCGCCTGGCTGGTTTCCTTTCCAGTGCAATAATGTTTCTTTCTATACCTTTCTTCCATGGTGGTTACGAATGAGGGCAGTGTGATAGTCCAAAAGTGGTGGGTCAGGTCATAAGATGGTGATGAACGACAGCCACAGCAACAGAGATAGCAACACGCTTGGTTGTTGTTACATTGTCTTTATTTCAGCTCATGTAGATACCATGCAGGGCATTGCTCAAGCAGACCTCAGAACATGGCTTATACGGATGCAAATATAGACATTTTTCACACACCAGTCATGCCCTCTGTATTTTGAAAGCGAGGCTGTCAAAGTACACTCTTAATAGCAGGAGGGACAATTGTACGAAAAAGATTGCTAAAAATAGTTTCTGTGTTTCCTTACTTGCTTTCAAAGCTATGTAACAAATCAAGTATATAACTAATCTAAGATGATGATGCTTTAAAACACAACTATTTACTAATATATAATTTAAAGGATTAGACATAAAATAAAATATATGTTTGTGTGCTATAGGAAAAGTATTCTCACACACAAATCACAAAATACACAAATACAATAGCGTTGGTCATATAAAAAATACATCAATTGAAAACATAAACTTTCTCCTTCTAATACAAATAAAGAGTTCATTGAACAACATATAAGGATAAAAGAACGTACTGGAACGTACACCATACTGTAGCTAATCATAAATGCGTGTGCTCTATTAGAAACAAAAGCAAGGGAAGTTACCCATATCTGCCAACGCGTCATTAATTACTGTTGCTGCCCAACAGTACGCTAATACATGCACAGAGACTCTTAGGCAGACGGGGTGCAAGCAAACAGCAACATTAAACTCACAGTAACAGGGGCTTACATAAGTTTGGTTGTCAATATGTATTTTTAAAAAAATCTTTGCTGTAGCACTGTCTCAGAAAGAGTCGTAAACATTTTAAATCTGGCATACATCATTTTGAAGCATTTGATAGGGACAGATTTAGTGTAAGGATATTACAAGAGGCTATAAGATATTACGTAATTTTCTATTGCATGAACTATATGTAAGGTCATTGGATGAACTTTGGTTAGCCTTTCTTAGTGTACTGTTATGCGTGGGATACCTTTATCAAGCCTTATTTTCATGTTATTAGTAATGTTTTGGATATAGTTGTGAAGCTTTATTTTCACTTATTCGTAATATGTTGGATTTATTTGTGGAAGTCTTATTTCTAAATGAGAAGTCATGATCTTCCCAAATAAAACTATTAGTTCAGTTGTATAGTGCCGTTAAAGAGTGAACTAAATACGATACAATGTTTGATCTGATAAATTTATTTTTTCCCGTTGTTATTTTCATTCAATCTAACTTATATTTACATACTACCACGTTCATGCCAAAGTATACCTCTTACTTTTTTAAATCCAGTCAGAGATTGCTTTCTCTGATGCAACTGAATAATATAGTGTAAATCTGAACTGAATCTATGGAGAAGCAAGCAAGAGGCATCATTCTAATTATTAACTTTCAACCTTCTGATAGTAATAATTGCAACATTAAATTTAATAAAGCTTTGAAACAAAAGTAATGCTTAAGGACACTACTAATAGCTATAGACGGTCAATGTAAAACTAATCATGGTTACATAGACAGTCTATCTGAATTATAAATCTTTATAAAAGTAACAGTTTTATACAGCGATCAAGAGCAGTTTTAGTGCCGATCTTCCATTCAGATAAATTATTTTACTTCTTTGTTTTCAGCTGAGGTTAGAGGAAATCTCAGGGGTTCATTAGTTAGCCTAATGTCCCCTGATATAGCTCTTCAGTGTTGAAATATTATGTTTACGTGTGAGCGTTTGTGAAAAATTAGTTACATTATTTGAATTATGAATACCTGTAAAACTTATACCTATTTCTTTATATCCCTCGCTACTACATTTTCTGCATTTAGTGCACATGAAAATGCTATTGATCCTCTGCAGCAGACATCTTTGAATGTCGGCGAAGCAAAATCGCCAAGGTATCTCAGTGAAGTTAGGAATTAAAGTGTCGTCTGCAAACTATCAGAGAAAATACACATGTGAATTATGAATCCGAATAATATGAAAAGTCATCATCCATCTCCATCTTTTATTTAAAGAATACAAAATAGAATTTACAAAACTTTGAATCTGTAAATCTGCTTGAATAAATTATAATTATTTATTTTAATGTATGGTGTACAATATCCAGCAGCCAGAGAATTGAAGCTACAGATTGCCTTACATCTACCCTATTTAGTGTATTTACTCATGCAACTGACATGCATTTTACTCCGCTTATTTTACGAAAATAACTATTTTTTCCTTATACTTATATGACATAGAATGCAGAACAAGGACTTAAAAAAAATAAATAACATTTCTTACAATTACTTTTATTCACAGTTTTGATGTTGATTGCAAAATCATACTTTTTTATATTTCTGAAGTGCAACATATTCATTTACCGTACTTTAAATCTCAGCGAATCTGTAATGATTATAATCGGCCACAGACTGAAGATTTTTTTAAATATAAACCTATCTTGTTTTTTTATTTCATTGCCTTCAGAACACATTGAGTTTAATTACTTAAAATGTTCATAATTATTTTTTTTAATGGTATTACAAATTAAGGGTTCACTTACCTTATATATTCTGTTAACTTCCAAATAGTACAAGGAACATAAGAATATAAACATAAAGATTGTAATATGCTAAAATTCTTTTGATATGAAATGAGATTTTCTGACAAGACTATGTATTATGAAAAGAATTTGAAAATGCCATAATCATGGAATGATTTTCAATAGTTTTATTCATAATGCTCAAACATAATTTATTGGGACCACAATACATATTTTAATAAATATTTTCAAAACAAAATATATTTATTAGTCCTAGAATTCTTTCAGCAAATGAACAGTGACACTGCCATTGTTAAAGCCTTTCTGTAAGATGTAATCTTGAGCCAGAGCTCATAAATATATTATGATTCGCTCTGACTTTAAAGATTGCAACCACCACACTATAATTGAAATGTTTTCAGCTTATTGGATGAAAAAACTTTGATCACATTTGCATTATTGTTGTATACTGCCTATGGTGAATTGTATTCATGCAGATAAATTTAAATTCTCCTATACTATGCACACTATCTCACCAACAAGCGTTGATGCAGGATAGTATGACTTGTGATTTTTTTTTATGGGGTAACGGCCTGATATATTTAGATCAGGTTTTGACTCGTCTGCCCCCAGCAATTAAACTGCGATATAAAATATAAACAAAGATGTACACAACAAAAATGTTAATGTTACAATGAGACACTAATGCTACACTTATGCCAGGGATTTACTTATACTACACTGAGACATTCAGAGAGACACTATAGACTTCCCACAGTCTTACCAATAGTGAGTGCTTAATGCCATGCTGTTAGAGATTTATGTTCATTTGATCTGCCCCTGCTTCCCACAACAAATTTAGGTTTCTCACCCATGCATCGATTTGTGATAACCTGGCCACATGGAAGGCATGCTAATTAGATCCTTATGAATTCATTCCTTCCCCTGTTCATTATAAATGTACCTGGTCTACATGTCCAAACAGTGAGACGCATCCTCCATCCCTCTCACTTCTTCTCCCCTTCTGAAAGTTTACGCTTCCAAACTACAGTTTGGAATGAAATTTATGTTAATGATACCATTATGTGTTAACTAACAAGTAACATATACCTGTATTTTTGATACAAGGATATATTACTTCTCTATGTCCTGAATTAATTCATGTCTCAAAAATCTGCCTTTTTATGTAATACAGTTTCAATGAAAAATTACCAAATCAACATATGAATTTTATTCTTTTATTACAGATATCTCACCAACAATTAAAAAAATAACATATATTTTGTTATTTGCTTATAAATGACCATTTCTAATAAGACACTTGAGTTCAATACAAGATTCAATGTATTCACCTGCAGAAGTTTCAATTTACCCAACTTTTTCCATGACTAGTATTTAGAAACAAGTAAATTTTCAATTTCAGTGCCATTATCTAAATTTTTTAAAAATTTGTTAAAAAATTAAGAATCATTCAATGGAATCAATTGTGCATATATTTTAATTTTAATTCTGATGTGTTGGATTTCATTAAATCCCATTCATATTAGTTTTCTCAAGGCAAATATTTCTTTCTAAGTCACTTTTTTAGTGAATGTTAGATCATTACCATTTACCAGTTTTCCTTGTTCACATCCATCAAGACTGCAAAACCCTTGATAATCAATCTACATTTAATTAACCATGGCTAAAACAGGTTTCCACCCTTGAGTGGACTGTGTAACAGCACTAAACATATTCAGAAATGTCAGATTGACAGAACAATGTGTGAGGGGGTCATGACATCCATTAGAAATAGAGTAATAAATCCTCTGAAACAATAATGCATTGAGGCTGGTGCCCCTTAAGTCACAATTAGATATGGGGTAAACCAGATTGAACAATGATGTCTGTGCATGTTGACTTCTAACCTAGCCAGGGATCTAGCACTTTATATAGTAGGATGGAATATATTGTAAACATATAAACATACACATATAGTTTACTTTTTCAAGGCATGCTTGTTGACTGAAAACAGAAAACAGCGACCTCTGAAAAGTGAAACTAATAACTCTCTTATATTCACTGAATATATTCTCTAGATTAATATATATATTTTGAATGTGAAAAAGATAAACATTAAAAAAATGTGTGAATTAATTTTTAATGAGTTTTATTGGGTTTTTTGTTGTAAAATTAGAATTATTAATTGACAATAATAATGATAAACTAATAACTGGATGATGCATTATTAAATTCTAAAAGTTATAATCCAATATTTTGAACATAATGCTTTTTATGTGTTGATATCATTTATTAATATTTTATATGACATTTCAGATATTTACTGTATGATGTCAACCCAGGAGAAGGCTTTAATTTACGCAGAGATGTCTACATGAGAATTGCAAACCTTGGGCGCAGTTTGAATGAAGATTCCCCTTGGATCTTAGTACTTCCTCCTTGGGGTCGTATATACCACTGGAAGTCTAAACAACTTGATCAAATCCAAATTCCCTGGAGCCTTTTCTTTGATCTTGAGAGTCTTCGCATATTTGTTCCTGTTATAGAGTTTGAAGAATTTTTAAAATGTTTGTAATGGATATTTTGTAATTATTTGCTTTACATCATTTTACTAGTCTTTCATTTTGTTGTATCATTTTAGAGTTTGTTAAAATACATTTTTTTTTAAAGCATAATTTTCATTTTTTTAAATTATAACCTGTCTGTTAATTATTTAACCACATCTGCATTTCAGTAGAGATATGTTCAATTAATTAATAGACAGATTTCGATTGTACATGTTTCTCACTGAAATTTATTTAAAATGCATTAAAAGAGGTATGTAAAATTTCTGGCACAATTAAGTTTTAAATGCATGTTTTCTACTGTTAAGGCATAGATGACATGTAACATTTTCAAATGAATGTCAGTAGGGCTGAAGCTAATCTGATCTTTTCAAAACAAATATAATCTTTATGTACAAATTTTCTTCAATAATCAGTTAACATCAGTGGCAGTTCCATCATATTTTGCCAGTCATTGAGAAATGTGGGTATTAGAGTATTCTCTCCTTATATCAACATATAATGAGTACATGCAATGCCAAGTGGAGATAAATAAGCTCTCTTCACAAACCTCTTAAGTGTTCATCAGAACTATCTAGATTTGATCACTCAACTCTCTTCTTATTCATCATGTTGCAGAAAGTTAAAAACACACCTGCTTCAGTTACACTAGGAACCCCTAAAACCCCAAACACTACTTCTGAACTTCTTATACTGGCCATCTGTTCACTAAACTGGCTGCCTGTTCACTACAGAGTTAAGCACAAGATCTCTTTTACTGTATAGTTCTTACTGATTCTAATGTACCTTTGGACTTCACCTATGTATGCTGAACATTTCTACTTGCAATCTTTTGATTCATCAATCCGTCCTGGCATATGTATCAGGAAAACCAAAACGTGGTCAAAATTCTTTCACATATTAGGGTCCTTTCACTTGGAATGAACTGCCTTTAGAAAGGACAACATATCCTCTTTCAAAAATACTCTTAGATAATTTTTATCAAATATGTCTTCTCAGATCATTTTTCATTGTATCATATCTTATAAAATTTGCACATTGTGAAATTGTAATAACGGTAGTGTAAAGGGGACGGGTTTCTATATTTTAAAGTTAGCGTCATTCAAACAAAAATAATGTCAGTTTCAGTTATCAAGTGGCAATGATTGCAAAATGTTGAGTAAGCTTCCATTGTAGTCATGTTTGACATCACAAATCAAGAAAGTGTTAACTGAAACCAGTACATAGGCTACCTGTTTTTGAACTGTTTTGAGATCAATAAATTACACATTCATGAAATTTAATTTAAATTTTTGAAGAGATTAGAGTTTTTCGAATTGTTTTTATTATTTCTAGGGACAATATTTAAATAATTGAATTATGCACTACTTTTAATAGAAAATGCATAACAATAGTACTATTATAATAAAACTACAAATTTTGAGGGTTCAGTATAATACGTTTATAAAATTATTTTGCTTTTTCCAGTACGTCCAGATTATTTGATAGATGAAGTGTATTACCTGCAGAATTATGCTGAAGGGTGGACACATTGGGAAGAAAAAATGGATTTTCGAGAGTGCATTCAAAACCCATATTCCTTTGTATGTATACAATTCATCATTTGTATACAAGATATTCTTAAATACTTCTGTTACTAAGTTGGGGATCATTCATTGCATAAAATGTCATGGTATATTTGCTCACTGAAGAAATAGCAGATCTTGATTATTTTTATATATTAATTGACATGATCAGGATATTTATAGCCAGCTTCCTCAAAGATTTCAAATTATCATCAAATATGCATTTAAATTTGCTCAGATCTGGGCCATTATCTGTTAACCTCTTGCCTGTCAGGTCACATAGTTATGCTAAGTGTCATCCTGGAAGGTTGTTTTCCTACTCAGTGATAATTTAATGGGTGAGCTTATTAAAAATTGAAATGCAGCTGTAATTATAAATGGATTTTAAAATGTTTAATTGCTACCTATGCTAAACATACTAAAGAATTTTTAAAGTATTATTTTCAATTTATTTAAATTTCAAAAATAAATATATAATAAAAAGTTCCCTTAGTTCTTCTTGATCTTGAATGATGATTCTCACAATGTTTGCTCAAAGTGTTGAATTTTCGATGGTAAATAAAACCATAAATAATAGATTTTTTAAAGTCTAAGTGATTTTGGAGTGTTTCGGTGGTATTTTGAATAAATATCCAGGGTGCCGCCTCATCAGAGGTCTCACCCATAAAGTTTGAGACACAGAACATCAATCAAGCAAGCACCAAGTACTCTGACTCAATGGCTACAGTGCCTGAGATGTGTCTGATGAAAGATTCAAAATGTATTAAAACCGATCTCAAAATGAAAATAGGTACATATCCTAAACATACTAAAGAATTTTTAAAGTATTATTTTAAAATTATAAAAAAATAAATATATAATAAAAAGTTTCCTTTGCCTGTTGATGAAAATGGTGATTTCTTCACCACCCCCTCCCCCGAAACACAAGGTGAAAAACCATTACACTGTCATAAAACAATGTTCACAAAAGTTCTTTTCAGAAAAGCAAAAACAAGTCCCATTGCAAATTGAATTCCATCGTTGATTATTAAACAGACATTTTTGTCTTCAGAAATGACTATTGTCACAGCATATTGTGCAAAAGTAATATTTGAATAAACAAATACAAGTCCAATTGCACAAGTTCATTGTTGATTAAATGAAAAGTACTATTTATTCTGCATAATTTTCAGTCCTAAGATATTTTTAAAATGATTATTATTTCCTCAAGTTGAATATAGTCCAAGTAATATTACAGTTAAGTGAAAGTTCTTGTTGAGTATACATGACAAAAAAAGGAATGATGAAGCAAAATCAATGAAAATTATTTGTTAGAAAATTTGTTTGTTTGAATTATATATAATTTTGAAATATATAGATTTTAATTTTAGCACTTGTTGCAAGTCATGGCACAAAACAAGCCAGCCCTTAGCAAATAAGAGTGACGATGTGATGTGAAGATTTATAATTGTTTACAACAAATTAGAATTAGCGCAGGAGTCCAATGCATATTTTTGTTAACCCTTCCATTGAAAATTCCATAAAAGTTCACACACCAAATGAAGTAAAGAAACACTATTTTTTTTCAATATGAGCTGACATATTGAATGCTGAACGCCACAACATGCCATTTTGTTGGCCAACCAGCTCGCCATCATCATACTATTTTCTATGAAATCACTAGGAGCTGGCAAAAATTTCTCTTCAAAAGAAACAGAACATGAATCGTAATCTGATTCAGCTAGGATTGACATAGTCTGTTGATAAAAGCAAAAGCATTCCAACTGAAGCCTTGGCTTGCAAAAATTCCTTTTCAGCACAGGACATATATAAAACGTGGTCTTTCTATCATATGACCAATCTAATTACAGTTTTCCATTGGTAGAATTGATACAAATCATCTGCTAAGGGAAATACATATTTCCTTCACACTGATTGGCTCATTTTGAATGACAAACATAAAAATTAAGCATGCATGCTGGACATATATGTCCATATAACATCTTGCTATATTTAGATATATGCATGTATACAGCAGTATGACTGCGAACAGATTAAAGTACTTAAAATGAGGGCCATTTCTTCTAGTTTGGTTGTTTTGAGTGTGTTTTTAAATTTTATTTACTTTTCATAAAAATGCTGCATTCAAGGGCATCAATCTGGCTATTGAACAGAAATCACTTTCCATCTTCACAAAAGTTTAATAAATGAACATCTCTTCATCAGATTCATATCTGTGTCATGTCTGTGTAGCTAAAATCTCTCTTGGGAGAGAGTGAAAATCTTTCATTCTTATGTTTAAGCATTATTTATTTCATATTTTGGACAAATAAATATTACATAATTTTTCACACTCCCTTATTTGTTAATCTCCTGACACTTGGAAATGGAAAATAGAAAAGGATTTCGTTTAGATCTTTGAAATACTTAAGCAAAACATACAATTGAATAACTTTCCATTTTTCTTACCTGATAATATTTTGGAGTATGCAAGTAAGACGATTAAGATTTGTCTTGTAAAGAGAGGCTATTATTTCTCTTTATTAAATTGTCTCTCAGTGATGGCGGTGAATCCTGATCTGCTAGGACAAACAACATAGTAAGAAGACTTTCTAGTTATTAACATTTGATGTAGTGTAAAGAAACATTCTTATTTTTAAAAAGTATATATATTTCATAAATATTTTTGAACATACATTCAGATTCAAATAATATTTTACAGATTAGACTATTAATCATATCATAGGTAATTTTTTTTTTTCAAATCTCTTTTTCTTTTTCCTTGCAGAATAAAGACACTGGAAGATGGGAGGGGTGGTTTTTCGGCTATGGAGACTTAGTTTCTGCTAATAAATTTGTCTGTCTTTCAGTTCAAGGTCATTCCAACATATTAAAGCCCTTCTTATTACGAAACACTACATCAAGGTTTGGTTATGTTTTCATATATTAATTGTATATTAGTGTGTGCATGCATGCTTATATGTGTGTTCTTTGCAACAAGCTGGTTTCTTTGGAAATGTAACACTTAGGTACACATCTGTATTGTTTTTTTCATCATGTATACTATAAAAGCACAGGATTTAAAATAACTAAAATTGAATTATGTTAATAAAGTGGTTGACCTAACAAAATTAAGATGAATACTATGATTTACATAATGTAAAGTACAGTAGTCCTCCCTTTTTTGTGTTGTTACTCTTGTTAAAATATAAAAAGCTAATTGTTTAAAATTTAATTTTATATATCAGAGTTTCTCAGCTGGGATTCCATGGGACCCTAGAGTTTCCTGAGAGGTTGTGGTTGAATAAATAAGTATCATAGCTATAGTAATTTTTATACAGAGATTCCCTGAGACCAGAAACTTATTTCAAGGTTTCTTTCAGGGTAAAAAGGTTGAGAAAGGCTGTTTAATTTTTATTTATATATACGCACGTGCGCACACACACACACACACACACACACACACACACACACACACACCAGTAAATATGTTGAGAAAGTAAGTTCTGCATGAGAAAAACAGAAGAAAAGGTTAAGTAAAGGCTTTTAAAAATAATTCTGAATCATATTCATAAATCCTTTGTATTCTAGATTTATACACAAAGTTGACTCATGGTTAATCTAGATGAAATGGACACAAAATATCTTGAATAATCAAAATTCATTAATTTATTTTATTCTTTTGAAAATTTGAGAATAGACACTTGTTTGTTACTATTTCCCATCAACAAACTCTGTTAAACTCTATCTTTTAATTTCCATGTATTGTAAACTACTCAATATTGCATAAAAACCTGAAATCAGGGTTCACTCATCCCTCTGATGGTTGAAAACAAAACCATTGTTTATTCAGATCATTGTAGAGGTTTTCATTTTCAGGCTTGACTTAAACATTCACACTATAGAAAAGTGATTTAACTTATTTTGGTGTTTCACATTGTCATGCACTGTTTAGTCATCACCATTGTATTCATTCATTAAGCTTTTCAGATTTTTAAACTATGTTTTTGTTCTACCAAAGGAACATTTTATTTATGTTTTAAAATAATTAAGGGATTTTTTACTTTTAGATTTCGCATATGCAAAAACAACAAAATGGCATTCATAATCATATGCCTCTATGCTGAACACCACCTATAATCTCAAACTCTGTTAGGCTTTTACATCTTTATTAAAGTCACCTTCTCATATCCCATATTTTTACATAATTTTTTAAAACTGCCTTCTCATATCCCACATTTTTACATCATTTTTTAAAGTCACTGTCATTTATTCTATATTTTATATTTGTGTATTATTATTTTAACATCTGATTAATCAACTTCTGTGTAAGCACACATCCAATTTATGGTGCTAGAATTGCAATTTTGTATGGCTTGAAATTTTTCTTCTTTTTTTTTTCAAAGTTACCTTTCCTCAGAATTTTATTTAATATATTAATTTATTTCTGTTAGGTCAGTAATGATTGACAGAGCGGAGGTTGTTCTTCATGATCATTTTGGGGATAAGTGGTACTGGGAAGTGAGTATTTTTTGTCATGACATATTCTGTATAAGCTGATGCTCTCTTTTCACCTTACACGATTACTTAATAATTATTCCAGGTGAATTAATCACCAGTAATTAAGGACCAAACAGTTAACATTATGGGACACCTACATTACAAAACAGTGGTAGTTAAGAAATTAATTATACAAATGGCTAAGAAAACAATAAATTTAACTGAAATTTCATACTGTAACAATCTTGTGAAAAACTTTTTATATCAACTTTAAAATATCAAATAATAACAACAATTAGAATATTACAAATCAATGAACTCTTGGGTGTGGGTTCTGCCCTTTCGTAAAGCAGCATACATTTATCTCTCTGTTAACCACTTCTCTAATGATTGCATAATCAATATAATGTCTGTATGATTGCCACATATTACATTTATCATACAGTCCACATTTATTTCACTTTTGTATCATTGAATGAAGTCTTCTTGTCTGGGTTGATCCACCACATGTAGAGGACTCCTGAATGAGATGTTGAACTGATGTAGGTCACAAATACACTAAATATTCTCTGAACCTGCAAAGTTACAATGCTGCTATACTGTAACCATTGCAAAACTTCTCATACTGCTAATTGTAATGTTTTTGAAAATGATTTTTAAAATCCAAATGTTAAATTTCAGTGTAGACGGAGCATGCGATTTTCTAAATCTCTCCGAGACATTGCAGATGAATTTCGCAAAATGTTCTTGGACTCCGATGATGTGTCAGATAACACTATTTTGGATGACAATTGGAGAAAAATGAAGGTGTGTATTGAGTTTTGCCAGATCAAATTTGGTTATTGATGCTCTGTTCTGCTATATTTTTCATTGCAAACAAATATATTAATTAAAATCAGGAATTATTGTTTAGCATTAGTATAGTTAAAGATTAGCTATGCAACTCTGTCAGTAAGATCCTATCCCTTATGTGAATGAGGAGGCTAAATATACAGGCATCTATCTATGTCTAGTGCTACGGATTATGATATTTCAGGATATATGATATATCCATAGTCAAGTTCTTTATATCATATTAACATTATGATAAGAATAGTTTGTATCACCTAAATTCTAATAACCAATTTTAACCTCTTGGGGAGGCTTTATTTTTTGGACCTTAGTTTTGAAATAACTGTTTGATGAAAATTTTGATCTCAACATATAGAATAATTATTCATACTTGGATGAGAATACTATGTCATAGTGTGAGGTCAATTAAATTAGCTAAGTAGACTTTTCCTTCCCAGGGATACCAGTCTGTAATTGTCTTCCCTTATGCCTTTGTCTGATAATTACAAATTTTCTTAATGTTGTTAAATCCTTTAAATTATTGTCAGATGTATTAAAACGACCAAATGGTTTGAGCCATCATGACTTGCTTACTCATTTCATTTCTCATTACAATTTTATCCTTGAATCATATCATCCTGGCTTTAACCCATCAGTAGTAATGCTTCCAAACTCACCTTTTAGCACTTGCCCATATTTTAAAAAAGTTTAGAGTGATGTTAGAGCCTTTTCTCTCTTGGTGTCTGCGGTGAGTACTCATTCAGCTTAGTTTTGTTAGCCATAGAATTAGATCTTTTTTTCCATTTGGGGCCTATAGTGGTTGCTTCCTTTATAGTTTCATACATCCATAAAATTATAGGCTTTTTTTCTTTCCTTTCCTTTCCTTTTCCTAAGTATTAATCACTTCCTCTCTAATTTATAGATCCATAGAATTAAAGACTTTTTCCATTTTGAGGTCAGTATGGTCACTTCCAATCTAATTTTATAGATCCATGGAATTTTAGGCTTTGTGGTCTTTTGTGGTTGTTCATTTTACTCCAGGAATTCTAAATCTTATAATGTTTATTTTTCAAAGCCAATTTGCTTGTAATATATAAACTTTGTACATAATAATTTTGGTGTATATATTCATAACATTCCTCCTTCCTATTTACTATTCTCTTGTGGTTGTATGATGATTTTTGTTATTTTTAAAGTAAAATAAGATATTCTTGAATAATGCTTACTTATTGTCTACACATATATATTTCCCTAAAGTTTCCATGCTATTTTTCAGGTTTACTAAACAAAAATTAGATTAGGTACCAAATGGTAGTCTATGGATCAGGAGCAGATAACTCAGTGATTTTTCAATTTATCATTGCATTCTATGGCTTTCCATGAAACTATAATGAATTCTCTGGCAAGCATGTTTTAACAACTGTGTATCATGTATCATATGTGGACATCCAGTAAGTGTTCAGAAAGAAAGAAAATTTATTTTACTGTAAAAAAAATTCCTTGTTCTTGCATGTCTTTTCTCATTATCTGTCACGTGAGAAAAGTATGTTTTCTCTTTTCTGTCATTTGAAGAAAGTCTGTATATTTTCTCTTCATTTTCTTTGACATGAGAAAAATCTGCATATTTTCTCTTTCTAAAGCACATGTATTTATTGTTCTGTATGACAGATTTTTTTGTAAATGAGATATTTGGAGCTCTTATTATTTTTGGTTAAGTGGATAAAATACCCAATTATTGTTTTTATTTGTTGAAGCTGAACTAGTATATAAGTCAAAGTGGGGTTAATCTCTTCTCTGCAGAATACATGGAATGCAACTACATTTGATAGAGAATATTTTATTTATTATTTCCTTCAGCTATTCAGATTTGTGTATGTCAAAAACTAGTTTAAAAAACGTGACATTTTTTCTGTTTGTAACTGTTTACTTTTAAAAAATTTCATAATGTTAAACATAAAATAATAAAAATGTGATTATCACAATTAAATTGACAAACAGAATCATCATATATTTCATTTGTATTAAACGTTGGTTATTTTGTTTTCTATTTTTACAAATGACTATTACATTTTACAAATAAATGTTACAATTAATTATTCATGTTTAGCCTTTTTCTATCATACAATTGCAGCGGAAACCTGGGGAAGCAAGGGGAGGACCATACATAGCAGTACATTTGCGTAGAGCAGATTTCTTGTATGCCAGAAAGGAAGATATTCCATCTTTGAAATATGCATCCAGTCAGTTGGAGTCTTTGCTAAAGAAATATAAGCTGAAAAAGCTTTTTGTTGCAACTGATGCACCTACCCAAGGTAAACAAATCTAAACATATGTATAAACTACCCCTTCATTCTTTGCATACTGCATGATTGATTTGTGGTTTTAAAATCCTGTACCAAAACCACACCATTGTTTCCACATTTTATTTTGATTGTTATTATTTTTAATTCATTGATTTTTTTTTGGTAAGCATACAAGATAAAAACCTTCTTGTCCTTGATCCATTTAAACATGTTTAATTTATTGTTCATTTTTTGTTGTTTTTATTTTATTTACTAATTTTTATAATCAATATCTACCCAACAAAACTTGCTTTAATAACTTAAACTAGTAGACTCTAATTTAGTTGTACTTTAGGAATAAAATCTACTTTTTGTTTACCATCGCAAATTAATGAAGACAACCATATTTATAATAATTATCTTGTGAAGACTGTTGAGAAAGTAAAGTGACATGATAGTTCTTGCTGTTCTAAAACATGTAACATTATTGAAATGTATTACAAACTTAAACAAAAGTGGCACTTTTGATTTGCAAACACTTTTAAGATTTTGTATAAGGATTGTTATGTTTTTTTGCATTGCATTGTAATTTGGAGGGCAGGGAGGGATAAATTAATTCTTTTTCAATGATTACTCTTGCTGATCCATTTTTTTAATTTTTAGATTTCCTGTATATCTTTGTTCTGTACAACCAGTGCACTCCACACAAAATGTTTCTTCCTCTAAATTTTACATTAATGGTAATATACTTCTTTTAATATTTCAAAATGCTATGTTTTCAGAATATGAAGAACTAAAAGGGTATTTGAAGGAGTATGATGTTTATCATTACATGCCAACCAAAGAAATTCTTCAAACCTATAAGGATGGGGGAGTGGCTATAATAGACCAATGGATATGTGCTCATGCTAGGTAAATTTGCTTCTTAATTTGCCACCTGTCTCTATAAACCACTTTGCTTGATTTCAGTTTGGAGGGGTGGGGGTTATTTTTTTAGGAACAACTATAAGAATTTTCTTTTTTTCTACTTCTTTCCAATACTATAATATGAATCACTGCAGATGAACAATACAACATTCTGCAAGGTGTATTTAATTTTGTAATGACCAAAGTTTTAAAAAGTCTATGCAAAGCTAAATTTTGATGCTGTGAGAGTCAAACTATTACTATGTTAGTACTGATGTAATTTTTAACAGTGAAACCTTGCTATAACGTGATAATTTGGGTTCATAAAATTGGATCATGTTAATAGTGGGGTCGTGTTAATGTGGGGTTTTGCAATATTTTACTTTTTTCCGAGAACATATACATGTACACATATAAAGCCCAATAACAAAGTACAGTGGGCCTGCAGTGGTCACAAGTAACTTTTAAAAAGAGATTAAGCTGAACACGTGTGCAATTTCCTACCCATTAATTTACAGCTAATAAAGCGGACATTATTTACTTTCAACTGATTGCATTTAACAACACCGCCAAGCCCAGCCAACCAACACGTTGGCAGTTTTCATTCTTTGATGTTTAGTGTGAGAATCTTTATCTGCTGCTTGGCTGTGTATGCAGTTAAAGAAGAAGTACATGTCAGCTATTGTTTGTGCAGCGATTTGTATACAGAATTAATTGAATATAATCACAAAGATGACTTAACTGGCTTTACTCATGGATCAGTAATAAGTGATATTTCTGATAATGTTTATTTGGGCATAACACTTCAAGAACCTAGTGAAATTGTTAAATTTTGGATCATTTTATTCAAAGTCATATGCGAACTCTTCCCCAAAATGATAACAATTGTGTTATATCAGAATTTGCATTATCATGGGTTCTACTGTATTATGAAATGTCATGTTTTGTGTTAAACTCAAATATTATGAACAATCATGTTTTCTGTGTTAAAACTCAAATATTATGAACAATCATGTTTTCTGTGTTAAAACTCAAATATTATGAACAATCATGTTTTCTGTGTTAAAACTCAAATATTAGTTTTAAATAGTATTAAATAACATCAAAATTGTTATTTTTGAAATGATACCTCCTGCTAAGAAGCAATTAACAGTAATTACTGTCAATTAACAAAATGTTTGATTTATACACGTCCTCACTTTGTCACAGAATCTTAATGATTGATTTATTTAGAGTTTCCAGTAACTGTAGCAAGTATTCTTCCCCACATCCATCCATTCACCCAGTCAATCATTCTGCCCATCAAAGAATGCTGATTGAATGAGGGACTTGGTCTGATTGTAAAATTGAAGAGAGAGTCGAAGCAGGAGAAATACAGTTCACAGTGTTCACATTTCATGTTATACCATCATGTTGTATTTCATGGTCAGAATGATTCCCTATTTTCAGGGAAGTATTAAAAATCGTCAGTTTTGCTAAATGTTTAACCATTGCCAAGGTCTCTACCCATGTGTACAATCTTGTTTTAATTTTTAAAAATTATTATTGTACTGACAGTTTATATAAATGTTACAAGTTCATAGGTCTCTATCATTTATAAGGCAAACCCTCATTGACATTATTGAATGCTGAAAGCATGAAATTTTATTCTTTTCATGTGTAGTTGTTTGGGTATAAATGGTATGATTGGTATTGAAGGAACTTTGTGTGCTTGTATGAAATCTCCTAGTTCATATAAATAAAACTAAAAGATTTATTTTGCTTCATTAAGTTCTGTTGTTTGTTAAAATGTTAAAAATCCTTTGGGCTTCTTGATATCTGTCTTTGTTGTTTTATATATTATTTTTCCAGATATTTTATAGGAACAAAAGAATCTACATTTTCATTCCGTATACAAGATGAGCGAGAGATTCTAGGATTTGATCCAGACACTACATTTAATCGCCTCTGTGGAGACAAGGACAAAAAATGCGAGCAACCATCACGATGGAAAATAGTTTACTAAAAAATGTAGTATTGTACTTTTAGAATTCTACCTTTTCAAGTTTTAAACACTTTAAAAAAATGAAATGTTTTATTATGTACAAGTCCTGTTTGAAGAAGTAATTAGGGGATGTGAAACATTTTAAAGTTACTTTTTCAGGTATCTCCCCACCTCAGACATGTGTGATGATCACTTTAATAGTTTTTGTTAAAGGATTAGTATTGCCTCCTAACAAATTTTCCTTTACGGACTTTGCCAAACACAAGCTGTGGGTGGCTTTGGAAATACTTGCAACGTCAACTGAGAGGCAGGAAAATCTGACAAGCAGCATGTGTAAGATGAAGATGTAAGCAGCAAAGAGGAGATATCTCAGATCTATTATAAAAAAGAATTCACTTTTTATGAATTCTAGTATGATGAAACAGAAAGTGAAAACTGGGATACATTCAAATACATTAACACCACAGGTTATTAAGTCATTTTCAATGGAGGCAGACAGTAGAATTGTGTAGTCCAGCAGCAATCACGATTAACCTCACTAATTTAATATGTGAATGCTAAGCAAATAGATTTATTACTTAGAATGTAGTTCTAGGTAGCTCAGCCATTTAGTTGTAAGTTGTAACCATTATTAATACTTATTATTAAATCTGTGCAAATGCTGCTTAACTTACTTAGAACTACTAATAAAAACATGCATAAAATTACTGATTTGTTGATTAGAAACTGATCTTGTGTAATTTTGTCGCGGCTTTTGTTAACTTGCTTATTATTTGCTATTGATAATTATAAAAAATCATAACAAAGATATATGTTTGGGTTTTTACTTTGACCTTACTCTTAGGGCATTAATGTTTTAATGTCGTTTTGATAGGCATTGACTGAATATTTGTTTACACAAGTAGACATTCTTAGTATTGCAAATATAAAATATAAATAAAACAATATAGCGCACAAATTTTCATTAATTAAATCACATTAATTAAAGACACTTTGCTAATGAATTCATTATGAGCATAGATTGTACATTGGAATTTTCTGGTACATGCATGAAACATTTTTAATATAAATAGGAATATGATAAAATATAATACACATCTCATTAATGATTATTAAACATCTTGCTGGTGAATATTTTTTAGGTGAGCCATAATTATTAAACATAGTTTCAAAAAATGAGTTTACAGATTACAGATTAAATTTTGAACAATTTGAAGTATTGCAGTTATGTAACTAATACAAATTGTGATTATTAATAATAATGTTACTGATCAGTTAGTGTAAATTGAGCATCCTTCTTTGATTGGTTTGATTAAAGGCATATGAAACAAATCAGTGTATTTATGGCATAAAATATGTTTTATATATAATTTTTTTCTTAATGAGCTTGCAATACCTGAAAAAATTTAACTTAGATATGAATTTAAAAATAATTAAAATTTATTGATTGAGCAGATAAATGAAGTAATAACAATAATGTGTAATATCAAAGTAAATGAGACACTTATACTATATTCATTGTGTGTAAAGTTGAAGAATTTGCCTGTGCTCATCTAGAATTAATTATTATTACTTTTCATTTATATTGCTAGTATTATTATGAGTACCAATCTTTTTCTAATAAGAGTAATATTACCTGTTTTTTAAATGAGTAAAATGAATGTAATAAAAACTAATGTATGATAGGGATTATATGATTGTAATCCAGTTAAAATTTATCAAGTACATTTTAAGTTATAATATATAAAATAGTATTTGATCTGTGTGCATGGATGTTATTGACATTGTTGCTAAATGAGCTTTGAGGCAAATATAACTAATCATTTGGATGAAGCATTAAATTACCCTGGCATATATATCTACAATTACTGGACAAAAACTGTACATGTACATCTAGATTTAGCTTTTTCTTCTTTCACCCCATAGCAGTCTTTGGAATATAATAGGGATTTTTGTTTTTTCTTTTTTCTTTTTAAAGCAATGTACAAGATTTCAATCACTAGATGGCTTTAAGCTTTGCTTCAAAGAAGTTATTTATTTACTTATTGATGGATCACTGCCTTCCTTCAGTCTTAGATTTGATACAAATCTCAGTTCTTCAGTAAAGATACTGAAAGATGAAAACAAGTCTAAAGAAATGACACATCAATAATGAAGCAAAAATTCACTCAGCTTTATGCCTCTCATATGACGTCATGTGCAAGAGGTCAGAGCTCTTTATTTAGAATTTCTTTAAGATCACGTGATTCAAGTGGTTGAACAAAAATGGCCAGAATAGCTGGTTTCTTTAAACTTTCATGGGTATAGATATTAAAAGTGGGGTTTATTTGAGTTTTTAATTGGTTACAGGGTTTAATATAAAATGGGTGGATAAGAGTTTTAAGAAAACAATACCTACAATTTAATTCTTTGATGCCTTAACATATATTTAAACAAGAATTATTTTAATGTAATAAAGTGATAAACATTGTTTAAAGAACAAACAACAATATTTTTCAAAAATTCATTATTTTAACTTTGCATGGAAGCAGTATAAAAGATAAAATGACAAAATACCATCAGAGTACAATATTTTGAATACTTTCATTTCCATTGTCTACTCATTGTGTTCATATCTCATGATTGTTCATCTTCACACTTCTGGGCATTGCATTTACCATAGTATTCAGTATCAGAATGAGAGAGTGCATATCAATACCAAACATATTGACATTTGCAAGTCTCGATTGATTAGTTTGCATTATGAGTTATGACTAACAGTTGTGACACTGATTTCTCTTATATACGAACAGGTAGTACTCTTTCTGGTTTGTTGGTGTATCCAACAACTTTTACTTTAGAATGTATCATTGACTCAGGTTTTCTACTCTCTTTGGTGTTTGGTCTTATTCAGCAATTTTTACTTTCAAATTTGCCATTGACTCAGGTTTTTCTACTCTTTTTGGTCTTTTGGTATATCCAGCAACTTTTGCTTCCAAAATCATTGACTAATAATAATTTTTTGTTTAGTACTTTTAATTTTTCATCTTCGATAAAATGGCTTATTTTGTTCAAAGCCATTTTTAGTAGGAATGATGTTATTTTGTAAATTTGTAATTATATAGTCAAATCAGAATTATTTTCATTTTGTGCTCATTGATTGAAGCCATCTTTAAAACTGATGATACTGTGAGTTGGATATTATAGCTTCTGTTTTCATATTGGAATTATTTTGATCTTGTATACTTTGAAGCCATTTTCAGTTGAGGTGATGTGAATTGATATTTATACATTTTGTTGTGAATTGGAATTATTTTGATCTTACGCACAGTAAAAATCTTTTCTTGGGTAGTGGTGGGTTTTTTAAAACTGTTTTCTTTTTCTTGACTCTTCATTTATGTTTGTCTTTGTTTCACTAGTGGCCACTGATGTAATGAATACATTTTACTTTGTTGAAACAAATGTTTCCTGCAGGAATGAGAAATACATTTGGTTTTTATGTAATTTTATTTTTAAAAGTGGGAATTATTTATACATATATATCTTTTCTATTAAAGTCTTTTCTTACCATATAACTTAATTTTTTAACTGGATAGAATTTAGTTTTATTGGCAAACATTTTATATTGACTGTAATTTAAATTCTTGTAACATTTGTTAGGATTTATTTATAAATAAGTGAACAAACTTTTTCCTTGCAAAATGATTATTACTGCTTTATTTAAGAGTATGATTAGCACTGTTTTTTCCTTTTATTGAACAATAAAAAACGTTTTCATTCAAATATTTTAATTATTTTTTTGGTGTTATAAATATATATATAGTAAGAATGAAAATTCAAAAGGAGAAATATCATAATTTAGTTTTTTTTTCCCAGCTTCTGACTCATTTTTTATAGGCATCCATTTCAAATTACAAAATTGAAATAGCTGGATAAATATTAATTTTAATATTAACATGCATCTTTGAGCCATTTACTTTTATTTTTTTAGACTTTGTATCATGTTTTTCTCATAGACATATATTTAACTTTTGCATTAAATTTTAAACAGTTCGAACAAAAAAAATAAATATTATTATGAAGGCAAGTGGCAGATTATTGCCACACAATTTCCAGTATATTACTGTACAAGACAATCTACATTCTACAGTATATTATTGCTTGTTACTATACAAAAACAATAAAAAGTATATTATTTATACATGAACAATTTACAGTCTAATAAAAGTAGTATTGTATGGAACAATCTACAGTATTTTACTGTGCAGACAAAAACAGTATATAGTATATTATTTGTACATAAACAATATATTGTCATTACAGGAACTATCTCTAGTATATTATCTGTACAGTAACAATCTATAGTATACTATAGTACAGGAAGAATATAAAATATATTATTGCATAGGAACAATCTACCATCTATTATATGTAGAGGAAAAATCTACAGTGTTTACTGTACAGGAATAGTTTAGAATATATTATTGTACAGGAACACTATATTATTGTACTCTATGCTACAATATATATATACACACACACACAAACTCTCGATAGTAAATTATTTTATTGAAGCATTTAATTATTTGCACAGGAATGCTCTACAGCAGGGGTGCACAAACCTTTTAGGCCAGAGGGCCAAATTTCCAACTGATAGTGCATGGAGGGCCGCAAGTCAGATTGCACATGGATGGCTCAGTAGAAAAAAACAACACAAATAATGAAATAAAGTCCTCTGGTGGACGCACAGAGCCCTGTCTCGGGCCGCGGTTTGTGCACCCCAGTTCTACAGTAAGTTATTGCACAGGAAAGTTCTGTAGTATATTATTTGTACAGGAGCACTCTACAGTATATTATTTGTACATATAACAGTCAGTCTGGTGCATATATAAATATTGTAACAGAACATTTTCATACATGTATATTATTGTACAAGAACACTACAGTTTATTATTTGTATAGGAACACTTGTATATTATTGTACAGGAACATTCTTGTACATATATATTTTTGTACAGGAACACTACAGCGATGGTTCCCAAACTTTCTTGGTTCACTACACCTTTAGTGCATCAGGATTTTTTCCACGGCACCCAAAGTCTGAAAACATCTACCATTTGCATTTATGTTAGTGTGCTTAGGTATATTCTGCAGCACCCCTGGGAGTTAGTCATTGTGTCCTGGGTGCATGTACAAAACATATATCAATGCTACAGCAGTGGGACTATTTGCAGAAACATCAAGAAAAGTCTAGAAAGTGTAATTTATGTTATGGCTTGAATTATAATTATATATGTGTATGCTAATTGTGCTGAATGTTTATTTAAAGTCACAATTCAGTATAATAATTAATATAGTATCTTTAAAGATCATACAAATAAAGAAATTACTTTTTTATCAAGATTTAATTGTGGTTAAAAATAAGATTTAGTGTAAAATATACTTAAACTAGTTAAAGATATATTTTAATTACCTTGAAATATTTGCTACAAAAAAAGCAGCTTAAAATAGTTGTATTTAGTATCCAGGGTAGCACTGGTTGAAGACATTTATTATTATACAAAGAAAGTGAGTGGTGTTGCAAATCCACCCACTTTTTTTCAATGGATGACTAAAAATAAGACAAAAGAATTAATTATTTAATATTTGATCGATATCTGCGTACTGACAGACTTTAGATAAAGAATCCACTGTAGTGCTTCAATGATTTCATGTGTGTGGAGTCTGTTAAATCAATGATGTCCAACTAAAGTACTGTGACTATACGACTCAAATGGCAGAATCCGCTGAACATAAATGAAAACTAAAATGCAAGTATGTGATTACTAAAACTACTAGTACTAATACTATATAGTTTCTGTTATGTGTGAATCCATTTCATTGTTTTGTTGTTAAAAGAACACTATTCTTAGCAGTGATGAAAGTATTTCAACTAAATTTTAACTTTTACAGATTAATATCGATCATTATCATGAAACTGTCATCTAGCTTCAACAAAACGTGTGAAAACCATCGTAAACCTTTGTTTTTAATAATTAAAAATAAAATGATTCACGTTAAGAGTGCTACTCATCCGTTTACAAAAGGCCTACGATGTAACCAGTTTTATTTTTAATATTCTTGTGGAAAGCCATACTTCACGTTGACTTCTATATGAAAAAGTAGGCTATAAAAAATAAAGCTGCTTAGGGAAGAGAACGAAATTGGAATATTTGTATTTTATTTCATCAGATTTCGTGACTACTAGATTTAAATAAAATCAGACAGAAGATATTTAATAAGCTACCCATAAAATAAATTAAAATATTAAAAAATTGTAAATAAAAAAGTGCAAAATCGGGATAATACTGATATTTATAGTTCATTAACTATAAAACAATTTGCAGCTTTGATACTGCTCTGTACACATCCTCATAAATGGTTCTTAAACAGTTCGAGCCATGTTAGGATAAAATATTTACCCGGGATGAGTGCATAATGGTCGAACGGTAAGAATAAGAGCTGAGCACATGGTTGCACATGTTTAAAGCCTTTTACACCCGTAAAATGTGCGAATATAACCTGAACTTATATTGCATACTAAAGATGCATAAAATGTAGTGCGTTTAGTTTAATCATTAACACTTTTTAAATTTTTCTTTTTTCTTTTTTCTTTTTTTCTTCTTTACGCTTACTACGAAAGTGCTAGTATTTTGCTAGTTGCTGTTGTTTGCAATGGCAGTCCGTTACCCAGACATGAAAGATTTACCTGAAGTGACAGAGGCAGATGTTTACCTTGATATTGACATTGAAGAGGGTGAGGAGAAGGAGAGAGTAGAAACTGGGAAAAAAATGCAGAACCTGCAGCACTCTACAGGATGGTCTGCGACGAGCCGTGACAATTTCTTAACTGAAGTTCCTATTTCTTCAAGACAATCGTTTGACGAGCCAAGTACTTTTGCCTTGAAAGGCAGTTATGAGGAGAACAAGCATCGTCTAAATGTAAAAGACAATTTTCTAATCGAAGATTTTCCTATAAAATTGCCATTTGATGAGCCTAATAGACCTATGGAAGACGATATTTTTGACAACCTTCGAGTTAATCCACAGACAGATGACGCGCACTTCCCCGGGATAACAGAACTTGATCATGTGTCTGCAGTGGGTGCACCTGATATCAGAGTATCATGGCCGAATGTATCCATACATTGTGAGGACGCTTTTGTACGGATACCAGAGAGTTTGGCATTGCATGAGTCAGACCATGGAATTGGTACTAAGCAAGAGACTAATTTTGGAAGCGAGGAAGAAATTCCTTTACATGTTATGCAAGATGATTCAGTTCCAGCATTGTCTTATTCAAGTTATTACAGCATTTATTCAGCATCAAAAGAAACCCTCATGGAACATACACCCGTATCCAAAATTGGAGTCGCACGAAAGTCCACAGTTTCCAGGGTGCCTAATCAGTTAGATGGTGGGTCAAATGTTAAACAAAGGAAAAAATTTCATAAGCAGAGTTCACCTCCTCAAGCTAATGTATTGAATATTGGCTGTGCCTCTGTACTTCAAGACAGTCTTGCACTAGACGACCCATCTTTGACATGCTACACTAGAACTACAAACCAGAAATCTTTCCAAAACTCTGAGGGTCAAGCAGGATTAGAGACTTCATTTCAGGAAACCAATAATCATCTATTTACTAACCAAAGTAATGAACTTACAAGTCCATTGCGATTATCCCCCTCAATATTTCCTTGTGTCCAGAAGGCTAACTTAGCTTTTCAGAGAATAAAATTAACAAAGAAATTTTCACCAAAGCATTCTTCTGTCAGGAAATCTTGTCATAAAATAGTCATCCAAAAACTTAGACACAATCGGCAAGATAGCCAATATGCAGAAGCTGACAACACATCTCTTGATTTATCTAATGTCACCCTGACAAACCCCAAGCAGGTACAACAAAAGAAGATTAGCAGCACACAGTTGAACAGTAGCAAAAGGACTTCGCCCAGAAAATCATTTAAGAATCAAAGGCTGAAAAACTCGCTCAAGGAAGCCAGCAAAGAACAAAATCTTACCAAGGTTGATGACTTCCCACAAAATCAGGAAACAGTCATCAGTACCCTTTGGAAGACTTCAGAAAAGTCTACTCCCAAGCATAAAGCTGGAGAGAATCAACTTAAATTGACATCAGAAGAGGTAAGTTATCCAAAATTATGTCTGGTTTAACTATTATTGCAGGAATTAAAGCTTGTTTTGGGAAGGGGAAAAATTAGTGTCTCTGTTTCATTTCTAACACATTATCAGTATTCCCATGACAGTTTTAAAAATCAAAGTGCAACAATTTCATGACCTTTAAATTTATTTTATTGTTCAGGTACAGTTTTTAATTTATTACATTCTACATGTGTGGCATTTCTATTTTGCTGATCCAAGCAGCATTTCTCTTTCACTACATCTTAATTCTTATTGTAATTTCCATCCTATGTAGGTCAGGAAAACTAGTAGTAGTACACATTGCTTCTGTGTAAATTTGAAGTACTGAATGCTGATCGATTATTATTATATTTTAGTAATTCGGTATACATCTCTTCGAGTTTTTGCATTGATTCTAACACATTGTATATAGATAAACATTCAGATTTAATTACAACCTTGGATCGAAACTCCTTGTAACATTTCACTTAATCTACATTTTAAATGCAATAATGTAGTAGTACATTAAAACACTATTAATGTACTGGTAATTGAAAAGTCATATAATGATATATTCTTAATAGAGTTGCTGTACATAATTTCAGCAGTTCTGCCAACTCTCGTCACTTCTCAATAAACCTACCTACATATTTATAACAATTTGTGAAATGACATCACTTGGATGGTGAGTCATCATCTCATGCTTGCTCGCAAATCAGCATCTTCGGTTACATAAATCAAAATCGGTGTGCAAATAAAATAAATTGGGTCATATAAATATGAACTTGCATAAACAGAGAACTGTCTGTAACTTGTTGGGCTACAAATGATTCATGGTTGAGAAATAAAACTCAGACCACAACTACTTACAGCTTGGTATGATACAGAACACACAGCTTAATACCGATGCTACCTAGTACCTCATAAATCAACTGTAATCCAACCATTAAATAAAGTTATTTGTATTTAAACTACTGATTTACTATTGCTAATGCTATGAGGGTGTTCTAACACAAAGCTTCACTCGTTTTATAGCAGTTCTCTGGGGTTTTGTTTTTTTTTTAGCACAACCCAAGATGTATAGTCTGTTATCATGGTCCCTGGTCAGCCAAGTATTTTTTTAAGTGCACCCGCAACACGGTTAAAAAGTAGTGTAGATGTCGGCTATTCCATCCAACTACTTGTTCTGACTGTAGGTTCCATAAAATGATTCAAACTAAGCAAAACTGATTTTGTGGATATCACAAATGAAGAAGTTTGTTCTGCATTTCCCAAGTAAGAAGAAAATGGCGTGTGATAGTGATTTTAATCCTTTACCACTGATTAAGGCATTCAAAAACTTCTGGAGCACGGATTTCAACAGTTTATTATCGAGCCTATGACTGCCTTATAAATCCTTTTACTCGCCTTTTTAAAATAATATTATTATAGATTCAAGAAAAGAAAGATGCAATTATAATGATACGAGTCATAACTATGGCGTGATACATAAGGTAACATCAAACCCATGTAGAAAAGTGTAACAGCTTTTTAAATTTTTATACTAGATAGATCAATTTTTCAAGTCAGAAGCCACTCATTTTATGTCTGTAATTTGCATTTAAAGCTGTGTACATAACGTTACCAAATTTCAGGTGTATATTTCATTCTTTACCTATCTGTTTGTAAGTAAATAATAATATAATAATATTGAGATTTATGAATTGTAGTTTTCCTTCATTTCCACAATATTACTAATTATTAGCAATAAAACTACAGTTTCTCCTGTCTGAAGTCTCAGTTTGACTTTAAGTTTAATGAAAACTTCTGTTGTCATCACTTAGCGATTGTGTTGTAGTCTCATGTTTTTTCTTTAATGTAAACAGTAGTCAGAGCCAAAAGTGCTCATCTGGAATAATGGCAGTGTCTCCAAATGTTTCTGATCCTGACCTCTAGAGGTCCCTTTTGTGATTCTCCTGCCAATCTAAAATAATTAGAATTAATCCACTTTATTTTTTGCACTTCATGTCACAAAATGGTACACTTGCCCAGAGAATGAGTGAATTTGATTTTGAACGTCTTACCTTCGAAAGAAGAGATATTGGGCATGACTAGGATGGACAGATGGGAATGTTACAAGGAAATTAAGTGAGGAAGAGGAAACTGGAGAAGTGTGGTGGGTAATTTTTGCAAGCAAGACTTTAGCAATTTAAGAAACTTTGCTTCATTTTCTGAGCACACTTTATTTCAAAATAATAAGAATTAATGTTTCATGAGTCTGAAGAACATGTGCAATGTGTTTCATTATGCATACCTCTTTTTCAGGTGATAATAGCAATTACAAATTTCATTTCAAGATTACTTCTAGTGTACTTCCACTTTGCTATAGTACTGTTCTCATTTGGGTTTTTTAATTCATGTGCATGTCCTTTTATAAATTTCCAACAACAAAAAATGTGTGTTTGTTCCTTTGTTTCATTCACACTTATTTGTGTTTATTGGTAATACCAAACATTATTGATTTAGCTTAATCGTAGTTGATCTGAGTTCCTTTTTACTTAGTCTTGAAAGGGTAATACTAATACTGATAGTGATACTAATACTGTAATAGCATTACAATCATTTTTCACCCCCCACCCTATTTCCATTGTCATTTGGTAAAGGTAAGCTTCTGTTGTGAAAATCAAGCCCTCTCAGTTGTGTGTTGAATATTTGACTTGCTCATTTTAAAACAATATAAATAATAGAAATGATCAAAAAAATATATCAAGAAAGAGGAAATATTTATATTATAAACACCACAAGAGACAGTATCTAGTTATAAAATTGTGGGATCAACCTGGCAGATGAAAATTTTTTAATGAAAAATTTATATTTATAATGTTTCTCTTTAATTACACTTAAAGTAAAATTTCATATCTGATGCTTTTAGTTTTACAGTATTCTTTGTTCTATTTATGCAGACTATTGTTTGTTAGTTAAATGACTTTTTACAGTTTACTCAGCAGTCAACTTTTAAAAATAGTTTGAATTTCTTGTCATTCTTCTGTTGCAGGCAAAAATCTTTCTGGTTCCATTAGAGACAGCAGCTCATCCATTTGATTGTTTTACCTGTCTTCAAGCATATCACCAGGCTTTAGTTTGCCCCAAGTCCTTCAGGCGCAATTCTCAGACAAAACCATTCCACTGTAATCAATGTCCAGCTTCTTTTGTGCAATATGAGCATCTTGTAGAACATAGAGGTTTGCACAAGAATTATTCAACTGCAAAAGGCAAAGTGTTAAGGTCTTCCAATTTACAAACCAGCTACAAGGATGTTACTCATGCAGAAAAAATAATCAGAGAAGATGGCAGTCCTAATTCAGAGCCAGATGATCAAAACACTAAGCCTGATCTAACATGCAAATTCTGTAAAAAACAGTTTTTGTTTCCATCAAAACTAAAATGTCATATATCATCACACTACAAGTCATTGCATGTATGCAAATTTTGTTCCGTCGGCTTCTCAAAAGCTAATTTATTAGCAACACACTATCTGTCTCACACAGAGGAAAAAGATTTAAATGAGAAAAAGATCGCTCACCTAGAGACATATGATACTTTAGTAAGAGAAAATCTTCCACTGGTTACTCCAGACCACTCAAAAAATGAGAGGATGAAAAGCAGTCTTGATACAGATGTTTCATTGTCACTGCCTTACAAGCAACGGAGGGTTTTAGGTAAGTGTACTTGCAAGGTGTGTGGGAAAAAATTTAAACATTCATCTGATGTGAAAAAACACTTAAAATGTCACAAAATAAAGAAGTTGCTACCACCACGTGCACAACCTGTTTTGCATGAAGATGTACTAGATAATGAAGAGGGAGGAGATGCACTGGACATTGCAGCTGATCTTTTTCCATCACAACCAAACCAATCAAGTATGGGAACCCAAAGAGGTAACAAAGGCTCCATTGAGCAGACGCCACACAAAAAGAAAGTGGTAAAGCCACAATCTAAACTTATATTTAAGTACAGGGAAAAGAATCTTAAAAAAGCTAAAATACTGTGCAGAGCTTGTGGAAAATCTTTTCCTTTCCAGTGTTACTTAAAAAGACATATGGTAGCACACAGAAGAAATCCAGGAAGCCAGTGTAAAATATGTGGTGTCCGTTTCATGATGTACCATCGCCTTTTGCAGCACATGAGAAATCTTCACAAATCTCTTTTTCCAGATAATCTCACAGATCCAATGACTGGGCAAGGTTTGCTTAAGTGTCAGACCTGTGAAAAGTTTTTCACTACACGATACAGTTTAAGGAAACATCTTCTTACTTTCCACATGGCAGAATCCTGTCAGGAGACTGTAGGTAGAAAACCTCACAGAGGACAAGGACCGTTCAAATGTATTGATTGTGGTGCAGGCTTTGTTCATGAAAAGTATTTGATGAAACATTCTCAACTCTACCACACCAAGCATTTGTCAGTGTTTAAAAAGAACAGAAATGTACATAATTCTGCTGATACTGAGATAAAAAAGAAAAGGACTGTACAAGCATCAGAAATTTCTGTTACTGGTAAGAAAGGAAGGAATGTTTCAGCAACTACCGTTTCAGGAAATTGTCCGATTTGTGGCAAGCAGTTGCTCAACAGGAAAAATGTGCCAAGACACATGCGTCTGGTCCACGCAGCTAGCCCACCTCGAATGAATGATGCAAGAAAGAAGATAGTAAAACAGGATCAGTCAAAGCAAGGTCTAGATTCACCTTCCATGCAATTTCCAAACAATGGCCAAAACAGTCCTGGACAGATGTCTCCTGTCTCACAGTGCTTTGATTGTGAGATATGTGACAGGACATTTGTCTCCAGTCGGGCTTTGAAATTTCACTGTATTGCTTTGCATTCAGGCAAGATCCGCAAACCCATTAAAAGAAAAGGCATCTGTAAGTGTGAAGTCTGTGGGAAGGTCTTCTGCCATAAGCAAAATCGAGAAAAGCACTTTCGTTTGGTTCATCTCATGAATAAGTTCAGTTACATCAAGGACATTTACCAGGAACCTGGAAAATCATCAGGCATTGCAAGCCCCACTGTTGCTCAAGTTAGAGATGGTTGTTTTCCTTGTACTCCAGCATCAAGTCACGACATGGCATTGCAGCTTACCAAGAAGACTGCCAGTACAAATGAAAAACAGAAAACTGTTAAAATGCACACCTCTTCTTACAAGACCAGCAACAAGTCACAAAAACCTTGGAGATGTCCACATTGTCATAAAATGTACATGCATAGGAAAAGTTTAGTAAATCACAAATGCGCACAATTATTGGAATTTGCAAAAGACAGTCAGAAAATTGTATTAACATCAAATTCAGCCTCGTTTAAATGTCGGCTGTGCAAAAGATTGTTTAAGTCAAAGTTTAGTCTATACAAACATGTCCGTATATTCCACCCAACCCATGGTGTGTACAAATGCCAAAAATGTGATCTTGGTTTTCAGTATGTGAGGGAACGGAACCTTCACACCTGTATACCAAAACAGCAAGATAATCATTATGAGTTCCATAATTATGGAACAGGCTTTCAGATAACCAAAGAACAGACAAAGCACATCCAGAATCGCAAAACTAAAACAAATTTAACATCAATAAAACTCAAAGAAGAATCTGCAGATCTTCCCCTGGGCTTTCTATTGGGTAGTATCCAACCAGCTGAACACTTGAATTCCTTTGCCCACTCTTCACAGCTCAGCCAGCCTGATAAAACTGCTCCTGCAGCTGGAAAAGTCAGAGAGCACAAGAGCTCATTTGTCAACTGTCCAGTGTGTCAGAAGTCGCTTGCTGTAAGTTACCTAAAGAGGCATCTGAAGCGGGTGCATCCTTCTATTAAAGATTCAAAATGTAAAAAATGTAGCAAAGTCTTCAAAGATTTCCAACATTTTAAAAAGCACTGTCGTAGAAACTTTCCTTGTACAAAATGCAATTTTAAGGCCTGCTCACAAAAACTGCTTATTAAACATCGTGTAACAGAGCATGGTGACCGGCCATTCAAGTGTGAATTTTGCAATGCAGACTTTAAACAGCATATCAGCTACATTGAACATAGACGCTTGCACACAAATGAGAAACCATATAAGTGTACATACTGTAATGAGACATTTACCCGTCACAAGCAGTTTGTTTCACACCATCGCACAAGACACAAGATTGATTTTCAGCAGTACCAGTGCAAGATTTGTTTTACGCGCTTTAAAGCACTGACACTTTTGGGCCAGCACATGCAAAGCCATCCAGAAGCTGCAGAAAAATGTGTTCACTGTGGCCGTATCTACTGGCTGCAGATTTATTTGCAAATGCATATCAAGAGGAGCCATACACCCAGGAACTAGAAATAATGAAGAGAATGGTGGGAGGGGCAGTTCCTAAAGAGACACTCCCCTCTGTTTAGAAAGGATTACTTCTTACTCATATGGTTATGAGGGATTGCTTATTGTTCTGTACCTAGGTAGCCTTTTGTTTAGAAAAGATTACTTAACAGTTCTGCATCTGTGTAGTTGTATGCTTAAGGAGGAATACTAAGTGTTCTGTATCTGTGAAGTTGTGTGCTTAAAGAGGATTACTAAGTGTTCTGTATCTGTGTAGTTCACTAGTTGTATGCTTAAGGAGGAATACTAAGTGTTCTGTATCTGTGTAGTTGTATGCTTAAAAAGGATTATTAGTTCTGTGTCTGTATGCTTAAGAAAGATTACTAGATGTTGTGTCTGTATGCTTAAGAAGGATTACTTAGTGTTCTGTACTTTGGTAGGTCTATATTCAAGAAATATCATTGCAGTAAATGAGTAATCTCAGACTTGAATCCTCTCAGTAGTTTTGGAAGAAAAACATATAAAGTTTTTAAAAAATGTCATTAAATAAAAATTGTCAGAGTATGTCTTTCATGTTTGAAAAATGTTTAGTGATGTACTGCTGTCGCTTGCTTTTTGATATGCATGCTAGCAAACAATCAAGTCAAACACACCACTGCCTCATGGAGCGAGTCCTCTTTGTCTTACTGCTAATTGTTTGTGAATATTGAAAGGAAACATCCAGTAGTAAAGTAGAAAAACTTATAAGCAATTGAGCAAGTATACTATTATCCTGTGTTTTCTGTCGCAAATGTTCCTGTCAGCCTTTTTCCTAGTGTATGTATATCTGGTCTTGTCCAATTAAAATATAAATGTAAGTGTTTTGCAATTCAGATTGTCAATCTAAATGTTGATTCTGAATTATCTCTTACTGACCAAATACATGTTCATGTGTTCATTTTCTTTCTAAGTCCTGTTTGAAACATAAGTATATAGCCTTTATAATTTTATCCATGGAATGTACTTGCCGTGTAAACATTGTTAAGTAAACACTATACCATTTTAATTTTAAATGATTATATCCATTGAGGAAATTTACAGAGATGTTCATACAGTATAGTGCCACTCTTTTAAATGGCAGGAAAATTCAGACCACTTCTTGAACGGTCCTGACCATAAATGAACAACTTGTATAATATGTTAAATATACTATATGTCATTTGTTAAGGGAAACTTATGTCACTCTTGTAATCATGATTGTTGCAATGAAAATTAAGTTAAACATTCTTCTTTCATTTACTGCTGTGAAATTTAATAATGCTTATGTAGAATATTTCTTTAATCACTGATGTAAAGTATGTTGGAGATTGTTTATGTACTTTTAATCTAATCTAATTTCCAAGATTTCTTTGACTTAATCATTGTAAATTTTTTAATAAGATTGATTACCTACTGTGGAATGAATCTGTGTTGTATTAATTTCCTTTGATTTTTTAACATACTTAAAAATATTTGAATACGAATACTACAATAAAAAGTTACTAAAATATTTGTGGCCAGTGTGAAACTTCTGTTTTTCAATAATCAGTTCATGGATGTAGATTTTCCCAGATATGTTGCAGACTTTAGAGAAGAAAGTTTTAACTATTATTTGTGACATTATCAAATTGTAATAAATATCTGTTGATACTGTGTTGTAATGGATGCATAGATTCCCAGCATTTATACATATATATTTTTTTTAAAGTGTGAAAGCAGTTATTCAGGTTTGTTGTGTTAGCACTGTATTTTTGCTGCTGATACTAGTGATAGAGATTTCTTCATTATATTTATATGTACAGAAGCAGCTTGGAACAAATTATCATGAGGTGATACGTATTCTTTTTTTACCAGTAACTTTTCTCATATTGTTTTCCTGGATGAGAGTCTGTAAAAATAAATAAATTATTCCTAGATATTTGCAAAATATGACATTGTTAATCCATCAAATTTGGGCAGGCAAGAAAAGCAAATTTTAAGTATATTTTTTAAAAAAATAATAAATCTTGCATTTGCAGGTATCTTACTTGAACACTTTTTTTAATATTAAAATTTAATTTTTTAAAAAGTGCCCTGGTTTATCATGCGGATTGATTTTATTCATAACTTGAATGGCTAAGAATATATAGTTTGGAAAGGTATGTATTTTTATTTGTCTATTCTTTTTTCCACTGAACACAATTTGAACTGATCAGGCCAAGAAAGTTATTTAATTATAAAGAATTTCAAATTATCCCAATATTTTCAAATGTTTCTAGATATTTAATTGTGTAATTTCATTGGAATCTTAATTTAAATCAGTGTAGGTGCTAATGTCAGTTATAAACTTAAATTTGTACCAAGATCTGACTTTTTGCCAATTAGCAGATTATTCTTGAACACAGTCTTATTATCTGTTGGTTTTTTTAATTTTTATATTTTTTTGCTTACATCATATATTCTCACTAGCATAAGTATTCATAAAGTTCGTGTGCAGAATATTTTCTATAATTACTATGGAAATTACAGTTCTTTGCCCATGCCAGAACCATAGATCTTTTGTATATTTCATGTGTGCGCTTGTTTAGGTCAGCTGCAATTGACAATCTAATGGAAAGACCTGTCTGAAGCAACATTAATTTTCATTTTTGTTTGCTTTAAGCTTAGACAGAAGTAACATTGATTGTTATTTGCTCTCTGTATTAAGTTTTTCTCTCTTTTGTAGCAAACTCTCAGTACATTGCCACCTCTGAGTTGTCCATGTTGGATATCCAAAATTTTTAATGGTAACAACTCCAAAAATATTGTCCTTGCAACAAGTATTATTATATTGTACTATTTTCTTCAACAGTAGATTGAAGTGTTCCCCAATTGTCTTTAATGTTCTTTTCATTCTGTTCCTTTTGCACTGCATCCTTCATGGCTTTCTTACTCTAGTGAACTTACCACAGAAGTAAAAAGATTAGCATCTGACATCTAAAATTGACATTTCCATTTCGCTTTCAACTACAGTTTCTAGATGTGTGGCCTCTATATCATCTATGAGCTCTCTGTTGGAATATTTAGAATGTCGTTTCCACTTTACCAATTGCTGTCCTTGGGTAAAGTTGTCTCTTTTTGCCTTCATGTCTTCACCTAAACTGTCCTCAGGTCAATTTGTCTCTGTTCTGTATCTTCACCAAAAGTTGGTGGTTTCTGGTAAAGTTATTATGTATATATCTTCAACACCACTATCTGTGTCTGAATTTATTTCATCAGGAGTTGTGGCATAGATGTCTGCTTGTTTCCACTCTGTATTTCACATCTTTGCACTGTCCTTTTACTGCATAAAACCTGAAGAAACGTTTACCTACAGTCATTATATTGTTACCAGAAAGTGAGTTAATTCAGGTCATGAAAGGCAATATGCAATATTTGTGTGGTTAAAATGGTATGAATGAAAAACCAAGGGTTAAATAAATTATACGAATTTAAAATGCATACATTTTTTAAGTTTGTCACAGAAGATTCCCATGATATTTATTATTCCTCAATTTAGCTTCAGAAATCTGTATTACATAAATTGTAGTATGTGCCCACTCTTGTGTTCAAATAAGTATTCAATAATTTACATATTCAGATTTTAAAATATCAATTTGAGACAGTCATATGCTTTAACTTTCATTATTTATTGTAATTAAAATTTGAAAGGTTACTTGCTTCTACTTTTTTTTTTTTTTGTATGTAGTGCTCATTTCTTAGAAGCTTTTTAAAAATAATAAATAAAATGGTGGATTTAAACTTTCTGAAGGAAGATAACTCTAATTAGTTTGATACTAGTTGATGAGAAAATATCAATAGCAAAAAATGTAAGCTTTGTACACTAAAGAAAAATGAGAGCATATCCACGAGGGGATGCTAGTTGCAGATGGATGGAGATCTTTCTCCCCATATGGGAACACTAGATGCTAAAAGGTGGATCTTTCTCTAATCACTGTCATCTTTATAAACAGATTATGATTAAGCTTCTCTACCCTTGATTTCATTTTGTTAACTGGACTCCAATTTGTAATACCACCAACTAACACTGATAACTCACCACTGTTGCAAACCCATCTTATGGAGAATTCTCTGTCATCTGACTCTTCTGAGATGATTTTTTTTTCTTATTTAGAGCTTAAATAAAGAGATGTCATTGTCTTTTCCAAACTTTAAAATATTCCTTTTGAAAAGAAAATCTAATTCTGACTTCCATTAACATTAGGAGTTTGTATATTATTAATTTTATTCATTTAATATTTTAATGTATCCTATTTTATAATTTTTGTCCATAAATTTATTCTTATATAAATATTGTGTATAAAGTTATCAACATTTATATGTCATTGATGTAAATGTTGATTTCGTTATTATACAAGATATATATTTTGAGTAATTTCAATGTATGATTTTAAAATGTTTGTTGTGTATGTATAAATTAATACTTTGTATTAGAACTGTAATACATTTGGCAAGTTAACTAGTTCCTGATACCGTTTTTATCTACTTGCAGTTTGAAAAAAATTAAGTTTTTGTGCATGTAACACACTTTACAATTATACTTGCCTTATGTTTTAATTCAGTAATGCCTTTCACTTCTTTTACCGTACATTATATATAATGATTTTCTCATATTTGCATAGCCTTTAAAAAAAATTTATATTTATTTTTTATCATCTTTTAGTACCTATCTTTACCGTTACTTATTGGTTGATTGAAAGAAATTTTAAGGCTTTTATGATCATTATATGAGTTTGCAGTTTTAAAACATTTTTGTTTTAATATCCAAATAACATACTTATCTTTGTTGATGAAAAAAAAATTTCAAATGTTTAAAACTAAGCTTTTATGTTAACTTTTTCATTTTGTACTATTAGCTATTAAATATATTCATAATAATACCAGTATAATGTGGCACAAAATTTGCATCTCCGTGAGCCATATTCAAGGTTTGCTTGTTTGACCAATCAAAAAGCATTGACAGAGAATTGGACCCCAGCAGATTTGGTAATTATATAACTTTGATTTATTTTCTATTATGGAATTCTTTTGAACTAATACAGATATTCTTGATTAATATCGAGATGTGGCTATTACTCCTACATGAAAAGGGGATTATCAATTCTGCTTTGTGGTTATATTTACTTATCAAGCTGATTTTAAACAGACTACTTAATAATATCCTCTTTATTTATTTTTTCATGTTATTTTTATTAAAAATGCTGCACCAGCTACCAGTATTAATAATAATAGTTCTTGGAATAGTGCATGAAAAATGTAAGGAGTCCTGATATTGGGCAATTAAAAAAAATGTTTTTTTTTTTTTTACAGAGGTATAAGTCTGTGTTGCATGGTTATGAAAACAACCTTGTAATGATATACATTATCAACAAGAATAATAATTAAATCAAAGGTCTATCAGAGATTAATAAGATATTTCAAAGAGTATTAATTTAGTTTAAAAGGACTATTTATATTTTTGCACAAATAGTAATGGTTTGCTTTGTTAAAAGTCTTTTTGGAAAAAAGTGTTTGTTATCGTAGTACTTGTATAAAAAAATTAGATTTTTCTTGTTATGTTTTGACATTTAGATTACTTCTATGTTTATGGCTATAAATCAAGTCCATTTGTATAGATCTTTTTTTATGTACATGATTTTTTCCTGAAATGTCATTTATCTGTACTGTAACATCAACAAGTCTAAAATGGTCTGGTCTAATTGAGTCAAGATTTCAAAACATCTGGTTGTCAGTCTTCCAAGTAATTTTTTATTTAGTTAGTTGTATGCTTATTTGATTTACCTCCCATTAGTGTTCTCTGATTATTGCTGGTAAATAGTGAAGTTCACTCCATTTTTTTACTCATATTAATGTTCTCTGATTATTGCTGGTAAATTGTGATGTTCACTCCATTTCTTAACTCATATTAATGTTCTCTGATTATTGCTGGTAAATTGTGTTCACTCCATTTTTTAACTCATATTAATGTTCTCTGATTATTGCTGGTAAATTGTGATGTTCACTCCATTTCTTAACTCATATTAATGTTCTCTGATTATTGCTGGTAAATTGTGATGTTCACTCCATTTCTTAACTCATATTAATGTTCTCTGATTATTGCTGGTAAATTGTGTTCACTCCATTTTTAACTCATATTAATGTTCTCTGATTATTGCTGGCTAGTTCATTGCCTCATTAAGGTCCTGTGCTTGATTATTATTGGTTATTGTAATGTATTTTAATTGTTATATTAGTTTCTAGTGTTTGATTTGATGGTTGCAAGTTTGCATTATTTTTTGCCAGATTTATCTATTGATTATTGATGGTGGCTGGTTATAAGTAAATTTTATTTGCTTTTTAAATATCTTTTGACTACGTGGTGTTTGCATTATTAATCATTTTCTTTACTTAGTTTTATATGAACAGTAAATTAATATAATAGATAATTATGTTGCATCTTTTTTTTTGGAAATTGTCTTTAAATATTTTTTGTAATCATTTAGTCACTTTTTAAAGAATACTTTGTTTTCTGCTACATTAATAACAGTCATTTGTTCTTGGAATTACATATTAATTTCAATGCAAGCTGTCAAAAATGTTGGATTTGATATTTCCAATACACTTTTGATATATCTCTGTTTATTGAGTATTGTAGTACAGCTGTTTATAGTGGTCATGAAAAGGCCCCTGTTTACTAATGATAAATCCTTATTAGTATAAGCAGCGTATTTAGTTTTTTTTATTTTTATTTAGTATACTCATGCTTTTATAGTGTATAACTAGGCTGCTTTTTTTTAACGTCTTGTCAACACAAATTGATTTGTTGTATTTGGGGAGGGGGGGAGGGAAGTAGTTCTTAGTTTGCAACATAGGTATTAAAAATAACTGCTTATTTTGTGTCTGTTATTAATGTAAACCAGTTTTCTTAATACCTTACCAAATCATTTATTAATCTAAAATTAGTTTTCTTAATACCTTATCAAATCATTTATTAATCTAAAATTAGTTTTCTTAATACCTTACCAAATCATTTATTAATCTATAATTAGTTTTCTTAATACCAAGCCTTTAATCAAACACTAGTTTCTCAGTACTCTTAACACTTTCTTCACTGACACAACACTCTGGTTTCATGATTCAGTGTACAAATAATGGAAATCGTGTATAGGAGTATTTGTTTGGTGTTTATCATGTGGGTAATATGTATGATATGACTATGTACTTTTTCTTAAATCAAAATACATTTATCATCTGTAAACCATTAATTTTTTATATTCATCAGTGAAAAAAAGACATCCTAGGATCAACGTTCCTCTAATATTTTTCCTGTGTACGTGGAACTTTTTCCTCTGTGCGGTTGTTTGAGATTGCTACCAAAACTTTTGTGCAGAATTTTGGAACTGTTGCATGCCATTTTTTAATGACTGCGCAGCTGCGCACGTTAGTGAAAACATTGCCCAGGATTTATTGTTTGTAACATTACAGTATTTTGTGAGACTTGGCATGTTGTTCCGTCAAGTTGTGTATATATATGCAAAGACCTTGTTTTTTCTCTTGTTGTATTTCACGTAGTTATATGGAATTTTCTATTTATTCATTCATAGGTATTAAATGTTGCATCAGTTGTGTGGTGTTCATTTTGGCTTAGTGTATATTTTAGAAAGTTGTTTGCTGCACTAACACATCTTGTTAATACTGTTGTGTTGTGAGCAATGAGAGCTTGTTAATACTGTTGTGTTGTGAGCAATGAGAGCTTGTTAATACTGTTGTGTTGTGAGCAATGAGAGCTTGTTTTATACTCCTCCTCCCCCAAGATTTTATCCTAATTCAAATAAATTAAGTGAATGTATTATTTTAAATTTAAACTGCATTCCTGTTATTAAATGAGAAAAAACATGTTGCATATCTTAAAATATAGTGTATAAATACTATTACATATACATGTAGTTGTTTGGAGTTTTATGACTCATTCACACAACTCACAAGTATATGGTTGTGGGTTTGAGTCCCATTTGGATTGATAAAATTTGTCTACCCGAAAGAACTCAAATTGCTGCTGCTTCCTCAGTCACATCAGCCTCCGCCCCTCCCCACCAAAAAATGAAATTAGAAAATCAATTGACTGTGGGTTTTTTTGTTCTTAAAAAAATAAGTTCTTTAAATCTTTTAATTCGATAAAACTTTATGCTATGTCAACACACTAAACTTCCTGGTTGCTGATGTTCATTGCAATCTTAAACCAGTGAGTGTAAATAGTAAGTTTTCTATTGCGTCCCTTAATAAACTCTCAGATTGGACAGAAATTTGCTCTAGTTTCATCTAATTAAGAACTGAAGAATTTAAAGATAGTTCACGCATATTTCTCTTAAGTAACGAGTCCGGCTTGGTTTTTAAGGGGAAGCAAATCCACCTCCTGCCTATACATAACATGGAAATGCACAAAATATGCTTTTCGGTCTAAATGCATTTAGAATTGCAGTTTTGTGAGTTACACGCTTAGGCAGTAACTTAACTGTCGATTTTCATTCGGTCAGGATTTTACGGACTGTCCATTATAATTTGGTCATAATCCTGCGGACAGCCCATTATAATTTGGTCATAATTTTGCGGACTGCCCATTAACATTTGATCATGGTTGTATGGACACGGCTACTAAGTCAACGGGACAAACGGCAAATTACGCTCGAGGTAGAAGTCAAGTGACGCGTTCGGTTCCTACTTGAGGTGAATCTTAAACAGGGGGTTCATAACTGCTCCCTAGCCCAAGGTGACGGGACTGAGTGTCCCTACTACCCGGACTAAATAATTCTCAAACCAGGCGTCTCTCTCCCCACCCATGAATCTGTCTTACCCTTCCAGAACTTAAAGCTTTCGCGAAGCCGTATGAGACAACTACCCAGCTACAAAAATTACGACCCGTTCATAATGCGGTTGACTGGCAAATGTTTGGTTTATAAGGCGTCAGTATCGGAAAGCATGGATGAAGTTGTCACGGTTTACGGGGACAACATTATTTCACATGTGTAATATCATCTGAACGGGAGATAAAAATTGCATAGTTTTGCTTAGTTTATTTCTTTTTTTAATAAATATAATCATTGTCTCTGAAAGGTTGACTATAGCTCCTATTGTAATACTATTTTACTATGAAGAGCCAGTCTTTAACCTTTCGTACTGCATAACGGAATACAACTATAGTGAGAGTCAGCCCATTAGCACTATGTAACGAAATAATACCTATAATGAGAGCCATCCTTTGGTCCTATAACAAAATAAAACTATAATGAGAGCCATCTTTTGGTCCTATAACAAAATAAAACTATAAAGAGACACATCCTTTGATCCTATAACAAAATAAAACTATAATGAGAGCCATCCTTTGGTCCTATAACGGAATAAAACTATAGTGAGAGCCAGCTTTTGGACCTATAACAGAATAAAACTATAATGATGAGCCAGCCTTTGGACCTATAACAGAATAAAACAGAGTCAATTCGGTTTGGAGGTAAGGCTAAGAACAGGGTTCTACAATTGTCTCTTTATCCTAGTGAACTAGATCGTCAGACTATAAAATCTCATCAGAAGATTTACTCTTAAGATGCAACAACAAATTCTAGTTTTACTCCCATACAATTAGCTGGAAAATCATTATGGGGGAGTATTTTTATTCAAAGACAAATCTGCGTAATTTCGCAAAATTTATAAAACTTTTTCAGTGAGATCTATGCCACTTTAAACTCCCATGCCAAGTAAAATTTAAAAACGTGTGAAGTTTAGTTTGTTTGCTCCATTTACTGTTGTTGGGTTTTGTTTTTTCCACAGCAAATTGAGGATACTTTTTTAAATTAAAGGCCCGGGTCCATATATTGTCATCTGATTGGTCCATATATTGTCATCTGATTGGTCTATATATTGTCATCTGATTGGCCGCATGCACGACATCTATTACGGAATAGCTTGGTCTATGCGTTCACCTTAAATGCTTATTTTAAGTGTGTCTTCCGGTATTGTTACTTTCGAAGTGATATTTGAAAAGTAAAATATGTAACATGTGGAAAACAAGACAACTTATTGATATCGATGGCCTGCTAGATAAACTACGAGGCAAATATGAGACTGATTTCAAATAATGCATTAGGCTTGCTAAGTAGTAAATTAAGGAACAGCTTTCGTGTTGTTATATCTGTGAATGTATGAAGGCTTGCTAAGTAGCGAACTATGGAACAGGTTTAGAATTGATGTAAGTGGATTATACAAGCAGAGTTCCAAATCATTTTTATTTATACAGAAGTCAGCATGACTAAACTGAAGATGAGCTTGCTCTTTGTCCTTTAAAAAAAAAAATGAAAGAAATAAACTGTTCTACCCAACTCCTAAATATATTCAAGAATTGCGGCTTAGGGGACTACATTAAGATACTTCAGACTGCACCCCCACCCCCCATCCCGCTGACGTCCTTACTCGGAAATCCTGACACTTGAAGTGTTGGGTCTCCTCAAGTATGAGAACAGACGAATGATTGGACGCCTACGTCAGAGTGAATTTACTTCGTATTGCATGAACTACATTTAAGTCGAAAATCATCTCTAATTTCTTGTTTTCATTCATGGGCTGTTCACTATATGCGCAGTGTCTCGATGAGTGTAAATGATGTACATGATGATAATGATTGCTGTTGTAGTGGGTGAGTTTAATGTTTACGTCTGATTACTTTGATAGCACGTTTTATAAGTTGTCTTTGTGTTCAAAAGACACCATAGTAATAAAGAGTGAGTTTAATGTCTACTATTTGAACAGTATTTTATAAAACATATTGAATTCATTATCAGTCTTGATATCTGACTACTGATTTACACATACCAGCATTGTCAGGGTGTTTTCTCCATGTGCAGCATAGACCTGATAATGAATAATACTAGATGAGTTGAATGGTGCTATCTTACTGAGATTAACATCATGAAATTGTTTTCTATGCTTAACAAAACTATCTTACTGAGATTAACATCATGAAATGGTTTTCTATGCTTAACAAAACTATCTTACTGAGATTAACATCATGAAATGGTTTTCTATGCTTAACAAAACTATCTTACTGAGATTAACATCATGAAATTGTTTTCTATGCTTAACAAAACTATCTTACTGAGATTAACATCATGAAATTGTTTTCTATGCTTAACAAAACTATCTTACTGAGATTAACATCATGAAATTGTTTTCTATGCTTAGCATAAAACTAATAAGGAATGTGTGGTGGAGTAAATTTGCCTCCCCCTATTTGAAGAATATATCTGAGTGTTACAGAAGTCATTCCAGCATTTGAAGGAATGTAACCTTACTGCTTGACCAATCAAATGTTTTTTGGACATTTCAAACTTGAACATTTGGGGCACACAAAGTCTCCTGTGGCACCAAAAGTGAGAAAACTCAAAGACATGGAGAGACCCCTCTCAAAAACAAATGTAAATCCTTTTGGGGGTTGGCTGGTTACTATAGAAAAGTCTTTCCCATTTTCAGTGCCAAATTTACCCCCCAAACTTGATTTTTGATTTATTCCCAAGACCTATAACCCCCCAAACCGGTGCCGGTAATCTGCCTCCACTCAGTCACCCACTGGGTATGAGTTGGGAGCTAATGTCGGATTATAAACCTATGTTTTTTCCCCGGATGGGACCTATGTGTTAAAGGAACTTTTTTTTGTGTGTGTGAGTGTGTGTGTGTTGTATTGTTGAAGTATCGTCTGGAAAGTGCAGGTAGTAACATATATGTTTATTATTTCATCCCAACCCCATTGCACCCAGGAGGTCTGTCCTTTTTTACATTCCGTCTGCTTCCCCAGTGATGCCCCCTACCGCCCCACCATTGGTCGACTAAAGTAATGATTGGGAGGACCACCTAAATTTATACAACAAAATTACAAAGTAAATAAGGAAATAATAATTGGATATATAAAAACAACTAATTAAATGATTATAACCAGGTAAATAAACAAGTAAAATTGAACAAATAATAAGCCAAATGATAATTGATCAATAGGAGAAAGGAAAAATAACATAAATTAAGATTCTCATCACTTGTAATTAATTATGGATGATTAAATAATAATAATCATCATAACCGACAATTAAGGTGGGTTGACATCTCAGAATGCTACATAAGTAGATGAGTTGAATGCTGCAATCTTACTGTACTGGAGTAATTGTTGCATGTTTCTGCATCAGTATGTTTATACCTTTACTCTGCCATTGTATGTGGATAATAGTGTACATAATTTGATCTCAAACCCCTATTCAGGAAAAAAAACAACCCCACACAAATAAAACCTACTACTACTACTATTTATGCCACGAGCCCGATATACTGCGTGTGAACACTGGCTAGTCAAGCTTACTAGTAACTGTTTTGTTTTCTTCCTCAGATGTAACTGTTACATCAGCAATACACATTCCTCCAAACCAAACACTCGAAAGTGTTAAACTGCTGTTAAGAATCGGGCAGCCTTGGTCACGTGTACTACGAGAAACAAGTGTCACATTAAATAATGACGACCTATCAGTGCACACTCGACCAGTATGGTTTGACGTTAAATCAACAGGACTTTTTGAATTCATGGCACCAAGACGGGAGCCAAGAAACCCACAGACTGCACAAATGCAAAAACACAAACGAATCAAGCACACGATCAGCATTCGTTCTGGGAAAAATGAAATAGTTTTCCGATTGATGAATTTGCGCCGATTCTTCCGATCGGTGGAGAACACGACAACTTTAAATACAGTTCAAAAGGTCACCGTTTCTCGACGAGCCGACCACATCCACGCGGAAACCACTCCGTTAAGTTTGAGATTCAGTAACACTTTCAGCAGCATGTTGTCAAAGCCTACACGCTATTCAGGCAGTCTTGACACGGGCATTCCTATTCATGACTACGCCCTCCCGAGTTCTCGCCCTTCACTAAGCCAATTTATGAAAGAGTCTTTGGAGTCTGTAAGGTCTTCCAGGCCGGATGTATCTCGACCCACTATACACCCGATACCTAACACGACAGATTATCAAATACTTTCACTAGGGTCAGAGGTCAGTACAAATAATCGTGGAGCAAAGAGACATCTCAAAGGGGACTTGGTATCTACAGGAGGTGAAATTGAAATAACACGAAATGAACGTAAAAAATTCAGTGACAACGAGGAAACTTCGTATTTTAAGCCCACAGAAGGCACTTATATGATCGAAACAGTGCCAGCGGTATCTACATTTGTGAAGAGTCTCTCGGCGCACATTTCCACGACACAATCGTCCCGGTTCGCACTTAATGAAAACGGAATTAGAAAACACCAATCAGCAGAGGCTCCAAATTTAGTCCTCACCTCAGCAACTCACTGGTTTAACACGGACGATAACCAGAAGCAAGGTGTGATTGAAAGACTGCCTGCTACAGCCTCCTTTACTGGTTTCTCTTCATCTCAGAATAAACCTGCATCGCCGGAATCATCTACACTCGTTTTATTGAAAGGTGAGACTGCATATCAACACGTGAGCGTTGAAAGTCGTGTGTTCTTTGAATATTTACTAAAAAAAAAGAAGCTAATTATACTAATATTGTATAATATAGCAAGTTCCAACCCGTCCTTGGTCAGTTACTCGTTTATTATTATTATTATATAGAAATAAAAGTAATGAATAAGACAAATGTTTTTCCCCCGCTGTGACGATTTCAAGACAGGCGGTCCCACGAGGATAGCTTATTTCTATTGTCAAAATAGAACAACCAAACTTAATAGCGCACTCAACAGATGAAAGTACACTACACGTAGGCCCTATTCATTATTGGAAATAATTTGCATTAGCACAGATTTGCTTTTGGATGTATAGAAAGAGTACTAAGAATTATTTTATTTAATGCTTGGGGGATAGTTTCAGTTCAGATGTTTCCCCAGATTTTGATGCCTGGCTACTAGCCAATTTTGTATGTGACCTATTTTTCATCAGAGTGCATGCTATATCTGTTTGAAGTGCTTTATTCAGCCTTACTCCTATATATAATATTTCTGTCCACAAATGTATATTAGATACAGTGCATGAACTTCTTTCAAATCAACTCTACTTAGGTTTCTTCTAAGCTCCCCTGCAGATTCCAAATTGTTGACCATTATAGGCATTAATGGTTAGCCACATTGGATTGTTTTACCCAAACTCAATTCAAGTTAGAATAATTTTAATATTTTATTTTTTTATTTCACAAAACCAGAATTAGGATACACCAGAAACTTCGACACCTTTCCCACACAGGTCACATCTTTATTTGCATATACTGGCCAAGTCCATAAGCGAGGCAGATGGACCACCACTCCAACTTTCTCTGGTGCTAGAGGACCACCCACCAGTCGCATCATCACTTTCGTGTCTGTCCTTTTGGTCTTGGTCATACTGGCAATTAGTGTTTTTTTGGTCGTCAAGTTTTTCTACACACAAAGAGGGGCACAAGTCTTTGAGAGGATATGTTCCGCATGCGGTGGTTCCAGTTTAGTTGCCTCATCATCAGTTCCACGTTAAATAATCTCCACGTCTGAGAATTGAGACTTATATTATCTCTAAGAGTTGTGACTAAATGGTTAGTGGAATTCAGCACATCAAATATAAATTTATAATGGGATTACAAAATTCTAAAACTGATCTAATGTAACTGAATAGATAAATGATCATACTAGGCTAAAAGTGGTGATTATTTAACACCAGTTGCAAGTCTGTTCTACCTCATGGATGCTGGAACATCCAAAGATATAAAAAGGGTGCAAATTCACTTATGTGTTAAGAAACCAGATAAAGAGGAATCATCCAAACATAGAAATAAGCTAAATCTGTAATGTTAATTGTTGTGATTACATGTAGCACATTTCAAAATCATTTCCAATCGATATTTTAATAAGTGATTGCCACAGATGGAAGAATACAAGTAAATGCGATGTACAAACATGCAACATGAACAAACTTAACAATATAATTCATAACAAATAGGGTGATGAGTGATTTGAACAAGCTTTAAGATATACACAATAAATAGGTGAGGAGGTCCAAGGCAGTGTGGACAAGCTTTAAGATAGGATGACAAGAAACAAGGTGACATGGACATACCTAAAAAAAACAATACATAAACACTGGTTGAGCCCCCCTTCCCCCTCCATTTTGACTGAGCAGTAATGTTTAGTGAATGAAATACAATACAAAAACACAGGTCTAGCTTTAGCCAGTCACCCTATTCTGACTGAGCAGTAATGTTTAGTGAATGAAATACAATACATAAACACAGGTCTAGCTTTAGCCAGTCACCCTATTCTGACTGAGCAGTAATGTTTAGTGAATGAAATACAATACATAAACATAGGTCTAGCTTTAGCCAGTCACCCTATTCTGACTGAGCAGTAATGTTTAGTGAATGAAAGACAGAGTAACTAATAGAAGTTAAGATTATTTAGCCACTGGCAATAGTGACAAGTCAGGTCTGATTGATGACTGAATCATTAATTTCTTAAGTAAGTCATGGGGTGTAGTGAATCATCAATTTCTTAAATAAATCTTTGAGGGTACTTAAGAAGGTTGTAACAGAGGCAGATCTGCTGTACTCTAAACTGGCTCTACTAATTTTCCCAGACAGCAATCATACATTCTGACTATACACATTTTCGAAATGATGAGTACTTTTAAAACAAAAATTATTTCTGCACATGACACTCATACAAACAAGAGAAGGAACAAAATCAGACTTTGCAAATAACTATAGGTAAATAGGTGAAAACGACTAAACTCTGAAAACACACAATCAACTTCCAATACAGAAAACTTGAAATCAAACAAATTGCAATATTAACTATGCACATATGTAGTTTTGAGTGTTAATAGTTTCATCATCCTGCTTGAATTAATGAATAAAATCAGTTTCAGACAACAGTTTCATATAGTAATTGTTGTTTATCAGCCTGCTTGGATTAATGAACATAATCAGTTTCAGTAGCAGCTTTATAATAGTTGTTAGGATTAATGAACAGAATATCTGTTTCAGGCATCAGTTTTAAATAGTAATAAGTGCATTCGAAAAGAGTTAGAATGCTGGGAACAGATTGTTCCATTTCCATTAATTCATTGATACACAGACTTCTGATTTGAAGTATACATACATTCACACAGCTCTCCATAAAAAACCCAGAACACTTCCACTATTATCTAATATTAACATTACATTCATCTATAAGGAGGGTTTTTTTTTATATAAAAAAAAAAGTAATTTACATTGCTATAGAATAAATAAAATCATTGTACATGCATACACACCATAAACATAGCAATACTAAGCTATTTTTATACTTAAAGTTACACATTTTTATTGTTCTTTAAAAAAAAACCTCCCCTCACCAAATGATCATGTTCAAATGTACATTTTTTTTCTTTCTAACATTGGGTTATTGTAACTTTCTGCTTAACCATCTAAAATGGCTGTATGATGAAAAAAGGATTTTTTCTTCATAAATTTTTTCCTGAAAACTTAGATGAGCATACTCAGAGACCTTCCCTATTTTTCAAATTTTACCATGCTTTTGGGGCACTAAGGGTACATTACTCTTGGGGCACGCTAATGGAAAAGCTCTGGCTAGATGCAAGATTCCATGTGGCTTTTCTGGTATGTATTCAGGAAAAGCTTATTTTATGGTGAAAAATTCCTGTTTATTGCACTCTTGAATCATCTCTTCAAGACTAAAAAACCCGTGATCATGTGCAAATCAAACATTAATTTCAAAATGACAGGATTTTTTTTAAAGTAAAAAATTGGTGCATAGATCTGTTAATAAAATAATTCTAAGAGTGTACCACTGGCCTTACTAAATTATTTTAATGTTTCAGTTCAGAATGTTCCATTTGTGTCTGTAATATAGATACATAAAATTTTACTTTCTAAAGTGCATTTAAATATAAAATACTCTTATTATTCAGTTAGAAACAATAACTGTTTGTCACTTCCACACATCTTCACACAAGCATGACTGAAAATGGAAGAGCTAAACTATATGAGAATTAACAATTTATTTGTTTGTTTGAAAAGAATTATTAGGGTTATACAATCATAGTGTGACACTAAAATGGGGAAAAAAAATCTATTGAATATCAGTATGATGGTTATAAAACTTTTTACATAATGACAATTTTAAAATAAAATCAACATTCTATTTATGCTATAAAACAAATTAATTAAATTCTGAGGGGAAAAAATACAAAGAACTTATTTACATATATAACCGCCATCTCAAAATTCGTATGAAAGAACTCACGAGTCAAATACTGTTGTCAGTATTGTCACTGAGTCTGAAATGGAATTAATAACTGGAATCCATTGCAGAGTTTAACACCAAACTTGGACTATCATTTATTATTAAAGGATAGTCCAATTATTACAGCACTAACTTAATTTTAAGCCACAACTGGATACTGGTATAGACTGAAGTAGGAGTGAACAGAATAATGCCACAAAATAATTTGAAAGCTTCAATGAAATATGGATCTTCTGATATGACTAATATAGATCAGCTACACTAAAACTCAAGCAGGAAGATATTAAAATCATACACAACTTGGTGGCAAAAAAAACCCAGCCAAACAAAAATCGCTAACATCCAAGAACTGCAAAGCCTGACTAGAGAATTTCAATGATGAATTGTAAATATATAAATTTATCCTTTTCGCCATTCAAGTTAGTGTTGTACTGGATTCAGTTTCATGATATGAAAGCTACAACTGCAATTGATGAATACAGACACCTCCGCAATGCATCCACAACATGCCATTTTCAGCAGATGATGTGACAGGTAAACCTCCTTCCTATTTAACTATTACTTCAAATAAAATTTGAGAATGAAAATATTTATTTTCCTGACCAGTTTTAACAATGAATACATCTTTAGAGATGCAATATTCTCTTTCAAAAACCCAATAATGAAAAAAAGAAAAACATAAGCTGCAGTTATTCTATTGCCTATCTTGACTTCTATTAATAAAAGTCTGGCAGCAAACAGTTATCTTATCATACTAAACTCAACAAATGCATTGTAATGACTTTATTCTATACAGGCTGGCTTCAGTAGAAATGGGATACTCAAATATCCTGCTCCACCTAGTTAATTCATATAGCACCATTATTGATATTGGAAGTATTGATCATGAAGTACTGGGCTAATTAGTACAGTTAGTAATTGTCTAGCTTTAAAAAAATACAAAATTATGGTTTATCCTCTCTGGACATACTATGTGATCGTACTTAAATGTAAATTCTTTTTGAGATGGTAATTTTTGCAAGTATATTTTTCTAAGGACAAAGAAGAAAAATCAACAATCTATCAGATGTTTATTTTAATCCACACTGTTAAGTATACTGATCTGTAATGAAGATTTTCAAATCGTCACATTAAACTAGGCACTAATTAAAAATTAAACTCATTTACATAAAGTCTGAGTTCCTTAAATTGCACAATGTACTCTGTTAGTACTTATTTTAAGAAAAGAACACGATTTCTAACCAAATATGACTCCATAAATTTGCTTTTATTGACTATATTACCCTGTATACTTCAATCATCTGCATACGGAAACCAAAAGCTTTGAATCTTGACAAAGTGTGTCAACAATGAGAACATGTGTTGAGGCATTTTAACCAGCAGCACCATTTAATAAATACTATACAAATGTTCACAATAAGTACTGCCAAACCTGCCAGTGTGATTATTTTGGTTGAAAGGTGAAATAGATCTCTTAATTCACAATGTCCACTTGAATCAGGTCTTTCAAAACTTTAAAGAGGTAAATGTGTTTGTTTATAAAGAGCTTTTTATTTTAATTGTGTATGTTTAAAAATCATTGCTGACTGAAGTAGTATTCATCTCTTAAAAGAAATGTTCTTACAACTTGAAATACTATATCAAAACCTAATGAACTGTTTTATATAGTGCTAGTTAATTGTTTTTAAACAAAAATCTAGGTGAGGGCTATCCTGAATGTATGATTTACTGTGCCTTTAACTTCTATCCATGAAGAATCTTTTTTTTAAAGAAAATGTGATGGTCCACTTTCTTTTTCAGGTTATCAACATATCTATAAGATCACCTGTATTAAACATACATTCTTATCTGATTTTATATGCCACATTGGAAATAAGGTGGAAGTTTATGACAGCAGAAATCTATATCATAACTTTCTTATAGACCAAAAAAGAAGTCATCTGGGGTTTAGTCAACTGACTAAAGTAGAAAAAAAAAGAGATGAAAACCTAACAAAACCACAACCGCACTTGCACACACTGGGGGTCGAGCACTACTGTCAATAGCCACAGCTGTCAATCGTTCAGTTCAAGGATTCAGTCTCAACAAATTTCAATCACACGTCAAGTTAGCACTGATTAAAGAAGGCCTCAGTTGATGTACTGTGCCAACCAGCGGAAACCCTCCCCATATCCTTGGCGCTTTAATACACTGCACATGAAGAGCTCCATTGGACGACCAGGAAGTTCACTGCGAGATACTGTACCCTGAAAAATACATGGAAAGTGCTTTCTATAGGAGTTCCTTAAGGTGGCAAGATTTAAAGATGAATTATGAAATTATTTAAAGTAGAATAAACAGAGACTGTAGAAATTCCAGTTGTTAAATTCCAATGCTTAATAAGATATTGCTGTTTGTTGCTTTGTATTTTTATGCCAAGTCAACCATGTTGGTTATCTCAAGCAAGACAGTTCAAATGAACATAGTGTAAATATTTAATTTAAATAATTTTATTTTTAAATTTAAATAAATTAAAACAGTCTATTAAAAAAATAGGATAGGTAATTAAAAGATTAAAGGCAACAAATTCTGAGTGGTACATAAAGTTACCCAGAAGCATGGAAAACATCAATAACAATTGATTAAAGTTTATAAAAAAATTTAGAGTTCTTGGATCATTTAAGATGGTACAGAATAATGTTTTCAAGGAATCAGAATTTAAATATTTGTTTCTTGTGAAAGATTCAAATTTACAGTGGTTAAGGATATGCTCAACTGATAAGGACTCCGAACAAAATTGACATTTTGGAGCATCTCCTTAAGTAGGTATGAATGTGTAAAGTGCCTTAATAAAAAGTCTTACTTTCCCTGTTGTTAAATTGTGAAGTCCAAACCAATGCCGGATCTCATCCTCACTGGCAGCTCCAGGCTTGTCAATTTTGTTTCCCAGCACTAAGATAGGTGCATTTGCCACTTGTTCATCTGTTAAAAGACTCTGCAGGAAACAAACCAAACCTTTCAATTCTGAGGATTATATTTCCCTGGTGAATTAATAAGCATGGTTCTCCAAAGTAGCATTTACACCTCAATTTAGTGTGTGAGTGGCCAGTCATTATTTTACAATCGGTTTTTAAGTAGCTGGTAGTAATACAATATTTTTAACATTACTTAGGCAACACACTAAATCAGGAATGTCAGAAATACTTTGTCAAGCCCTTTGATGACTAGAAGTCAAAGAACTATTTTAAAATGAAATCTAGAACTAAACAAAAACATGCAATCACTGTAGAACAAAAAACACTATACAATGAAGAAAGAAAAACAATCAGTGACACCACAAATTGGTTACAAGTCCCATTCACCACTCAATTCTACTTATATCCACAGTCACAAACAGAAATCAAAGCAAAAAGCACTCATCAACTCCCTTACAGAAACAAACACAATACACTGCTTTAAAACATTTTAGGTAGTGACTTTAAAAAACAAACACAATACATCTTCTTTAAAACATTTTAGGTAGTGACTTTAAAAAACAAACACAATACACTGCTTTAAAACATTTTAGGAAGTGACTTTAAAAAACAAACACAATACACTGCTTTAAAACATTTTAGGTAGTGACTTTAAAAAACAAACACAATACACTGCTTTAAAACATTTTAGGAAGTGACTTTAAAAAACAAACACAATACACTGCTTTAAAACATTTTAGGAAGTGACTTTAAAAAACAAACACAATACACTGCTTTAAAACATTTTAGGTAGTGACTTTAAAAAACAAACACAATACACTGCTTTAAAACATTTTAGGAAGTGACTTTAAAAAAAAGCAACATAAAAACAAATAAACACAGTCACCACCTGCAATATAAGGAACTAACCACCTTCACACGAACTATAACAAATAGAATGCTCTCTTCAGAGTAAGATGAGAAGAGGAAATCCTCACAGGAACAAACCAAGACAGAGAACACCAAAAGATGAAAAGGTTTTTGTGAGGTAAAGAAGTTATCAAAACAAAAACAAAAAAACTTCACATATACTACATAAACAGCTCTAGTGGATTTCAAAAGAAATAACACTAGTGACTGAGTTGCAAAAAGTTATGCCCCATTCTGACTATCTCAACATTTTAATCAAGAATCTAAGTAGTTGCAGCTCAAAATTAGCACTCTACCTATTGTAAATTAAGTTCCTGGCAGAGATCATCTGTTATAGTTCATTGGTTGGGTTGCAATACATTAAAAGAAAATATTAAGAACTAACTACAGTGTTCAGTTGTAAACTATTTTACCAACAAATACCCATCAATAAACTACACCAAAGCATTAGATTGATGAAAAAGTGACATCTGTGGTCAATGCATATCTAAATGACTGTGACTGTGTTAAGTAAAGGTACTTACATCCAGCTCTGCCTTGGCTTCTACAAAGCGTTCTCTGTCATGTGCATCAATAAGAAATACAATGCCATCTACTGCTGGAAAGTAGTCTTTCCACACTCTGCGTGCTGCACACAATTTTCTGATTATAATAAAGAAACTGAAGCAGATGCATGTCTGTACACATGCTAAATTATAAATATATGATCAGCAAAGCTTATAAATTAGTAATCTGAAAAAATAAAAGACCATTTGAAGAAAGATTTCTTAAAACTTGCAACATTAACAAATATTATTTTACTTAAAGTTTTCTCAATTAACACAAGTGTATATGCTGGATGTTTCAAATGCTATAAAACATTTTTCTTTTGCATACCTTATTTAATTTTTTAAAATCAACAACTACAATTTTAACTTTGTGTTTTCTCTGAAAGTAACATAACTCTTATTTTGTATTTCATGTAAAAAAAAAAATCAACAAAACACAAAAGTACAATGCTGGAAAGAAATTTTAAAAAATTAAAATGTTCAGAAAATAACCTGTCTTACATGATGAAGAGTCAAGACTTTTTTCATGTCTAAAAATATGTAATTTCCTCTTAAAATAATCTTTTATTTAAGTAATATTACAGTATTATGAAAATCTACATTAATTTTTTTTTAAAAAATACAAGACAATCAATCATAGAAAATAATTTTTCCATGAACAGCAACAATATAAATGCTATGTACAAGAAATACTATGTTAGTATGTAGTTAATATGCAAACAATACTTTTTTTTAAAAAGAGTAATTAACACATAAATAGCCTGACTTAGACACAGCTTCCTAGATTTAAAAAACAAATAGTTGTCTTGAAATAAACACACCTTGTCTATGACCACCTAAGTCGAAAGTGGTGAACTTCATCCCTCCCATACTAAGCTCCTCTGAAGCTGAAAACAAATTACATTATTTTATTAATTAGCTTATTAATTAAAAAAATATACTGTCCAGACACTAGTTCTAAACAAAGAATATTCCACTGATGCTATTAAACAGCTAATATTTTATACAAGCATGCAACAGAAGGAAATCTTCATATAGTAATGCATTTGATTAATTCTTTTTGGGGGGGCAGCAATAATGATTCAACCTATAATTCAAGAAACAGGTGTCTATTTTCTGCAGTACTGGTGTATTTTATTTTTGTTGGCGGTGAATGAACCATTTTTGAGTCTGCACCAAAACACTGGCAATACTGTTCCAATGTTTACATTACAAATACATTCTCTGTAAGTGTTATACAATACATATTGATAAAGGAATAAATATCATGGTACCATACACAGAACTGAAACCAGAGTAAAGTAAAGATACAGTTTAAAGATAGATAAATAGACATAATCAAATATAGTTACTAAGTACAATTAAAGATTATGTAGATGCTATCTGTGACAATATGGAATCACAATGTAATTATTTCTTTATTAATTAATTTTCTAATTAATTAAAGATAATGTTCATTTTTGTGTAATAGATCTCTTTTAGTGTTCAGTTTCTGCTAAGATGCCTGCTCATCACACTATCCATTATGGTTACTAATGTACAGTTTGAAGTAGAGAGATGTTATCAAGTATGATTACTAGGAGAATCATCATCAATTACTACAATGCAATGTAGCTCAGTAGGAACTTTCAATTGAGATAAAATTTATAAGAAGAAAAAAAATATATGAAAATGTAACAATTCTTTATTTAAATACTGCTATAAATGAAAAGGTTGTCAAAGAAATGGAAAGTTGCACGAACTGATCTTTGAAATGGAAAAGAATTCAATCTAAATACTATTTTATTTATTATTAAATGCTTCAAATTCTAGATTTTGCAATGTTTAACAATCTGAAGTTAACTTCCATACACTGTTTGCAAATATTTTGCCTTGGTAGAGGACTGCAACCCCCACTTTCAAATGTAACATATGAGACAACACAATCCATGTCTACATATTTTAAATTTCATTAGCTGTAAATAAACTCACACTAACATAGGGGGCGGCAACTTTTTGTGACCAGTGATGCCAAATACTACTTTTGCAAATAAACCTATGTTAAATTCTAAGATCTGAAGAAAAGACAGAGTAAACTGATTTTTTTATGTTGAAAAAAGTAAAATAATCTAGGACACCAACCACTTGCACAATACAAAATGATAATAAAACACAGACACCACACATAACAATATCATGCTGTTCTCAAGTCAATTAGCACAAAGGTAGCTTACTTGGGTGAAGGGTAGGGACATGCTGAGCCATTCTGTCATCTTTGAGCATGTGAAGAAGTGTGGTTTTTCCTGCGTTGTCTAAGCCCAGGAAAACTAGTTTACCAGATTTTTTGTATAAACCTATTTTTCAAACATATTCAAAAATAAAAATATTCAACATGCTATTAATAATTATTATATTATTCATAGGGCTGTTAACGATTAATGATTTCTTTGCCGATTAATCTTACAACAATTAACAATTAATGAATAGATAAAAAACAACCAAATGACACTCGCATTTAATCCAACTGCTACTATTATTGTTCAGTTCACTCAAACACTCCACAGATTTCGACCAGTCTTTTAAGCTGATTAACTTCTGGTATGTCATCGACATATTTGAGTCACAAAAGGCAAAGACTTTATCACAGTGAAAACAGTATACCTTCTCACCATTAATAACTTTGTTCTTATCGTCTACTTTAAAATCAAAATGGTCACGCAATTTACCTTTAACTGGTTTATAATCTTTCATCTTAGAATCGGCCATTTTGGAAGTAAAAAATAACAAATAATAACTTCTGGTGCAATAAAATATCAGCATTGCTTCTAAGTAAGCAAGAAAATTAGCTGAAATTTAATCGTCATGAAATAAATTAATCGATAAAATTTTTTAGCGATTAATCAGCAGATTTTAATCATTAAAATGTGCAGCCCTAATTATTCAACATGCTAAAAGGCAAGTAAAATAAAGGCAAGTGAATAATCAAGTGGCAAATCATTAATTGAAAATAAAAGCAAAAGCACAAAACTTATATCTAGTTTTAGTCCTTACAATGACAATTTCCTATCAGAACTATCCAAATCTTTTAAATCAAATGGAGCATTTTGCAAATCAGTGAAAATGCTGTTTGCTCTGCCATTTCATGCATGCATTCTGCCAAAACTTCTACTGGGCATTGATATCTGGACAGTTAATTTAGAAAGACAATGAAAAAAGATGCGCAGAAAACAATTTTTCTATTTTGTTTTTCAATTCCATACCTATATATTTTTAAAATAGTAATTTGTTTTGGTTTTTGATCTTTCCCTCTGGCAAAACAGACTATCTTGTAAAACAAATACTGTATAAGAAAAGACAGCCAAGTAGGATACCATCTGACTTGACTCAAAAGTTATATTCTACATCTTCCATGAATAAATTTATCAAGCATTCAATGTGTTAGCTTAAACCTAGCAACTCAAAGTCGACAACTTCTATTTACAGTTGTGAAAAAGGAATATTTTTATTCCCCAAACATTCTTTCTTGAATCATTAAAGGGAAATGTTTGTCTTAGTTTCTTACAATACATTAAACTAAAGCCTGAAATTCTGTCTGAATCAATGAATGTCTAGGTGAAATAAAAAATATAAAATCAAACAAACAGAAAACACTTTTAGTTTTCTCCACATGATGAAAAAAAACTTTTTTCCCATTCATTTTTTAGTAATGCAAGGAAAATTAGATTCAGGACTGCCTTAAATTCCATGCAAATATATGCTTTCTGACTGCAAACATAAGACTATATCATGCTATTCATGGGATGCTGGACACAGCACAGTTAATTCTATTTCACTCTGCCTGGCTGCAAACCACTGCTGCAAAAACTGTGACCGGAGAACTTACTCGGATGCAGGGTGGGCACAGGTTGAATCATGTGCCCTTCTTTCAGCACGCTCAGTAGGGTAGTTTTACCAGCATTGTCTAGGCCCAGGAACAATAACTTGCCTGATTTGTGGCCAAGGCCTAGTTTAGTAATACAGTTCTTTCGACATTAGCATGTCAAAATAAGTACATTTATAAAATTCCATTGATATAAAAGCTATGCTATCTAGCAATAGCCATAATGAACAGAAATAATAAGATACCATAAGCACAAATTAAATATCTATTATTTAACTGAAAGAGTAATATTCATAACTATATGTTCTTTAATTGGTAATGCTAGATAACAAAGCAGTCTAAATAAAATTTGCAAATGAAATGAATTCTTACCGATAGAATAGTGACTAATCAGATGTCACATTATTAAAATTATAAACATGTAACCATGCCTCACTTAGTGAAATAATTAGTTTAAAAGTTGCAAAATTAGTGTCAAAATTTGGAGAAACTGAGATTTGGGGATGACACCTTAATTAAACGCAAAGAAGTCAGCTGTCAATTTCAAATATCCATGGCTCATTCTCTGGGCAAGTGTAACACAAGGATGGGTCCATATGAAATGTGCTTTCTTAAAAATAAAGCATTGAAATACAGTGAAACCTTGCTATAATGCGATAATTGGGGTCCATAAAATTGAATCGCTTTAATAACGGGATCGCATTAATGGAGGGCTTTGCAATATTTACTTTTTTCTAAGAACATATATGTATATTCATGACTATGTAAAAATTCAGGATATTATCGGATGAATATTAAATAGAATGCATTATTAAGATATATTCAAAATAATGGACGGATAATATATTTATAGGTTATTACATCTACTTTGAAAAAACTTTATGTACAAATAAATATACAAAATTTTGGGAGCCATGCCACGACTGCGTTATATCCGAATTCGCGTTATCGCGGGGTTCCACCATATATGATTATATTCAAAATTCATGTGAGAGATATATAAGATAATTGTGTGAATTTGTGTTTATTTATTTTGTAATTTTTAATACAAATTCATTTTGAACTAAGAAATTATGTCGCTTTTTGTGACATGCTTACATATAGATATAGCTATTTTAAAAATTTTTTATTGTTATAAATGATCCAACAAACTTACTGTATGAAGGTTTACTTAAAAGTGATAATACCTTAAAGCAGTGGTGCAAAACATTTTGTGTCAGGGGCCACAATCTGACTTCTCAAAACCGTCAGGGGCCACAAAAAAGTGAAGATCAAAATCGTCCCATACAAGATAGACATCACATCTAAGAACACACAAATAATGATTAAGACTATAATTACGACAAAGAAGTTGCATACTAAGACTCATTCTAAAAATGTTATGATACATCAACTTTCACAAAATCAGTGTGATGGATGGTGCTGCATGTCATCTGCAAGCTTTTTGAAACGTCCGGCTTGATGTTTGACATTGAAAGATGCAAAATTGCTTCCAGATTATCATCAGTCAGCTGATTGCAGGTGTTGCTTTTGTTCAGTTTCATTTGTGAGAATGCCTGTTCGCAGCAGTATGTGCTGCCAAACATGCTGGTATGAAATAGTGTGTTATCTTTCTGATTAGCAAATGTATCAGGCAATGTTCTGTAAAAGTCAAGCAAACTGTTTTCTTGGTAAGTAGCACACAGTTCATCAGATGCCTGGAGATCAGTAAGTTCGAGCTGGTATTCTGCGGACAAGTCATCCACTGACACACTGAACGGATCAACAAAAAGTTTCATTAACAATCTACATTGGTCAAAGTCATGAAACCGTGAATTAAAAGACTGAACCAATGCATCTAGCTTTCCAACATAAACTTTTGTGTAAATGTCCTGACTCTTCTATAGCTGTGACTGAAAAGTGGGAAAGTGCACAAAGTTCCCAGATGCTTCTTGCTGCCAGAACAACTGCAACTTTGTCCTGAAATCTTGATGCTTTGTCTCATAATGACCTTTATATTAGAAACCTTTGCCACTGCTATGCTGAATGACAAATAACGTTTGTCTGTTGTTGAACAAAACAGTATTGTACAGTCCAGTCTTCCGGTTTTCGTTGTCAACTTTTCTTTTACGATTAGCTGCCATTTTCAGATTTTGTCACAAAAGTATAATCAAAATAAACAAAGGAAAATATGGCGGGTACTTCCGGTAAATTGGTGATGTGCACCACTGCAAAATTAATGGCAATACTGCCAGGCAAATTTTATAGCCATTTGATCGGATAGTGCACCAAATATTTGACTTTTTCACTGGACATTGCGGGCCGGAGTTTGTGCACCACTGCCTTAAAGCAATATTCTACATCCCTTAACATTACATTTTATGAAGACATGATATTTTAGAAAGGCACATTTTTTCAATAAATTTGAATCCAGATTAAATTTAATTTAGTTAATAAAGAAAATATATTCACTCTAATGAGAGAAATATATTGCTTATTTTAAAATAGTTTTTTCCCTGGTAAACTAAAATGCATCTCAACATTACTTTCTAAGTTTTCAAGAGAAACATGTGCTTTTTATATATCTCAAACTCATATGATCTAATTATGCCATAACTCCTCAAACATCAACATTTAATAATTTTTATCTTTTCGTACATTTATGTCAGCATTAGGTCTTGCTGTAGACTTTAACATGTAAAATAATTAGATTTAATCCACTCTATTTTTTTTGCACTTCATGTAACAGAATGGTACACTTGCCCAGAGAATGAGCCATATTCTCCAATCCCCAAAATATGAAATAATAAAATGATAGTAGATGTGCATGTTTGGAGAGCAGGATATAAACTTTTAGCATTATAAGTTGAAACTGCAATAAAACAATTCAACAAAATATTCAAATTAATTTACTATAATTATATACAAGCCTCTTACCTAAAAACGATAACATATTCTGAAACCAATTCCAGATAAACATGTTGATTTTCTGAAACAGAGATGCACATTTTGGAAAATTACTCTGCAATTCAGATGACAAACCTAATTAAGTGTCTTTTCGACTAATGACCTAGTTGAACACTACATAACTATTTAAACACTACATAAATATTATTTTTACATCATGTCTTAATCAGTTAAACTTAATGCCGTCACTGTCAATATCACACGTTATCAACAATGAAGTAATACTACTATTTCAATAATAAAATTCTACCATTGAAAATTGAGCATTATGCTTGAAATATATAGGCCTATATAATAATTAATATATATGATGGCATGAAAAAACTACTACTAGTCCTAGTATTTCATAAGTTATAGTATAATCTGGTACTAGTGGTAGGGCGTAAGGTAAACCCACTTGACTGCTAGTGCTATGGCACTATAAACGGATTTACTTTCATATGTCAACATTTAAGTAATACATAATTTAAGCTAAAATGTATTAATATATATGCGATAAAATTCCTTTGATCTGTACGTATTGTTAATGAAACGATGAACAAGTACAGCTCATCTGACACTGTGACAGGCTAAAACTTAGTGCTTACACTTACAGTTACAAGTGGGAAACCTAACTTTAATTTACTTTTAAGTTCACATCTGTAATAAGCAAATGAAGACATATTAATAATTTTTTAAACAGTAATTTTGTATAAACATACCATACCTTAGAATAACTTATTACGCAAAAAAAGTGCTATCACAAACAGTTCGTCTGTTCCGTCTGGATCTGTTAGTTCTAAGACGTGTACTCATGCAAAATGGCCGAGAAGCAAAGGGATGACGTAGTTACCAAATGTTACTTGTTATCTCAAATATGGTTGGCAGAGATTTTCGTTTTGACCAATAATATGACTTTTAATAAATGGAATAAGACTTCCGGTTCTTCCTATAACTATGGCCGCTTTTACTTGTCAGGTTGGTGAAAAGACTTAGACCTCATATATATATATATAGTGTCAGAAACATTATTCTCGTAGCAAAATGTTAACTAAATGCCCTCAACAACATGTAATTTAGGAATTAATTTGACAGTATTTTTTTTCTTTGGATGCTTTATATATGTATTAAAGCTATTTTCAGCCTGATGCGGGGTAAGGTCAACTTTGAGTTTGGTCAGCAAGATGATTTGTCTGCATTGGGTAGACATCCACTTGATTTAAAAACACATCACAGTTTATTTCGCTGATGAGGGTCGTGCTTAAAATAAAATATTACTGAACAAAAGTTTTGTTCTTTTGTCAGCATATTACAATTACTTGAAAGTGAATCAAATAAAAGATGTTAGTTGTTACACTATGCACTAATTTGAATGTGAGCAATACAAAAATCAGTGTTGAACTGAGAATGCATGTAAGTGATGTAATTTTGTATATTATTATATAAAATAAATTGCAATTGCTACTGCTGTTGTGTGTTGACAATTCTGATTTCCTGTTAGGAGAAAATACTGACTATAAAGAAAACACAAAAGCAGGGGACATAGTTAAATTACATTAGTTGTCAACAAGTACAGTTGGCAATAAAAAATGTCTGTGAAAGAAAAACTTTTATTTTAAAAATTAATTCTTACATTCTTATGACAATGCAAGACTTAGATAATAACTGTGACTAAGGATGCATCATGTAAGTCAAATGCCTGTTTTAAATAATTTTAAGTAATATAGTGGTAAATACACTCAGCAGGCATAAAAGTAAAATAAACTCCATATGTTTCTGCTTACAATTGTAAAATCAATACATTGATTCTATTCAACAAAATGTAACTTATAAGACAATGAGTTGACAAATGAAATAACATCAAATGAACTGAACAAAACTACTTTAAAAAACAAGAACAAAACAGAGGATAAAACTTAGATTGTTAGGTTAGCCTAAGAATAGATGATGGAATTAATAAGATTAAGAATTAATAATAGAAAATGATGCTCCAAGAATAAAAAGTACTCATTTTTCCCAACTAAAGAAACAGTAGTTTGTTGTCATAATACAAAATATGGCTAGTAATGTAAATAATGAATATATTTCAACTGTTCTTACCTATATGTCATAACATTACTAATATCTCTGTGAGAGATATAGGCTGGTTTTATGTGCAGTACATTTTATATAATTGATTAATTGTACATTGGACCCAAAGTTAATAGGCCCAGTTGGTTCCACAGAGTCAGTTGTTAAAATCTCGTTAGTTGAATATATTATTTCAGTGGGATAATTTTATTATAACTTATCTAATATAAGGCTATGGTAATTAGAATTTGTGCTAATAGAATAACGTCTTTATGAGAGGTAACTCTTTAACTGTAATTTCCTTAACTGAACCTCTATGTGAACATTAATTTGTCAGGGTTAATAACTATTAAATATAACTGAAAGATTTATAATAATTAGATTTCAACTTACTCTTTCATTCTTTGCCTCATATTTGCAATACACAAGGGGGATAAATCTTTCCATGCAGCAGCCCCTACATCACTGAACCATAGTTCTATCCCCACCCCCATCAAGGTCTTTGCTTTGTCATGTGGTATAGATAATGATGGTGGAGAGTCAACACACTGATGATTACAACAGTTACAATTAACAGTATACAATTCTCACACAAAGAGTGATTCAATAGTAACAATAATTTTGATAAAGAAAATAATAGAGATATTAAAATGTGAATCAACTTATCATTAATTGCAAGAGTTCTATAAGCCTGTGCTTTATAACTAGATAAATATCAGTGGGTCTTGTGATGATGGAAAGACTGACAGGCATGTAAGAATTTATGAAATGTCACTCAACAGTTATACACTTTCTGGTATTCTAACTTATAAGTTACAATGCATAATTATAAAATCATCATACTGGGTTAATCATTAATTTCCTTGAAATGCACTGTCACAGAATGATGTAAACAAGATGATATAAGGTCCATTCAACAGAACTTTTGCATTCACTTAGACTTAAATTCTGAAATATAAAATTTTATTTTGGCCTGATCAAGATACATGTATATACTTTTGCACACTGACTGCCTATCAACACTTCAGAACTTCTCTACTCTACAGCATTATTTAACTGTATCAATATGTATAAATAAATCAACTACAGTTAAGTGCATATGATCTAATTATGCCATCTGGGAAAGTATTTTCAGACACATAGTATAACAATGCTTGTTTAGCTTTATCTTTTATTTACTTAAAAATACATTACTGTATTGTAATAACAAATTTGTCCTTTGAAGAACTTATTAATAATTTTTCATTTATTTGTAAAACTTGATTATAGCATTGTCATACCCTTGAAGCATTCTGACAGTGCATATAACAAAATTTGCCTATTGTAAAAATGCAATGATTATAGAACAACACCCATGTTGAACTTTGAAACAGTAAATATAGAACTGTACCTTTACATGCTGGGATGATTAGTTTTCCTCTTGTAAACACTACTGGGGCATCATCTGAGTGTGATATCAGCGCAGAAGATGATGGGCCAGGTTTATGTGATGGAGAGTGAGTTGTACCTGAAGTGGTTGACTCTGGTTCAAGCCAAATAAGTTGCTTATGTGGGATCATCTGCTGCTGGTTGATATTTTCTTGAAAAAACATGTTGATTGGCAGCTGTCAATGTTGCCTTCTGAGTTATTTAAATAATTTTTTGTATGGTCTTAAATTGTCCATTCAAAAATAGATCATGTGATTCTGAAGCTTTGTTTCAAAGGGATCAAATTAAGAAATTAAATCATCCAAGTGTTTATTCTTTTTTGGCTGAGCATCGGATGAATACATGTAATTGGCTTGGTGTAGGGGCCTCATACAAACAAAATGAATATGAATCTTAATGCATTTTATTAGAATTATACTTGAGCATGGCTATAGGTATACAAATCAGGGAACTGCAGATTGATGTCTTTCAGACCACAACAAACATTCATGTTTCTATCTCACTGCTCATTCCATTTCTCTCCCCAAGAAAGTGTTATAGTTGGATTTCCTTAAATTAAACACATGTAAGGTGCAACACCATAGTTAACATTAATAATGTTAATTTTTTCCAGGTAGTCTGCAAATTACCTTCAGTGCCTCCTGCATCATTGTTAGCATTTAGAGGATTACGTACAACAACATGTGCTATGAAAAATATCCGTGCAGGTGTGCCAAAGGCTACAATCAACAGAGATAAACCTCTGACTTATGAACAGGCTCAGGCTCCGTACAAGATTGGTGTGACAAAAAGTTGGAACTCTTGGAATACAGGTTAGTTCAAAACCAAATATTTTAAATTATCCTAAGCTTTATTTCCAGGACTATGGCTGTCAATTTTTTCTAAAATGCTGCCCGGGTACCTGTCCAAATTTTGAATGGGTATCAGTTTGAAAATTAGCATAATCTCCATCGCAGCTTGCAATCTCTACACAAATCTACTTAACCATTAAGCCAAGCGCTCTATTTCACATAGTAACCAATGGTGTGCATCTAGTGACTTACTATTAGTTATGATCTTTATATGCACAATGCAAACTTTTAATTTTAATATTATCAATCATTACATAAACTAAAGTAAACTAAAAGTAAATAAAATGTCAACAACTTTAAAAATAGGGCATTGAGTTCAATCACCCTTTGCTGATAGAATTTCATCGCACAGATTGCATTTCGCCGTGTCACTATCAAATCGCTTGGCGTGACAGCACACAGAGAAATGTCTTCCCCATATTAAAAATATTACGTTATTATTTAATTTATTGACAGGTTTGTTTACTGAAGTCTTATTAACATCAATAACATGCTACACTTGTTAATGAGCACAACAACCACAAGCGAAAGGAAAAGGCATGAGCTGTGGTGATTGGTGATCTATGTTGTAAATAATTAGATGTAGGTATAGCGGCTGTTTAGTCCGTAAGCCAACCCACAGCTGGCACGATTGAGCAGGCCGTCATCTACGGGTGGGAGTTTGACCTGAGGGAGAGTGCTAAATCGTGTATAGACATAGCGACCGCATTATCATGGGTACCCGTTCTCAATTTTACTACCCGGGTATTAGCAGGACAATGGGTACCCTGGCACCCATTGGCACCACTATCCAGTACACAAGTTAAATTATAAACATAGGATGATAAGTGTTGTCTGTGGGAGGAATGATTAAAATACTCTATTCTTATTGTTTTGTGTAATTATACCAAAAATAATAAAGAACTTCCTGTTCTGAAATACTCAGTTACTAATTTAAAAACATTGAAATACCATTTTCCTTGTTAATTTTTAGATTTTAATATATTGCATTTTAAATTTGTCCTGTTCATTTTCCGTATATCATAAATTATTTTTTAAATTTAATATTACTTCAAAATTATGTCAGAATTAATTTTAGACTATTGATTTTTCTATTTTAGATGCAAAATTATAAACATGCCAATATACATTATTATATATATTTATATATAAACTCTATTGTTTATTTTATAAGCATTTTTATTATTACTATTAGTTGTAACACTGAATATGAAAATGAAAATTTCAGCAAAATCAAGCATCTTTAAATGCCACACGAGACAAAAAAAACAAAACAATGACAAATTAACTGTGAGGATTTTAAAACCATTTGTCATTAAAAATTTATTTCTAGCACAAGAATTAAATTTTTTTAAATATTAAGTGGCTTTGTTATCAAATATTGTTTTAAATATACGAATTCATGTTATTTTTATTTTTTTAACATCGACACAAGTGACATCACCTGTACTAGAGTTGAGCTTTGTTAACATGAGCTCAGTAAGTACCAGATCTCACTTTGCCACACATTTCGGACATACTCTCTGAAATCCAGAAAATTATAATTTTGAATGTGCACTAATCATTATTACTATCTTAGAATTGCATCAACGTCTATTGCTCGTGATCTGTTTAATTCCACAGGTATATGTAGAGTCCTACCACGCTCAAAGCTTATACTCTTGTTGAAAATGAATATATCTTCTTCTATTCTGACAACCTTCTAAACTTTTTAATTTCTACTTCCTGAATTTAGGAAAGAAAAATGCACCACCTCTATCCAGTCAAATACAACACACCATACACTAGTAACAAAGGGAAGTAACTCAGAATAAGGGGAAAATGTTTTGAGATACACACACTATTTTTTTTTTTTAAATAAAAAAAAGAGAGAATTAAGCATAAAATTTGGGGAAAGTAAATTTCCTTCAGCAGTACCCTTTTGTACATATAAAATTATGAATAAATTTTGTATAAGGTTTATAAAGAGTAAATGATCTCTACTTTTTAGATAATATTAAAATGTCATATTCTTTACTATTTTCTGTATGCATGCAGGTAATCTAAAAAGTGAAGGCTTTGATGCTCGAGCAGCTGACTGTGCATTTGATGATTTTATAATTCGCAAGTTTGTGAAGGGTGCTTGGCCAGGTTTGCTGGCATCAGAGGTGATTATCAAGCGACGCCACAACATGGTCTTTGTAGCAGCTCTTATATTTCGACAACTGACGCCCAGGAAATTTTACTTTCTGCTTGGCTACTCAGAAGAAATGTTGTCTTATCTATTGAAATGCCCAGTGAAAATGGAGATTCAAACTGTTGAAGACAGAAACGATGTTATTTTTAAGAAAATATAACAGAGAGGGATCTTTCATTGTTTGTTGTTTTCAGACGGAGTGTTTTAAGAAAATTTACTTTAGGATTTAAGAAAACAAATGTGGAAACATGTTTTAAATTGTGGCATTCAAAACTTCTTTTAAGACTTGTGATAAATACTTTCAGGCATACTGCATAAATTTAATGAGAGGTGATATTAAAAATATTATAAATTGTCAAAACTTGATTATTTTTCCTTCAAAAACTGTGAATCAGATTTATGAAGGTACTGTATAGCATTTTATTTATTATCATTTCTATAAGTCAAAAGTCAGCTTCCATAAAATTGTTTATAGGGCACTTGCTTTAGATTTCAGGAAGGCAAGCCAAACCAATATAAGCTGGGTACCAAGAGAAACACTCCCCCCAAAATCAACTGAATTATTGAAAATTTGAGTTTAGAAAATTATGAAAAATATTTCCTTTTGACTGAAGACATTGAATTTCTATTGAGTCCATTGTTTTGAAGGATTAATTTGGACCGAAATATTTTAAAAACCAATTAATTAATCATGTAAAGCTGCATAAATTGATGGAAATTTTCATTTTAATTCTGAATACATAGATTAAAAATGCATGATATATCAATGCTTTATTTTTAAGACACATTTGAAATAGACCCACCTTATGTAAGTTATAGTGATTTAAATTATTGTTTTTATAAGCAAGTTTTGGGTGTAACAAAAAAATTTGGGGGACAGATCTAAAATTAATCTAGGTGGACAATTTCAAAAGTTTTTGTTGAAGTCTGTCATGTGGCATAGAGCGTTCCTATCACTACACATGGCTTAATGGCAGTCGGTTACCTTGCCAGTATCTTGTAGCCAGACATCAAAATTATATGGTCTTATAGATAAGGGATTTGGGTTTGAAGGTCAGTACTTCATATTCAAAATGCTATCAGTTTAATGAAAAACACAACTTTAAGATTTTTTACATATCACTGGTCAGTGTAAATAATCATCACAAGTCTTCATTCTTCGTTCATTTATAATATTTTGGACACAGTAAAATAAGATGAAATTTTTTTTAAAATGATGTCAGTTTAGATTTCAAATGTACCATCAAAGGCTTCTTGACAACAAAGAAGAAATTGACTACCTCATTGACCATGTTTGGTTTTTAAGTATGATGGAAAACTTTTATGGTGAATATACACCTATACTCCCAGGTTGATAACAGAAAAATAACTATTGGCAACTTTCAAATAAAATAATAATTATTATAGATGTACTACATGTAAACTACCAAATCGATAGTAAAGGTACTGTCAGCATTATTTTTTTTTAAGTTTAAAACAAAACAAAGGCATATAGGTGCATTTGAATTTCAGATTACTGTAACAATTTAACTTTTCACAAGCACTTCAGTTTAGGCATGTTTTTCATTGATATCTTCATCTCCAATAATATTGGTTTAATAATAATAATAAGCATGTACTCTATAGACTCAATAGTCCAGGGACAAAAACTTGATAATGTTATTTTTGTGTGATGTTACTGCACTTGTAAGAGAAATAATGTAATTTTAAACTAGAAGACTGCTGATGCACTTTCATACTAGTTCACTTAATGATATATCCGCAGATTCAGAATTTTAGGAGGAAATGCTCATTTGGATGAATAACCTTTCTTGCATTCATGTTATTGAAGTGAAAATAAACATTTAATGAAAAATACCTTGGGAAAATAGAAATATTGAAGTATTGAGAAATTTAATATATTATCTGGGGTTGAATTATTGAAGTTTGACTATACTATTATCATTTTTTTAAAATATATTCCTAGTATTAACAGCCTGATGTTGCTCAGGTTCATCAGGAGTCTAACAGTAACAAATGAATGTTTCATGTGAAGAAAGTTGATGTATTAAAATTCTAATCAGAATTAGCACATGTACATCAACATTCCTGTTTAAGAAAAGCAGTTATAAAGAAAAGGAAAAATATAACCAAAGTAGCCATTCAGCCAACTAAACAGAAAAAAAAAAAGATAAATATTAAACAATGATAAGCAATTCGCCAACTATGTCAAATAATAATTCCCAATATAACCATTGATTGTTTGGTGTTAGTCATCTTATGTAAGTTTGTTGTTTAACAACATAATCATAAGATGCATGCCAATGAGTTGCTTATTAAAATCTAAAGTTTAAACTTTTAAAAATTGAATTTTTAAATTTTAATTATGATGCTTTTTACAAGTTGTGCATAAGGTCCTTGTGCCTAATGCCTACAAGCACTGCTTTGGACAGCATCTTGTAACTGCATGAAATTATGTACAACATGCATGACATACAAATGCAAAATGGGAAATTCTTGTAAATTTGGCTACTTACTTCAAAGCCTCCATTATCTGTAAGTGTCTTAATTTATATGGAAATTTTAGGGATAGTTTCAATCCAACCAACCTATATCATGAGTAAAACATTTTTTAATATGTATAAATAATTTTAATAGCAGATTGAGCTTTATTACATGTGAGCAAATACTAAAGGGTGGTTCCTTGAGATGGGTAACAAAACTTGCACATACTAAAGGTTGCATCCTTGAGATGGGTAACAAAACTTGCACATACTATAGGCTGCATCCTTGAGATGGGTAACAAAACTTGCACATACTATATAGGTTGGTTCCATGAGACAGATACTAATCTTGCACATACTATAGGGTGCAACCTTGGAATGTATAACATCTCAGGTCTGTCAATAATCTTGCATGTAAATAGCTAATAGATATTGCAAGCACTAATCTCAGTGTATAGAGAACAGGATATTCTCTGGTTATCTGGCTGGCTGTAAAGTGTACAGTTTGATATTTGGTAGTATTTTGTGGAACAAAACAACAGGGTTGTGCATTTGACATCCAAGCCATGCAGCTTTCTAATAAATTGGAAGATATTAACAAAAGTGGAACAGAATAGATAATAATGAATGATCATAGTGACAGATATTTATATTTGAAGAAAATTCTATCCTTGAACAATCATTTTCTTTGTCTGTTAAGGTAATTTAATGTTCATTTATGTTCCAGATCGTCCAGTTTGATTAAATATAAATGGTATATTTGGTATATATTCAGCAATAGCAACATATTTTCTGTGCTAAGTTTTGCATTCCCTACTCTCTCTCTCTCTCGCCCCCCCCCCCCCTCATAAAAAAAACCAAAAAAAACCAACCAAACAAAAATTAGATGGGTTGATGCAAATATTTTAGTGGATCAATGTGCTGTTGCTTTGTATTTATTAACAATAATGGTGATGACTTGACAGAGTTGAAGTACAGCTTTATTAATAATGGTGATGACAGAGTTCAAGTACAGCTTTATTAACAATAATGGGTAATGACTTGACAGAGTTCAAGTAAAGCTTTATTAACAATAATGGTGATGACTTAATGGAACACATATTTATGTAAAAGCAAGCATTTGCAATATTTTATGCATAATGAGAAATCTTCACACAAACTGTTTAAGCACAAAAAAAGCTAAAGATGATATTACAAAACAAAATATATATCCACATGCAAGATGACAACACAAAACAACAATCAAATTGAATATACATACAGACAGTTTGAATAAACAATGAAGAGACAGTGCAAATCTTGAAAAAGGTCTGCTTGAAAATGGCCCTAGTCTCTGCATCATCTAAAAAGACTGTATATTCAAGATTGATAGGTAATGATTGATTATAAGGTTGTACTTTACTTCCAGAATGTTAATAATATGTGTGTCTAATAATGAATATTATACTCATTATAAACTTTTAGCACAGATCAAACGACAATGAAAATAAAAGACAATAAAAATAATGTTCTTATATATATATTCAGTTTTATTAACAAAACAGGTCAAATAAATAGTTTAATCTCATATACATTTTATTACAATCTTACAAAATACCAAAATAAATATGCATTTAATCCAAGTAACATTCCCAGAATGTTCATCTTGGTACAATCATTTGTTTTTAAAGTCATAATCCAAATAAATTTGTTAAAGTTTACTGAATAAAAGCCTTTTTTTAACACAGACTTCAAGAGAACATCAATATAATTTTTAATATAATGGAAATGAAATTCAGCTGAACATTGCCAGCATTAGCTTAAATGACCAGTTTCATTTAATGCCTCATATAATGATGTGCCTGCAGTTTTATGATTACATCAATAACTAATTAAGATAACAAAAAAGACAAACTGACTACTTTTTAATTATACTTTATTAAAAATATTCGTGTTGGCCCTAAATGCATGTCCTCAACATGAGATTTTGGAGAAAAGACCATCTCTTCAGTAGATCATGCATAAAGACTGGAAAGATATGTGTGGTAGCAGCTTTGACCTTGTATTTGCATATGAAAACACAATTATTTTATTTTAAATTGGTTGCTTTTTATGTGATGTCTGACCTTAGAAGTTTTATTTACAATTCAAGATATCAAGATGCACATAAAAGCATAAGCTGAATACTTTTTATTTGGACTTTCCTAATTTTTTTTTTTTATACAGACACTTAAATAACAAAATGATTTAATTTTTGTATTTATATTTACTGCTAACAAACTGCTAATTTAAATGCAAGACATAAAAATGAATGCATAAATGTTACTTTTCTGCAGTAGGCCAAACAACTTTGCATCAAGTGATAACGTATCATGCTTCAGCATTTGTTTTTTAGAAGACTTTTTGCTCTGGTGGATACAGTTTACCATATCAATCATCAGAACTCCGGTCTCAGAATTACTGACAAATAAACCATTCATTTGATATACTGGGCCATCCATTGCAATGCTTCTCCATAGCCTTGTCGTTTAAGCAAGCTACACATGAAGAGCTCATTTGGGCGAGTCAGAAGTTTGTTGTATGGTATTGTGCCCTAGACAAATTGAAATACAAGCTATTATTTTTCAAAGATATAAAAAATAGACCAAGCTTCACCACAATATAAATGAGAATGCAGCAAAGCTATGGTATTCGGACAAGCTCTTCAGTTTATTTAATATAGAAAAAATTAATATAATTTATATCAACATAGTTACAAAATAAACGAGCAACATTATTGTTTAGTGCTAAATAAGAAACAAATAAATTATATTTCAACCAGTTATTAAAGATATAAAGCTATTACAAAACAAAAAAGCCTTACCTTGCCACTTGTTTATTTTACCTGGATAAACAAGGAAAGATGCTTTGTAGCCTTACCTTGCCAGTGGTTTATTTTACCTGGATAAACAAGGAAAGATGCTTTGTAGCCTTACCTTGCCACTGGTTTATTTTACCTGGATGAACAAGGAAAGATGCTTTGTAGCCTTACCTTGCCTGTGGTCAGGTGAAGACCAAAGTAGTTTCTGATCTCTTGTTCACTGACAGCATCTTGTTTATCAATCTTGTTACCCAACACTAAGATAGGTGTGTGAATTATCTGTTCATCTGTCAGCAGACTCTGTATTAAGTATAAAACAGTCTTTTATTGTGGCATATTAGTAAATACAGTGTACATACAGCTTTTTGCCTTCTATTTTCTAATGAAAAGCACTGTATTATATATAATTTTGTCAAGTGTGAATATATTCTAAAAGCAGTTAGTCAGGGTGCATAACCTCAAAGCAGTTAATTAGCTCTTATAACATGCTCAGGTGTTTATGTCTGTGTATGTATGAATAATGAGATGAAAGATGTGAATCTGCTGTTCCCTCAGTGCCAAAATAGGCTACTGACTTGCTGGTTGTAGAAATCAAATTTGTACTAATAAATCAAAACAGATATCAAGAATAACAAAACACAACATCACAAAATGAATTGGGATAGCATTCACTATAAATACTACAGGGGGAAAAAGTGCTCTTTGAAAATCTTAATTCACTTACATCCAGTTCTGCTTTGGCTTCTATAAAGCGTTCTTTGTCAGTTGTATCGATCAGAAAAATAATGCCATCGACTGCTGGAAAATAGTTCTTCCACACTCGCCTGGCTGCAATGGTTGTATGCACATATACAGTATAATTATGATGGATGATTTTGATAATAATTATAAAATTGTTTTTCTAGAGAAAAATTACCCCAATTCATAAATTATTTCAGAAGCTAAAAGGTTCGAACTGCTGGATGAAATATTGTAACTGTAAAGGGTTTATAAACTTATACTAATATAAGGTGGTAATGGTGATGTTCAAGTTTGTGGAAAGAAAAATAAACATATAAAGTGAATGAAAGATAGAGAGAGAAAGTACTGAACTGGTTATAAGGTAATTTGCTTTCAATTTTTCTTGAATTTTGATTTGTGAATATTTTTTCACTTTATAAGTTGTACTTGTGTAGTATATGTTTTTACTTATCATTTGCACAGGTGATTAGTATGAAAATGGATATTATCTTAATTTATACAATTGCATAAAAATATATAAATAACATATGAACATTAAAGTAGTTACTGTCAGTTTTTATAAATTACCTTGTCTATGGCCACCAAGGTCAAAAGCTGTAAACTTCATACTTCCCAAAGTAAGTTCTTCTGACGCTGTAAAACAAATATTGTTTGTGGACTATCAATGTCATTTATGTTAAAAAATATATATACTGAAGTGAAATAAACATCCATCCATCTGGGTTTGACTGGTTAAAAAAAAATGTCCACACAACTCATCTCAGGGTGTTTAAAAAATTAAAATCTTGTCATGTTTTTGAGTGTTGTATTTCTTAAAATTTATTTTTATACAATTAATTATTTTGCTATGCATTTCTTCATAATCCATAAAAATTCTTATTAAATATTTAATGCCATGGTCAGAAAAAATCCTCTAACTGGAACAAAATTTTCAAGTTCAGTTTTCCTGCAAAGACTGCTAAAAATGTGAATTTGGATGCTCACTCAGTCACTGACTTAATAAAAATTTTCACTTATACTTTATGAATGTTCTCCTTTAATATAAATATATTTTTCTACCCTTATCATGAAAACAATGAAAATAAAAGCACCATAACAATAATAAATTCTCCATTGCTCACAATGTGGTAATTATTAAAAAAACACAAAACAAAATATTTTTTAATTTTCTTTAGCTCCTATACAAAGATGCTGATGATTAACAGTATAACAAAATACTGTTCCCAAAGGAATGGTATGGGTCCGGACCCACATAATGATTACAGTGATTGAGCACACAAACAGAAGCCAGTGGGGCAAGCATGCTAAATTCATCAGTACCATGGGTCTTAATGAACGAAAGGGCTGAAGTCTGCATTATTTACATTATGGATGACAAAAAAAAAGGGAGAATACAAAAAATATATATAAGCTTTAAAGTTTGTGTTTGTGTTAGTAATGTCTATTCTTGCTGAAAACATCAATTCATAAACCACTTGGTGTCAAGAACTTAAAATTTTATTGTACTACAATTTTGTTTTGTTCCTACGCTTTCTTCACTCTTGCAATAAAAATAATATTTATATGCAGAGTTCAAGTATATATAAACAAAATGTAATCATTTGTTAAATGTAATCATGTGAAAGTGTGTAGAATCGAAGCATAAAATGTAATAACTGCATGAGTGAAACTGTAAAATTTCAAGCACAAAAAAATCTTATTAATGGATGAGTGAAAGTATGTAAAGTGCAAGCATATGAACACAAAATGTAAACACTAGATAGGAAGTGATCTGCAACACAGTAGCAAGAACCTTGACTTGTTGTTTTCATGACAAGTGTCTGACTCATATTAGATTCTTTATGGCTGAGAGAAAATTAATGATTACTTAATAATGCATGTTCAAAAACTTTACTCGGTGTCAAAGTGAAATGACTAACAAAATGTAGCTTTGTTAAGCAAAGACTTGCAGAGGTCAAACTAAAACCATTCTTGGCTTTCACATGGTAAAATTCTAGCTGTTGGGTGTCTTTGAAATAACATTCCAGCGGACCAAGACAGTAATTTGATGAGTTCATTGTCAGAAAAAAAGAAGGGACAGCATGACAGTAGATAAAAGTATAAAATCCAAGAGAGTAGCATATGACTGAATGGTTTACTGACACTTCCCAAAATGAAATATTAATAAATACTAATAAGCAGATTTACAAAGCTATAAAATAGGACAGTGATACTTACTTCCTTGGCCAGTGGGTGGAAACTGAGCAAACCTGTCCTCTTTCAGAATGTGAAGAAGTGAAGTCTTGCCAGCATTGTCTAAGCCCAGAAAAATCAATTTGCCAGATTTTCTCAACAGACCTAACGACAGAAAACAATTATTAAAATCAAGGGTGACCATAAATTTATTATATAGTAATAGTATTATGAAAGAAAGAATGCACTGAGTGTTAACAGTAAAACCTCTCTCATCATCAAAATTACTGCATCAGCCTTAGGAAAATAAGTATTTAAGAACCATGCTAAATCTAATTTACGAATTACAGTGGAGAAGGTAGCAACTTTAAAGGCAACTTTTACAAATCAAAACAGCTTGTGCCACCTTCTCTTTTAAAATATAGCAATGATCCTAAACATTCAAACTTAAAACACTTTTGGGGAGGTGTTCAAAAGAATTTATTATTTATAATAGCAGCTAATATGAAGATTTAGTATGATATGGTTTGTGTTTTGTATGAGATTTTGGTTCTACAGTAGGTAGTGGACTAGAAAGATGGAATACCACACAAACGAAAAACATTACAAACTATAAAATTATTTATATAATAACTAAAACAATAAAATTATTTATTGTTTTAGTTATTATTTATGGTTCAAAAATCATTAACTGAATTCTAACTGAATTAACTGATGAAAATGACAAACCAAGTGTGTTCATGATTCTAAAACTTAAATATCTGACTTGTTAATGTAGTTTAAGGTGTGTTAAATGAAAGTCCCCAATGTATAAACTCTGAGTAAATATTTACATTAACATATTTTTAAAAATTCAGACAGTAAAATAAACTGCTAGGAAACTTATGTTAACATAATTAAACTTAAAAACTACTGCATTATTATGTCATTATGTATTTAAATAACTGTAATAATTTTACTTATTACTGTCTCATTTTGTCTGCCTATTACTAATTTTATAACAATTTAAAAAATACTTTCAAAAACTTCTGCACTTTGGCAGAACTCACAGGTAATTAGAAAAATATTTATCTGGTTTAGCATGAATATCTTAATTTTTATGGTGATGCATTATCCTACTGAAAATAGAGTCCAAGTATAGCCAGGGAATTTCAGGGAGCTTCACACACATAGGACAAGAAAAAATTATTAAGTTGTTAAAATTAAAGTAGACCATTTAATCATATTGGCCTGAAAAAAATGTCTATATATTTGAGACATATTTAAAATGCAGGATGATATCCTACCTAATATTTTCTTTTAAAATATGTTTTCTAAATAATTATTATATTATTTCTTTCCTTTCAGCAAGAAACTATCTTCTCTTACAAAAAACTGCTAAGGTAACCATTTATTTTTAAATAAGTGCAAGCATTATGTCAAAAACAAATAAACACAAACAAACTAAATAAAACTTACCTAAAAAGGATAAAATATTTTGAAACCAGTTCCAAAAAAACATGATGATATCCTGAAAATATATATTATTATTATTATAAGAATTATGAATATTGTAGGTTGCAAGAAATCTTGATCAAATTAAATCATTTATAAATGTTAAAAATATTTAAGAAAAAGTTTATATAAAGCTGCACAATTAGGAAATATAATTATTTAATACATGATATATGACAGTAAAATATTTTGATTTCAAAATAGTTTTCTATAATTTGACATTAATTTTACATTTTGCGATATTTACAATAATTCTAAAGTTATTGATAATATCCAAGGCAATGAAATAAAAAAATAATAGGCATACTTCCTAGTGTCTTGAGTCTTGAATATCATTACATCCTAAACTTTATTATATTTAATAGGCCTAAAGTGGCTAAACTGGCTATAGCAAAAACAAAACAAATTGTTACAAATACAATGCTATACATACTGAATAAGTTATACCTCCTTACAGATGATGCAAGTTTCCTAATCAATGAAAATCAAAAGCTGGATTGCTGATATGCCGAATAAATGTCGCTTACAAAGTTACAGTGTAAAAGAAAGTTTATGAGTATATTTTTAAGAGTTATATATAGGCTTATGTACTAGTGTCTTTTGGTACTGTCGAAAGTTGTCGGCCGACAGAGACTAACAATGTAAAATGATAATAAACAAGTCTTAACATCAGTTCTGATCATGCATTTTTGTCAAATACAAAAAAATAACAAACCTTTTATAGATGAGAGAGATTTTGTCAAACTGATTAAGGTAATTTTTGAAGTCGTCATTCTTATCCTCGCAGGAGGCCAGTATGTCAAAACTTCCACGCAATCAAAATGGCCACCTAGTTACCGACGCGATCTATCCACAGTTTGTTTTAGATGTATTTATCAGTGGATTTACCTTAGTGCGATATCGAGCGCTCACCATGAGTAGGAGAAAGAAAAAAGATTTACCTAACTAGTTTGTTATTAATTCTATGAGTAAGATTTGTCAGGATTTAAAATAAATAGTTTGACATATTAATTAAATTTGAAATTTTACTGGCTCTGAACCGAGGTTTTCCCTTTTGTTTAGTATCTCGTTAAAGTGACTAAACAATTAAACACATATCTACTTTGTATGAGGAACCTTTCTAGCTTTTATTCACTATTTTATGATGTGGTCAATATATCAAGTTTTTTGCTATCTCATGACTTTCTAGGAACATAAATCCCGTAATATATAAGGGGTGGTTGTACAACTTAAGACTAGCGCGAAAACGGCGGAAGCCGGAAGCGCCCCCTACACTCAATCAAAAAATTAAGACTGTACCTCTTTGTTGATATATTTAACTTTGTCCATTTTACTGTTTAGTACAAGTCATTACCTAAAACCTATGTACAATACAGTCTATATTCAACATTAAGCATCACGCTTGTTAGACTGTGTTAGACAATTTTATAACTTACATTGTTATTTATCAACATAAGAGAGTGTAATTCGAAATGTTTTGGGTGACGTCATTATAACACTGTAGAATTAAAAAAAAAAATAGGCAAATGATTAAGTACACAGATAGATGAGCATTTCACTTAAAATGGAAGTACACATTTTAGTTTTTTTCTTAAGCTAGAACGACCTTTCTCAACCTTTTTACACTGAAGAAACCTTTGAAATAATGTTCAGGTCCCTTCATAAACATTACTGTAACTACAATGCTTATTTTTTTCTATCATGAATACTTAGGGAACCCATAGCAAACTCTCATGGAAATCCTGTGCTAAAAGTGTTTCCTACATTAGTGTACCCAGAAGTTCTTACTCCTGTCTGGTCCAGTTCTGGCTGAAGGTTACCATTCCACTCAGTCCTAGACCAAGCTGTTAGTCATACATCCAGTTAGCAATCCTGATCTCTGAAGAAAGACTCTATCTGTTCTAGAATCCTCCATAGTGGAGACACATTGCAAGTCATATCCTGGAGAATACATATTTTATTAGACTGACCCATTCTGTGTTCATTTAAGAACAAGAACTCTTGCTTGACTGCAACATTTGCTATATTATTATTTATAGTCTGTATTAACTGAGATATGTTTTTTCTTGTTCCAACTTTTCTTGCATTGCCAGTGAACTATCTTGTTTCAAGTTACCAGTTCATTAGAGACTGTTCATGGTGTCAGATCCTGCCTAGAGATGACTGAGGGACTGGTTATTCATCTGTCTGGTGTGCAACCTTCACAGTGATGTTGGCTCTCTGTCAAGCTGAGAGGTGAATGTAGCACATGATACCAACATCAATCGTCCATCCAGTCATCACAATATCAGTTGATGTCTATGGTCAACAAATTCTTTGGATAACTGAGAAATTCATATTTTAACTTGACATGCAATAAGGTCTACACACTGTAAAACAAAGTTATTGAATGAAAATATATATTCAGTGGAATATGATGCAAGATTTTCATTATTTGTGCAAAGGAGTAAAAAATATTGATATTTACTTTATCATTAATCTGGGTATTGAGGTTGTAAATGACCAATTTAGGATCTGATGCAAAAAGTAAGAATGGCATTGTATTTGATAAACTGTAAATTGGATTCTGAATGAATTAAAATAATAAAAAGCAAAATATGTCAGAATTAAAATTTGTAGACACTAAAACTGTAGGTAAGGGAATATACCTGTTTCATCCAGATAAGGTTAACACTTTTTTGCTTCATATATATAGAAATAAATTTCACAAATCTTATCACCGAAACCACTGACATTACAGCCCATAATTTGCAGGCATTCATAGCTATCAACACACCTTAGAACTTGCTCACATTTTATTTATTCACTTCTGATATTACATATCTGATTTTGTATTTGAGCTTGTTTGAAGAAAGGTCATGATAATGTTAAATTGTATATTATACCTGTGTGTGCATGCACATGTGCTTGCATGTGTTTAATGCTCATGGTATTTAAGTGTTTTAAAAATGGAAAGATACCACATTCCTGATATCAGAACGATCAGAGCTGATTGCTGTAAGCAAATGAAAAAGGGAATTAACTATTTGTAATTTATTGGAACAAAATTTGTAATCACGTTACACAAAGAACACATGTAACAATATTTAAAAGTCAGTTTGCACAAAAGAAGACAATTATATTTTGTTAATTTATATGGATTTGGATTAAAAAAATGTAAACAGTTAATCATATCACTTTCTTTCAAATATCCCTGCAAACAAGTTTGCCCATTAGCTGACATTTACACAATGAACAAAATGTGAACACAATGGCTCTGCAAAAGTTTTGTTTTTTCAATTGGTTGCTAGTGTGATTAACACCTAATGAAAACATTCCATTGTGCATAAAAAAATTAGCGTGTCTTTAAATGTTGGTCTGTCTCACTGTCTGTATGTCTATGTTGAGTTTTATGTCAGTGTTAAACAATATAACATTTTGTAAATATGTACCTATTTTTCACTATAACCAGTAAACCAAAACCCAAAAAACAAACAAACAAGAGAACACACAATTCTGATGTTTAGTTAAAGCTAGGGAAGATTCACAGATGTGTATAGTGTTAGTTTGTGTGTGAGTGTGTTCTTAAACTTGTGACAGTTGTTGCCATTTGCAGTGTCAATTTAATGCTATGCTTGTAAAGGTACAAAGAGGGTATGTTGTAGTAAATACAACATTCTATTTTCATACTTGGAAATTAATAATAACTATGAAGAAACTTAATACATAAGTGAACAATTGTTTAAGAAAATCACTGATAATAATATAAATATCAGCTTACTAATAGAATAGTTACATTATTTTTTCTTTCTTGCAAGAGTGAAGAAATCCAACTGGAATCTTGTAAACTAATCATGTTTAGTTTTCATGGAAGTTAGATTCAAAACTAAATTTTAAGAACTAAATATATATATCACACAAAATATTAAAATAAAACTCCAAAACTTGTATAATGAAGCTGTATTGTAGAATGTAGAACAAATATGGTGTATGTATATATTTTTGCAGGACAAATCTTTGAATCAAATGAATAAATGTTATAAATTCCAATTTCAATTAGTATTTGTCTGGTGTTATTTTTAACAAATGAAAAATTAATATTTTTATGCTAAAGTTATTCTGGGGTTCAATAAACATGACACATTATTTGTACCTGGCATATTAGCTGAACTGACAATGGCTCAAACTACGTTTGTGAAGACCTTTAACACAACAAAATTCTGGGTAATTGAAGCCATAAGTAAAGTGATTGAGGTCATAAAATGATAAGGTTACCATAAAATAATCTGAAAGAGAAATGACTGCCATTTTGCTGTTTTAAGGGTAACTTCAGCAGATTTTTTTTTTTTTTTAGACTTCTGCTGGGTGCTCATGGCCATCACCATATAACTGACAGTTAGGAAATTGCAGTTAAGTTTGAAGCTTAACAACTTTTATGAACAAATAAGGGAACAAACTGTATATGGAGTCTAATTTCATATATTTTGTTTTTTTGTGTCATTAAAACATTTATTTTATTTCATTTTAAAGCATTCAGGAAATCACTCAGCAGCAATTAAGACTATTTTCTCTGATTTGTAAAATAGCGTTTAAAACTGAATTATTTTTGTTATTAAATGGGGGTTATGGTAAATAAAAAGAAAAACCTATACAGTTGGAAATCTTGTTATCATCAGTTGTGTGTGTAGGTGGGGTGATGGTGACAGGCTTGCCCTTTTCTTGCGATAAAAAATATTTTATTAGGTAATTCTTTTTCACATTAGTACAGGCTTGTAAATTTATACCTTAGCCAACAGTACTGATTTCTTTGTTGTCAGTTACAAGTGCAATGACAAATATGATATTCTTTTAACTGTGCAGCACATTAAAATATCTTGATAATAATAAAACATGTTGTTTAACAGCAGACTGACACACACAAATATATTCTATTAGCTCTGCAACACTTGAAGAGATCTTAATGATAATAAACAGATTTATACACAAACAAACTGCATGGCATATCTATGAATATTTGCTTATCTTGCATGTCAGATGTGGAACCATTAGCAAGGAATTCAAGTGCTTTACATGTTAGTTCACCATTCTTTCTTATAATAATAATAATAGTAAAAATAGCAAATTAAACTACTCTCAAAATTTAGCCTCAATGACTTTTGAAGAAATGTCAGTGACATAAATATTTAAGTGTTATTTTATTAAAATATATTTGAAAAAATTGTATATCTCAAACAATCCTCTCCATGCATCCAGTAATTTGGCATTGTGATAGAAGTAACAGAATAACGCAGCAAGTGAAGACACTTATGAAACAGTGTGAAAACAGATTAAAAAGACCCAACAAACTAACAACATAACTGAACAGACACTTAACATCAACTACACCAACTTGAAGTTTTGTATTTATGCTGTTTACTGATCCTAGGAGTATCATACATATATAGACTACACAATACAATATCATTAAAAAAAAAAATCACGAAAGTAACGAAAAAAAGAGTTTAAAAAAGGAAAACCCCACAAATCATACATTTCTAGATTTACAAATGACAACTGACCAAGTGCATCAAAGTTATTTACAAATCAGAAACAAAATCACTTAATCATTGCACCATAACACTGCATATACAACACATCAATATACATGTACTTTATTTGAAAAACCAAAGGGTAAAGTGACACTTAACAAAAACTTCATTGAAGGCACACATACTAACAGACCGTGATCCAATCTTGCAATGCACTATACACTTTTTAGAACAATTGATTTTCATGTCCGATAACAACTATACCATATCATGCAAACATACTTAACTTCATGTAAAATAACATAACAATAGCAACATACACACGGACTTGCCAATATTTAGAAATGAACTGGTGCTGAGATTTCAAAAGTCTTATTTCATTGTCTAAGATAGAAATGAACTGAAATCTCATGGTCATCTAAATATAAACTCTGATTTTACAAACTAGAAATATTCAGACTTCTGAATGAATATTCCTACCAGTATCCTGTTTAAGTTGCTTTCTTCATTTATATGTTGTTAAAAAACTTTAGTTATTAATTTTGAGTCCTATTTGAGCAAAATGCTGTTTTTATACTCAATCTTGTTTTAATTATTGTGCTTAAAAAAAAAATATTGATAAGTTCTCCTTTTCATGAGTCCCAGCTCATGCCTTATCAGGTAAGAGCATGTTTGGTAAGCAGACATTTTATGGATAAAATTGTGTAAATACTAATCAAATATCTGATTTAGGAATCAACACAGTTTTATAGCAACTTTGTGAGGGTATTGAGTGGGTAATCTGCTTTCAGTCTTGACAGAGAAAGCAAGCTGATACTGCTCAATAATGTAAGGTCTTTTGCGAAGACTGCATAGATAAGTTTGTAATCAATCCTAATGAAAGTGTCTACAGCAGGAGTGGGCAAACTCCAGCCCGTAGGCCAAATCTGTCCTGTGAAGGTTTTTTTAACTGGCCTGCCAAGCTATTCACAGTTAACATTGCCATCCGGCCCACTTGTCCACCACATCAATTAAGTCCGTCATTGAATCACTGATTCATTGTAAGCAACACCATCCATCTCATTAACTTTTCGTTGAAACTGAGTTATTATTATTATTTTTTTTTACATAAAATACAACTTTTAAAATTACTTTTGTTCTCATTTTATATTCTGGACTTTGTGACCTTTGGTTGTCTATCAGACCTGCAAAGTGTTCCAACAGTTTTATCCGGCCCATGCTCTTAAAAGTTTGCCTGCCTCTGGTCTACAGGAATCATGACCAGATGACTTTACAATGAACAACTTTTAGTAGCCACCAAATGGATTAGTTTGTTATAAAGCCTGATTAAAATATTTCAGTGGACACCACAGGGATAAATTTATTATAAAGTTTCATCAAAGTATTTTTATAGCAATCAAGTAAGTAATCTATAATTATAGATTTTTTGTGAGCATAACATGAATAAGCTAGTTAACAAAATCTCTAAAGATGGAGCCAAACAGACTGCTATAACTGCAGACTATGTGGGCACAACACAGATAAGTTTATCAGTCTTTACACATGGAGCCAAGCTATAACTGGAGACGTGAGCACAACACAGATAAGTTTGTTATCAGTACAGATGGAGCCAAGAAGTTTGCTCTATATCTGGAGACTATATTGGCATGACACAGAAAAGTTTGATATCAGTCTTCACAGAGGGAGCCAAAGCAGACTGTTCTAAACGAAAGACTTTATGTGAACATAACAGTTCTATAACTTGAGACTTTGAGTAAATACTACATGGTAAAGTTTATTACATATTCTGATAACATTCTGTTTATAGAAGCCGAGCAGAGGTGACTCTGTAACTAGAGACTTTTAGTGGAGACCCTATAGATAAATCCCATTCAAAGATATAAAATAGGAATCAAGGTGGGCCAGTTCTATTTTTATTTAAGAAGTTTGTATGAAAGTCTGATCAATGCTCCGTTCTAGGTTTAACACATGGGGCCCAGATAAAGTATTCTTAATGAATTGTATTTCTTTAAACTTAATCAGTATCCTCACTGTCTACCATGGTTAAGTGGATAACTTTCCAACTTAATGACATGATAAATTAATACTTTATAGATCATAGATCATCATGAGTTATGATGTGGACTTTATAGTTATAATAAAAAGAAACAAATTAATTTTCCATAATTTGACCAACAGTTGATTGATAAAGAGGCAAAATAAATTTTTATTTTCACAGCATTGTCATAACTTGTAAAACTTAGTGTTAATAACTGCTGTGTTTACTAGAAGTGATGGTAGTCTAAAGTTGTGTTTACAAAATGTGAAAGATAAAATCAGTAAGTAGTGAAACAGCCTTTACCCAGGAAAAAAAAACTTTATATTTTATATACATGGCTCTATTGCACACTGTGAATGATCAAAGTATTTATTTATGGGCACAAAAGAGAAAGTGAGAGAGAGAGTCACATTCACAAATGTCATAATACTATTCATATACTGCAAATTTAAGGGATTAGAACAAAAACTGAAATCTGAAAGAAACCACCAAACCAGCATTTTATAGTATTGGTGGTATTATTTTTAGTAATCATTAAAACAATTAATAGAAAATAAACACGCTCGATGTCAAAATTAGCATCATCAAAATGCAAGAAATAAAAGTGCACTTTGATAAAACAAAAAACCCATATCACTCTTGTATAATATTTTGCTATTTTGAATATGATTTGACTATAGTATAAAAATCAAATGTATTTTATGGCTTGGATGTGTTTATCTTTTCTCTTTTCATTTATAACAAAAAAAGTGTCTTAATACATTTATGGTGTTTCGGGGTAGTAAACATACTACATTTCAAAGGGAATATGTACATATACATTAAAAATAATCACATGCAGTAACGTATTCCAAAGCAATAAATCAACAACAAAATCAAAATGCACTATTAAGTATATCACTCACTGTCAATTATAATTTATAGCTGTTCTGGCTAATGTCAATGTATAAGAACTACTGTACTTGTACCCTGCATAAACAAAAATAAATAAATAAACCAATCTAATAATGCAGTACATAATATGCCATGTTTTCAAAAGTGCAACAAAACAATAAACAGGGCTAACAAAGCAATTTGAGACACACACACACAAAACCCATCAAAAGATTTACACACAGCCTCAGTATTTTGATGTCTGTATATAAGCATTTTTTAACTAATCTCACTCACACAGGTTTGAAACCATATATATGCATTTCAGAGAGGAACACACATGCTCACACAGTTATAGAACAAACACGAATCAGTCACATGATCACAAAATAAACGATCTGAGCTCATTATATCTCATATAAACAAAATGTCGAGAACAAACAAACATTCCAGTGTGCACCAGTATAAGTAAAACTAATAAATACTCATCTATTTTGGCACCTATGAGTTTCTTTGGTGCATACATTTCTTCTTTAAAAAAAAGTAATAAAAGAGTATATCTAATGCTGCAACCTTTTTTAAAACTATATATATATATATTTTTGATAATTTACTTTCCTCTCATCTCTACTAAAAAAAATTAAGGGAAGTATAGTCAAACTGTATTTTTCTGTTCACATTATTAAACAAAATTAAAATTAAAAAATTCAAATTTTTGAAAAATAAAAGCATCACATGCTGTAACATGAAACAAATTCTACTTACACACTGGATAAAGAAACAAAAGCAAGCAGTAAACATGATGCACAAAAGCCTACTAATTTCTATAGCAACAGCCATGCTCTCAGACCAGTATGAATTTCATATCATAAAATCTATCATGTGCATTTCAATAATTTAATCCATTACCTATGGCAAGTTATGCAAATTTAATATAATTAATGACACTGATCTCAGAAGTGCATGAAAAAAAATCATAAGAAAATAAAAAAGATAGCACTGTGTTCACATTCCAGGAAAGAAAAGAAACAAACAAAAATTGGACAAAAACATCACATTTCCTAAACACTGTTTATTGTCTTGCCAATTAATTTCCCACATTTTGTAGTGCACTTGCTCTTCAATGTTGTTGCAGAACAACAGGCATTTAATAAAATTAACTAAGACTTTCCAAAAGCTTGTGGAACTACAGTGATACCTTGTATAACGAACGCCCTGCAGAATGAACAATCCGCATAATGAACGCCCACGTGGCTTGCAGAACAAACTTGTTTCACATAATGAACAGTACATACACCACAAAAACATCGCATTTCCTGTGAAAAAATGGCTGAATCCAGCCAGTTGTGTCTTGTGTGGCTCAGATGAAGGCAGGGTATGTTTGTCCCCAGTTGATTGTCCTTTTTTCCTTGCTTTGATGTGTTTTTGCCATCTGTGTGTTTACTGGATGGTGGTTATAGAATTCAAGGTCTTATTCTCGTGGTTGCAAGACAACTTTTCGTGAGTGAAGCAAACATTCTTGTTTCAATGAAGTGTGAACCCCAAGAAAAATGGGTCCCAAGAAAGGAGGTGTTAGTGGAAAAGCCAGAACAGCTCTTACCATCGAAACCAAGAAAGAAATCATTGAACTGCACAACAAAGGAGCAAGAGTGGTAGACTTAGCCATGAAATTTAAGTTTTTAAGTTTAAAACAATTCCGAAGTATACCCTATGAACACAGTCCTGTCTTCATTTCCCCTAATTTCTTTGATTTTTTGCAGCGATGTGGAACAGATTGCACGATTTCCTGTAGAAGTCTATGGGATATCGTGTTTCGCATAACGAAAACCTCGCATAATGAACGTACTGTTGGAACGAATTGTGTTCGTTATGTGAGGTACCACTGTATTATTTAAAAGTAAATTTGCATATGAATTAATGAACAAACTAATAAAACACAAATGCAGCTCCCAGACACATGGAATTAAGCAAAAATGGTTCCTCCTTGTCCCCTTGAAATCAATGAGAAGAAAATAGTCTCCAAAAAGATAAATATATTTCAAATAGGTATGCATGCATAACTAAATACAGTTATCAGACAGGACTTGCTATACATTAATAAGGTACATACAATGCAAATCAATTCCAGAGAAAGGGGAAGGAATAGCACAAGTATGCTAAATGTCCAAAGGGAAGTAATAATATTTTTAGTAGCAGGAGGGATGGGGGCAAAAAAATTTGAATTAAAACTGAGAATTTCTCTCTCCATATTAACATGACTTTGCAGTTTCAGTTAGTTTAATTTACAACCCCCATATTATGAGCTGATGATTTCTAAAGCATTCTCTTATTGTTGCCATTTTAAAAAAAATGTATCATCCGATTTGCCCTCTGCTAATTTATTGAGATATTTTCAGTGTAAACAATACATAACTAGAAAAAAAATTGAGTTAGGAACTAAAAAAGAAAAATACAAACAAGCTGGGTACAATGTATCATGAAATGAAGAAGTACAACTTTATTCATTATTACTGAAAACTGACAAAAAAATGCTGAGAAAACAGCATCGATAAATATGATGAATTTTCTCAAACAATCAGCTTTGCAGTCCCTACATCATCTCATCTAGACCAGTTAAATCCATTTACAGGTATGCCTAATTTCCCAGCCTTCACAATTAATTTATTTCACTGCACATTAAAACAGAAGTCATTTATTGTATATAGCATATAAACTGTTGGTGGTATTTTTATGGTCTTCCAAAAAGCAAGGCTAACACATTATCTAAGTATCTGTCAGACCCAACCCAACAGTGCAAAACCTATTGCCTATAATGTACATTATTTCACTAAAAGAAATAAAATTAAAAATAAATCACAATTTTTCAGAAAGGGTAGGTCAGTTATCACTTGTCTTTGCATTCAAAAGTAATTATTTCCATTACTGAAAACTCCAGTAATCTCACTCTGTAAAATGAAATTGTTTCTCAAAGAGCAGGTCACAATTTCTCTCATTTAGTCTACTAAGTTTGGACATTATCAGCCTTTAATCTTTTGCTGCAAGAATTGAAGAAACTCGTAGTATGACATGCTAGATTCCGAGCGATCTTCTACCATGTACTGGAAGAACAAATTCCGCCTCTTGCTATCCTCTCTGAAACAGTTTAAAGTAGAATAGTACAGACAATACTATCTTCAATGAATTAAACTGTTCAGTGCTGAACTCTCACAAACATATAAGTTGCATTGCATCATAATGCCTAGCCCACATAATTTGTAATAGTAATCTCAGAGATAAAGCAAGTGAAATTTGACTATTCATTTTATTGTTAAATGTACTGTAACTCAATGTACAATAACTCCTTACTCTTAAACAATGCTATTTTTTTTCATTCACAGTTGTCTTTTTCCTCTTTAAAAACCAAACAATGCCAATGCATGACCTAGAAAGACCTAGCAGTGAACAGGTTAATGCTCTTACTGATGCATATTATGGGTTTTTAAACAATATTACTGAAACACCACTGTATAGTAGGTTTTTAAATAATTTATGTTTTACTCCAAGTTTTTAAACAATATTACTGAAACACCACTGTATAGTAGGTTTTTAAATAATTTATGTTTTACTCCAAGTACACCGCTTTATTATTTATCTTTAACATATGGTAGAAGTACCACTTTAGTAATGTGTATAATAGACACAGTTGCCAATGGGCACATGCATACAAATTTCAACACACCAATATAAGAGTAAGAGAAACTCAACCACACAAACACTTATGTACAAACTTAAGTTCACCAATATAAGAGTAAGAGAAACTCAATCACACAAACACTTATGTACAAACTTAAGTTCACCAATATAAGAGTAAGAGAAACTCACCCAAAAACACAAAGTACCTACAGATTTAAACTTTCCAACTTGAAAATAAGAGAAACTCAACCATACAAACACATGCATACAAACTTGTTCACCAATATGAGAGTAAGAGAAACTCAATCATAAACACAAAGTACATAGAGATTTAAATTTTCCAACTTGAAAATAAGAGAAATCACCTACATAGAAATGTATACAAATTTAAACTCATTGACCAAAGAATGAGAGAAACTTGCTGTTACAGGCACATGCATACAAACTCTCTAACCTTAGGACAAGAGAAACTTGCCATTACAGGCACATGCACACAAACTCCCTAACCTTAGGATAAGAGAAACTTGCCCTTACAGACACATGCACACAAACTCTCTAACCTTAGGACAAGAGAAACTTGCCATTACAGACACATGTACACAAACTCTCTAACTTTAGGACAAGAGAAACTTGCCATTACAGGCACATGCATATAAACTCAATGACCTGAGAATGAGATAAACTTACCATTACAGGCACATGCATACAAACTGAAGCACACTGGCCCAAGAGAAACTTAATTACATAAATGCATACAGTCAAACATAAGTTCTCCAATCTGAGAAAAAGAGAGAAAGATACCTACAAAAACACATACAGAAATCAGAAATAGTAAACACAGAGAGACACAGAGAGACATACACATATAAACTCACCAACCTGAGGATATGAGAAACTATTACCCACAATCACACATAAGCATGCACATACAAACACAAAGATAAATTTTACAGGCATAAAAATAATTATACATGCTGAACACAAACTATTGCACACACACACACACACACACACACATAAACCACTGACCTGAGTATAAGAAAAGTAACTCCACCAGGTTTAGAGTCCATCAAGTGGCTAATGAAACAGCGAAGTCTCTCAGATGTCTGGTTTTCAAGTTCCGGTAGATCCGTCTTAAATGTAAAAGAAAACAAATGGTCAATGTTAAGTTATTTTAAGTAAAATTTTAGCCTTTTTTAAAAAATCCAAAGAGATCTATTTACTGCAGATGCCACACTGATTTCCAGTTAACCATAGCAATTTTAAACAGGAACATCTGCCTGGGAGATAAAGCAGCAATTACAATGTCATGTATTATAATTTTTTCTTGCTTTAACTGATTTTCTTTTCAAGAATACTAAAACACCAAAAAAGCAGGAGGTGCCAATATGAACCAGATCCTGGGCTAGAGAAGACAGAACTTTGTGCCTGTAATTATGAAAACAAAGCTTTGTTTTCATACCATATAAAGAATAACATCTTTTTTGAGAGAAAAAAAGATAAAAAAGAAGAAGGGATCTTGTTGACTTGGCTATAATACTGGTAAAGAGAATTACATGGCTGAAAGAGGATATATAATACTGCCTAAGACTGCATGGAGATGCAGGTCATAAAGATGCAAACCTTGTAAACCCCCTTGTAAGCTGTTATATGTTATATATGCTTTATGGCCTTCAAAGTCTTGAATTTGCTGGCCCTTGTAAGCAGTTATATGTTTTATATGTTATATGGCCTTCAAAGTCTTGAATTTGCTGGCTCTAGTGAATAGTTTGTGAAGTTCTCCTTACCCAGTTTGCATATACATAATGATAATAACAAAATTACAAGATTAAAATAACAGCTTTATATTATAGATAAAACAATACTTTAAAAAGTAACAAACCTATCAACCACAATGGATCAAAACACAGTAAACTAAACAAACTCCATGAAAGATCAAAATAAAATTCAGCAGTTTCAAAAGTAAAAAATTATTACAACCATCATCATGATTTACTGTACACAAACTTATATCATCAGAACACACATTTTGAGCATAAAAGATTTGTACAATATGAACTAACAAAAAATGAATGGGACTACCTATGAGGAATATCAAAACATGAAAGAAAAAATTCAGTTATCAAAATGGGCTTACCATTCCTTCAGGAATAGATGCGAAATTGGACACATCAAACACTTCTTGGCAGAAAACATCAGAAACAGACCCACCAACCATAAGATACATATTTTCACCTTGATCCATCAGGTAGACACCATGCCGATCAATGTTAGCTGAAGACAATTGTAGAAGTGGGGCCTTGGGAACAGTTTCACTGCCTCGCTTCTCCACATTCTGAAAACAAACCCACCCCAGAAGAAAATGTAACAGTTTACCACAGGGAAATGCACTAAGCATGTAATTGTATGCTCTACAGTCTACAAGTTACTTTTGCAATATAAATGTGCAAATCAATGATAAAACAATACAGATGTAATCCAACATATAAAACATCTTTGACACCTTCTCATACCTCATCATTAAGGACATGCACTGGGTACAGGTTAGGATATATACTTTGAAGAAAAGATGCTGTTGGGTGGTTCTTAGCAAGATGATGTGCATACACTCGGTCATCAAGCAATACATTTGCTGACAATTTGAATGCCACCTGCCAAAAAAAAAAGAAAAAAGAAAAAAGAAAGAAAAAAAAGAATGATAAACATTCTGAAAACGAAATATTGTACTGAACGTATCTTTAATGAGTTTTAGATAATAATCAAATTATTTCTTTTTTTAAACTTCTCAGACAATTTGCTTTTTCTTATAATATTTTTTTTAAAGAACTTCTTTTACATTTGAATGATTTAAATAAGAATAATGTTTTATAACAATTTACTTTTACTGATTTAGGTGTGAAATGCTAAAATTAAAACATCATTAGCATTGACAAGATTCATATAATTGCAAATGATTTACAGTAAACTAGGTTAATTAATAAATGGTAACCTCACTCTATTTTCCTCAAATCTTAAGCACTCTGTAAATAAAATAAAAAAATTTAAAAAAAACACAATGGCTTCAGGAAAGAGCAACCTTTCCATCATTATGCACAGAGGCAATGCAAAATGAAAAAGCTTGAAATGATACTTACACTCTTGAGCATGGCAAGGGTGTAGAGAGGAATGAGGCGAAGAGAGTAGGGGACTACCAAAGCACCTACACGTTGTGACCCAGGAACCTGTGTGGCATAAGCATTCATCATGTCCTGACAAGCATTCATCATTGCATCACGAGCATCCTCCAGAGACGAGCTGATGGTTCGGTCCACCGCTATGTCAGAATGCAAGTTATATTTACATGTGAGAATCCTCCTTTAAAGTATTTACAATCTTTAGAAAATATAAAGGTTTAATTCAAAAACAAAGAAATCATAAAAAGTTTTCTTATCTTTTTGTTGAACTCGCGAATTTTGGCATTGTTTTTTTTTTTTTTTTAACAAGTCTACTAAAAAATTTAATGCGACTGTAATTATCAATGGATTTAAAAAAATTAAATTACTACCTATTATAGACATACTAAGGAATCTTAAAAGTATTATTTTTAATTTATTTCGAATTCAAAAACAAAGAAATAATACAAAGTTTTCTTATATTTTTGTTGAACTTGGGAACGTTTTCACCATTTTTTTTTTTACTAGTCTACTAAATAATTAAAAGCAAGTATAATTCGTACAATTCTAAAATGATTTTCAAAGTAAGTATTATGGGGGACATTTTTAAAGTATTTATTTAAATTTAATTACCAAACGTGTTGTGTTTATTATTTCAAATTCAAAAATAAATAAATAAATAAAAAGGTTTCTTACCTTTTCCACATGTTGTCCTTCGTCAATTTGTTAGTAGTTTCCTTGAATAAAATCCAAAGAAAATGATTTCTGTTAATTACCACTTGAATGTATGGTACAAATTGTTCTTGTGTAAATATTCACTATTTCCTGGGAAAATTGGATGCTTTTGAACAAAACAAAAGTGTCACATGAAAGCCCTGATGCTTTGCTTTGAGAACGACTGTTTTTTCTTTTTTTTATTATCACATGGTCACATCCAAAATTTCAGTAGGCTGGTTGAATTTCATCTACAATTTATTACAATTAACCACACAATAAAGTTAGGTAGGATCAAGCAAACAACTTGAAACATGCCATATGCTATCAAAAACTTTGGTTCAAAATGGCGGCTCAACTTCAACAAGCATGGGGCGACTCGGGATTTCCGAACTTTTAATGATATGACCTTCCTAAAAATAGTTAGCCAATGATAAAATTTAGAGCAGATTGGCTGTGAACCCAAACATATCTTTCTCCTTGACCTTGATTGTTATTTTTTTAAAAGTACCATCGTGTACACTGAGCGAGTGAGCGCCCTTTTCAGGCCTAATGACGGACAAAAACACGACGTCATCCCTTGAATGTGACCCTGCACCTCAAAGTTACCGCTAATAATCCTTATTTTACTGGTATTCATTTGCTAAGACAGCATAGTGGACACTTTCAAGAGTCATATATAATAATCTTTGTTAAACTATAATTATTTGTTAAGGCAGAATGGTGGACAATTTGAAGAGTTGTCTGTAATAATTCTTTATTTTACTGTGTTTTAATTTCTTTAGACAGAATGGTGGACAATTTGAAGGGTTACCTCTAACTATCTTGATTTTACTGGTATTCATTTCGAAAGGAGTGGACTATTTCAAGAGTTTGAAAAAGAAATATTGCATACCCATTTTAGCCAGGAGAGCAGCAATGGCCTGCTGGTCAGCATTAGCAAACACGTCACTTAACTGATTGGTGATTGGCACACAAAGTGTATGGACTCTAATTCTTCTTTCACCTGAAATGCAAAAAAAAACCATTTAGTCTAGAACAGCTCAAATATGGAAACAAAGATTATCAAATTATTTTTGTTATTAGGAAGAATCAAGAATATGAATCCTATGAACAGAACTAAATATACACAAATGAGTCATATCAATCAGAAACACCTCACAATACCTGAGGATTGTATCCCAGAACAAACTGGCATATTGCACAAGCTTTTCTACAAGAAATAGATTTAAAAGTAAGGGGATGCATTTCTAAGCAATGAAAAATACTAGGTTTTCCAAGAATATGAATTCTAAACATGAATAAATATACATTATCAAAATATAAATAACATTTATAATGATGCTTAAACTAAAGCAAACTGTTACTTTTTGCTGGGAGACAGGCAAGATGTTAATTCTCCACTATCCTGGGTCACCTGTAAACTTAGGCTAATCACCCAAACAGACCTTCTGGTTGGCTATGTTAAAAAGATGAATAATAGATAACGTAGATAGAAAAGTGATAGTTCTAGAGGATAGTTTGAGCCTCCTGATACATACAGCCAGGACAGTAATACAGGTGACAGGCTACAACATATAACATTTAAGTGTTACTCTAACATGAGTGGTCTATGTATCAACAATAAATGTATTCTGCAATATATATATAGAAAAATAGTTCAACAGTTACAATTATAGTTTATATATATAGTTAATGTGCCTAATCACAACTATGTGGTGTTGTAAGAGAATGTTGGTTTTGAGTCATATGGCATTGTAGTAGTAATTTGGTTCATTCATAAGAGTGAACTAGAAATGAGTATAAGAGAACCTGAATGTTTCTGAGTGAACTTTCACTAATCTCATCAATGAATAAAATAGCATTCAGACTTCAATAATTTTCTTACATATTCATCACATCAGACTGGCAATCATTTATAATGTAAATAGTACAGGAAGTTTTATGTTACTATAGTAACAACTCATGTGTAACTTAGAAAGAAATGTTTCGAACAGTCATTTGGATACATCAGTGAAGAGGGCAACAAATGTTAATACTTTGGAATGCAACACATTGGCATAGGTTTGACAAAATGAAAGCAAGCAGGCAGTAATTTATTCCTCATTTAAGTTCACCTGCTATTTTAATTGACAGTTTAGTGGAGACAGTGTCTTTAAAGCAGCAAAGGAAACAATTACAAAATTTAATTTAGTTTAAATGCTCTACAGTCTGCGCTTTAATTAATTTTCTGAAACAACATCTTTTACAACATAAGAAATAAGAGCACAAATCAAATGTACACTTGAAAAAGATTCCTTTACAGTGAAGCAATTTCAAAGGATACCATAATATTACAGTATGTAACATGATAAATGCTCAAGTAAAATAGAACTTTTACAATAAGACTTTCAGTTTGACAGCTGTGTTCTAACCTTTGCTAGAGGTATATAGAAGAGCTGCCTGGAAACAGGCATTACTTGACTCAGTCAAATTCTCTTCAATAGACATCTGCATACCAAAACCTGCATCAGGATTCACATTCGGTAAAGACAGTAAGTCCGTTGATCGTACAAAGAAGTTTCCATGGAAAGTGTGAATGCTGAGACCTGATGAAAAAAATAAACATATGATAACTTAAGGAGATAGGAAATCAAACATATATAACGCTAACTTAACAGAGATATGTAAAGAAAAATAAATAATACCCTAACTTACAGAGACCTTTCGGCAAAGATAAACAAAAATGGACACCTTTGGGAAAAGATAAACATGCAAGACAGAAGCTGTAGGCAAAGTTAAACATACACTAAGTGAGACTAGTAGGCAAAATTAAAAATACACTAAATAATGCAGACCTGTAGACCAGATTAAATATCAACTAATGAAGACCTTTATGCAAAGGATAAACATACATTCACTTCTAAAGACCTGTAAGAAAAGATGAAGATACACTAGAGGCCTGTGGGTAAAGATAAACATACATTCACTTCTAAAGGCCTGTAAGAAAAGATGAAGATACACTAGAGGCCTGTGGGCAAAGATAAACATACATTCACTTCTAAAGGCCTGTAAGAAAAGATGAAGATACACTAGCTTTAAGAGACATGTGGGCAAAGATAAATATATGCTCACTAACTGAAACCCTCCCTGAAACCTGAAAAAAAGATAAAGATATACTGAGATGTAAAAGCAGGAAGCAAAAGTTAACATACATGTAACACAACCGAACATACATCAGACTGGAAAATACAGATAAACATACAATAATGGAGATCTGAAGGTCAAGATTAAAAAAATACACTAACAAACTGACACCTTTTGGCAACATTAAACATGAGACCTGCAGACAGATTAACATACTCCATCAGGAAACATTTAATTAAGAGATGTATGTCAGTAAAAATAGAAAGACACTAATTTTGAAGACCATGATACTAAAAGTAGGTAGTGGCACATGACAGGAAAAGCTGGCAGACAACTGAAAGAAGTGTCTAAATTGCTTGTTTTCTCACTAAGGAAAAGATGGTTAATAATGCAATGATCTCAATAAACTTGGTATCAAAAGAAAGATCAAGTTTTTGTCTTTTCTGCTGTACGTTTGTTTTGTGTTTATAATTTATCAAACATTGTTTTGGGGGGCAGAAAATCTATGCACTCAAGCGAGTTTGTCGTCCACAGTCACACTTAAAAATGGCCTTAAAATATCATTTCTGGCACTTGGGGTCAGAAAACTTTGTTTCTGCCAACTGATACATGTCATGGAAATCTAAAAATAGACCCTTTAAAAGAGGAAACCTTGCAGAGCACTGCGTATACAGTTAAAGCACCATGCCAATTTTCATTGCATTAAATACTGAGGTATTTAAAATATTTATGATTTTCTGTTACATTTCTTGAAATATCAACTGTTTTTTTGAAAATTGATGATTTTTCAAATTTTAATGGTGTATATCTTTAAATGTAAGTGATAGACCTTGCTGGGAAAAAAATATCATTGTAGTAGGTAATAGATACTGCCTAAAAAATATAATTTATACCTACCAGTCTATTACATCAATCATTGGTCGACCTAAAAAATGCTGTTTCATTTAAATTGGAGTGCAAAAATTTACTATTTAGAGCAACTTTTCATGCTAGTTGTATGATAATAACTATTTCAAATGATTCCATTTTCCTATGTGCTCACAACAACTTCTTTCAAAATAAGTAACTTTCATAATATTGTTGACTTTTTTGTAGGAACTGCAACTTGTTAAATTTGTGAAAAAATGCATTACTTTTTTGACGATGTACTTTCTTTTAAAAAAATATTTTAAGCAGTTACTCATTAATATAATTTTTTAGCTGCCAATACCTACTAAAAGTATAAAATATTGTAAAAGCATTTGCAGAGGTAAGAATTTTTAAAAATTATTTTCACACCTATCCCTATAAAAAGTATTTAAATCTCTTTCTTACATTAGGATTATAAATGATGAATAACTACAGGCATACATAAAATCTATTGAAAAGATTTATGAATAAAGACAAATAGGATAAATTAAAGATATTAATAATAATTTTGAGATTAAAAATTACTTTTCATAACTTATAATCTTGAAAAAAAGACATTTAAAACTCATAATAAATAGTATAAAATTATATAGACAAAAAGATTAAAGATTCAGAAGAAAATATTAAAACAGCAACCATCCACACACAAAGAACTTCAAGCAAAATCTTATGCAAATACTCGTTGAAAAGAAAAGATGTCAAAGAAATTTAGCTGACAGTTAAAACGAATCATAACTAACCTCTTGTGCAGCGTATTCTCATCACTGACTCAAAGCCAATCTTTCGTGTGAGATATCTACGGAAGTCTGCTTCAAATTTATCAGTCAATCCAGGGTTCTTTGTTGTATGGAAAGAAGGATAGTAGTGAACGCTGCCTGCTGAATACTTAGAGATGCAAGCTTTGAAAAAAAAAAGTTTCTCAACATTTCAGCTCACAATACAAATGAACTACAACAATTTATTCCTCATAAACAGGTATTTTTAAAAAGTGAAATAAGCTTTCCAGTATTATCAAAGGGATTATATAGAGTCTAAGAGAGCAATAATAATCAAAGATCTTTCCTGACTGGTTGCTCTTCACACACACACACACACACACACACACACACACACACACACACGATGAGAATAATGTTTCTCATACAACCAGATGGGCATTAAAAAAAAATGAATAGGAGTTTGGAATTTCCCCTCACAAAACAAATAAAATGTGTATGCCCATTTGAGCCTACGAGTGCAAAAAACTTAAAATTTTAAAATGTTTCTCAAACAAAACAATGTTGAAAAAAATACAATAAAGATAACTCTGCAGAAGAATGTCAATACCCACAAGTATTTGGAGTGTTTTACACATTTGTTTTCATTATTAATTAAATTAAAATTTGATTAATTCGAAACAGTTAAAAGTATGTTCCAGTTTCAGTTTTATGATTTCCAAGTGGACACACTGATGAACAGATGTAGTAATTCAAGTTTGTTATGGCAATGTGCATGTTTAAATCACAGTGGTAAACCAAGTCTATTTAGGCAAGGACCTGTATCATAATGTTGCAGACATATGTGAGCCCCTGAGTATCAGTGGTAAACCTGGTTTACTTAGGCAAGCATAATACTTAAGATACTGGGTTGTTTAATGAAAAAATACTTACACACAGAAGCAATGTCTGCATACTGGCCATTAAGCATGAACAAATCCACAGCTATTTGCTGTGCTGAGCAATCAAGGGCCAACTTCTTATAGAAATCTGTAGCTGGTCCCATGTTGGAAGCATTCTGGAATTTAGAGAAACAAATATAAATAATGAGTTTGCTATTTTTTGGTACAAAATTAAAATCTTTCTTAAAAGTATCAGTTTGTAATAAAACAAATTGTTTTCTCATTTAAAGAAACAAATTAAAAGTAATTCAATATTAAAAGTTCTGTAAGAGAAGGCTGGTAGAAAGGGAGGAGAGATAGCAACTAGACAATGCCTTCTTGTCAAAGACAAATTAATTTTCTTCAAAAGAAAAATCAGAGTTAAAGAAATTTTAATATTCAGACAATTACTTAAAAATGTACATTTCACTGAACTGTCATAACCAAAATCTAACACGTAAATTTAAATATAATAAATGTCTGAATTTGCAATAACATAAAATATTTAGGTTGAATCATTATAAACAGATGCATACCAAGCCTGCTGCTTGTGAACCTGCTTGCCTGGATTCCAATGCGCCCTGGCCAACTGTTGGCAGAGTTGTCTGCATTACCGTTATCCGCCCACCTGTTGAAGTCTTTACAGATACAAGAAATAACTTTTGAAAAAGAATAAAAAAATAAGATAATTATTTTATGCAGCTTTTTAAAAAGAATTATTCAAATGAACAACAATAAAATGTGTTATTAAAAACTGAAAAAATAATGTCAAATATTCTGGTGAAAAAGATCAATTATCCATCTTTAAAGCCAATCTAAAAAAAAATATATAAAAATGATCCTGAGGCACAACATTTTTTTTTTGCCTCTTGGGATTTTGTGAGGCAAAAATTGTTTATTATGTTGGCAGTGCCTTGCAACAATTTTTCAAAATATTACACCATTTAAAGTTCATAATTGACTTTCTTTTCTCTCTCTTTTTTCAACTGTCAACAGGAAAGCTGAATTTTTTTGTTATTCAACTCAGTTTTCACTTGTTGACAATGGGGAAAAACATTTCTCTATTCATATGGGGAGTTAGGTAAAATGTGTTTCTTGTACAATCCTGATTTATTCTTATTATTTCTAATAGCTAAAATATTTGTTAAGTTTATATTTAGACTCATCTTTAGTCCTTCTACAAGTATTTTGATTTATGGTTAAGTCATAATTTCAAAAGATAGTCATATATAAAGAAAAGCCACTTCTGTCTTGTGCCAATATTCTGATTTAGATTTTAACCATAATTTTAAAAGATAATTCAAATAAATGAAAAATATTTAAGTTCATATCTAGATGGCTTTCAAATTTGTACAAGTATTCTAATTTATACTTAGGCTATAATTTCCTGCTGTGAAATCAACTTATGAAGTATTGATGAGAGAGAAAGAAATAATGATGACAGATGGAAAAGGAAATAAAAAATAGTGGCACAAATTACCATCAGCTTGAAAGCAGCCTGCAAGGCCACCCCAAGTGCACTGCCTGTTTCATTGTTGCCTTCAAAGAGTTGAGGCAACTGGTTGAGTAATTCAGTGATCATCTCTTTGCTTTCATGTATGTTCGTCAATAGGTTGTCTGGACATGGCAGGAACACATCTAAAAAAGACAAAGAGTCAGTTATGTCTGCCTAGTATTTCTTTAAACTGAGGAGAAAATAAAGATATGATAGCAGAAATGAATCTATAAATGAAATGAAAAAATATATGTACTTCTAAAGTGCTAATGATAATTAGCAAATAAATTATGTGTAACAAGCATGTACACCTATGAATAATGTCATACCTTCAAGATCAGGGACAATCAGCATTTGTGGTTGAGACAGGCCCTCTGACAAATTAAAAAAATAAAGGGAGCTATCAAAGCAAAGAAAACCAATTTGTGTGCGGGCGTCACCTGGTAACCGCTCCAACTCTTCTAAAAGAACCTGTGAAAAAAGCCGAAGGTAGCCTGCAACAATCATACAGTATTGTGTTAAAAGTGGAACTGATGGTAATAATGATACAGCATTATGTTAAAAGTGGAACCGATAGTGTGTAATAATGATACAGAATTGTGTTAAAAGTGGAAATTATAGTATATAATAATGACAGCATTATTTTAAAAGTGGAAATGATAATGTGCAACAATGATATATTATTATGTTAAAGGAGAAACTGATAGTTTGTAACACTTATACAGTATGTTAAAAGTTTAACTAATAGTGAACAACAATGATAAAGTGGATAAAAACAACCATTCACAATGATACAATAGTGTGTGAAAGTAGTGAAAATATCCATCACAACAATGATATAATGATGTTAATAACATTCCTTATGAAGGTTCTTAACCAAAAAAAAAAGAAAGAAAGAATAAAATCTGTCATTCTTAAACAAAAATTAATTAAAATACAAAAAGACAACTGTTTTCAAAATTATTAATTGGTATTACTCCAAAAATTGCAAGTTTTTAAAACATCATCAAGTATCATTTAATTTAACTGGATATATAAAATTAGCAATGCATACCAACTATTACTGAATAAAATAAATAAAAATATAAAACTGTAGATTATCTAGACATTACAGAGGCAACATTTATGCAGTTGGCTGACAGCCCACTCATGCTTACTGGTACATAAATATATTGTCACCATCCCTCCTTCCTCTCTCAGTTGAAAGGGGAGATAATGGCTAGCTAATGCTTCACTGGATCTTGTGTAGATGGTGTGATGAGTATCCACATGATAGAACAAACCAAGATGTTTATTTGGAAAGAGTTTTTATTCTGCATGCAGGATTATGAATACGTTGGGATATGTGTGTGCACAAATGTACCAGGGATATGTGAAGTGTAAACAGACAGAACAACAAATAAACAAATGCACTCACTCACTCTCAAAGCCAAAGACAGAAACTTTAGAATTAAAAATTTCTATCTAAGTATTTATTTTTTTTAAAATGGGGTTCCTCATGCACTGTGTTAATCAGTTATTCAGGACTAGACACACTCACATTCATGGGGTGGGGGGACAAGAGCAATGAATAATGAATAACGAAAAGAAATGATAAATAATAAAGTCAGCAAATTATCTCGCAAGACAGCAACCTCATCATACAAATATCATACATACAAAACGATAATGTTCAAAGTTTTGGGGCTTTCTTTTAAAATAATTCAACCACTATTAATTGTGTGCATTAACTACTGGTGATTTAAAAATCAGGTAAAAGGAACTGAATGCCGGCAATTTGCCTGATCTAAAACTCTTACAAGATCACATATTACTGAATGAAATGAAATGGTCTTAAGTGATATAAAAATAACTCTTAAACATATTACTGAAAGAAATGAAATGGTCTTAAAGTGATATAAAAACAACTCTTACACGATCACATATTACTGAATGAAATGAAATGGTCTTAAGTGATATAAAAACAACTCTTAAACATATTACTGAAAGAAATGAAATGGTCTTAAAGTGATATAAAAACAACTCTTACATGATCACATATTACTGAATGAAATGAAATGGTCTTTAAGTGATATAAAAACAACTCGTACACGATCACATATTACTGAATGAAATGAAATGGTGTCTCAAAGATTAAAAAAATTAACATACTTTTATTGAATGAAATAAAATGGTGTTTCAGTGATTTTAAAATAACAACAAAACTCATACAAGATCACATGCTACTAAATGGAATGATATGGTGTCTCAAAGATAAAAAAAAGTTTATAGACCAAGTGAAATGGAATCTAGGTCAAATTGTGAATGTGATTTGTCCCATTACTAAGATACACAGTCCCCAAGCCCTTGGGATAAAGCAAGCGGAAGTGACGTCCGGCAGGGGGTCAAATGGCCGTCAATGTAATTTTCTTTGGTACACCATTTGACTTTGATCCAATTAATGCTGATGACAGTGAAAGTTCATCTGACAGTAGTTTGCATACCATTTCTAATGATGTTGGAGATACTGATGATGACTGAGTCTGGTAAGTTATTTTTCTGATAATATAAAGTAACTGTACTACATGCCATATGTTTGTAGTCATCGTTAAACACACACATATTTCTAATTATTATTAAAATGAGTTATGTATGATTTTTATATAAATGATGAAAGCTTTTTAAGCATAGTCTTGTAATTCATTATATATATATATATATATGACATTATCTACCAATATTAGTATTAATAGCGATAGTATTAACTAACAATCTGTACTAACATTTAGAGAATAGCAATATATTTATGTTTTAAATAAGTGATTATCATTCTGTATATAAAGTTACTTTATTTTCTAACGATGAAAAATATAAATAACAGCAGTATAGTCTTGTTTTCAAGTGAGTGATTTGTATTCGTATTATAATTTAATATTATAATTTTTAATTACTTTACCTACAAGTAGTGTAGTTTCATTTATATTTCTCTCTCTATATTTGTATTTTTGTGCATGAATGTCTGTACAAGTGTTATGTGTGATTATGTTTTGTGTTTACTATTTTATTTATTTAGTAATTTAAATCAAAAGCTTTAAAATTAAAAAATTAATGGCCAATGTTATATTAATTTAATAGTTAGATCATCTTATAAAGCTTAAATATATGCATTTCTACTTATTAATATTACATATATTGTGCATAGATGATATAAAGTAACAATCAAGTACACAGTTACAAAAAAAAAAATGGCTAGAATTCTAGAGGAAAAAATCCCAGTTTTTGCCACCTATTAGTGGTGGTATAATTAGTGCAACAAAATTCTATAACTTCTAAAATGCAGTATTATGAAACCATAAACTGTAAAGTAAAATATTTAATTATATTGACAATACCAAAATAAATGCATTTATACAAATCTCTGAAGTTTAAATTTTGCAGTCTTGATTTTAAGAATGGGATTACTCATTGCATACGGATTTATTCTTATCTATGGTTGACCTAGATTCCATTTAACTTGGTCTTTAACAATCTGAAAAGATCACATGCTACTGAATGAAATGAAATGGTGTCTCAAACTAGATAAAAATGCTGAAAAACTGAAAAGATCACATGCTATTGAATGAAATGAAATGGTGTTTCAAAGATAAAGCTTAAACAAACTTGTATAAATCACATGCTACTGAATGAAATGAAATGGTGTCTTAAAGATAAAAAAGTTTAACAAACTTGTAAAGATCACATGCTACTGAATGAAATGAAATGGTGCCTCAAAGATAAAAAAAAGCTTATCAAACTTAAAAAATCACATGCTACTGAATGAAATCATAACAAACCTGTGTCCACGGCATTGAAAGAGACATCCAGCACAAAGAGGTATATAGCAGGCTGAGGAGGTCGTAGCTGCAAGACAATGAAATAGTCAGAAAAATGGAATGTCTGGGAAATGTCAGAAATCTATTTACTCATTACATATCTAAGTGAGCCACCTTCATCCAAGAATAACTTTAAACATAAAACCCCCTTGTGCTGTCTGCATATAAAGAATAAGCATCGCCTTCTTCTAAGAATAGCTTTAACCCATTCGACAGAAGCACATTTTCCTACACTGTTAAATTACACAAGCACCTTTTTCCTCACTTCTCTCTCTAAGACATAAGCATGTCTAAGTGCATCTATGTTCAAAAGTAGATTTTTTTTTTTTACATAACACCAAATTGAGGATGATTTTGAAGCCAAAAGGAACTTTGTTCATTTTCAAATCAGCTTATGACGTCAACCGGCATTGCTTATTAAAGAAGTAAATTCTTAAAAATGTTTATACCCATGCTGGCCTCATTTGCACCAAGAATGGATCAGAAATGGCAGGAACGTCATAGCAGTTCTGAGTCAAGTGATGTTAAATTTGTCTTCAATCCAGTGAAGTGGACTTGGTCATTATGATGTCACTAAGCTGTCAGCAGATTTAGACTTCAAAGATTTATTTTTTCTACAACTTTTTTACATATTGCAAACTTACGGAAGATTTGCTTGAGTGAGGGCTGTATGTCTATGGAACTATAAGATGTCAGAGAAAAGGTTTTCCACAGTTGAAATGGGTGCCAAATGAAAGCAAAATTCTGAGGAAGGGAAACAGTAATCTGATCTTAGTGATGTGGCAAGACAAAAAAACAAGTGGACATCCTGTCAACCTTCAGTGACCCAGCATCCATGCAACAAGCTTACCAATGCATTGATCTCAATGGTGCTTGCCAACCAGTGCAAGCCCTCTTTAATTACAATGCTCACATGAATGGGGTAGACATTCAAGACTAGAAAGAGAATGAAGACTGTGGGTGGAATTCCGAGAAGGCCTGGAAATACACTTTTTGGTTTCTAGTAAATTCTGCCATCACAAACGCTTAAAACTTTATGACCAGACTTCAACTGCAATCCACGGATGCAAACGTTTTTCTCATCTTGACATTCATTGTGACATTGCTGGATTTAGTGACAGTAAACGATGACATCCTTAAATTGTGAGAGCATTGTTCTGTGATGATAAAAATGTGTGAGGTCACATCAAAATCAAGATGCCCGAGAGAAACCACTGCCATTATCATCTTAAGCAACAAGTCAACAATGATGCAATTTCTGCTCAGTGTAACAATAATTTATGCAAGGAATGTCATGCCCCATACCAACAATAAATTGTAAAGTGTTAGTACTTTAACAGATATCAATCCCATGTACCCACCATGAAAGTAAAGGTGTATTGTTGTTTTGTTTTTTTTGCAAGCATTTGTTTGTTTTTCAAGCAGTCACAAGATTATAATAATTACATTTACAGCAGCGTAAATAGTCAAATGCAACAACAAGAAAATAAAATCATCTGTTTATTTATTTATAGCTTAGATCTAAATTATGTGCAAGTATGTGTTTCTGTTTTTTATTTTCTTTTTTACACAGCCACACCCCTCTAGATGGTTTGTGCTGTATTTGCATGTATGTTTACTCTTGAATGTGCAAAGTTAATTTTTTTATTAATTAGTTCAGTCATCAAAGCAATGAATCTTCACCATTTTTGAAGTGAGTAAACAATTTTCCAAATATCTTTTATTTAGTTTTGACTTTAAAAAAAAAAAGATCATTGGTTTTCTAACTATTTCACTGAACCAGGATATTTTTAAAAAAGACTTTTAAATGAAAAAATCATTTTTGAGAAACTTTTATTACTATAATAAATTGATTAGCACTGGTTTTGTGATAACCATTTTTGCTCTCATTTCAGAAAACCCGAAATCTTAGGGTGTCAATCTAAGCAAAATGACTGGTCAATAGGAAGCTGATTTGATCTAAATGAGCATCATTGAGAAAGCTGCTCTATAAATAATGGCCAGAGGGAAAGAGTTAAACATAAAAACCTCTTGCTGTTTGCATATTCAGAATGTAAAAATTGACTGGAAGTGTACAGGTGTGTGTGGGAGAGCTAGCATTTCTCAATATTTTCAGATAAAAGTTCTTTGTGCAGGTACAAATTATATAGCAAAATATGGTCAATATATAAAACTGCATTAGAACACTTCAAGAAAGAAATTATGAACATACTGCTCAAAACAGATCTACATATTTTAAAAAAAATTAATTCAGAAGCATACCATATACTCTGATGGTGCAATGAATTCAATGGTAGCTGATTTGATCTCTGGCCGTCTTTGTGGGTCACCATACGTTTTGGTCACTGGATCAAAAGAAAACTCATCTGGCACTGGGAAAGAAAAATACATATTGCAAAAATTGGATCTTTCCGGCACAACAGATTTATTTACAGAAACGTATTTCAAGTGTATGATCATTCAAAGATAAGGATGAAAACCAGCAAAGATCTGATAGCACAGATTTGATAGAGATAGGTTTTAGTGTAAACACAAGTCAATATAATCAACCAATACTGCATTCTACAACAGAAATACTCAGGATATCAGTCAATAAGAAACTGCAGCCATTAAAAAAAATATATACGATTATTTTTTTTTGCTGTTAAATATAAAATACAGGTAACATTTATAAGATGGTGAGGTTAGTAGTAATGATAATATGCTTTATACATCTACTTCTAGTATTGTAACATCATAATTTTAAATGTCTACTTCTAACCCTGAAATATCCCCAGTTGTACATAAACACATTTGTCATAGCAATCAATACATGGTATAGTAGGAATTCTTTCAAATTAGTGTTATGATATAAGGTGCTCGATGCCAAACTTATTTTGGAATACAACTACGTTTTACTTACTCTCGTTAACTCTGAAGCAGAGGTTACATTTCCATCTTCGATGGTCAACAAAAGTGACGAATGGGTTAATGTAGGTTCTACAGGAGCGACACCTCACAATCACACTTGACTGAATCACAGGAAGTTGCTGGTTAAAAAGAAAATATTTTTAAAGAATATTTTGATACAGGATTTTAAAGAACATTATCTACCGACTAAAAGGATTTATTTATTTGCTTATTTCACATAAAATATATATCACATTTCATGCTCAAAGTAATTTTTTAAACCACAACTAGGAAATTAAAATTTTGGAGATTACACAAAGTCATACAATCCACTAAACATTATTTTTAAGCAGTGTATTTAGATATCAATTATTTATTTATAAATATGAAATAAAACTTGTCAACATTATGTAAAATTTGACCTATTTTTACCGAACAATCATCAGGGTATTAGCAATGTTTCTCTCCTCAGCATCTTAATATAAATTATAATGATTTACAATATCAATTTTCTGAAGTGTTAAACATTTTACTATTACTACTTGAAGCAAATGTCACAACTAAACCATTTGTATGTGTATTATGAATTTCTGCTTGATATATGTCATATTACATAAAATGTTTTTTCTACTAACTATATGTTAAAATTTTACTATTTATCTACAAAACCAATGGAAGATGCTTTCATTGAAATAATAATAATAATAAAATATGAGCCAAAACCATTAAGCTAAACATAGTTTACACGCAATTTTCCAAACCCAAAAGCTGCATCATAAAAAAAGTCCAATACCAAATGCAAAGAGAAAAAAATTATACTGTGGAGTCAGAGAAAAGAATGACCACTAACAATCAAATATATGGCCGAATCAGGAAAAATGTACAAATTAAAATCTTACACTATTTTTTATCTACAGTCAATTAAAATTTAAAAACGGACAGTTACAGTAAATTGTTTGGTTTAGTGACCTATAAGCCAAAAAAAGAAATCACTCCCCCAAAAGAAATAATCCATAATTAGTCAATTTAGGAGTTTTGAAAGACTAAAGTAAACAGGCACTCCCTGGGAGATGACAACAAGAACAGAAGGAAAAGGAATTACCAAATTCCAGAAATTCCATATTTCATATGAGAGAATAGTTGCTGCTAAGGTACAAGGCCTTCATAACATAAAGAAATATGCTAATAAAATTACATATTTAAAAAGTAATTAAAAGATTAATTTTTAAAGGGGAAAAGAAAGATAAATCTTTGATAATGGCATAAACACATGTTTAGAGAAGAATAATTCAAACATTTCAAGCTTCGGGACAGGATACATCCTTCCACTATCAAAGAATTAAAAAGTGAATAAATAAAACAGGTTAGGGCAACATTTTATTTAAAGACTGCTCTTTTATTTATATTTTGCTATGCACAAAATGTTGTATCTCCTATAATATATTACTATATGATTTGCGGGAGGAGAAGTAGTCAATGAATTTTGAGGTAAATGCAATGCTTTCTGAAATTTACTTACCAATTCATCTTCATACTGTAACATATCAAAAGATGTTTACTATTGTTCAGCGAGATTTGAGTCAAATCTAAAGATGCATCATATTAGTAAATGGAAATAATTTTTAAAAAATCTTACTGAATACAAACAACTAAAAGCTAATTTTGTTTAAATTGAAATTGAAAGAGAGTATAAATAGTAAAAGGTACTTCTAATTATAAATATAAAAGGCTCAATGAAAAATCAATTTGTCAAGCAATCTTTGATAGATGAAAGATTCTACTGTTTTAATTACATTGCACTGTTTTCAAAACAAGTATGGTAAAGGATAATGGCTTCATTCCTATATAAACAACAGCTGGTGTTGCAGATGTACACATTTAAAAATCTATTGCTTTCGTAACAAAATAAACCAAACTGAAGGACACAAACATATATAAAAAGTTGAAAACTACTATTTTTGTTTTACTTTTAACTTCTTACTTAAAATAAGGTAACCAGAAGATTTATAGTGAAGAAAAGTCAAATTACTGGCTGAATCTAAAAGAAAAATTTTATTTATTTTTAAATTGTGCTGATGTAATGTAAATCAATAACATTTAATATTTATCCTTCTGCTCTTGATTGTCAACAATGCAAAAATTTCATTTGCAACTGTTAAGTGTGGGTGGGAGGGGGTTATGAAATAAAAGGAAATATAGCTGGGTCTCAAGTATGAATGAGTTCTGTTCTTAGGGACGTTTGTAAACTGGAATTTTATGTAAAAGTTTGTGTCTGTTAATGAAACATCAGAAAAATAAGGCCTTATAACTTTAATTTTACAAAAAAAGCCTCAAGCTCATTAATAATGACAATGTAGTAAACTGCAAAGCATAAACAATTCAAACTATTTAGTAGACAACAGCACAAGTTATGACACATGCTAGACCTAAGTGCCGGTGAAGACTGGCTTCTGTCTGCTATCTATCCACTTCTGAACTAGTTCACTTCATTCATAAGTAACAATGAACAGATGTCGCTACAGCTACATATAATTGGAATTGAAATTTTAATTTGAAACTGAAAAATGTAAAATTAATGGGTTTTATGGATTTGTTTTTTATCGGCAAGGGTTGGTGTAAGTCAAGACTGTTGTAACCCAAGATCTGAATAAATAAGTAGCTTGGTAATAAAAAAATAATCTGATAACATATGAAAGCTGATCAACTGAATGATAATAATGTATTCACACCAATGTAAACCATTTCCATACATATAGGTTATATAATGCTAGGTACACATGAATAAAATGCAACTTAATTATAAACAAGATGTCATAGGTTACAAGAGAAGATAAAGTCAATATCTATAGTGACAATTATACACTTGCACATAATTTAGGAAAGCAAGTAGATTTCATTTTGATGAGTGAATAAGAGTTTGGATTTCTTCCTGATGAATCTGAGCATATTTTACTCCTGCTCCAGGTGATGATGCCACTCTTGCCAAGTATTTAACTGATGATGAACATATCTGTCTAACTCTAAACTGTCCCAAAGATATTGTGTACAAGTCAAGTTTCCCCAGTGATCTATATATCTCTCTAACTCTAAACTGTCCCAAAAATATTGTGTACAAGTACAGTTTCCCCAGTGATCTACATATCTGTCTAACTCTAAACTGTCCCAAATATATTGTGTACAAGTACAGTTTCCCCAGTGATCTACATATCTGTCTAACTCTAAACTGTCCCAAAGATATTGTGTACAAGTACAGTTTCCCCAGTGATCTATATTATATATCTGTCTAAACTGTCCCCAAAATATTGTGTACAAGTAGAGTTTCCCCAGTGATCTATATATCTGTCTAAATTGTCCCAAAGATGCTGTGTATAACTGGAGTTTTCCCCTAGAGATCCAGGTTAGACTTAAATTTTCTGTTGATGCAGATATTTGGTGTATACCCTAGCTGCATTCTGATTTTGTTCTACTGTTCATCTGTTGCATAATGCTGAAGTGAGGAATTAGTTTTTAAAATTTCCGTTTGTTATGATGGTCGGGCATCAAACATTCCGTTTCTGCTGTTGTTCAGAGCCTTGCATATAGATAGAAATTTTTTATATCGATCTTGGTGTTGGATAATTTCACAAGGGTTTCCAAGTCAGGTAGCTGTGTGTGTGTGTGTATTATATCTGCAAGTGAATAAGTTTGCCTTGATACCCTGATGATAGCTGCCATGTGTGTACTTTCAGTAATGAATATACCCAACACTTAAAAATGGCCTTTATGCATAAATGTGGTACCTTCAACTGACTGTTTAACACGAGTGTTTTAATGACATAAATGACTAAAAATTGTGATGCATTGGCTATTATAGTAACTAAAGTTATGAACAGTGCTCACCCCAAAGTAAAGACGTCACACGTCTTTCTAGCACCCAAACAAGTGACATTTTTCTTTGAAAAAATTGGAATGATTCTGATTCCAACCTCCTCAAAACTTAAGGAGGAAAATCCATGATTTTCAATTAAAATTAAAATGCAAAATATTTTTAAACTGATACTTATTGGAATGGGTGCTAAAATATAATCTACACATAAAAAATAAGTTATATATAAGATTATCAAGAAAAAGCAAAGTCTGACTGCAGAGAGTGACAATAAAAGAAATAACACATCTTCACATCAAGTGTTTGTAAAACTGTGTAAGAGTATTGATCACTGTGTACAAAATTTATATCATATTTCTCATCAACCAAAGTAATAACATCTGTTTGTATCACTTTGTAAGAGTACTGATCTCTATGTACAAAATTCATATCCTATTTCTAATCAAAGTAGTAACATCTTTACCTTAAGTGACTGCATGACAGTTTGCTGTTTTCATATCAGATTTCTCATGAGAACACCAAAACTATGTACAAGATAGTTTCTATAAATTTATGCATTAATTAACCTGCCGTGCACTTCATGTAAGTTTGTTAACCAGGCATACCTAGTCAGGTGTCATAATTTCTATATGAATCAGCTTATGTTAAATCACAGCCAATAGCCATTGGCTTGCAAACCATGGAAAAGATTAAATATTGTCATATTTTAATTATACTGCAGATTATAAAAGGAACTAATCTGATAGTAGCTTCTGACAATTTAAAAAGTAATTTAAAACACTCTGATTGTAACAAATGTTGTTTTTTAATATGAAGTCTTTAAGTAATGAGGAACAATATCTTAGATCACTTCTGATGGGCTGAATGTAGGTAAGACCACTCGCTATATGGAGACTGGAGACAACGTCACTTTTTGACTGAATTCACTCTTTTTCAAAACTGTCTATCTCAGTAATTAAAAGAAAGAAATGGTTGGAAATTGTTTTAACAAATAAAGGAATCTTCCAACGTTAAATATAAGTTTTGTTTGTACATTTGAATGACATATTTATTACGTTTTGATCGATAAACTCACAGTCGGTAAAGCGTACTAAAGTACCCGTGGCGAGATTTGAAAATGGCTTACCGCCGACATCGTTTTTGGGTATGCTCACATAACGCACTATCGCTCTTTTGAGATTCAACCAATAAAAATAAATCTTATATCAATGGAAAGCTAAGATAATGACCTTTAACATAAGCATCGGTTGATTTAATTTTTTTAAATTTTTACTGTAGAAAATGATAATCCAAATTATGTGTTATGTTTGACGCATTATAACTTCGAAACCCATTCTCATCTGTTCGCCTACTTTATACTGTTGAAAAGGTAATCTTTTGCCCTTTAAAATGGTATATAACATGAACCGGAAGTCTCTATAACGGAAGTGCGAACAGCAATGAACGCGGGTAACCCTAATAGTTTTATTCGCGCCCATGCCGAAGTTGACGAGAGATCGCCATCTTGGACCACACGTGTATTAAAATGGTTCAACCAGACAACATTTTGCGTAAATTTTAACAAAAACTATTAAATTTCATCTAAATATTGCTACTGTAAAACGATTATTTATTATTTTTAAGTTACGATTTGTTAGAAAGTTTTATTTTGATCATTAACGAGGTTAGCTAAACATCGGCCATTTAAAGTACGGTTGCAAGAGGGTGATGATTTGTTAGGACAAACTGCTTATATTAAAAGCAGTCCTATACAAAAAATACTGGCTGCAAATGATTAAATGATGATTCATGATGAGACTTATTTTTTTAGAAAATATTTTAATTAATCGGCGATATTTTAAATTAATTTTACAAAGCACCAATCCAAAATAAAGAACGACAACTTTTAATGCTGGCGGATTTTTGTCTCTGTGTTACTGTCTGTAGCTGACCAGTACTTTTCATTATTTTATTATAATTCGGGTTTTAAGAAACAATCTAGTAAATGATGAATGAGAATTTGTCATTGAGTGACCGTTCAAGGTAAAGATATATACTAATATAGAAATAAGTGTATGTGTCAGTGAGTGAGTGAATCGATGTATGGTAAAAATTGAGATCAAGACAAGGATGAGTAACATGCTACACACACTACAGTCATACAGTATACACTAATATAGTAGATATATAATAAGTAAAACTATGAAAGACTTTTAGCTTTCAATTTTCAAGATATTTTTAGAATGTAAATGTCTTATATTATGAAACAAATAGACACCTATTAAAAATAAAGATACTAATAATTACAATTGCTGTTGAAGGGAACTAAACAATAAACTGCAAATAGTAACAACTATTGAACATTGTAACAATGTAAAAGTATTTTATTAAACTAAAAGAGTATCACTATCAGTTTTGCTAGCTTTGAACTGTTTTTAAAATTGTGCTGTTCTTAATACATTGTTAATAAATAATTGACAATTAATGAATTATACAACTTTGTCAAATAGTAACTCACTAACTGCAAATAGTAACAACTATTGAACTAACATTGTAACAATGTAAAAGTATTTTATTAAACTAAAAAGAGTATCAGTTTTGCTAGCTTTGAACTGTTTTTAAAATTAATGTTCTGTTCTTAATACTTTGTTAATAATAGAATTAAAATCAAAGCAGCATCTGTTCATAAGTTTATCATATGTGTACACTAATATGGGTGTATCAAAGTATATTTATGCATATGTGTGAATGTGTCTAAATCCACAAGTGAAAAGACATTAAAATTAAATAAATCAACTAACTAGTTATTGGCAATGCAGTTCATAACATTAACAAGCAAAGAAATTGACTGAACAGGATTTACAGGGCTGATATAGGTACACAAATGGATAGTTCATGTTATGATATATGGTGAGCATTATTCAACTTATTCGTTATTGCTAAATACATGCACATAAGTATGCAAAATATAATTTATGACTTTATTTAGGTTAGAATGATCATGCTGTCAGTTATAGAAATTAGAAACACTGTATTATAATAATAACTGTTTCATTTGACCTATTTTTCTCTTCAACAAGTGAACATTATGTGCGATTGTATTGCAAAAAGCTATATTTTTCATATGTTATATTTATTATTTCTAAATCTATTAAACAAGATTGTCTAAAACTTCACCCTGGAAATGTCTATACTCCAAAGAGCAAGTATACCAAATCTGGATGATGTATATGAAGTAGTTTTTGTTTTACAAGACTCCAAAAGAGACATTCTGTTTTTGACCACTTGCCGTTTGAAATTTTGAACAAAATGCTATTTTGAGAGGACTGTATTTCATTTTCTATGCATCTGTGATCCTTAAAAAAAAATCAGCAGTATAATTGTGTTACAGAGAGTTGACATAGCAAAGATGAACTGTGTATGTTTCATAGTTTTTGTTTTGTGGTCATTTCAAAAGGGGGTTTCGTGAAATCTGAGTTTTTCTGCAATTCACATCAAACTTTGAACTGTCATAACTTTTTTTCTATTAAAGCTAGAGCTCCAAAATTTTGTATACAAACTTACTTTGAGGTACATAACATAACCTGTAAATATCAGCTTATTTGGCCAGACTTCAAAATTTGAGTGGTCTTACCTACTGAATGGAACCCACAGATAATTAAAAATTTTTCAATGTCCTAAATAAATCCTGAAGACTTTGAGAATTGTGTAAACCATACTGATTATGAGAAGCTATGGCTTCTATAAACCATGCTGACTGCTCGATATTAGTATATACTATATACAATTAAATTAAAGTGCATATGATTTGTATAATCTATGTTTACTATAAGAGGCCTCTGGTGTATACATTTGCCCACTTAGGTTACAAGTCACTTTAATAAACCATTCAGACTGTCAAAAACTATATTTATAATTAGACCACAAGTTCAAGCAACTTGTGGATTGACAGATCCTGATGACTTCTGATATCTGTATAAACCATGTTTAAATAGATATGTAAACTCAAAGTGAATTCTATAAACCATGCTCAGTGTGGGAAATCCTGATTACCACAATCTGAATAAACCATTTACAGTCATATTACAATAATTCCCAGACTTCTATAAATCATAGACTGTTAGCTGATCTAATGATATTTGGTATTTGCATAACTATATTCACTGTTAGAGGCCCTACATTACATATGATATTTGTATAAATTATGATTATAAGTACAAATGACTTCTATAAACAATTCTTTGCATATAAACACTGATGACTTCTACATTTAGTAATTCTATAAACTATACAGATGAAAACTCCTGATGATTTGCATAAATATTATGAGAATTCATAAAAACAATGCATGCGAGCTAAGAGACAGCCTCATGAATGCTATAATTTGAATAAAACATTATAAGAATTAAGCAGATACCCAAAAGCATGAAGAAGCCTAATTTGAGATTTGAGATCTATGTAATATCAAGTAATTTCTGTCTATAACATTCAGCATAGAAACATATAATTTTCAACATTAACCCTAACTATGTACAAATAATCTGCATGCAAATCTGGACAATACAACATACTCATGTTGGAATATTCTGCTAGGAGTGTGATAAAGTCCTTTTGAAAACCCAAGACATTTAAAAATTTTATTGTACAGATAAACTGAAATGCAAAGTGTAAACTGTAAAAGAGAGGTCATTTATATTCCAATTTATTGAGAAGACGATTCTGGATATGGAAGACAAAATGTCACCACCAACAAACAAAAAAAATAAATCATAAACAACAACAAAAAATAATAAGTCACAAAACTATGCACAAGAACCTAAAACTTACTGAAAGATCTTTGAATGGGTGTATCAAAATACCCAAAGGAAGTCTGGCTTTGTTCAGAAGACCAGATGTTTGGGGGATTGCATTCAAAGTACAACGGAAAATACTGGAAAAAAGAGAAATCATTCCATAGTTAGCATAAAGCTTTAGGGAAAAAAGATAAATATTAAAAAATTACAGAGTAAAATAAAAGGAAAATCTGTTTTCAATGGTCACTAGGACAGCATGTTCCAAAATAAACAATTAGCTTAAAATAAGAAATTAATAAATAAAATATCTCATTTCCAACTATCAGCCATATTAGTCAATATGTATGCCGTATTAGAAAATATTCACCAAGATAAATAAAATGAGAAAAGCAAAATTTAGTGGTCCAAAATTTACTGATCACTATAATAAATCAATCAGACTATTCATCATTAATCATAATACAGTAAAACCCTGCTATAATACAATAATTTGTCTAAAAAAATTCAATCATTATAAATACATTTGTACTGGAGTGGGATTATGAAAATTTATCATTTTACGCCAGTCAAATTATGCACGACTCCAAAATTTTAAATTTTATCATGTTCTGTAAAGCTTTCTCCTTCTTTGTTAAGGGACTGAAGAAAAGCAAATTAAAAGATTACAGACAGATTGTGCCACATTGCAGATCATCAGCAAAGGAAAAAGGCTTTTCCTAAGTGCTGCTTTAACACAGATGCCTTCTTATTTCAAGTACCAAGAGAACACATGGAAAGCTAACCAAATTTGATAAACTAGTTCATAATGCTTTTTATATAATCGTGGGATTTTGTATTAGTGAACATTTAATATATTGTCACAAAAAAAAACCCTCAAAACATCACAAAACAATACAATGGGGAACAACTTTATCACCAGACTTCCCCGACCTGAACAACACGATGACATCACTATTGCATGAAATGAACATGTGTGGCAAAATTGATGACTGCAATCATCTTCAAAGATGAATTTTTCTAGCATGATCAGCAACAAAAAGGGGGCCAATTTATGATTGTATTACATCCACATTTATATTATCACTGGGAATGTTACAGCAGGGTTTTACTTATCTAAGAACAGTGTCAGTTTGGAAATGTATATCACTGTTCAACCAAGTAGTCTAATTAATTAATAAATTATTAAATATTAATGCATATCTTAGTAATGCATTTTCTTTTTGAACAACTTCAAGATATAAATATTTGGATGATTAGTAGAGTTATTAGTGATTATTTTACTTTAAGTTCATTAATCATTAATCCAACTCCACTTACTCAGGACTACAGTTTACTTTCTTATGATCATGGTAGAGATGGGGATGTGGTGTTTCCACACCATCAGCAGGCAGCAACCGCTTCTCTTGCAACAAATTTAAAGGTCGCTGACTGTCCTACAAAATAAGAAATGTGCCATGCAAGTTTAAAACAGAGAAACAATGATCCTGATGATTAACAGGTTTGTTTCTAATTAATGTTCAAATAATATATAATGCTGAAAAATATTTAAAATTAATATTCTTCACAATATGTGGTTATTAGTGTCATTAATATTTTTAAAATGACCATTCTACCATTCTTAGTTTTAGATCAGATTATAACTAACTGCATCATACAGAGTTAATTACAATTCTTTGGAGATTCAGAAATGAACTGATAGAGATTTTGTCATAGGCACTGAAAATCAAATTTCTTTTCTTATCAAATTCACGGAAATAGATGGGCTAACATTATGAGTCTTATACACCAAAACTAAAGGTGAACAAATTTTAAGATATCTTTTACACCTAGAAAATAAATGATAGCAACTTTATTTTCTGAGGGGAAAAAAATACATATGTAATAAAGATGAAAATCTGTTTATATATCTAGACAATATTATTTATATATACAAACAAAACTATAATTTACAGGTTCTGAGAGCAATCATGCATACAAACTGAAAGATAAATATAAATGACTAACTAACTGCCATAACATTTTATAAGAGTTTTCTGTACCCAGGGGATCATTTAGCATGTAAGCAAGGAAAGAGAATGGGATGGGATTTAACAATTTTATGTTTGTATATGATAAGAATGGAAGGGCTATGGGGGTGGGGAGATTTGCAGTAAGAACACATAGTTTTAGACCTCTGCACACTGTAAGACAAATGTCTTAAAAACTTAAGAATGTCTAGGAAAATATGTTAAATAATACACTGCCCTATCTATATATTTAGTCCCGCTTTCAAACTATTCATAGCAAAGTCATGTGATATGATAATGCAAAATGGCTGCTTCCATGGATGTTATAGAATTCAGTAAAACAAAAAGCAATGGTGATATTGTTCTTTTAGCTGCACTGGCTGAAACCTTAAATGACCAAAAGAAAAAAGAAGAGAAAAAGATCTAATTGGGTTAGAGGATAAATCTCAAGCATGGATTAGTATGGTGTATATGCACAACCTCTTTTTCTCATTCTTTATTGTTTCTAAGTTCAAAAATACTTTCATGTATTACTTCTCTCTTTTCTCATCTGTACAGTGACTTCTATTTCATTAGTTTATCACATCCTTTCCAGAGTTCTGTACATGCCATGGTGTCTGCTTGGGAGCAGGGCCAATCAACAGCATTTTTATTTTTGTAGTGTTAGCGTCACGAGACTTGATGAACATCTACTACTAGCCATGACATTTTGACGTCATTATGACTGTCTTAGGAAAACAGAACAGTTTCTAAACCCTAAGACAGTCACAGAAGACATGTCATGGGGATGTTTTCATAAGACATTTGTCTGCCCACGACATCTCATAATAGACAAATGTCTTACCATGTGTGGAGCCTTTTAGTAGTGTGTAAATTAAACAGACCAAAGAATATGTGAATACATAAAAGTTCTGTCAAAAGTTCTGCTTGTATCCATATGTAACAAGCTAAGAGAAAAGCACTGTTCTGCATAATAACTGTTCTGTATTGTGATTTGTTCCAAATATGTACACAATTATTCTGTATTGTCCAAATATGTAAAATTGTTCTGTATTGTGGTTTGTTTCGAATATGTACACAATTAAAAAAATTATGTGCAAATGGGTAGAAGAGAATCAGCCTCCATGTAAAAAGAAAAAACTCATCCAATGCAATCTTATAAATAGTGGCTATGCAAACTGTTAATTAATGACATGAACAAGAAAAATACCACTTCAGCAATCGGCAGCATTATAATAATTATAAGGATGCTTCTATTGCATTTAACATTTTAAAGTTACTTAATTCGAATGCAAGAATAAAACATAAGACTACTATAGCCTACTAATCAAAATATGACAGTTCCTCATCTTTAATGAAAGTGTAAATGTCATTCACCAATACAATGTGCATATCATATGTACTTACATTAATTGCCATATTTCCAAAGTCTCCAGCCATGTTGTTGACAATGTTCTGCCCAAGTCCAGGCTGCTGGGGATAGCCTTGGCCTGTTGGACGTCCTGCCTGCGGCTGTTGATATGTGCCTGTTGGTCCTGAAGGGGGCCCAGCAGAACTCGGGGGTAAACCTGTCATAGGTCCTGGAAGGGTAGTTCGAGGCTGAGAATAAATGCCTCCTTGATTAACTCCTTGTACTAGTGGTGGCGGACCTGTATTGAAGGGACCTGGAGGGGTTCCAGGTTGACCTCCAGGTCCCAGAGGTGCTTGTCCAGGATATGGTGGTTGAATCTGCATATACACAGTAGGAAGAACCAGCCTCTATATGATGATAGCCAACAACTACTAAATTCCGAAAAATTTACCATTTTGCCACAAGTGCTGTGTTTATGTTCCATATTTATTATGCTTGTAAAATAATTTGTTGAATAAAACTATCTTCCAACTTTTCATTAATGTATTTTTTATTTGTGAGAGAGTGAGTAGAAGCGTGTATGACTGCATTAAATTAGGTACGGTTGGCGTGTTTCGATAGCCGTGGCAAAAATCTCAATCTCTGGTTTTACCATCCTGTTTTGATATACCTTCCAAACACTAAAACGGGTTCCACTACGATTGTCCTATCAGAATGCATCTAATATTAAACTAAAGAAAAATGAATGTAGAATGTAACCATGTTAGTTTCGAATCTGTATTTTTATTGTATGTAAAAGTTGATTGAAAAAAGCATATTTTTCAATTGCGTTTTTGCATGGTTATTTCTGAAAATATAGATTTAAAAAAATATCAATAGAAAGTAGAAAATTTCTTCTTTAAAATGGTATACAGCATGACAAAGTGGCATTTTCATAGTGGAACCTGTAGAGCGGGAAAATGTGCAACCCAAGCATGCGCGAAGTAAACATAGGCCTAAACGAAGTGCGTGATCGCCATGGCATTGTTGGCTGTGCTTGTTTTTCTGCTGCAAAAGTAATTCACTAAACTTAATTAACTATAACTCTTGCAGTTGTAAAAAGATTTAAATTAATTATCTGGATAATCTTTTAAGGCTATTTGATGGAAATAAAGATCGTATCTGTACAGATAGCAATGCGTTCGAGATCATCATGGACGTGAGCGAGAGTCGACAAGTATAAGCCTTCTGCTGTAAATTTTATTAACAATGTTTGATAATATCTGTCAGACAATGGTCACACATTGATCCTAGATCGTTTTTCCCCACAAAAAAACTGGTTTATTAACTAAGTTATGATGGATCACGAATGACAGCCATTTAATTAATCATAACGGGTAGCACCAATAGCAACAGCCTCAAATATGCATTAATTATTTAGTTTTTGTGAGGCTATTGATACAATATTAAATCAAAATATTTTAAATATTTAAATAAATGCTTTCCATAAGAGGTCCATGTGAACATTATATTTATAAATAACATATTTATTGTTGTTTGTAAATAGTTTTAATTCTGTAAAATGAAATGCAAAAGATTACTTCGATAACTACTAATTACTTGACAAATAGTGAAAAAAACCAATGAACAACTGTGAATAGTTTAATGTTCAGAGGTAAAAAGGTCTCAAATCAAGAAACAGAACCTCTAACTATGCACATAGACTGCATATGCTCAATGGTTCGGGGAGGGTGTGTCAAACTAGATACAGATCCATCAACCAAAGTCTTGAATCTAAGACTGTATAAATTCCTACTAAGAGTTCAGCAGCTTAACCTCTTGACCAAACAGCTCCCCAAATATTTGCCCAACAAGATCAAGCAGTCTTGGTATTTAGTTGTTAACTTTTCTTTACCAATATACAGATAACAAAACAAGAACAAAATAATAAGGAACTTTAAATCAAAAACATCAGCTATGATAGTTAAGTAATCAATAATTGTTAGAGATATTATCAGTTAGCACAATCCAAACCCTGTCTGTTGCAGTGTTAGTAACCTTACCATTTGGGGATATCCAGTCCTTGGTTGCTGTCCTATCGTCCGTGGTGGTGGAGGTAACACAGGGCCTGGTGGCGGAGGATGTGCAGGTCCCATGATGCCCATGGAAGGAGGTCCTGGCAAGCCAGGCCTAAGTGGAGGAGGCAATCCCATTCCTTGCTGCTGAGTGTTGCTTAATGGTGGGGGTACCCTTGCACCTATAGTATGAGCCTGGGACATAGCTGCTGAGCTGGCTTGAGGCATTCCCTGGTTTGGGATAGAATAGTAAGGAACCTGTGTGGTAGTCACTGTAGGTCCTGGCAGAGGATTTGATGGCACTCCAGGTTGTGGAGGGAGAGGTGAAGGTGCTCCTATGAAGGTAAAAAAAGAAAAAAGAACAAGCTCCAAATTTTGGATATTACATGTTACTTGCTCTGATGGATCATTATTTATCAAATCAATATTACCCCTAATCTTGGTCATGAGAGTGTTCAATTCATAATTGTTTAAGCCACAATTTTTAAGGATAAAAAATACAATACAAAGCATTCATTCAATAAACAATCCGTAAACTATGTTGCAAACAAGCAGAACAGTGTTATTTCAAATCATGACTAGAGCATATCAGAAGCTCAAAATTGTAAAAACTAAAAGCAATAAATATCAAATGACACATTTATGCGCTCTTTAAAAGTAGAATACACACATATTTTAAAAAATTCCCCAAAACTATGTATTTAATCTCATCCCTTGTTTAGATTTCTAATTCATAATGTGAGTACATCTTACCATGGCCAGGAGTAAACTGTCCTTCTAAAGCATCATATGATTGCTCATTTACGGGTGATGGTCCCCTAGAGGATCTCTGAGATGGAGGTTCTGTAACAATAAGGAAGTAAAAGAAAAGAACATACAATTATACAATTGTAAAAAGTGAATGATGCAAATTTAAATTAGGAGCAAGGCATACTAATTAATATCATTTCAAAAGAACACACATAATAATACACAATAAAAACACAAAACAAAATAAAATCCCATGTTTTTAACTCACCATATAATTCCAATTAAAACAGTATGTAAACAACACATTCAAGAGCACACAAAATGCAGTTTAAATAAATGTAAATTGACTGATTGGAAGTAATTCATGCTATTAACAAAAAAACATATTTAAAATATTAAACAATCAACATATTTTTGCAACTAGCTTTGCAAAAACTGAGGGAAAATGTCTGGGTATTATGAGAATTAGTGGTTCCCGTTGTCGTGCTAATACCCGGGTAGTAAAATTGAGAATAGGTACCTGTGGTAATGCAGCCATTATGTTTATACACGATTTAGCACACTCCCCACTCTGGTCACACTCGCTTCCCACCCATAGATGGCGGCCACTAAATCGTGCCCAGCCGTGGGTTTGCTTATACACTGAACAGCCGCTCTACCTAGATCTAATTATTTATGACATAGATCCCCAATAATCATAGCTCATGCCCTTTCTTTACGCTTGTAGTTGTTGTGCTCATTAACAAATGTAGCACATTATTGATGTTAATAAGACTTCAATAAACAAACTTGTCAATAAATTAAATAATAATGTAATATTTTTAATATGGGGAATACACTGTCTGTGTGGAGTCATGCCAAGTGATTGGATAGTGGCACGATGAAATGCAATCTGTGTGATGAAATTCTATCCGCGAAGGGCAATTGAATTTGATGCTCTACTTTTAAATACATTATTGTTGTTGACATTTTATTTAGTTTTACTTTTAGTTTACTTTAGTTTATGTAATGATTGATAATATTAAAAATAAAAGTTTGCGTTGTACATATAAAGATCAGATAGTAAGTCACCAGATGCATACCTTTAGCTACTGTGTGAAATAGAGTGCATGTTTAATGATTAAGTAGCTTTGTGTAGAGATCGCGAGTTGCGATGGAGATTATGCTAATTTTCGAATGGGTACCCGTTCAAAATTTGGACAGGTACCAGGGCAGCATTTTAGAAAAAATTGACAGCACTAATGAGAATATAATAAAAAGAAATATTTTCAATAGTAATATTAATTGATTATTATAACTTATAATTTCTAAATATTTTTGAAAATTAATAAATATAAATTATACAGTTAATTCAATAAAGCAGATCATATTATAGTGTAAATTATTACTAACACTATTGTAAATTTAATAAATTTTAATGATAAAATTATATTTTAAAAAATATAATAAAATTAAAAACAAACCCCACATACACCTCAGAGCAGCTAAAGCATAGCAGTTATAGTAGGATTAAGAATAGAGTATTAATGCTCATAACAACAATAGCAATCAAGGTAATACCAGCAGACAAAACAAAAAGATAAAAGAAAGTTATTCAGACAGATTTGTCACAGCTATCTAGCTAAAATTTCAAGATTTAACTTTAGTCTTATAGTTATAATTATATATAAAAACATAAGTTAAAATCTCAATGTTGCTCATGCCAATGTATACCATTGAAAAACATCTACCATGAGTGTAGTGCTCATTTTTCTATAAACTCTTTTCTATAGAAAAAGTGCAAAACCACATTTTATTTTCAATGTCTGTTTTAAAAAGAGAATAATAATTGTTATAAAATATTCAAAATTACAAAAAAATACTAACAAATGCATCAATGAATGTGAAGAAAATATACATCAGTATATTTTAATTTTTTTACGTTCATTTTGTTTTTTCTTCTCATTAGATATTATATTAACTCTATAATGGAGACCTAAATCTGTATAAGTAAATGTAATTTGCCGATTTAAAATGATTTAACAATACGACCATTGTGGTGTAAAAGTTTTATCAGTAAATTTTACAATTTTGTTATGAATGAAAATTATCTGTGTTTGATAAACTGAAGTAAGTCACAGCATTGTGACACACTGATTTAGTGTCTGGAATATTCAAAGAAGTATTACTATTACTAGTGAAATTGACCAACAGTTCAAAATCGAATTATGAAAATGTTGCACTAGGAGTACAGATGATTTCAATGCTTTAGCTAATGTAGGGCCTAAGACTAATCTTGAGTTGAAAGATCCCTGGAAGTATTATGGCACATGTATAATTTAACTTAACCTCAAGAGGCTAATTCACCACAAAGATATGCTCAGTGGAAGTAAAAATATTACATGAACAAGGCATATAAAGGAAGTATTGATACACAGTTCTCCACTCCAATTTATCAAGAGTGCAAAAGAACTTTTGTTTGTCTGGCTTATACTAATTACTATATTACAGATTAAGATGGAGGGAATAAAACATGCATTATAAGCACAAAAATGATGGTAAGCAGCAGCCACATATCGCTCTTGAAGTTGAACAAGCAATGGAGAGCAAAGGAGAGAGCAGGAATATGATATAATGAAAGAGGAAAAGGTACCTGAATTACTGGGGGTGGGGACAGGCGTAAGCTTCATGGTAGCACCGATCTGGTGAGAGTACTGAGCCTGCCCATGAAATGGAACGGGCAGCTCATTGGGCAGACCTGGCAACACAGCATTCACATTAGGCAAGGGGCATGTCACACAAGGGTGATCAATCACACACAGCATAGTAATGAAAGCCAAAATAATTCTCCATTAATAAATATGACACTTTTAGTAGAAAATATAATACTAATATATTACGGAATTAGAGACATAATTACTTTGAAAAGAAAAATTTATATGTTTCAATTCTTCAAACTTTTGTTTTAAAAACTTCCCACCAAAGAGAAGATATTTTGCTATAATATAATTATAAAATACTATTTTAGAGGCTTTAAAAATTTAGTTATAAAACTTTTATGCAATCAAGAAATTTCCAATTCCATGCACACTAATATTTTTATATATTTATAACACTGCAATTGTGACTGACAAACATTTGCATTATTATCATAACATCGTAACAAGTCAAAATTATGTGTATAAACTTTTTTATTTTTCAGCCTTACTAATCTGGCACAATATAATCATTGATCATAACAATCTAGACCACCACTAATTCATCAGTTGCTCACTGTCAGTGGGCATGATTAAATTATTTCATGGAAAATTAAATTTAATAAAATTAAGAGTACATGTATTTATAGATTAATTATAGCTGGAACATTTAATTTTAAAAGATGTTTGAGTTAACAGGATGGTGCCAAAGAGAAATATTGAACTCTTATTCATTTTACTATTTATATATTTACTAGATTAACAATATATTTTAATTGTACTGTTTTTAATTTAAACAATTAAACAAAATGCTCATAATGTGTGTGTGTGTGTGTATAGTAATGTCTAAAAAATAACTGCTGCAGATGAAAAGTTAGTGAATTAAATTTGTGTACCATCCATACCATGGCTATGTTCTTGAATGATAATTTAAAACTATTAAATTAAATAGAAACGATTGGTTCTGCTCTACTACAAATAACATATGAATAAACACAACTACTCAATAAAATGCTATTTAGTAATAATGTTAACAGCCTTCACTGTTTCATAATACAGTACAAAAACACATGCACAAAAGTTAGCCATTAAGAGGAATAAATTATAGATGAATCTTCAGATTCAGTTAAAACAGATTCAGTACTTTTAAATATTCATTTACCCAAGTTCACTGTTTGTTGGTGTGAGTCTGTGCACATGTCAAAATACTGTTAAATCCTTTATTCAAAATGTCAATGGTTGTTTCATAATTAAATTTTAAACTGTTTAAAGACATTTCAATTAAATGCAAATATGTATTTAGTTTTGTTATCAGTTAAATTTAAATATTTGCAATCCACTGTTTATGATACAATATTTAATTTAAGTCCCCAGAAAGGATGCTTAACTATAAAGAACATTTTTCTCAATACATTTTTCCAATCAACCAGTTTAAACTAAAATAAGGTGCATTTTTCATTAATGATACTCGTGTAAAAAACAAAAAAACAAAACAAACAAGCACATGCAACCTACCACCAGAAATTTAAAAGGTATGAAGATTGAATTGGAAATAACAATTAATCAGAAAGATGTCTCATTTTGTCTGTCAGAATATATATTCTGCAAAGTGTTGTGTAGTTACTAACAATAAGGCCTTTTTTAACTCTTAATTTCTGTAGTTTAATATTATTATATTGCATTATTATATCCACCAATTTTGATGTAAGCAGGTTTTAGTTTTAAAAAAATAAAATGAAAAAAAAATGTCTACCTACTTCACTATTCTTCTAATTTGTTTTTAAATTAATATATAGAGATCATACTCTCAAGTCCTGTTTTAAAATTGTTATATACTGCTATTTTCCCTGTCCACTGTTACAGTGTTAGTGAAGAAGATTTTACGTGAGTGAGATCAATTCTGGGATATATATAAAAAGATAATCTCAGAACTATCTAATGATTATTTATCAAATTATATCTAATTTTTAATAAATCACATGTTAATATATAATATATATACAACAAATAAATAAAATTAAATAAATATTTTTGGAAATTTTGTTAAAGTGTACAGTGTTTAATGTTTAGACAATGATCACAATTATAATATCTTTAAAATTCAAATAAAATGTAATAATCAAGGGAAATAATTTTAGTAAATTTTGCCCATTGCTACAATTTTTGTTATTCAATTATTGCTGACTGACAATATAAATCTACAATTATTTTTCCCCATTGTATTTTTAATTTCTATTTAAAAATGTCTCACAAAGTTCATAATATTTTTACTTACTGGTATTTGTTTCAATTTACTTGATTTCAAAATCAAGATTTTAAAAAAAATGTTTATTTCAAATCTCTCAGGATAATTAAAAATATAAAAATAATTTAAATAAATAAAATCATGCAAAACACAAAGCTACTTGGCATGCATTTGCAATAAGCAAATTAATATTAAACAAATCATGCACAAGCTAAGAGTGAAATATGTTTTACAATAATTTAACAATCAAGACTAAGAAACATCTAACACTTGTGACAAGGTTAACCAATAGTGATAATTGATATTACTTCAATACTTGTAAAGTTTTGAACAAAGTGATCCAATTTTAATTTAAATAATTTAATTCTAATAGCCTTAACAACAATGGGCATGAGACAGTTACATAAAATGCATTAAATATTTAAAATAATAGTTTACCTCATTAAATGATTAATTGTTTTGTAAAAAATATAACTCAACAACTTTAAAATGTTTTAAAAATTAAAGTGCACTTTTATTTGTTAAAAATTATAAGTTTATGTTGACAAATCTTACAGTTTAATTATGATACCTGAATCAAATGAGGCAAAAGCACTAACTATTTTTTTCAAATGTTATTAATATTACTACTATATACTAGGAGTAAGATTAGCCATTCCAGTCTTGTACACATGTATGTATAACTGCAAATGAACTGCTCATTGATTTTACTCTGTACTGTATATCAGTTATAATTCTGATATTATTGTGATATAATAGATTCAAGTTTGTTATTATTACGACTATATAAAGTATGTCACTAGCAAAAAAATCAATCATAAAATAATTAAATATAGAATTCTCAGTTCATGCAAGTTTTGTTTACATGAATTTGAATTTATACAATCTAATATGTAGGCATTTTTGTTTTATTTGCATACCAAACTCCGTCAAATGACCTGAGAGCAAAGTGATGACTCATCATCCAAGTGATGCAGATTCCTATGTTTTCAGTATTTTAGTTGTTAGTTGTTCTAAGCAGATGTCGAGCTAAGTGCTCCTGTCCTGTGTTTCCACAGCATGATAGTGTACTCGATATTTTAAATATTTCAGCAGAAAAATCCTATTCCATATATATGTGATTTCTGTTCATGTGAGAGTCTCAGTAATGCATTTATTGTATAAACAGAGAACTCACAATATGTACTAGCTAATCAAGTTAATATTATCAATCCATCTGACTAACTTTCTAGATTTATGTAATAAACTATCTAAAACTGTTCCTGGTTTACCATAAAATTTTACCAACAAAATTACAAAATATTAAATGAAAATAAAGTTGTTTCTTCTAGTTAATGTACAAAGAAATCATAAAATAAAATTACATTTGTAACATTATTTAAATTGTTCTCTTAAAAAGTTAAAATTTCTTTCGAACATATACATTTAATTAATTTAATATTTTAGTTCATAATTTCATATTCATATTATTTATTAATAGTACTGAAAATAGAAATACAATGGCCATACTAAAAAATATACAATGACTGGAAAATACTATATTTTCCCCCTAATGATGTGCACAAATGGTTATGTAATAAAATGTAGTGTACACGCAGTCACAATCAACTTGTAGTTGTACATAAAAGAGCCCTGCTATCTTCAAATGCAATGAGGAAATTAATGCTCTATTTTATGAAACATATTGAACAAAAGAATAAAGTAATTAATTTGCTCATTTAAAGTTATCTTCAACATTTTAACAAAAAACCTTTCTGAAACATGAATATGAAAACCAATGGACAAAAGAAAATAGTTGATTTGCTCATGTACAGATATTTTTATAACTTTAGCATTATAGTGTATACTTTTCTGAAACATGCATTAATCTGATGACTGACAGAAATTACTGATGGTAAAATAGACAGCATTTCTTCCAACATTTACAGAATTACCACAAGATATAAATGTGTTCATGTTTCTATATAACAACTAGCACAATGTAATACTATTACTAATAGCAATGAATATAATTGTGCCTATTATTTAAATTTATACTTTATTTAAATTATATGCATCTAATATTCAATATGACAACAAAACATTATTAAAATAATAAAAGAAATTATTCCGAGGTGCTTAAGTAAATATGAACAAACAAATATTCTATCTGAAAGGGTGGTAGTTTTTAGGACTTTATTGTACAAAAATATTGTATTTAATACATTTATTAATTTAGTGAATCTGAAGTCAGTTGTAATTTTAATACTCTGCAAATATTCTGGCTTACAAAAAAAATATGATTTATACTATAGATATATAACTGTAAGTTCAAGACATATAAATGATATATGATATATCTAAAGTACAAGAAAACAAAAAAATAAAAATAATTGTGCCCTGAGACATTTAAACTATTAAAGAGATTTATTATCCATCAACCCTGTGATGACATTTGACCTGCTTATTTAGAATAGAATTTTAGAAATCAAGATGAGCCTGACTGCAAATCTGTGAACTAAGTGGAGATAAGCAGAAATCAATAGATCTGAGTGAATTATTTTATTAAAAATAGTATTACTAATATTGACTACTATAGTTGTCAACATATCATGTGGGACTGGGGATCATCTGGCATAAAAGTGTGATCATTTTTTTTTATAGAAAATTATTATGAATTTTGTAGTATAGATTACACTTACAGCAATTTGTTAAACTTAGACTGTTAGAGTAATAATCATTTATAGGAATTATTTTTATAATTATTACAATATTTTAGATTAATAATAATATGAGTTTAGAGATTCAATAAAGAAAACCCCTAAACATTTTTGTTTCAAAAGAGTGTTCAACACACATGGCTCCATAAGTCCATTGTTTGAAACAGAGAGAAAGAGAGAGAGAGAGAGAGAGAGAGGGAGAGAGAGAGAGAGAGAGAGAGAGAGAGAGAGAGAATCAGTTAGTTAAAAAGTCTATAAAACATCAATAATCATTTACTGAATTAGTGATTGAGATGGATATTGATTCACAATTCTGACATTAAAAAAGAAAAGACAAAGAATGAACAGATGATGCATTTGCTTGCATTCATATTTTTAATAGTTATTCTTGTACAAATTATCTTTTCTAAAACTTACTAGTGGGCCCTTTACTGGGTGAGTTAGCACCTGAAATCTGTGGCTGGAAGCTAGTGTCTTTTGAAGAGGGGGATGCAGAATACTGTCCAATTGCAGAAGGGAATGAGGAAGCACTGCTAACAGGAGGTGGTGCAGATACAACTGTTTTATGAAGCCCAATGGTGCTGGCAGGGGGCAAACCTGGCTGGGAAGTTAAAGATACAGAAGGAGGTACAGGCATACTGCCACCTAATGTCTGAGTTACTGATGATGGATGTTGGAATCTATTTGGTGCCTGACCTCCTGGCAGTCTTAAATTCTGCCCCTGTGATGGTGGTGTGCTCAGCATCCCATTCATTGTCATATTGCCTATGGTGGAAAAAGGAGGAGGGCTATTATAGCTGCTGGGTGGCACATACTGTCCTTGAACCGGAGGGTGAACATTTCCAGGTCTTACAGCTGACATAGGGGGTGCAGTTCCCCCACTTTGTACCATGCCAGTAAAGGGTCCTCGCATAACTGGACCCTGAGATGGTGGAGGAAATCCATTCATATTTCCTGCAGTTAAGGACTGATGTTGAGGAGGAGCACTGCCAAACTGCTGAGGTGGAACTGGGGCACCAAACTGTGGTATCCCAACTGGACTAGAGTTCATCATACCATGCTGTCCTTGAAATACTTGTGGGGGTACATTTGCCATTTTGGGGGATCCTGCCAAGTAAAATAAAATATAAAAATGCCTGTATATAATAAATCAGTCATAACCCAATTTTACCATATGCAAAACAAAACAGTGTATGACAGCAAGTTTTAAAGATTCTGCAATGATTTATTTTAAAACTTATTTACTGTTCTGCTATTTTGCATGCAGACAAAACTAAAAGCATGAAATCCTTACATGATTGTGAAATACTTTTGACCCTGACTGGTCAGTTTCAGTAGCCCTGTTAACAGGCTTAACATGATCATTCTCCTTTCTCTATGTGTCAAGAAAAGAGCAGTGTTTAGTGATATGATTTCTGTGGGCTGATGGTATACTAGGGGCAGAAATCTCTTGCACTACATATGCAGGTAGAAAATTCAATATGGAAACAGTGCTTTACCATATAGTGTGTACAAATGAATAACCATGTTCAAAAATGGTCTTTTTGATTATATTATTGTCCATTATTAAATATCAGAAGTAAAACCAAGTAAGAATATGCATTTCCCATAAAATTTATATCCAGAATAAAAAGACGTGAATTCAAAATGGTCACTTCTAAATGACTTCAAATCGTAAGTTTTACAAGATCATGTACCCTCTCTGAACAAAGGCTTTAATTACTAAAACATTTTAATTAATGGTACACAACTCTAATGGGGAGATCCAGTAATGAAACATATCTTTTTTAAAACTGATAATTCAAAATATTTGTCAAAAGAAGAACATAATCTTTTGTTACTTCAAGCTTTCCACCATTCTACCTACCACTGTTGAGGACCCATATAAAGCTAATTTCATTTTGATCATAAAAACAAATTTGCTTTACTATTAAACAACTCACATTAAATTTTAATTAATGAATACTAAAAAATTAAGATAAAATGTTTCAACAATACAAATATCTGGTTGTAATAGTTGCATCCCCAAATCTCTACTACTTCTGACTACTATTAGTAGTATGTAGAAATAGTATTAAATTTCAAATTTTAAATGCACATTAGCAGCTAACTAGTAAGTAGTATTATAATTTGTAATAGTATATTATATTATATTTTTTAATAACAACATATGACAATACAAATAAATTCATTATAATAAATCATACTGAATATAAATTATTTTCTTATTTATTAGATTAAAAGCATCACAGATTTATAAACTTATCTGACAAATGTACATAAACTTGGACTTTGCAATTTTGTATGGGACTTCCTCAGTAAGTCCTCAGTAATAAATAAATACGCCCTAACATAAAATATTAATCATTAAATGATTAATACTAAATATATTATAAGACTTAACAAATTGTTCGTAAAATTAATCTAAAAGTAATATTAAAAATGCCAGATGTTGTGCAAAAGTACAAATACAAGTTTATTATGTCTCATAGTCATAGCATACTAATACAACAGCACTACTACTACAGTACTAGTAAGCAATGTTACTCTTTATGAATATTGCATAATAAGTAAAAGTGTGCTTTATGATTTTTGTACCAAATAAACTTAAAGAAATAGAAGAAAAACAATCTTTCCTGTCTAAACTGTTTACTTAACACATGTAAAGAGACATACTGAAAGCATGAATACGCCCGTCAAAACAGAATACACACTTCTGGATCTGTCATAAGTGCAAGTTGTATAAAATAGTAAAAGAACAACAAAAACCACATTTATAAAGAAACATATACATCTTGTCAACACACACCTTGTCCAACAGTCGATGCTTCCTGAGAGCTATAAGGAACACTCTGATTCGGTAGAGGAGGCCTGTACGGTGGCTGGAGGTTCTGCATGAACTGAGGTTGCGGATGGTTCGGATTCGCCATGTCCTATAAGTCGCGTCGAATCTATTCAATAGAAACTGTGAAAATCACCTATAACGTTTGAATATCATCACGAAAGACATGTCATAACTTTGTTGATCTTTCCAGGTGTTTACATTTCTTTTACAAGTCTATAACTTACACGCTAACATAAAAATCGTTAGCTGTGACAATGCATCGAAGTCCACGATCAGCTTTCGGAAGTGACTGAAATGACGCATGCGTAGAGTAAAGATACGTGGCAGCCTCAAGGGAGCTAATCGTTTAAATTTTTTTGTCCCTGACAAGTGAGATCGGTGCCGAGTCCACATTGATTTCATCACCTGTCCTTGCCTTAGACGAACGCATTAAAACTTTATTGCTCTTGCTTCTTTCTCTATATATCATTTTCGAGAATACAAGTAGAGTTTTAAAGAACATGATATAACATAATAAAAAAAAATCGAGCAACTAAGATTCAAGTGACTCCTGCGAAAACACGTAGGGAGATATGACAAGAACCAAACCAACAGACTCAAGTGAACACGTAGGCAGATATGACTGCGAGGAACCGGACACAGTTATCCAAAAGAGACATGTGAAAAAGAAGAGATTAAATGTACTCTGCTATACATTGTAGCCGGTTCTGCCAAAGACAGGACTCAAAATCTAGTTTCGGACTAAAGTTACAGCTAGCCAGGGTGTGCCAACAACATTGCTAGGTCTACTGTACAGATATTTTATAATGTATTACATAATGGATAAAATAGTATAAAACAATCGATGTTTACAGACTACACATAAATAATATACATTATTTCAGTGTCACTTGTACTGACTTTCATTTGAGACAATAATCTTGACATAGCTTATAAACACTAGCCTATGCTTATCTGAAAATATTAATGTGATATCATTTTTTTCGTAAACCGTCAAGTAACAGTTTATTTTCTGGGAGGACGATAATAAAACTTATTACAGAAATGTAAAATTTTAAACTCAAATGTTTTAATCCACACACACACTTAAACATACAGGCATACACTAGTCATATAACCTTGACATTTACTAGTAATGGTAGATCTCGGTTGAAATAACCAATTGAAAATTAATTTTATGTATTAAAGAGTAATATTGTTTCGAAACATTTTAGAATTTTAAAACAATAACCGTTTCGATATAACCTAGTCGTTGTGTTATGAATGAACGATAAATGCAATTTGTGAATAAAAAACATTTTTCTGTATAGACTTTGCCTAAGACAAGCTCGTGAAGTCAAATGAGTGAAACCTGTCGAGCAGCATGGCTACCAGTCAAGATGAAAGTGTAAAGACAATGAATCGCTGGAGTTATCTCGAATCTATTATTTAAAATAATAATCTGAAACTCCTTATTAATTCGAGTCTAATGAAATGGAAGGTAAAATGATTCAGGATACATTCAGACACATTGACAACACTTTAAATTATTTTCAGTGGAAGCAGATGATAGATTTACTTCAAGAAAAGGACTTCAGTCAAACCTTGATAGGTCTGTTATTCTGTTATTTTACAGTACACTCTTGCACTATTAAGAGCATAGAAGGGAATAAAACTAGTTTGCTTCTTCTAAATACTGTGGTTGCTCCCCGTCCAAGACAACTATGGCATAATTTATTCAAATGAGGAAATACACTTAGCAGCAAATATAACACACTGCTTTGAGTTGAATGAGGACATAGTACTTTATCCTACTTTAAAAAATGTAATTTCTTTAATGTCTTTTGAAGTGTTCTTTAAACATTCAAAAGGCCTGTTAATTTAACTTTTCTTTGAAGATTCTTGATCAATGCAGTTATTGTAGGCAGAGAATTTTTTTTTCTCTTTCTCTGGCTGGTATTGCAGGTAAGAGATATCTCACTCTTTGTGTTTCGGATATGGTTGCAGATCTTATGGTTGATCTTGATATGCAGATGATTGGTGGGGTGGGTTCTCTTATAGTACTTAGGTATCTCAATTTTCTCCCCTCCCCAAATAAACAAATATTACTAGGTTTTACTTTGTTGAAGTTCGTTATATACCAGAGCAGATCTACATCAAAGCTTGAGACTTTAAGAAAGCGGGAGGGGTGGGGAAAGGGGGGTATCGAGTGCTCACCAACCTCTCGGTTCATGTTCGTCAATCCTTTGTTGGCGCGCTGACAGTTTTGTGTCCTCGGTGATTGTTAAAATCCCCTACTCTCTCTTTAACTTACTGAAAGTTTTAGTTTAGATCCCTTCCAGGTATCAGAGATGCCGGAGTAACTGTGTATGATGTTTGGGGGAGGAGGGGTTGGTTACAGATGAGACCTCCCACGCCAGGCAAGATGATGGATGGTTGTGATCCAGTCAGCTTCCCCCCCCCCCCCACACACACACGGTCCTATGCGCTGGATTTGAGATATAGGCTGTCGCGTCCTGAGTGCATGCGCTAAATGTTTAGAGGGTATGAAAGTAAATAGTAAATTTAGTAAAGCTTGTCTTAATGAATAAAAAATGTATAATATATATTCAATTTCTCCTTTCCTGGACTATACTCTAGGCAACTTACTTTGCTGAACCAGAAAATGTGTGTCGGGGGGGGGGGGGGAGGGTTCAGACAAACAATAGCTTGCAGTCCTCTTTTTTAGGGTTGCTATTTGCGCAGATCGCCTATAACCATAATTTTGAGTAATTTGGGGGGGGGGGGGAAGTATTTCAAAATGATTATTTGTGATTTATTTATTTCTGTTTGCTATCCACTTAATTTTTGCTTTGCAGGAAATTTATGCATAACACCCATCCTCTTCCAGCGTTTCATGGATTTCGTAGACAGTATGAGACAGTATGTATTAATACGCTGATTTTATTGCCAGCCTATATAAATACATTGATTTCATTGCCAGCCTATATTATTACACTGATTTCATTGCCAGCTAATATTAACACACTGATTAAATTGCCAGCCTATACTGATATATTGTTTTCATTGCCAGTCTGTGGCAGAGTAAATTTGCCTTTCCCTAGTTCTAGACTTAATTGTTATATAAATTGTTAAATTTTCAAAGTGACCCGACCTTGACCACTCCTTATGAATGGTATTTTTGTAAGAGTAAGAGTTGGAATAAACAACTCGAGTTGAGAATATGCTAGAAATTGCTGAGTTGGAGTAAACAACTTGAGTTGAGAATATGCTAGAAATTACTGATGCAATCCAAACCATTCCAGCTGGATGAGTAGTTTTTATTATTGAATGGTTAAGATTTATGGAAACGAGACCAGCCAATGGGCCGAGATCAAAAGTTTACCTGCTGTAGAGAATTCTATTGTCTATCACTTTGAATTTGTAGTGGCAAGAAGTCCAATCATGAAAGGCGGCTGTTAAATGACTGAAAGAGATTGGACTTAGAAATATTTCATGCATTTTTGCTATTGATGTGTTATACTTGTGTTATAGGTATAGCTGTATTATGTGAGAAACTATTGTTTCTACAAATCTGTTAACTTAGACTATTATTTCTACAAATTTGTTAACTAAACTATTGTTTCTACAAATTTGTTAACTAAACTATTGTTTCTACAAATTTGTTAACTAAGATACTTGTATATAGTATGCTAAACACTTGATACTGTTTCTAGTGAATGTGCTCATAAAATTGATATGCTGTATTTATTATGCTGTGCGCGCGTATCTATCCGGCTAATAAATACTGTTGCAGGAAACTGTAAGTTGAGCCTTGAATTTAAGAGAGAATGGAGTTAAAGATGAATAAACTGGAAACTTTGCATTTGTTCCCTGATTATATTTTACAGGGAATAAGCAGCCTTTTTTGTTTTACCTGAATCTACTGGTTTACTGATTATAAACCATTATGACCATGGTAGACATGAGAAGTATCTACTGCAGTGTGTAAGTGTAAGGAATACACTGCACTCCGATGTATAGTGGCAAAACATGCTGACTATATTGAGCAATTTCTAGTACAAGGAAGTTACTGGAAACTGCTACACTTGTTTTTCTGCCTGAAGGAGCTAAAATGGCGGATAACCAGATATCCTTGAGAGAATAGTTGTCATAGCATGTCACGCAATTTTCAACCCTTTTTCTTGCATGACATACCTCTTGGACAGCTCCTAAAATAAGGTAAATATTTTAGCAATGAGCACATTAAACAAGAAATGTGTACAAAGTAGAAAATGTGCATAGGGTTATTTTTACCAATTTTTTTCGCTTAAATATTGTCGACTGTAGGAAAAAAAATCAGTGCCGGAGAAGGTACTAATAACAGATGAAACATGTCAGTACTAATAGGCATCCAATTATTTTATTCGTCATAACAAAGATTAGATAACCCTTTATTTCTACAGAGATAATAATACGATGCAGTTAACAATTTGAGGATTTTTTTTAAAAGGGGTTGTTTTTTGTTATTTGGTTAGCTTTTTCTTGTTATTTTTCTTCCTTTTCCTAAAGTGTTTGTTTCAATTATAAGAAAATAATAATCGGGGCACTTAGTGTATTCTCTGCAGTTGTGTAATCAGCTTGGTGTGGGCATGTGGGCAAACTTAGAAGAGAGAGGGAGTTTTCTTCAGCTTGGTGTGGGCATGTGGGCAAACTTAGAAGAGAGAGGGAGTTTTCTTCAGCTTGGTGTGGGCATGAGTGTAAACTAGAAACGAGAAGGGATTCTTGTCAGCTGGGTGTGGGCAATGTGGCTGAACTAGCGGGGAATAGCTAGGTTACTGTAGTTGGTATATTGTTAACAAGTTCTGTCCTCTCTCCACTGACATATACTATTATACAGCGACCTGTGCAACTAGTTCCGCGACCTCAGTAACAGTCGGGCTAAGGAATTGTTCACACTAGATAGACTTACTGCATGATCAGTTATTTTTCTTTAAATCAAATAAGCTGTGACGCCTATAATGATATCCTTTTGCTATCAGGGAAGGCAGTATAGCACTAAGGTACAAAAACTATATCTCTGCCCCTCTGACTCTCTTGTTATGGTTATTGAGTGAAATAAAAAAAGTAGGCAGGAACTAATTTCATCGTTAATTTATCGGCCTTGACATAAAAAAAAATTCTTTGCGCAAATTTGAAGGTGAGAAGAGTAGGATGAATTTGGGCTGACACTGAGACTTTACAGGGACAGAACTGTATCACATTACAAAGGGATATAAAGGGACTACTTGCAGCATAGTGTAAACTGTAAAGGGACTACTTGCAACAATTTGGAACAATAGCACAGTGTTTGGGAAATGAGTGACCTGGTGAAAGCTTCAGACAAACCCATACATAGTTGGGAATGAAAACCACAGTCAAATAATGTTTCCTATTGTCTTCTTCCCAGCCTACCGATTTATAAACAGTGTCAACCAAATGTGATCGGATTTATCTTCATGTAATAATGTTTTATATTTAGTGCACAGTATTTTCAGAGAAAAGCTGCTGTAAGGGCGTTTTTAATTACTTTGACACAAGCTGTCGAGAGTCATGAAATAATAACAACAATAATAATGATATAAAACACCCTGAAGTTAAAAGGAATCTGGTGCCTGCATACATATTTAAAAGATAAAATCTGCAACCGTAACAACAAAGACCAAACACTCAAATAATTTCAGTTCTTTTCCAACGATTTTGCAAGATTTAAATTTCAGTAATCAACAACTAGTAGGAAATATTATAACCTTGGTACTTGAAATCAAATAAATATTAAAACTTCCATGTATAACTCTGTTTCCTGTGAGAACCACGTGATCAGCAATTAAGTAATGACGCTGAATGAATAACTGATCAAGATGAAGTCATGGCTGGTGACTGTATTTGTGTTTTCTGGCCGTTGACGTGTACAGTAGTTCGAGAGGACGTTTGAATTTTGTCACTTGTTCTACCTTCAGGATAAAAGAGTACCTGCAGTGCGGCATTTGGAGATGTCACGCAGAGACACAACACATGATATGTGTGTCTTTGTCTTCAGTTATTGTGAGTGGCTGTGTACGCATTGTAGTACACGGGCATGTAAGTACATATCTAGACATGTCTGGATGCACTGTTTAGTGCAAGGCATGTACTGTATATATCTGGACATGTCTCTGAGCACTGCAGTGCAAGGAATGCACAACACATAATTATCTGGATGTCATTAAAAGTATTTCAATAGCGACCGTCAGACGCAACGCTTCAAATAGTCGTTCTTCACGATTAATTTTAATATGACAAGTTTTTCTTGCTAGCTAAATATTTATGCAACTGAAGAAGACTGCTTCAAAAGAAACTTATGAAACAGCGTACATACCGTCCCCCCCCCCCCCACTATCATCTCTCCAACTGCAAGTTGAATGTGCACCTTGAAATAATTATTCTAAGCATTAAGCATAATTATACTTCATTATTTGTTTATTCATTTTAAAAAATCAAAACAAACCCAAACACATTCTCTTGCACAATCATTATTTTCAGATTTTCTCTGCACACTGACTAGCTTTGTAACCATTATCAGAAGCACTGCCAATCGCTGCTTGTTGACATGAGGTTATTAGCATGCCTTCAAGGGAGGCGACCAAGTATTTCGACCATGTATACCCACCACCACCACCACCAGCACCAAGCCAGGTAATCAATCAATCATTTACTTGCAAATATTCACAAACAGATGCAGCAATGACATTTATATCGTGTCGTGTCGGCTCTCAGTTTAAAGAAATGCCGATTTTATCTGGGCTTTGAAAAAGAAAAAAAAACCCGTCTGCCATATAGTCGTTTCTTTGCGACTGGCGTTTTTTTTTTTTTTTTTTTTTTTACAAAACTATAACTGCCTTTGCTACACAGTCATTATCGAATGTGGGTCACGTGAAGCGCCCAGTTCTGCCAAGCTGTTGCTTGCGTACACATTGACGTATTCATGCGCACTTGAGATAGTCCTCTAAATTGTCAGCTTTAAATTGAATTAAATGCAATAGTAAAGAAACAAAGGTTTTCCAGCCGACATTTGTTGCTTTATTGTTTGTATAACCGATTTCGATTTTTTTAATTATTTTTTTAATTTTCGTTTATATGGATGATGGCGGCCTTTCCTGCGAAATAATAACATTTTGACTTATTGCATTTCAGTAATGAGGGTGCGATTGCGATTTATTAGTAAATGTGAACAGAAAAACAAGCGACTCTGTGTTCTTGGGATGAGGTTAGTTGTAGAATGTGTATAGCCTAATTACGGAGCATCAAATTTTTGCAAGAGTAGAGAGTACGGGGATCAAACCTTTGCAACTCAGAGTTGTATCCCTTTAACGTTGAACTCGGCTTGTTTATCCAGTACTTCGAGTAAAAACAATCGCACAAGAAAAACAGAGGACAACTTCAAAAATAAATTTTATAAAGTTCATATTCTTTAAAGCAATAGTTTGTATCTGAACCATTAGACAGGTAGGTCAGGCTTGTTGCCTGTCCGAAATTACACCTTTTTCCAGAAAATACCAATAACTCCTTTGAATGCAACTTTACGTTTTTACAAGAACATGCCTATAATGGTCTTATGACAGGCAGCTCTACATCTTTTACCAGAAAATACCAATAACTCCTGTGAATGCAACTTTATATCTTTACAAAAACATACCTGTAATGATCTTGTGACAGGCAGCTCTACATCTTTTACCAGAAAATGACTATGATTCCAGTGACATGCAGCTTTACATCTTTACAAGAAAATGTCTATAATGGTCTTGATATACAGCCCTACATCTTTACAAGAAAATGCCTGTAATGCACTTGTTACATGCTACTCTGCATCTTTGCCTAAAAACGTGTCTGCCAGCCTGTTCTTTGTTAATCTTATATAAAGAAAACAGATTAACAGCTTTATGAAGTTCTAAGATACACAGATTTGAAGTGCAGAATTAAATTTTTTTTATATATATAAAAGCAATTGCGCCTAAAATTACTTACCACTTACATGGAACAACTAAAATATATTTATGTTTAAAGTAAAGCAAACACCTGAACTACTCATCAGGAAAGAGAGAGAGAGAGAGAGAGAGAGAGAGAGAGAGAGAGAGAGAGAGAGAGAGAGAGAATTAAGTCAAAGAACTAAAACACTCACTAGGAGATAGATTTATATATAAAACATGAATAAAGCAATAAATTATATAATCACCAGGAAATGGATTTATATACAACAGAAATAAAGCAAAGAAATAAATACCTGAAAAAATATATATATACTCACCAAGAAATGCAATTATATATAACACATCTAAAATACTCACCTGGAAATGATTATCATTTATTTAAAGTTTTCCATTAACCTGTAGTATGTCAAGATGCAGCACATAAGTAATATGTGACTCTTGACCACTGATCCTGTCCTAAAAATAGTTGACTAAGAGAATCCAAAGCACTTTTGTCTGGAGATCTGTATTAAGTTGTCCTTATTTTGAAATCTAAGCAATAATGCTCGAGTGTGGGGTGGGTTTGTAAGAATCTGTCTGCTAAATATAATTACTAAAAATTAATTCACTGACTTAAAATGACTTAATTCCATACTTCACACCTTATCTTTGCATCCCAGCTGATCAGCCTTATACGGAGTGCTATGACTCCAGCAGTTAAGACCTCTCTCTCTACATTTTGGAGTGTCATGACTACCATAAGTAATACACCCTCCCCCCCCCCCATTAAAACCAATTTTAAGGTGTCCACCGATCCCTTAGCTGAGGGCAATGTAAGAACTGATGTAATGTGGTTGATAAAATTAAGAGCATGGTAAGAACTGGAATAATGTGAGTGGTCAGTTTAGGGACAAGGCAAGAGTTGGGATATTGGGAAGGGTAAGGCTATAGGTAAAGGTAGTAGCTGGAATAATATGTGTTCAAGTTAAGGGCAAGGTAAGATCTGGAATGGTGAAACTAAGATCATGGTGATAGCTGAAATAATGTGAGAGGTAGATTAAGGGCAAGGTAATAGTTGGAATAGAGGGGTCAGTTTATGGTCATGGTAAGAGTTGGAATAGAGTGGTCAGTTTATGGTCATTGTAAGAGTTGGAATGGAGTGGTCAGTTTATGGTCATGGAATAAATGCAATTGGTCAAACTAAGGGCAAAAAGCTGGGGTAATGTGAGTAGTCGAACTAAGGGCAAAGATCTGGCATGATGTGAGTGGTCGAACTAAGGGCAAAGATCTGGGATAATGTGAGTGGTCGAACTAAGGGCAAAGATCTGGGATAATGTGAGTGGTCGAACTAAGGGCAAAGATCTGGGGTAATGTGAGTGGTCGAACTAAGGGCAAAGATCTGGGATAATGTGAGTGGTCGATGCGAAGGACAGCGCACAAGTGTAAGTGGTCCAGGTAACAAAGGTGAGAGCTGGGATAATGTAAAATTGTAAATAATCGAGTTAAGGGCAGTGTAAGAGCTGGAATAATTTAAATGATCGAGATAAGGGTAATGTAAGAGCTGGGATAATGTGAATGATCGAGTTAAGGGTAATGAAAATGCAAGGCATGGAATAACTCTTTCAGTCTTTGTATCGCTGTACAAAACCCAAAGTTCTGCTGTTTGTTTCTGTGAGAATAATAAAATGTATTTCTTTCCACCCCCCAACAGTTTACTAAGAATCCTTCATCTTTTACCTTATCCAAAAATTATCCAGAGATGCGCTGCACCCCTCTGTGAAATCATCTTACATTACCGGGATGCTTACTGCGTGTAAGCCGTACCTACTGAATCAAATATCGCGTGGCGACGCGCGTGGTGAGAGCACATGACGTCATAGATAGTTTCCTGTTCTCGGTTATATACTTGGGATTCTGCTGAGTTGACAAAACAACTTGCAGCCGCACAGCATAGGCCTGCTGGATCTCATCGCTAATGTTACCTGACGCGCAACTATGACCCCATACGCTCTGTCGTTTACAACGAAAAATCATACACGTAAACTTTGTGACAAGTCTTATGATCAGCCGGCACGCAGTCACGTGTCATCCTGTGTCGTAGTCTTTAGTTTACCTGCTGACAGTCATAAAGTATCTGTGCTGCTAAGAGTCCGGATTAACCACAGCTTTTTTGCTGTTGAAATGGTCAGTGTGAGATTGTTTTCAGTAATCCGAGCTCCATCTAGCTTTACTCTGTTTACCGCACGATTTAATTCGATAGCACAGCAACACAACTTCATTACAACAACAGCGAACTGACTCGCTTTATTGGTTGCTAAATACCTATCCTGGTGACTCAGTACAAATATTTGTTTGTTTATAGTTGTTCTGTATTCGCTAAAGAGGGAAGAAAATAATCAATTGCAAACAAATCCCATTTCTCCAAAGGATAAAAAAAAAAATTACCCCCCCCCCCAAGTTTTGAGATAATGTTAAGAGCCGATTTGTTGCCGAATGATTAAAGCTATCAAACGATTTTTCTCTTGGATATTTAAAAAAAAAAAATCTCTAGGTGAAAGCGCCCAATTGAGTCTCTCTGGTGTGTCAGTTTGCCTGCTGGATCAGTCCAATTTTTTACTGTCCCAACCAACAGATGTAAACACGTGCGCAGTTTCTGCTTGCGAACGGATTTATAATCCGTGTAGATCCGGTACACTTTGTACTTTAATAATGTGGCACAAGAAACTTTTAGTCAATCTCGGCATACAAACACCTGAATTCTTGGTTGCAAAACCTTTCACTGCGTAGTTTACAGAAGAAAAAACAACCCCCGCCCCCCCCAAAAAAAAAAAAAAAAAAAAAAAAATCACAAAACAAAACTCCCCAAACAACCCCAAATCCATAACTAGTATAACTTCTTATAACTTCATATAACCCCTTCCGAGGATATATGACCTAATTCCAATATAAGTAAAATACTAGCAGACATAGTATTTCAAGGGAACGCGCAGATCTCAGACTGCATTCAAGTACAATCGTAGGATAACTCTAGAGCAAATTATGCAAATAAACTGCAGTGTTTAGCTACTGGTCGTAGTCATTAATAATTCTGTTTTGAAGTAAAATGCTCCTGAGAGAATAATTAGCTTGTCTAGGCCGGCTGTCAAGTCTTGCTGTGCTCACTTGCAAAAACTCAACTTGAGCAACTTTATATTTTTTAGATTTCAAGTATATTTGAAGGAGCAAATTTGGGTCCTTCTATTGCAAGGCCCCAATAAGCACCGCAGGGGCAGTAGTTACACCACTGACGGGGATAAATGGGGCTAGGGCTCAATTTTCTAAAGAAAATAAGGGCCACCTCTTTTTACAGATCTGATCGTCACGCAAAAATGAAATAAAAGGGAATAGTGTGTGTGTGTGTGTGTGTGTGTGTGTGTGTGTGTGTGTGTGTGTGTGTGTGTGTGAGAGAGAGAGAGAGAGAGAGAGAGAGAGAGAGCAAGACTAGCAAGTACGAACGTCGATAGATAGGTTAACAAGTGCATGTGTTCTGTCATGTTCATTAGTTCGGCGGTACGTGAATCTAAATTTATTGACGATTTGAAATGCAAAACTAGTGCGGCCGTTCTTTCAACAAAGTTTACAACGATTCGTAAAACAAACAGGTGACAGCTGAAGTTGTTAACCTCATAACTCGTCCCCTTAATAAGTGCAATAGAAAAGGCATTTTAAGTAATTCTATTAGCCGTATTTTAAATATACCTTATGGAATGGGTTGGGATATGAAGTTAAAACCAAATTTTCATTTATGATCCTCGGCAGATAAGTCATAAATGACTCACGCTAATGAATGTCATGAATGATGCATCACTGAGGGAATAAAGAGTGAACTGTATGGCAAAGCTTTTTATTTCTTCTTCTCGTAATATTTTGTGTATATTTGTAAATTAAAACGTGATCACTAGAAATGCAACACAGCATGACACAATCGCTTAGGATACAGCACTGAATAACTAATTTATGTTTGTGTTTGATTGCATCAATATGATCGGCTTTGCCACGTCCGTTCAACAGCCTTGACAAAGGAGACTTTTAAAAAGGGAGGCAACATAGTATTGACTCCATACCTGAAGAAAAAGAGAGTAGTTGTTCTTCAAGCGCTTACACGCGGGCCGTTAGAACTGACATCACGAAAGATCAAATACGATTTAATTATGAAAGGCATAATAAACTTCTGTTTTACCGTTTCTCATTTTGTCTGCGCATACCATGGCATTAATATTAATCTAGGAGCAATGAAACCCAAATAACTGCAGTAGTAAATACAGACGGGGCTTGGGGTGAGAATTAGGGGCAGGCAGTTACTTGATTGTAGCTACAACTGGTCTGGAATCTTTCCCTAACTTTTATGTTTGCACACTTTTTGTTATCGCAGTATATAAATGGATGGTATGTGGTTACATGTGTTTGTCTTTGATCTTAGAACCGCAGCTGCAACATCAGCCTGCCACATTTCCCGAGTGTTGGGTGATAGAAATCACATCTACACAAGACAGCTGACGTTAAACTGCGTCAGTGGTTGTGGAAACAGAGTTAACTGCGAGAACTTTCATTTCAGATAGATTATAGAGCAATCACGAAAAGTCGATGAACACGAATCTCTGTTGCAGATTAATGTCGCTAGGTGACATTATAATTGTGAAGATAACGTCTCCCGTCCAACAGCCTTCTCTTAAAAGTGGTATGCTTGAAACAGCCTCACAAGAAATAGTAAGTATTTAAATTTTTAGGTATTTTATGCTATTTGTTAGTAACTCTTTCAATTTTATTTATTAAAAAAAATAGCGTAAGATCTTACACGTCAACAGATCTTCAGTCTAAATTTAGTTGTACTTTCAAAAACCTGTACGTCATAGAGTGACGCAAACATCTGACAGTGTAAGTAAACTTTTGTTCCTGTCTCTGCCTTTGCATCAGAAATAGAAGTCTAACTTCAAATTTCTTTTGTAGCTTGTCCTGCGTATTTATCTTAAGTCTTTGTTTTGATTCCATGATGTTTTTGGTGATCTCAAAGGCTCCATATATATTTATTGGGTGTTTGGGATGGTGGTCTTTTTTTTCCGCAACGGTAAAGTTTGTTTAATTTTAATGCAACGTCATTCGGTAATTCGTGGAATTTTTCTGACTTTTAATTAATTTCAAGTTCACCGACAGTTTTCTACATGAATTCGGTGCCCAAAGGCCACAACTTAAGTAAAAACTACTCTTTAAACGTCAGTATTTATATAGCGTTCATTCCAGGTTTTTATAATATTTATGGGGAGAGCTAGGGTTGGTTCATAAGGTGAATTCAATAATTGCTCATTGTACTTTTAAAATGCTGCAGGTCACACAGGTCCTTAGTTCGGGTCACACGGACACTTTTCACTGGCACATATCTCAGCTCTTATGCTGCCCTTATGGGATATCCTAGACTAGAGTCTTAGGCCCTTAATTAGTTAGTTATCAGCATATGCATTTGGCATAGCCATGCTGGAATATTTTGTCTGCAGTTGTAGCAAGGGAACACAATGACCAGCATTATAGCTGAAGCATTAGTTTTCTATCGCCCTTTGAAAAAATAATTAATTGCTGTAATTATCTGATTACATGGTATGCGAGTAACATCATGTGGTTCCGTATATCAGTTCATAATCTTCGTAAGTGCGTTTGCAAGACAAGCGAATGTTTATTCATTTTTAGAGTAACTTAGCGAGTGACTGAGTTGACGGAGGACATACAAGTTGGAGCAGCAAATTTTGAGTTCGAACTGAGTTTGTCAGCATTGACAGACAGCAGATTATGCGATTGAGCTGGCAGTCTTGTGGGGGGGGGGGGGGGGGCAACGCTTACAACACCCAGTAGATAGACAAGCAGACTGATAAATAAATAAATAGACGTATATAGAGATTCAGGTACATGTAGGAATGGCATAGACTAGTGACTATAGCAAATAACAATTTTGATGTTGCTGACAATTTAATTCTGAAGTTTTTAAAGGTACACACTACGGCATCTAGCAGAACATAATTTAGTTTTCTTTAAAATTTTGAAAAGAAATATATTTTTAATTTTAAAGGTTTTAAATGTTCATACTAATTTATAATGCAGGCACAGAATGTTCATAAAGATTTCAAAAGTATATACTAATTAATTAACAAGCACAGACATATCCAAAGTATTTTAATTTTGTGGCGTCAAATGAGCAAACTACTATATCTAGTATAAGAGTATCAATGTTGTAATGTCACCATTACAGTAACAAACGTGTTCTATGTTGTAATGTCACTATTACAGTTACAAGCGTGTTCTATGTTTTAATGTCACTATTACAGTAACAAACGTGTTCTATGTTTTAATGTCACTATTACAGTAACAAACGTGTTCTATGTTGTAATGTCACTATTACAGTAACAAATGTGTTCTATGTTTTAATGTCACTATTACAGTAACAAACGTGTTCTATGTTGTAATGTCACTATTACAGTAGCAAGCGTTTCCTATGTTGTAATGTCACTATTACAGTAGCAAGCGTTTCCTATGTTGTAATGTCACTATTACAGTAGCAAGCGTTTCCTATGTTGTAATGTCACTATTACAGTAGCAAGCGTTTCCTATGTTGTAATGTCATTATTAAAGTAACAAGCGCATCCTATGTGTTAGTGTCATTTTACGGAAACAGCATATCATAGGTTTTAATGTCACTATTAGAGTAACAAACTAGTCGAAGGTTTTAGTCTTACTATAACAGTAACAAGACTGTTTTAGATTTTAAATAGCATAAGTGATAAATAATTATTATATTTTTTCTTAAATTTTAAAATTTTAAACTAATGAACCCTTAAAAAACACAGGGTACCATCTTCAAAGTCATGATATTGCATGTAGACTTCAAAGGAGAACCTTACCATTGTCCTAACTCTAATCATAAACCTAAACCAATTAGGTTAAAACTCTGATCATAAACCTAAACCCTATTGGCTAAAACGCTGATCATTAACTAAATCCTACAGGCTAAAACTCTGATCATTAACCTAAATCCTACAGGCTAAAACTCTGATCATTAACCTAAACCCTACTGGTTAAAACTCTGATCATGATCCTAAATCCTACAGGTTAAAGCTCTGATCGCTAACCTTAACCATACTGGTTAAAACTCTGATCATGAACCTAAATCCTACAGGCTAAAACTCTGATCATTAAACCAAATCCTACAGGCTAAAACTCTGACCATTAACCTAAATCCTACAGGCTAAAACTCTGATCATTAACCTAAACCCTTTAGGTTAAAACTCTGATCATTAACCTAAATCATACAGGTTACACGTTTCATCAGCATCACCATTTCTGACACTCCATACACACGTATTCATGTCGCTTATCTGCTCTTAACTAAACTCTTATTCCCTCCCATGCCCCAATCTCGAACCCATCTATTTGCTCTTCAACGGAGTTGAACTAAAACTTCGAGACTCTTGTCAGATAATGGCAACGAATTTACTTCTTCATTCCTTACTAGAAGGGATGGAAACCGGATGTTGCTATTTCATCCTACTGGGTCGAAGTTTGACGTCACTTAATAAACGGAATTAAGTAAATAGTGAGCCATTGGCGGCATTTTAAAATATCCTTGAGCTGGTTAAAATTAGTCAGATTTCTTGGTTAGGTGTTTATGAAAATGACTTTACAGAAATTATTTACCACCACCACCACCACCACCAGTTGTTCAGTTGTTTTCTCAGTCTGATGCTTTAATCTCTACTATATTGAATATCATTAACCGCTCAGATGAGTTTTTAACTCGTAAATTTGACCGAGATGGACTACAAATTATAAAAGGAAAAAATGCCACTAATTTAATTAATATCCAAATAAAAAAATTAAAATATTTCACCAGCCCTCTCTACCCACACATTTATCCACACACGCACTCGCATACTGATACAAGCATGTACACACACACACACACACACACACACACACACACACACACACACACACACACACACACAAATGTTTTCTTAACTCTTCATGTTGATCGATACTGTCTCTGAATATACACACACATACATACATACAAAACACACACACACCCACACACACGCACGTTTTCTTAACTCTTTATGTTGATCAATACTGCCTCTGAACACAAACACACACGCACGCACACACACACACACACACACACATATGACAAAATGAATCTAGACAACACTGGATACAATTACCGACAGTGGTTAATACTTTGAGTGCTCCAGAGGTCATCATGAACTACATTCCTAAACAAAACAAGGGAAATAATTTTGTAAATCTAAATTCTAAAAGATGATTTAAAATACAAACAAATCATGCATTTCTTTTATAAACAGTGCCTATTTCTTTTACATAGCACTTAATTTATCTTATTATTATTAACCTGACTATTTATCGTCATCACGAAGTACTGAGAATGAGTTACCTTGCTAGAAATATATTATTTTTATTTATTCTTGCTATTTCTCGCCATGAAGTACTGAGAATGAGTTACCTTGCTAGAAATATATTATTTTTATTTATTCTTGCTATTTCTCGCCATGAAGTTCTGAGAATGAGTTACCTTGCTAGAAATATATCATTTTTATTTATTCTTGCTATTTCTCGCCATGAAGTTCTGAGAATGAGTTACCTTGCTAGAAATATATTATTTTTATTTATTCTTGCTATTTCTCGCCATGAAGTTCTGAGAACGAGTTACCTTGCTAGAAATATATTATTTTTATTTATTCTTGCTATTTCTCGCCATAGAATGAGTTACCTTGCTAGAAATATATCATTTACATTTGACTATAGCATTGTCATTCTACACCCGTCCATCACCAAAAGACAAGAGGAAAAATGGTCTACAATCGCAGCCCCACACGTATTCATAGTTTCTTCTTTCTTTCTTTCTCCCATACTACCCCCCCACCCCCAACAAAAAAGGGGGGAAATTGTGATGGAATTGAGAAATGTCAGTATTTATCAGTGCGCACTTCTTTAAATTTAGTTGTAATTTCAAAGTAGTAGTTATCTGAAGTGAAGAGATTAACTCGATAAAATATGTTTTCAGATCGCCAAGCAGTGGATCCAACATTGGGGGAAACAAGCCCTGGTTACTAGATTTCATGACAATTAGCGGCCTTGTCCGGCGCTTGAGACATGGGTTGAGTGCCCTTGGACGTCCTCGTTTGTTCTAGTCCTGACAAAGTAAGTTATGCTGTCTATTCGTGATACATCATTATTGATTTGGTTACAAAAAAAATGCAAATCTGTTCTATGATATAATTATTTTTTAAAAAAATATTTCAAACTCAATGAGGCGTTGCTTATTAACTCTGAAAGGTTTCTGTGACTTAAAGTAACTTATAGCTTGAATACTCAATAATTGTTTGGTTATTATATGGCTAGCGTTATAGTAATAGCGCTATAGCTTACTATAGTTATCTGCAAAAAATTAATCTCGTTTCTGTTTAGGAATTTTATTGTTTATAACAGGCGTGTCATTGCATTAGGTTCCTTAGGAGTAAAGAGTTCAACCACTGCAGCATGTATGTTTGGCAGTAATTTTTTCGATATTTAAAAAAAGCAATAATTCACTTATTTCATGAACTGAATCTCTCACACTCACGCACGTACGCATGTAGGCACAGACCCACACATATGTACCCCCTCACCTATCTATCTATCTATCTATCTATCTATCTATCTATCTATCTATCTATCTATCTATCTATCTATCTATCTATCTGTCTGTCTGTTTGTCTATCTATCTATCTATCTACCTACCTACCTACCTATCTACTATCTACCAACCTATCTATCTATCTATCTATCTATCTATCTATCTATCTATCTATCTATCTATCTATCTATCTATCTATCTATCTATCTATCTATCTATCTATCTATCTATCTATCTATCTATCTATCTATCTATCTGTCTGTCTGTCCCTCCGTCCATCCACCCACCCAAGTTTCATCCATCCATCCATCCATCTATCTATCTATCTGTCTACACGCACGCACGCATACACACATACACTACTCGTGCAATCATACACGAATGACCTATACTCACTTTGCGATCAATATTTTTACACAAACACTACTTATAATGATAATATGTCTTGTGGCTGGTTAAAGGCCTACATAGTTTAATCACTAGCCAGATAACATTAACAATGACGCCATAAATTGTACACGATAAAGTCATACAGTGAAATGATAACGAATTAGCACAGAGATGTATGAAGAATTTAACAATTACTTTTTAAAATAGAAAATAAGAAATGTCTTGATCATTCAATATTCAGGTTTGCAGCCCATTAAATTATACCCACGAGATACTAGCCCAAGTTTATTTCTGAATTATATCCACGAGATAGCTGTGTCTATTACTGAATTACACCCACGAGATACTAGCCCTAGACTATTTCTGAATTACACCCACGAGATACTAGCCCTAGTCTATTTCTGAATTACACCCGCTGGAGATTAGCCCAAGTCTATTTCTGAATTATATCCACGAGATAGCTGTGTCTATTACTGAATTACACCCACGAGATACTAGCCCTAGTCTATTTCTGAATTACAGTGAATCTAGTTCATCACTTCTGTTTAATCACTGTTTCTAAAAGTCGGAAAGAGTAGGCCGTTGGCTACTTACTACCTAGGCAAAGCTGTACCCAGAAAAATCAACCAAATATTAACTCAAACCTTCACGCTCCCAACCCTATCGAACTCTCTTTTTCCAGAACATAAAAATTCTCCTTTGACGCTTGCATTCGTCTGCGAAATCAACGGAAGTTGAAAGCGGTCATGAAACCGAAACCAAACAACAAAAATTTTCTCTCAAAATTCACTCCTGTATTGTTTTCCGTTCCTTCTCTCATAATGTACATTCTGCAGTTTCTGACCGTATTAAAACAATGCTGACAGAAATGAGATACAGCCGGCTACGCATTGTATGTGTTTCCGCTCCCTCCCCCAACATACACACACATTAGGCCTACGCATAATAAACAGTTTTCGAGATAACTCCGCGCAAACAAGCAACGATAGATAAGCCAGCTTGCTTTTAAAAGTGCAAATGCACTGAAAAACCATGTCCCTACTTCGCAGCTATGGAAGGCGTACAGAGTACAATTAGTACATTGTACACACGCGTCAGCAATACATGCGTATTGTGCAATTTTGGAAAGCCCCCCAAAATCTGGTACGAGAACTTTCACTAATGATGAAAGGACTTTCTTTTGAACAACTCTGTTACGTATCTTGTTATCACCGAGCTTGCGAAAATCACATGCGTAGTAACTCGCGCGTCATCTGGTCGCACAGTCATGTGGTAATCTATATTTAGTTCTCGTGTAAAGCTCATTCTCCACTACAGGAAAAAGGGACAGTTCTCGAACATTTCTGATCGGTTTAAGAGTAGTACCGGTTGTGCGAAGAATCTGTCAAAGCAGTTGTGAAAAGAGATTTCTGTTATATCAACGTAAGTGCCTTTTAATCTAAACATTAGAAATTCTTTCCCCAAAAATGTATTTACGAACCCATCAAATTTGACAGCTGGGCTAGAGTAAATATTTTGTTACTAGCTATTTCTGCGATTTACTTTGAACTCTTGTCCCTCAGAACAAAGTAAAAATGTATTGAGAGTATATTCAGTAAAATTTAGCGATGAAACCGTGTGTTTATTGTATTGGAAGCAGAGGTTGTCGACCGGACCTTGTTCAATAAACAGATTTACACAGTATGAAAGGTTGACCTCAGCAGGCAATTTTTCGGGAAGCTTGCTTGATGAGATAAATCTCCAGATCCTTGTTGACGCACGCTTGCTTTAAAATAGGCGGCCTATTAACGGTCATGGCAACTGCCTTCACATATTGAAGATAAGTAAAATGTGTATTGCTGTCTAGTTGTCTGTCCATTGTGGGCACAGTGTGAAAGCGTTAATTCAGTGGCGAGGAGGCTCGAACCACTGACGACGCTTATTACAATGCCTGTGTCACCGACAGACATTCTGCTTGCAGGGGAGCCTTTGTGAAGCTGACCATCTGTTGCGAATGTAACGAGCGCCGCCCAAACAAAAATGTTTCTGTCGCTTTGTCGTTAATAAACGAACAAGTACACTTTGAGAACAAAGAACTGATTTTTTTTTACCTTCGAGTAATTTGACTAACAGCATTTAAAACTATGCACAGGTTTTAAAGCGGCGAACATTTAAGTCAGCTGAATTAGCCCACAAAGAACGTTTTGTTATTTATTGAAATGTCATTTGACCAAGTACATAGATGACAGCGTCTGAAACAAGCACGACCTCTCTGGAAACTAATTAAGCCCTATTAGTCAAACTAATTAAGCCCTCTTAGTCAAAACACTAGATTTTGCGTACATTTATTTAAAAAATGTGTCAGCCAGCCTTCTACTTAGTGGTGATGAGGCTTTCTGTTGAAGTTGGTCGCACTAATGATAACTAGTGTACATCATATCAGTTGTACTTGATAAGTGTACAATGGTTGTTATGCGGTTTTGTATTTTGGTCGCACGATGATATCTTTACTGTGTACAAGCGCAAGGCCTTTGTACTTTGATACCAGTCGCATGATAAATTATGCACGTACATCTGATGTCTTCATAAACGAACAAGAAATACACTCCTGCTTTCTCTAACAGACTTTTCACGGCTAATAAAGAAGCTTTTCTTGACATGTTGTATTAAAGACAAAACACAAAACACAAAAACAAAACACTCTCAGCCAGGTTAACAGACAGTGATTCAAAAATAACTGTTTTCTTTTAAGTAACCAGCGCACCGTGCCTTCACTGAAAAATACACTGTTGAGTGTTTCAGTAAACAGCATTATAGTAATTTAGTCAATTGAGTCATTTAACATTACGTGGTGAGATGTTCTTGGCAGAAGTTACTGATCGTGAATCATTCTCACTTCAATTCAAATCATTAGTAAGATAATCTCTCATTCTTGATCTCTATTCCACTGACACCCCTTTGTAATTATTTTTGTCACCCTAAAAACCACTGACACCCCTTTGTAATTATTTTTGTCACCCTAAAAACCACTGACACACCTTTGTAATTATTTTTGTCACCCTAAAAACCACTGACACCCCTTTGTAATTATTTTTGTCACCCTAAAAACCACTGACACCCCTTTGTAATTATTTTTGTCACCCTAAAAACCACTGACACCCCTTTGTAATTATTTTTGTCACCCTAAAAACCACTGACACCCCTTTGTAATTATTTTTGTCACCCTAAAAACCACGGACACCCCTTTGTAATTATTTTTGTCACCCTAAAAACCACGGACACCCCTTTGTAATTATTTTTGTCACCCTAAAAACCACGGACACCCCTTTGTAATTATTTTTGTCACCCTAAAAACCACGGACACCCCTTTGTAATTATTTTTGTCACCCTAAAAACCACGGACACCCCTTTGTAATTATTTTTGTCACCCTAAAAACCACGGACACCCCTTTGTAATTATTTTTGTCACCCTAAAAACCACGGGTGCAGGTACAGAGCACAACAGAAAAATACAACACTGCAGAGATTTATATCCACTACTATAGAAACAACGTTTGGTGCCTAAATATGAACCGTTTTACATAAACAGTTATAATAATTACACGGGCCTATCTATATATGAACCGTTTTACATAAACAGTTATAACAATTACACGGGCCTATCTATATATGAACCGTTTTACCTAAACAGTTATAATAATTACATAGTCCTATCTATATATGAACCGTTTTAATAAAGAGTTATACTAATGACATTGGCCTATCTATATATAAACCGTTTTACATTAAACATTTATACTAATGACATTGGCCTATCTAGACCTACGCATGAACACATATGTCTGATACTTTTACGGATAAAGTGGATTTTTCAGAGCAAATATTTCAGATATACCCGTTTCAGATGGGGTGGGGGATCGGATATGACCCCTTTGGGGTAGGGGTTGAGAATTCCTTATTGAACGGCTCACCTGATGTGGTGGAAACTTTGAATACAATGAAGGGAACAAAATCCCTTCAAGACCGAACTATAAACTAAGAACTTCTAAAGGAAGGAACGTGTTTGCAAGTCGTTAAGGTGAAATAACGATAGCGAAACATACAGTTGATCAAAGGTAATTAGAATTCTCTTTGTAAAAAAAAAAATCGGAAAAATTATTTATCTGTAACTCTAATTCTATTTATACTATACAATAGACAGAGAAAAGAAATACATTACAAAAGAAAATCCCAGTCATTTTACTTGCTGTAAATCGTAATACAACTCAGAACAGTCTCATATGATATGCACTAATATTTTTTGTATCTACAGTATGTGTGGTTGGCGATATAGCTTAAGGTCCGGCTAACTAAAGGGTGATTTGTAGCCTCCCCTGTCTTATCAGTATGATACAATCCACGGGCAACTCAAGTCGCTGACGTTTTTTCTAGGCACGTTAAATGTACACCGAGTTCTGTTGCCTGTGGCGCGCGCGCGCGCACGCACGCACGCACGCACACACACACCTGGTGTGACGTTTTATTGTGATAACTGTACATTGCGCAATACCTTTGATTTGTTACCGATCATTTACCATGATAACTGTATATTGGTCTTTTTGCCCTTGGATATCCACGACTTCACTGAGCACATGGGTCAAGTAGCATGCGTGCTGCCATAAATGTTAAAAAAAAAAATAGATTTTTGTCTTTCATTGCTCACGCTACAGTCTTCTAACGAATCACTCCCATTTAAAAATATTGTTCTCTTAAACTGTAAGCCATGGAGATGTGCTAGAACAAACTGTGCAGTGCGTGGCTGTACCTACTACTGGAATTTTTTTTTAAACAGGCATTAAATCAATAAATTAACCTTGTTTTGAACAGTTTCCAATCAAACGATGTGACTGTCAGTGAGTTATACCTTTCTCTTTCTATCGAATGCCATTGGAGACAGACCTCAAGAAACAGTGGCTGTTTGTTTTGCAGCTGAAAATCCTCCACAGAGTGTTCATGTGTGCTGATAAATCCTACCATTGACAACCCTATACCAGAGTTATATCTTGGTTTTAAAAGAAATAAAGACCTATTCCAGAGTTATATCTTGGTTTTAAAAGAAAGACAACCCTATACCAGAGTTATATCTTGGTCGCCGTTGGCTGTCCGCGTGACAAACGCTGTCTCGCAAAAACGGGTCACTATTTATAGTTACACTATTCATCCCAAACAACCAATCAGTTACTTTTTAAATTCCTTAATACATCTCTATACTACAGAGTATTTAAAATTTTTAAAAATTATTTTATAACTAAGTAGTTTTTTTATCTTTTAGTAAACTGACCCCTCTAACTCGGTTTAAAGCACTGAGTACTGATACGGTGTCCAGCTGCAATGTCGACTGCTGCAAATACCAGTCAAACTTGGAAAATGAAATTCAATGCGGCAATTCTAACCCATCTGATCATCTTAACATATCTATCTGTTGACCCCATCTTACTTTTAAAGTGTCCATGTTTAGATGAGATTCTAAAATTGACTACAAATTGAGCGGCCCCGTAGAAATTAGTCACTTTTAGAATCTCACACAAACGCATTTATGTCCGTCGTACTGTCAAACTATAACAGTGGTTAATGCAGCTTTCTGTTTTTATGTCATACGCTTCAGAACTGCACACTGCCTTTGTATTCTGTCAATAAATGTGCCTTGTGTACCGTCATCTCTTTTTATACACTTTATTTCATTCAATTGATCTGAGGGCCGTTCGTCGCTCAGCCACTATCAAAGTCGAGGAAAATATTCTGTCTTTGCATTTTGAGCACCCGCAGTAAAAATATTAATAATATTTTCTTTAAAAACAACATGCTAAGCATCCATTCGCTGTTTCGCAATTTTTTATTGGCGTTATTGAACTCTTTGTGGGTTTCCATTTCCAGTTCTACGAAACCTAAACAGTTGAAAATTGATATGCATGATATTAAGATGTCACAGCATCAAGTCTAAACATTTGAACATTGATATGCATGATATTAAGATGTCACAGCATCAAATCTAAACAGTTGAACATTGATATGCATGATATTAAGATGTCACAGCATCAAATCTAAACAGTTGAACATTGATATGCATGATATTAAGATGTCACAACATCAAGTCTAAAAAGTTGTTTTTATATCGGGTGCACTTCGGTGGCAGATTGTCACGCCATGTGAAATGAAGTAGCCTCCTGGAATGGGACAACTCCTTGTAGGAAGTAAAGCGGTCACGTAATTTACCAGTTGAGGATGTACCAAAGGGCTCAACAAAGCCCTCCCCCACCCCATGACAAGGAAATGCGTCACATTGTGACGCCGGAACAGTTCAGTCTGGCAGTTTAAGTACACAAGCAGTTGAATTGCATGCACACTGTGAAAACTGCCACAAATGCCAAACCAAATTTTGGCCTGTGCCACAAATTTAGAAGTCTGAATCCTGCCAGACTTTATCTCCTCTTAAGCACCGCCAGAAGTGAAGGTCGTACATCTCTGGCCTCTGCTCACGTAGAAGTTTTAATGACTTACAAGTGTCACGCCTGACTAGGTAAAAAAAATCCAGTATAATGCCACCCTTAGCAGATGATGGACGTCACACGATTGCAGACTGGTCACTGACTGACCAACCGGCAACAGAGGGCCGAATGTGGGTTTGTATATACTTGTTGAGGAAACGCTGACATTCACAAGGACTAGGTTTTAGTGACAGTTGTAAAATGAGTTGTGTCCTATAGTCATTTGTTTTCTGCCCGTCTGTATGCGTGCACAATCGAATGTGAGTTATTTGCATTGCAATAGCAGAACGATATAGTATTGCCATACTGCTCCGAATATGTGCATTGCAGAAGTAGCAGAACGATACAGTATTGTCATACTGCTCCGAATATGTGCATTGCAGAAGTAGCAGAATGATACAGTATTGTCATACTGCCCCGAATATGTGCATTGCAGAAGTAGCAGAATTATATAGTATTGCCATACTGCTCCGAATATGTGCATTGCAGAAGTAGCAGAATGATACAGTATTGTCATACTGCCCCGAATATGTGCATTGCAGAAGTAGCAGAATTATATAGTATTGCCATACTGCTCCGAATATGTGCGTGGGAAATGAAGACGACTGTAAGTGTACGTTGTACGCGTGTGTTTCAATGAAATAATGCGAAAGAAAGAAAAATGATAGTTTATTCCTGAACAGATGTGTTGTGTGTTAACGATATGATGTTTAAATAAAAAGCTGATCACTTACAAAATATCACTGTTTGTAAGCTTGGACTTTCAAAAACCCTATGAAAGGGAACTGTCCTCAGCGACACGCGTGACTGTTGAGTTTAGTCCAGTGACTGTGTATTCGCTACACGCGTGACTTCTGCCTAAGAGCATAGTTTGAAATAGGAGACCATTGATGGGATAAAAGTTTAGTTTGACAGAAGAGACCATTGATAGGATAAAAGTTTAGTTTGACAGAAGAGACCATTGATAGGATAAAAGTTTAGTTTGACAGAGGAGACCGCTGATTACCTAAAAGTATAGTTTGAAATTGGAGATCATTGATAGGCTTAGACTTAGAGTATAGTTTGAAATCAACGTTAGCTAAAAATTAATGCAACATACATTGAACAGAAGTGAGCAGAAATAGCCATGACCCATTTTATCAAAAGTAAATTGCCAGTAAAATAGGCATTATAAATCAGTCAGTAAAATGATTGTGAACTAGGTCTATCACTAAATTTATTCTCTCAACAGCGAACACTGTTGAAAATATAAGCATTTATTTACATTAGTGTTATTCTAGAAAACCAGCTATTATACTGCAGGCTATATTAGTCAGTGTAAGTGCAACCTCCCCACCACCCGCCAACAACAAAACTGTTTGGAACTTTACTGAAGCTCGCAATCTATAAGCCGACCCGTAACACTAGTGCTCACTTTTAGCTGAGTATACGCCATTGACTGACATATATTTTCCTCATGTCTGTTTAGACGAAGCGTGTACAGATCGAAAGTTCTCCATTTCAGTGACACAAAAAAAAGATATACAGGTATAAGGAGAACGGTTTTAAGGGTACTACTTCAGTTATAACGTAGGCCCCTATCTCTGAAAGTGCCGTACCCCCCAACTCAGTAGGGTCAGATCGACAATGTTTCTGGTAAAATAATCCACTCCTTGTTTTCCTTTTTTATTTAGTTGCGAAATTCTTACACATGTAGCTTGTATAATAAAGCAATAAGTGGAGATTTCTTTTTCACACTTTATCTGTACAACACTATTCACTTTGTATAGAAACTGTAATTACTTTCTCACACACGCGTATATGTGTGCGTGCATGCACGAGTATGCATATATATCATTCTCCCATAGGTAAGAGATAGTGTTAGTATGTGTATGTACATATTATTCTCCCATAGGTAATATGTAGAGATAGTGTTAGTATGTGTATGTACATATTATTCTCCCATAAGTAATATGTAGAGATAGTGTTAGTATGTGTATATACATATTATTCTCCCATAGGTAATATGTAGAGATAGTGTTAGTATGTGTATGTACATATTATTCTCCCATAAGTAATATGTAGAGATAGTGTTAGTATGTATTATTCTCCCATAAGTAATATGTAGAGATAGTGTTAGTATGTGTATGTATAATAAATATTATCTTCTCATAGGCAATATGTAGAGATAGTATTAGTGTGTGTATGTATATATTAATATAGAAATAGTTTGAGTGTTAGTATGTGTATGTATATAATCATTCCCCTTCCCCCTGGTAATATGTAGAAATTATGTTCTTAAATATATATTTATTATTCTCCCATAGGTAATATGTAGATATATTGTTAGTGTGTGTATGTAGGCCTATATATCATTCTCCCATAGTTAATAAGTTGTAATAATAATAGTCACTGTGAGCATATATGCAGTGCATTGTCACGAATCACGTGACTACTTGAATACATATTTCGCATGCTTTGTACAGGAACATGAGTTACCAGCAGATGCCTAACGCGCCTCCTCCTTACAGTAACCCACCTGGTGGGTACGGCCCTCCGCCCGGGGGGTACGGCCCTCCTCCCGGTTCCGGTTATCCTCCTGCCGGATATCCAGGGGGATATCCTCAACCAGCCGGAGCTTACTATGGTCAGCCCCAACCAGCGCAGCAGGTGTACGTATGCAGTAATAAACAAGCTTCCGATAAAGATGATTAGTTCATTTTCGTTTAACGTTTGCTTCCTACGTTATTTGAGACGCGGAAATGGCAACAACTGTTTTAATGTTGAAGTCGATTGTTTGTGTAGATGGTGAGGCTAAAAGAACAATATTTTGATGGTGAGTTAGTTGTTCAAATAGTTGTATTTTATTGTTGTCTTTGTGTTGTTTACTGAGATGTCAGTAGAAGAACTAAAGTTTGGAGTGCTGACTTGATGTTCTTGGCTTCACACGCTGGCTTAAAGAGGAGTCGTCTTGGTGTTTGGTGCTGACTTGATGTTCTTAAAGAGGAGTCGTCTTGGTGTTTGGTGCTGACTTGATGTTCTTAAAGAGGAGTCGTCTTGGTGTTTGGTGCTGACTTGATGTTCTTAAAGAGGAGTCGTCTTGGTGTTTGGTGCTGACTTGATGTTCTTAAAGAGGAGTCGTCTTGGTGTTTGGTGCTGACTTGATGTTCTTAAAGAGGAGTCGTCTTGGTGTTTGGTGCTGAAAGTATCAGGGATGAGTTGTAGTTTGGATTGCTGACTTAACGCTCTTGACTCATCCTTCAAAAATTGTCTTTGCTAAATCTATCAACTGTTAATGCTGTTGGAAAACTGGCTTCTTGTTTGGTATAGTGAGAAGTAGGTGGTATGTCATACTAAATTTACAAAGTACGTGGTATGTCATACTAAATTTACAAAGTACGTGATATGTCATGCTGAATTTACAAAGTACGTGATATGTCATGCTGAATTTACAAAGTACGTGATATGTCATGCTGAATTTACAAAGTACGTGGTATGTCATACTAAATTTACAAAGTACGTGATATGTCATGCTAAATTTACGAAGTACGTGATATGTCATGCTAAATTTACAAAGTACGTGATATGTCATGCTAAATTTACAAAGTGATCTTAGTCATGAGTACGTGTGCTTTACGAATAGTTTACAATAAATGTACATATCTGATTACATGAATGAGAAGTAGTGTGCTAAATGGAAATTTGTCAGATTACTTCCCATATTTAACAAATTATCGCTCATTGTATCGGTCGCCATAAGGATGGGATTATCAAAAGATTAGGATTACAAAGTAATCAGTCATGATTATCGAAATCAGTTGCTCCTATTGTTTTTTAAAATTAAAAGTGCATTTTAAAACTCATCATCATTTTTACTACCACCACCACCATCTTCTAATCATCATCATCACCAAAACCAAAGTCATTAATAGTAGTATCCTCGTGATCATCATAATCAATAACCCAGTATTCCGACTACCACCCCAACTTGCACCACCACCACCGTCAGTATCATCGCGAACACCTTCCACACATCCATCATTATGAAGTTACTCTGTTTCCGAGAAATGAGCACAGCTTGTGTCACATGATTACAGGGTGTACGTGCGAGAGGAGCGGCGTGATGACAACGCGGCGGAACAGTGCTGCCTCCTGGCCTGCTGCTGGGCCTTGCTGTGCTGCTGCTGCATGAACAACTGAGGTGGCGTACGTCAGGGCCCGCTCACCCTCTGGATTGACTGAAGACCTGCTGATTGGATAATTCTGAAAGTAGATCAGTTCACTTTAAAGCCAAACACTCCCTCTTTGCCTCCTCTCCGTACCTCCAGTGTGTGTGTGTGTGTGTGTGTGTGTTGTTTTGTTGAACCTGATTGCTGCGGTGAATTACCAGACTTTTTAAACGCCATGCTTTTGAGTAAATTTATCTCGGTGAGCGATTTGGGGGGCGGGGGATGTGTTACGTTAATCATTGCCCCTTTAAGAGGTTCGCAGTTGGATGAAAAGCCTTTACAAACAAATATTTATAACCAGTAATTATTTATGTCCAGCCTTCAAGAAGGCTATGATAAAGGCATGCAGTCATTTCACGCACACACATGCACTCTGGTTCTCATGATTAAAAACCTATTTCTGACCTGTCTTAATCAAAAAGGGAAATAAAGATCGGATGTGTTATTATTATATTAGTTCATATATGGCGCAAGAAAACCCCATTGAGATATCCCTAAAAACTTACAATCAGATTTTCTTTTGGTTAACTTCCTCATTGATGGGTACCATGTGTTTTGTGAGATACAGGTGTGTCATTGTTTACTTGAGTACGTGCGTTTGTGTGTGTGTTGTGTTTGAGACAGGTATGCTATTTGTGTAGATGCGTTATGTGTAGTGCGCCCGTTTGTGTGTAAATGTCTTTGATGATTAAATGTACACAATATTCATGTAGTGTGCTCGACATTCCGGTGCAGTGTATACGCACGCATATCGAAATTCTTTCACAAACTGACTAATCGCTCTTTGGTGAGAAATACAATCATTGAAAAATCTACTGAAATTTACAGAGAAAGTGTTGAACAAATTCACATGTTTACATTCATGAATACTTGTGCAACAAGCATTTAATATGTATTTGTGTTATATATTTAACTGATCTGTGCCTATTGTAAAGGCAGCGATTTGACATTATATGTGATTAAAAGTTGTATATACTTTAATTACGTCACGCAAGGTGATTTTCTACAATAAAATGGAATGAAGAAGTTTGCCATTGTTAGCCTGCCAGTTATATTTTCAGTTGCGCATCAGTGTGAGTGTGTTTGTCCATTTTAAACAATATTATTATTATTATGTGAGCCGTTATGTCTTATGATCACTCACTCATATTCAAAATGACAGCCAATCACTCAGATTGAAATGGCAGATCATTTAGATTTATCACTTAGTTTCAAAATAGTAGCAGCAGTCAGATTCTATAATGCAAACGATCACTCAGATTCAAAATGGCAGACGATCACTAAATTCAAAATGGCAAACATTCACTCAAATTCAAAAGGGTAGATCACTCAAATTCAAAATGGCAGACGACCACTGAAATTCAAAATAGCAGGCGATCACTCAAATTCAAAATGCTTGATGACTAACCATATTAAAACGGCAGATGATAACAGATTAAGAGGGACAGAAGATTATTTGATCTAAATGGCACACCTAAACTAAGGCATCAGCTTGATGACGTCGGTCGTATTCCAAGGCCTATGGGAGTTTTAAAAAATCTGTTTCCAACCCAAGTCCAACGGATGTTCTGGAGTTTTAAAACTAAATTTTCTTCCAACCCAACTCCAACGGATATCCTGGAGTTTTAAAACGAAATCTGCTTCCAACCCAAGTCTTACGGGTATCCTGGAGTTTTAAAACGAAATCTGCTGCCAACCCAAGTCTTACGGGTATCCTGGAGTTTTAAAACGAAATCTGCTTCCAACCCAAGCCCAACGGGCATTTTGGATTTTTAAAAAGTATATTTGCTTCCAGTGGAATGTTGACGACCTGAGTTCCGGGATAACGGGTATCCTTGGAGGTTTAATAATGCCCCTTCTATTGGGGATCACCATTTCTACAGACGTGAAAAGCTCTAGAATTTTATTTCACGGTAAGCGCTCTTGATTCATTTTAGTACGCTAAGATTTTCTTGAAAGCCTAAAGTGCTATTGAACTCTAGATATTACAGAACATGTAAAATATACACAGACGTGTAACTGATAAGTAGTCTAATAAGCCATGCATGTTACTACAACAAAATGACTGATTCAAGGGAGAATACTCCAGAGTTTTGATTCAAACAGTATTTACGCAGTAGTTAGTCCTTTGTTCTGTACTTTGAGAAAATATACATCATACCCACCCATACACCAACGGCACCAGGCTGCCTAATATATTCTTTTTGATTTAGTAATGTGATATTGGAAATGAGTATTGAGTATACACATTTCGACCTTGTCACACATGTCTAAAATGCAAGCGAGTTCAGTTAAGGACCGTTGGACTATTTGAATAACCTTTTCATGGGGCTATTTTACAGAAAATGTTAAAAGGTACATTTTCAGACTCCATTTCAGTTGGAACATTTAATAATAGGGCAATAACTGAAGTTTGAAAATATTTAAGAATTGCTCTCCTTGATTTGCCCATGTGACCCGGCGGCCATCTTGAAGTTAGTCTTTTGAACAGACAGCATGTTTTTGAAGCAGAGGGTGTTTGCAAATAAACTGATAAGACTTTATTTTAAAATTTATTAATATTCTTGCACAAAGTGGTGTCTATTTCCTCCTTTTAGAGAGGAAACTGGCGAAGTGTAACGCTTAATTTTCGGAGCCCATAAATTGAAAGCATCAAATGTCACTCACTTTTATTTTCTTTTTCTTTCTGTTTTGTTAACCTGAGTTGTGTTCGAACTTCCTGATGAATTCTGAATGAGTATCCCCAACCCAAATCCATTATAAATTCTGTTCATATATATTTTTTTAAAATATCATATGACATGCACCCCTTTGTTACTGGTCAAGATTATTATTATTAAATATCATCCATAACTAATTACAAGTGATGGAGAAATCTCTATGTTTATTTAGTCGGTACTTCTGCTAGAGATATTTTGGAGACGCAAACAAACCGCAGCATTATGAAAGCAACGTAAGCGTCGCAAGGGACCTTGACCTTGACGGGCCTAACACCCATTTCAAGTAAAGCGCAACACAATAAATATATACATTTCGGCTTGGACTTCTTTGACATTGGACTCCGCAGTCCGAGTTATCAAGGGGCCTGTACTAAGCATTTCCTCTTTTATTAACAATAGAAATAGCAAGACTCCTTAGCGTAAAATAAGAAAACTAACGTAGCCCAAAAATTGTCAATGCACGCACAAGTTTCAAATTGACACCAAATCAACATTGGGCAAAAGAACCTTCAGTTTTAATTCGCGTCAAAGCAGAGATTTTACGTCATCAGGTTGGATTACGCATTTTTTCTCGTGGATCACCGTATACATACAAAGAAATACCATGCATCAAGTGGAGTAGTCGTAAATTAATTCAAACCCACGACGTGAACACTATAACATAATTGAAGACGTTGTGAACAAAAGCGCTTCCCTGGGCTTGTCGGACGTGTTCAAACGCAGAAACAAGAAAGAGTTTGGACGTCTAAAAGTTAGGAAGGGGTTCTTGTAGATCAAAAAAGCGCTAGTTTTGTGACACGGATTGTCACTGTGATGCGTCAGTAAACATTTTGAAAAAGTAGGAAAATGGTGCTTGTGTAATCAAACCAACTACTAGAGCGCGTGGTTAGGCTTGAGGCAAGATCAGTGACTGTAATTGTACATGAAAATAGAAAAGGAGCCCATGAAATGTACATCGTAATCTTTAACATTGATTGTTAAAATAATAACACGATACTACTAGTTATAGGGCCACGCTTTGCCTGTAACTATCTAAATAAAAGCACATTGGTTCGTGGTGAGTTTCAACCTCAGTTTCTTATTAAAGCTAAAACCAGAGGTTTGGAATAGATTTTGCTTTTCAGTTGTATGGCTATTTTGTCACATACAATAGAGTGAAGGTCGGTAAAGATCTTGGTCTCACTATGTGCCATCATTTTGGCGTGTAGTTTGTCAGCCAAGAGTGATACACGTCGCTGAAATGACACACACCTCAGCATTTTTGTAAGCCAAAGGTAAGTTTAACTTTAATTTTATTATATCATTGCGCACAACGAGGTCATAATTAATAGTGAAATAGTTTCAATACAATTATGTAATCTTTAAATAAACAATATATCAATTGTATTATTGCAAACAAAATAATTTACGGTAGCTGAATCAGTTTAGCAAGCCTAAGACTGAAAATTTCACTCAACTGCAATTGGATTGGTTGATTAAATGAATGAAAGATTAATTAACTGATTGATTAGCTCAAGCGATGTGTCCCTGAGCGACAATTTTCAATGTTAGTTATGTCGCAAACTATCCACATAAACCAAAGCTTATATATTACAGTCTGGGTGGTATGTACTAAAATTTTACAGTTTGGGTGGTATATACTACAATTTTACAGTCTGGGTGGTATGTACTAAAATTTTACAGTCTGGGTGGTATGTACTACAAGGCTCTGTTCATTCAACAGTCTGGGGCGGTAAGTACCAAAAAGCTTTAGGCATCTTCAAAAGTAAAATTCATGTATATAGTAATTTTATATTAGCCTGAAGTTTATTTGAATAGGACACACACAATTTGAGTAGATGAAGGGCATATGGGTGTCCTTTGAACACAGAAGTTGAACATTCTGGATAACAAAAGAGTCTGACCAATTAGACATGCAGAAATAACGTCGGGTCATGCGATAACAAAAAAGTCCAGCTTTGAGACAACGAATTGTAGTAGTTCCGCTATCTATGCTGAGACAACGAAGAGAAGGTGAGCCTTTTGTACTGAGATATGGGCAACAAAGACTATAGGCATTTGGAAAATTAAGAAGCTAGTTAAACGGACGTGAATAAAATCTGGCTTTGGGAAAACACGAGATCAGAGAACATCCATCAGATTAGTCTATTTTGATTTCAATGAAGTTGGAGTTATGAGACAACACAAAGTCGGCCCAAATCAAAGACTTTCAAAAGTCGGGCCATTGAGACAACTTTAAAGCTATAACCATGAGACTTGAAAAAGTCAGCCAAAATGAATGACTTAGAATGGTGGACCATTTGAATAACAATGAAGCTGGAATCACGACACTTCAAAAACTGGGCCCACATCAATGACTTTTAAATGTAGGGACATTTATACAACTTTAAAGTTGGAAATATGAGACTTTAAAAAGTCGTCCCTATCACTTTACAAAATTGGGCCATTTTGACAACAATGAAGCTGGAACCATGAGAACAAAGAAACTCTCGGTCCACATCCACGTATGTGTGTGTTTGTGTGTATGTTCGCGCGTATATATTTGGACGACCACTCTCGAAAAGCCATTGGACCATACTGCACTAGTTTTAGTCAGTTTCAGCAATTTCGTTTTTCTCCGTCAAAATATTATCGAACTTGTAATTGCAATTATTTTATTTTTTATTTATAACAATAGATTTCTGTATTATATGCAGATAAGGAGTGAGCAACAGATGCAAACAGAGCCTCCACCCTACAGTGCTGTGGCGAACACCGTCAATGAACTGCCTACGACCTGTGCTCAACCACCGCCTCCTTATTCACCAGGCTCCAGTCCCGATGCATATTTTACACAGACTCCACAGGTGTAAGTTTTGCATGACGTAAATTGGACAATTTCAATTGTAATGGAAACAAGCAACTCAAAAGTGATAAGACCACTGTAGATCAGCGACTTTGAAAGACGATGGTACATACTGACTCCACCCACGGCTTGAACTATTGATAGCAATTGTTAAATGACTTCTATGCAAAAAAAAGAAAATAGAAATGGCATCCATAGAGCAAAGGAAAAATACTCTATTTCAATTCTCAAAAAATAGAAAAAATATGCAGATAATTTCAGTTCTTAAAAACCTCCTTGACAATGTTCAAGAGAATAACTCATGCAACCGTTGTGATTAAGTTACATAATCCCCACCCACCCACCACACACACCAAAACAAAAAAAGACAAAAACAGCCCGTTCCCTATCCCAACCTTTATGCAATTCAGAAACATAAGAATCCCGACCAATGACTCCGTAGTATGACCATTTGACACTCAGCCGAAATGCACCCCCAAAATAATCTGCTCACATTTGTAAAATACATGTACACTCGTCACAGCACAGAATAAAGTGCTGCTCATATTTCAAAAGTACGGGTACACTCGTCATTTTTCAGTTTATTGTGATTCCATACCAACGAGAACCTTGAAGCCACTTGCTATTGATTACCAGTCTCAAATATGGGAAAGTGTTGATCAATAATAATAGTAGCAACAATGACGTGTAAGAACACTTTATAAACACATAAAGATACCTCTAGACACTTGACAATAATAAGTCATTCACATGAATTGTAACATACGCAGACTCTCGATAATAAATACAGACCATAATAAATACGCAAGTAACAAACAGTATCAAATAAACGTAACATGTAAGTTGCAAACATACAACTGTTACAGAAACACCGGTGGATCAGATAAGAAATAAAGCATAAATCATAGAGCTATAGACCGGAGAGAGATCATGGAGTTATAGAATGATGTAGAGATCATGGAGTTATAGACTGGTGTAGAGATCTTGGAGTTATAAACTGGTGTAGAGATCCTGGAGTTACAAACTGGTGTAGAGATCATGGAGTTATAGATTGGTGTAGAGATCCTGGAAAATGTGTGCCTCGACTGACTGTGTCTAATATTGAGTTCCCTGGATGAATGGTGCCTTGAATTACTGTGATGGTCTAATATTAAGTTCCCTGGATGAATGTGTGTCTTGAATTACTGTGATGGTCTAATATTGAGTTCACTGGATGAACGTGTGCCTTGACTTACTGTGATGGTCTAATATTGAGTTCCCTGGATGAATGTGTGCCTTGACTTACTGTGATGGTCTAATATTAAGTTCCTTGGTTGAATGTGTGCCTTAACTTACTGTGATGGTCTAATATTGAGTTCCCTGGATGAATGTGTGCCTTAACTTACTGTGATGGTCTAATATTGAGTTCCCTGGATGAATGTGTGCCTCGACTGACTGTGTCTAATACTGAGTTCACTGGATGATGGATTTGAAAATAATATAGATGATGCACAGAGGAGAGAGGGAAACATTTTTCTCTTTCCTTGTGCTAATTACTATATGAAATAAATGGTCCCAACATTGCTTTTACTATCCGTTAAACTAAATGCTCAGTTAGTATCATTTGGTGAACTAAAAATATTTAGCGAGGAAAACTTGTGATATGTGGTCTTCCTTATTTTCCAAAGAGGCATAATGTTCTGGCCATCCCAAAGCAAACTATTATATCCCATTAAGTGCAAGGTACTGACCACAAGTCTTTGTGATTTACTTTGCAGTATTTATATTCGAGAGGAGACGGTTGCCGATCAATCTCAGTCCGAAGTGGAAAAATGCTGTCTCTTAACTTGTTGCTGGACCTTCTTCTGCTGCTGTTTGGCCAACAACTAATTTCGGAATAAGTAGCAGATAATTAGATGCTTTTAATGAATCTTTTTTTAAAAAAATTTTCTTGTGTTAGAAACTATTGCCAAGATATGCTGTGTGGAATAGTGACAAGAAGTTACTTCCCTTGTTATCAAAAGGAACTAATATCGCTATGCGGCGTTCATAATTTATACAGAAAACAAAGGGATTAACTCCTTACCAATATAGCCCACAGGTCATCGACTGAGTTTTGAAAGGGTGGTCCGGATGTGTTGAGGAATTAAAACAAAGGGATTAACTCTTTACCAATATAGCCCACAGGTCATCGACTGAGTTTTGAAAGGGTGGTCCGGATGTGTTGAGGAATTAAAACAAAGTACGGACTCAGCAGATATTCAAGCACAAAGTCTCACGTTATCAAAGAGAATGCTAATTACCTTAATTTTCTTTAACCTAACTGGAGATGAAGATACAACTCACGTATTGCTAAATTATTCTTAGCCAACCCGATAACAATTTCCGAGAGATGTAAAATATTGCTAAATTCCCCCCCCCCCCCCCCCGCCCAAGTTAGGGCCCAATTTTGGTACAACCAGATTTATAGTTACCTACCTTTTCGAAGGTTTGTGTGTTATTTCTTTTAGAAAACAATTCTGTCAGTTATTTTATTTGTCTAGTCTATGCAATTTCTAGAGAGAAACATTGCACGCACTATATAATAATGTAAGAAAAATATCTACCAAACTCAGCAGTGTGCGAATGAATAGAAGTGTGTGCATTTAAGAGAAACGTCATAAATTTTACTCAGCTCGAGCTCATTTGCATGGAACATGCAAGTGTTAAACTATAAGTATTACGTTAACTTTACACTAAAACGAACTCCACTAAAAGTGAACTCAAAGTCTAAAATACAATGTGTATTTTGTCTGTACATACATGCGTACACAAGAAACAGTCACGAACCAGGAGTCCGGCTGCTTAGAATACTAAGAAAGAACACGAGGTTGGACAGAGAGCAGAACGTTGTTTTCAACTTAAAATTACATAAATATATAAACTTTTGAAAGTTAGTACTGGGTTGTTTAATCAGTTAAACACCAATCATTGAAGCTCTTTATGTATGCTTAAGATAAATGTAGTGGTGCCTTGCACTAAGGATATAAACAGCCAGCCATACTAGAGGGAGGAAAGTTGTAAACTGGATGAATTTACTAAGCGATTGTTTCCCTTGTATCAGTACAGCGCCATATTAACAATTGCTACGGCAATACGTTTACTTGAAAACTACATACACAACTTTTCTAATGTATGCTCTTACCTTTAAAGTTTGCTCTTTGGTTCATAATGAGATACAATGTAAAAGCCAAATGTGTAGTGATTTCACTCATGCAATAGTCAAAAAGACATTTAGTCACTATAAAAACAGTTTTCACAGTAAAGATGCACTCAAAAACGAAAATTCCAGTCAAATCTAAACATGAATTTTTTAAATCTGCAGAGTATATTTTAAAAGTGATTTCTTTTTCATCCTCATCTTGGCATAAATACAAGTAATCTAAAATCCTAGAGATCAATGTTAAAGACTAAAACAACAACCCAAGATTAGTAAAAGCAAACAACAATATATATATATATATGGTTAATACATTTCCTTATTAGATCTGCTAAGAATTTGCTGCTTATGGATTGAGTAAAAGGCCAAACTGTAGGCTTACCTTTGCAGATACATTTTACTTATTTCTGAATTTATCTTATATACAGTTCTTCATTTTGTATGTGGATTAACAATTATTTTGTTGTTATTTCCTTTACTTTATGTATCTTTAAGAGATTTGAATGAAGATTTTTTGATTTCTATGAGAATATATTGTGAAGCAACATTTTTACAAGGATAAGCACTCTAAAATAAAAAAAATCATCCATAATACTATTAAATTTAAACAGTATATATTATGTAAATGTTAGATCAAACAGAAACTGTAGTTTTAGTATGTTGATCAGATTGACAAAAATTAAATTATTCTGTACTACAAACGAATGTTCAAAATGCTTAATATGCAAAATCACAATTTTCCAATAATGGTAATAAAAAAATTAAAACTCCATGTTAAGAAATGACTTGCTAAAAACATTGTATGAAAGAGTGATGCAATATAAAAATTAAAAAAATAAAATGAGGCCAAATTTCTACTAATACACGTACAGCTATTGTTAAATTTTCTCTCTAGTTTTAGTCAGTTAATTTGGTAGTAGGCCAGTATATATATATATATCTAAAATTGAATTTTATCTTTGCTATGGAATATACACACACACATAGGGTTTTATTGAACTAGGATATACTAATTGCTTTTATTGTTCAGTATTCAATGGACTTGATTACTTCTACTTTTAAAAATATTATTTGGTACCATCAAAATTTTCTTAGTTTTATTTATAGTGATGGGAGGAGGGAGGTTTAACAGCTGCACATGTGTGGAAAGGAAAGGGTTAAAACCATATGAGTATATAAGCTTGTAAATTAAACAATCTACAGATATGTGATTTGATCTAATGTTCCAACCTGAGAAATAAGAAGAAAAATTGCCTACACTATTTTGTATATTAATAATAATTTGTTATTAAAATATGTCCAGCTACTAAACAATATTATAATTAGAATCAAATGTTCCTAAAGCATTAACATTTTAAAAATATATATCTTCAGCTCCATTTCAATAATAGACAGGAAATAATGTTTGAAACAGAAAAACCTCCCATTTTATTGCATTACAATTAGCTGCTCTTGGCATTCTTCATTCTCATAACAATAAATGTGAAAGCATGTAGCTTTTATTATACACATTTTAACATAATGTAATAATTGCAACAATGCAACTAAATCATGGATAAAATCTTTGGGTTTACCTGTTGTAGTTCTGAGTAAACTAATAGATGTTTCTTATTTTGAGGGAAAGTGTATAAACTTATTGGACATTAGAATTATGTTTACTGTCATGGGTGAATGATTTAATTTGTAACTGGTAACAGTAAAAGTTTTTAAAAAACTTAGGTGATCAATTTCTTTGACTATTAAAGTGAAAATTAGTCTGTTCCAGTATTTTCATCTTGTGAGATATGCCAGTGCTTCACTGTGGACCTGTTGTGTTAAAAAGGACCCAGAGATGAAATGATTTACTCAAGCCTCTTTTTATCTGCATAATTATTTTGTTATTAAAATATATATTGTCATTACCTTTGACTTGACCACTGTGAGAGATTTAGTCTCCAGAGTATATTATCTGAATGAAAAGCTGTGGCACTATTATTTCATAAAAGACAATGTTCTAAGAATAGCCTCTGCTTATTATCCACCACGAAGAGCATATTTAATTAGAATGTAATAGACAGCTGACAGAACCATTGCATCAGGACTAATGTGCTTCTATTAACAGGCAGGTCCTGGACTGAGCCTATGCCAAAAGTGCAGGTCACTACATCCTCTGATAACTATTATTTTTAGAGAAAAGAACATTTAATTAAAAAAATCCTTATTGTCCAATCAGCAATGGTATACTTTAAAAGTATATTCAAGATGGCAGACAGTAGTAAGTGTATTTACATTAATGTTTGTTAAAATAAAGATTTACTTATTTTGCTAATATAGCAGTCTAACTCTCAAAAACAAAAGTATTTAAAATTTTTATGTTTCCAAAATATAAGCTTCATCTGCACTACTATGTTGCAAGCTTTAAACTTTATTTTTTATAATGTTTGATATACATTATCAATACAGTCTTTGTCATATATAAATACATGACCATTATCTTTAAAGACATATTGATCGAAGTGTTGCCTAATAAACTGATGAAAACCCTAGATCAGTAATCTCTATAGTAATATCATTAGCTTATAGTCTAAGTGCTATCATGTTTTGTGGGTTGGTGTTGAAGTTAAGTGACTAAGTTACTTTGACTTAGTCTTCTGTAGGTAATAACTTCATTCTTTTACAGATACATTTCTGTTTGATCTGTCATTGATCTTATACACTCCATCAAAAGATTACCCAGAATGTGTGTGTGTGTGTGTGTGTGTGTGTGTGTGTGTGTGTGTGAAAATATGATTGTCAGTATGAGTGAAATCATATCATGCTAAACGGCTTTGACAAGCAAATCCTGTTTTCCTTATGGCAAACAATTGTTTTCTGTAATAGTAGTTTACTTTGATCACATTCATGATTTACATCACATTTTATATTCCATCATCAAGAGTTAATCTCTCAACTGTGGTTTTTCCAGTGAGAACATATTATTTTCATAACACATTTGTATATATGATTTAATAATTATTCAGGTAAACATATCAAAGAACATGCAATAGTGAAGGAAAACATTATGTATATTTTTTGTTGTTGCTTGGAGTGGTAAAAGTACAAAAGAGTGCTTTACAGAGGAGGCATGTCCAGTAATTCAAATGGGAAATTCTAAAACCTTAAAAATAAATGCAATTTTGGGTGCAACATTTTTAAGAAACTGAAACAAATACCAACAACAGAACTGAAATAACAAAACAACAAAAAAGCACAACTTTTTGCAATGCAAAATTAATGAAGAAAAGCAAAGATTTTTACAGGCTGCAGGCATTAAATGTGATGACATACCAAGAAATAAACTAAATTTTGTTTTCTTAACATCTTGCAACGTTGTTAACAGAAGTGTTCCACATCATGGGTGAAAAAAAGAAAATGGATGTATACAAACTATGTTCTTTTTTAGATACATATAATTTTGCATTTTATAAATCTGAGGATACTGTAAGCATAGAATGCATTTCTTTTTCATTGACTGTATTCATACTGCTTTAAATGTCTTGTACAATAGTGAATTCAATAGCACAGCCATATGTTAATCTGGGGCTGCATGCTGACAATTATTTTTTTTTCTAGGGGAACTGGTGGGCATCAGCTGCTGATAATTTGTTCCTTGTTATGAAATTTAAAATCAACTATTTTGAATATGCTTTGACTATTTGTGCTGTCTGTCTTATGAAGCCAACACCCATCCCTTTCTTTAAAAATAGACACGTAAACCTACCTTTTCAGAAAGGCTGACCCAGGCTGGAAACATACCTGAATGTTCCAGACAACTCACTAAACTAACCAATCAAAGTGCAGCTCAGCCACATGAATGAATGTACAAGAAACTCACCTTTAAATTGCTAGTCAAATACAGCTGACCATTGAGGCAATACATATTTTGGCTTACTAACCTTATCACTGTGGTTACCAACAGAGAAGGAAATCATCCTCTGTATACATTACTGCTGAAGGTATGCAGTTTTGCTTGCCGAAGTAACATTATGTTTTATCTTCGTTCTATAAATTTAAAAAAAAAAAACTGCAATTTTTTTGAATCGAATGTTTTGTGTGATTTGGGGCAACTACTTTTAACTTCTGGTGAATCATGCACAGGTCATTAACAGTTGTAAACTGAAAACTTTCAAAATTTCAAAAGATTTTGCTTTTAAAATGGATAAGAAAAGAAAGGAAATTGAATGAAGTAGGGCGAGTGTTTCAAGAAAAGTGGGAATTACAGTATTTTTGCACAGCGGTGAATGGAAAGATGCATTGTATAATTTGCAACAACTGCATCGCCACGCCAAAAGAGTACAACTTGAAAAGACATTATGAAATGAACCATTGATCTTATGATAAATATGAAGGTGTGTTCAAGACTCAAGAAATTGAAGGCTAACTTGACACAACAACAGACCTATTTTACAAAAATTCAGAAAGGGAATGAAGTTTCCATTACTGCAAGGTATGAACTCAGCTGAATGATCACGAGTGGGAAATCTTACAGTGAAGATTTCATAAAGCAATGCCCTGTAAAAAAAGCCAGAGATGCACACTTATTCAAAGACATTTCATTAACCAGGAACACTGTTGCTGAAAGGATTGATGAAATGTCGAGTGATTTGAAGGAAACATTGAAGGCTGTATCATCAAAGCTTGCAGTCTTCATCAGGGCCTGTGACAGTGAATTTACTATTTATGAAGAATGGACTGAACTGATCCCCATGCATGACCCAACAAGCCAGGACATTTTTGAGAAAGTCAAGAAGGTTCTGCATGACTATGACTTTGATTTGAGTAAACTTGCATGCTTATCTACTGACAATGCTGCGAACATGGTTGGCAGACATAAGGTGTTGCTGCCAAGTTATGAACAAAAATAGAAAACTCGCATATGGAGAACTAACATCTTGCCCATCTCCCAGCAAAATGTCACTGTCAAAATTCAATTTATTATAGAAACTTTCTATAGAAAACATCTTGGTTCAATTTTTGTTATGCTTAGGACAAGATAAAATTTGCTGTAATGATAAAGAAAAGAAGAATGTATTTATAAATCTTGTTTGTTACACAAATTACAGAGTGTATATTTGAATTAACTGATGTAAACACTGCTTTACATTCAAATTAACTGTTGCTTCTATTAATAAAACAGGGCAAATTGGAAATTTGAATTATATCTGCAAGTGGGTGGTTCCACTGTATTTAACATTGGCACTAAATTCCACCAAACAAACAATTCTAATATTTTTCTGCAGACTGAAATACAGACAAATAAAATCATCCAGAATATTTCTCTCATTTCCCCCAGAAACTGTCTCCAAAGTCAAACTTTGCATACAGAATCAATGAAAAGTAAAATTTCAAATATACCACTGGTTGCAAAGTTAAAATCACAAAGCTGCTCCAAATATTTTGATAATAATTCTGCAGAAATAGCTTAGTGTAAAATAAATTATTGAACAAAAATGAATTTGAAGCTGAATTTATTTATGAACAAGTGAAAGAATTAATTCATTTCTATATGGTGCCATGTAAATGCACAATACAAAAATTGAAAATGCTGCATTTGGCCATCAAATTTACTTGAACTACAAAGACCGCTAGCTATGGTATACAATACAGCAAGGATCAGAAATCCAGACCGGCACAGGTACTTGCACTTTGAAACTGTCAGCATGATTTAAGTTTTAAGTACACTTTTACAGCAATACACTATTAAATAATAGGGGAAATTGAACAAATATGTATTTATTTAGTTCAAGACTTCAGTAATCTGATTTTAATACATAAAACCACCTCTTACACTTGTTTGTAGTACTGATGCTGATATGTATAAGTATATAATGTTAAGTGCATGAAGTCAGCCCTTTCACTTATTTATTAACCCTCTTCACATGGGAAATGCCCAATAAAAATCATGCGCATCTCCCTCCATGTTTACTCAAGGCTTGCCAACTTGCCTGGATTATCATATCAACTGAATCTATTAGCACCTAATTTTCATGAATTACTCTTATTTTTATGAATCTGTGCAGGTTCTTAAAACAGCCTCCATTAGTGTATATGGATTGGGAGACATAAATTTTCAAAGTATGACATTTCTGGATGAGTAAAATAAAATGGAGAGCATCAGGTTTTGGAGATTGGTAATAAATGGTATGTGTATGTGTGTCATTTCCAATATTTTATTACCAGTACAGATGATAAAATAATGTCAATAATGAGATTGATAGAAACAAACTTAAATTGATAACTGCAAATAAGGATTAGGATAACAACAACAAAAATGGTGACAGTCATCACTTACCACAATAATCCCTGTAGTAAATCCACACTCTAATGAACATTTCAATTTTACAAATAAGAGGACTGTGGGCATAAGTACACTTTCATCAGTATCTTAAGTGGTAACTATTAGTGGGTGGATAGACAATAGACTGTATGAGAGTTGTTCAAATATCAAATGCTAGTGTCAATTGTTTTGTGATAAAATTGTTAAATATATTTTAATCAAAAGAACTTACTTGCTTATTTGAAAATCATAGGCTGGTGATGTTTCTTTATCTCCATTAAATGTATTTTTATTTCCTTTGTGAGAGAATTATTTTCCTTTCCTCAGAATTAAAATAGGGGCCTTGACATACACTCGTGGGGTGAGGGGGAGTAATTAAATTAAAAATTATTTAGAAAGAAACATTTCTAAAAGATGTAGGTCTTACAATTAACTGACAACCATACATAAAATAATAAATGCAATTCTTATCTCAGAAAAAAAAAAATTTACGTGTTAAGTTTTGAAAACAATAACAAACCCCCCAAATCACCAAGGTCACCTCCGCAAATGTATTGAGGTTTTTATTACAAATATATAACAACTAGCAATAATTAAAAATAAATAAATCTGTGATGCAAAATGGCATGATTATATTTCTAAAAGCTGATAAAGTACAGGGCAGCTTGCCATATTATATGTGAATCAAGGACATTTCTGAAAGTGACGATCAAACTCAAAGACCAAGAGGAAACATTAATAAGGAAATATAATTCCTCCCACAGAAATAAAAATAAGAAGGTCAAGGACAAAAAATTAAAAGGATCTTTATTTGTTCATAATGCACATCATTAATCCTGAAAAAAATTAAACAGGCAACTAGCATCAGTAACTTAAAAAAAATATCTGCACTCAACAAAATGTAAGAATAAACAGCAAAGTTGCTAACGACGCTTTTGGAAAATATTGCCACGACCGCCACCAGCACGCCCTCTTCCTCTTGCAGCTAAAAATAAATAAATGTATTTTTTAAAAAATAAATACAAATTTAAATAACAGGGATGACTATCTAATTACAAAATTTAAAACACCCACTAAATAACGAAAATAACAACACTTAAACTAACAACAAAGCAACAAGTAAAGAATTTGCACAAATATGAAATGCTATAGCCATAAAAGATATTTTTGAAGATGCTATACACTGGATGAAATCTGTTCAATAAGGCTGGTTAACCCCTAGCAGCAAACACACTTCCTCATGTTTAATTCAGACTGCCTCAGCTCTGAAAAATAATCTTAAGTTTGATGGACGTAAACATTCATAACTGGATTTGGGAATGTCTTTAAAAACACGACTTTATATAATTATATAGGCATGTTGAGTTTACCATAATAATGGTCAATATATGGGAAACATTCAATGCAGTACAGCTAGTGACTAAACAATATCAAATAGCAAGTTAACTTATCTTTGTCAGATGTTAACACTATATATATATTTAAAAAATTAATAAAGATACAATGGTTAAGCATACATTTAAATAATTATTATGAAAGTGTTGAAGAATCCCAGGTGAATAACTGTTTTCATTTAGATTAAATGTATGCACAAATAATTTTCTTGGGGGGAAAATACCAGTTGAAGTTTTGCGAGGCAGACCGTAAGCACATACACCCATATAATTTTGTTTATTCTAGTTAAATGACAACCTCTATTTAAGAATTCTCTTTGGAACAAGGTCTCGCAAAGTATGAACACTTCTATTAGCTCTAGTACTAGTAGTTGACAGCAGCTTAAATGCATGTGATATCATCATGTTTTTTGGCTCGAAGTCTGTGTAATGAAAGTAAACTCAAATTAAAAAATACATTGTTCAGTGGTTCTATTTTTAAGTTCTAAAAAAAAAGTACATATGTTGATTTAAAAAAAATTGTATATCTTCAACACATAGCTTTGTGGCTTTAAAAACTATTACTGTTGCTTCAATGTTTTAAAAGCATGGGAAGTGATGATTTAAAAAATTAAAAATGTAAACCAATTATACAAGTGTCAAATGTGGAAATTAAGAAAACATTACTCGTTATCTGATTAAGAACAAATACCAATATATGCTGACTTAAAAATATGGTACTAACACATGCATGTACGCTCACCCACACACATAGGCACACAGGGATAGGCAACCCCCACCCCACTTTCAGATTAGAAAATCTGGCACCAGGTGAAAATTTTCAGTCACCATGACAACCAAGCACCTTGAATTTGTCTACACGTGTGTGCACACGTCAAATATGTGTGTGTGCATATATGTATGTGTGTATATATATATATATGTAGAGAGAGAGAGAGTCATTCTTGCATATACATTATATTTTAGATATAAATGATTATAATCTAAACAATATGAAACTAGTTTATTAAATATAAAGGTAATGAATAGATCTGGTTCTCTCTGATACTGTGATAGAGGTACCATTTCTGTGTATGAATGGTTCCAGAGATCTGAACATTTTTTTTTTGCATCTAATTTAGTTATTTACTGTTTCTTCAATTATTTGTTAAGTAAAACAGGCATAAAATTATATTATGAGATTTGATCAGCCAAGTGAAAAAATAGACATAAAGTGATAAACTATTTGCTACTATAAAAGTATAAATATGTTGACAAATTTTCACTAAGTTAACCTCAAAATCAAGCTAATCATCAATTCTACATGTTATTCATTCTTTTCTGTCATCGTTTAAGTAGTATATGCTGCAAATCGGACAATTTGTTTAGTGCCTCTATTCAAAATAGGTGTACTGGAAGATGTTTTAAAAGTTAATCTTTTCCTTGTTTAAAAGAAAAATCCTTCAAATGCAAATGATAGTTTGAGATACCACATTAAATTAGCTATAAAAAATTAAAAAAGCAATTTAAAACATTCTGAAGTATTATTGCTATTTTTGAATACAGCATATATTGTAAATAGACAGTACATGTAGATCACTTACTATAATGTATACTAAATTACTAGCTTTCATCCAGCTGCTTTGCTAGCAAAAATGTCAGTTTTCATAATATGTTGCTTAAAAGTTAAAGTAAAATTATTTTATAGTATGTTGTTTTTATTTCACCAGATAAGAACCATAATATAGCATGCAAAAACAGAGAATGTGATAATGGGAGAGAGTGAAAGAGAGAGAGCATGAGAGAAAGGAATAAAAGAAGAGAGAATTATACTATATAGAAAGAAAATGTGCTTTGAGCTCTTTTGGGTAGGCAAAGCAAAGAGTTGACCACACAGCCTAATGCAACCTACTAAAATCCAAAATAAAATATTTACTACAGCCTAAAATCTAATACCTAGAATAAGAAACTGCAATCTGAGTGAAATATGAATAATCTGCTGTGCACTATTACTATTAGCCAAGGCCTACATGCATTACTTTTAATGGAAATTTTTGTAGTTTGGGGGCTACTGGCAAGCTCCCTTATGGAATAGCATGTTGTCACATAATCTATCTTGATTCTAGGGCTCTAAGGTATACAACATAAAAAGTTTGATCAAAATATGTCCATTATTTGTTTACTTAAACCTGCACAAACCCAAACCATAATAATTTTATAGATATAGAACATTAGAAGTAGTGATACACCATAAGCTATGGTAGTACTAACTTTACTTACTTCTACTACTAGAATCTAAGGGTGTGGTTGCTAAGAATATTAGACTATTAATTTACTGTATTGATTGTTTTTCATCAAGACTTTTCCTCTACTTTTTGCAAATGTGATTAAATCAGAATGTCCAAAAACCAATTCCAACTCATTTAGTGGGTCAGGTCCAGAATATCCAGGATTTATTAATTTATGCAATTAGTCCAGCTGTCTGACAGAAGACTTATGAGTTTACCTCTCTGAATTTTATTACATTGACAGGCTTCGACATGAAATCTCATGGACAAGATCTACTGAAAACCCCACTTAACAATGAATTACATGTAATGTATATAGAACAGCATTATCTAATGAATTATACAGAACAGCACATAATGGTCCTGACCACAAGTGACATTGCTAAAAGAAAAAAAAGGATTCAATCAACCACTTTATAAATTATTTAAGTAATTTTCACTTATATTTAAGTTATATGAAGATTTTTAATAAAAGCCCTTATCAATTTAATATATATCAGGTTTTTAAAACTGGTGTTCAAAGATATCTTATTGCAAATGGCAGATTTAATCTGTAGTAATAAGTAGTAAAAATACTGCATTTTGTTACCATAATACCAATGGTTAATAAAATAGCTACTTAAACAGAATCCAAATTTAATCTGTAGTAAGTATTGCATAGTTACCAATGGTTAATAAAATAAGCTACTTAACAGAATCAAAAGACCAAGAACAGATTCAAATCTACAAATGATCTATAGTTTTTCCATTTATCAGAATTAATTTCTGGTTATTTAAAAAATAATTATTCACCAAAAATCAAGTTCTTATTTCAAAATCAAATAGCAATGCAAAGGTGTTACAAGGAAGTTTTACTGATCACAGTGCACACTTTTTATCAAGCGAAATAATCCTCAACTGTATGCACAGCTAGTAATTTTATTAACCTTTAGCAATAGCACACTGAATTAAATTTCTGTTTTCTTTTCCTACTAATGCCAGATTTTTCTGCAATGATGGAGTGAGACACACACTCTTAAACAAATCTCATTCATTTACTATATAAAATTTATAACAATTATGGACAACATAATCATTCTTATATCTCATTATCTGATTAATGTTTAAAATAAAAACTTTAATTAGTTTAAAAAAAGCATGGTAAAATACTCTGTTTAAAACTTGCTCCTTCTCAAATTCTGCATTGCATAAAAAAAAAAGAAAAAAGAATCAGTGAATGAATATAATTTCAATAAAATAAGTACAAGGAAATAAATTAAAAAACTGAAATATTAACTGTTTACTTTATTATTTATTATAAAAGTGATTTTAGGAAATAGGATATTCAGTAAGTATTAATACAACATCTAGTATATTTAATCTGTCAAAAAAGGTCTCTTAGTTATAACTAAGTAATACAAATAACTAACTATTACTAAACAATACAGGCAAACAATACTAGTATTTATTAAGTAAAGCAATATAACCTACCCTGTGCCCTAAGAATTGCAGATTTTCCTCTCCCTGCACCACTGCCTTTGCCTTGGATCTTTTTAAACATGGGTGCATTTTTCAACATGTCTGGCAAAATCAAAAATCTGATCTTGCTGCCTCTAATGTAGACATTTTCTAGCTGAGCAACACGACCGTCTCTGTACGTGACTGTTATTTGTGACATTTGGCAGTTCATATTGTCTTCGGCTTCGATTAGCTTTCCTCGATACACTTCGCCGGTACTAGTTTCACAAGTAACTGTATGACCTTCTGCTTCGTGCAGTACTTTAATTGGAACACCAATAGACATACTGGTGTTTAAATAAGTATTTTAAATGATAGTAACAATGAAAGATAATAAATTTGAAAACAGTTGTCTATCATGAACAATTTTGTGACTTAAAGAGAACGCCGCCAAATCGTTTTTTTCCCTTCCTGAGCACGAGAACCCGAACACAATGGCTCCCTCAAGACATTTAGTTATAATATTTTAGTTAATTATTATATATAGCTTTTGCTTTCTTATTCTTTGGTACGAAACAGAAGCAGTACACATATATACATGTGTATAAAAGTTTGGCAATTATCAGGGAATAAATACAATTAGTACTATAAACTCTAATGAAGACGTGAGTATCATTTGAAATATGACTTCTCCCAATCTCCTTTGCATAGTAGCCCCCCCCCCTTACATCTCAGTTTATTTCAATATTACTTTTAGGTAGTAATTTATACTAATATTTGTACTAATATCAGACTATTTTTTTAAACTTTACTTGTAACTCTGTACACAATAAATTACAGCTATGTACACATATATTCTACTTAAGCAAATAGCGCACAATCATGCCCACTCTCAATAAATTGCTTGTTTGGGTTATCCAAGTCGGACCAAAGTTAGATGGGTTGTGGTAGTGGTGGTGGTTACGCTAACAGTTTTACGTCTCCAGTGGAGCTTTCGTGGATCATTTAGCCATAAGACGTTCTCTGATCTGTAGTGCTCCAACGGGACCTGCTCCCTTCACGAGTATTCTGTGAGAGCTAGCGGTGGTGTTGCTGTTGTAGTTTTTGTCTTGGTGCTTGCTTGGTGTTGGCGTTAGTTGTTGAATTATGTAGATTTGAACGTCTGGAGTCTGTGGTTATGGCAAGTTTTGAATTTTGGTGAAAGCTATATGTGTAATGTTGTGGTTTTGTCGTAGTTCGCTGGTCCGCTGCACAAACATGTCTGCCCGGAAAAGTCTGACTTTAGTCCAGTGGTCCCTAGGCTAAAGTTGTGATGGAAGTTCTTACTGTCTCTCCCGAACTTGGAGTGGGAGGGAGGGTGGAATGGGGTGTCTTACAGAGCCCAGGCTGGTAACACACCAAGTTTGTACCTAGTGTGTACATGCGCCCGGGATATCCACCCGCTGTCCTCACTGGCGGTGTTGTCGTGGTTGTTGGCGCTGTCGTTGTGGCTGTCCCTGGTGTCCGTTGGAATGCATGAAGGCGGGCGCTGGCGGCCAGTAAAGGTGATCGAGCAGCAGTTGAATTATGTCTGCAATGGGATGATTATAGTATCCCCACTACATGAACTGCGGCTCACTGGGCCACCATTGCTGTCGTTGTCGGCGGTGGTTTCGTTGGCGTTGATGGTGTTGCCTTTTTTGTTGTGGCAGCTGTTGTTGACTCTGTTGTTGTCGCTCTTGTTAGGAATGTATATAGGTGCACATTATAAATGTATAATAGATGCATAGTAGGAATTATAATAGGTGCATATTAGGAATGTATAATACGTGCATATGAGGAATGTGTAATAGGTGCATATATATTAGGCACATGAGATCTGTATGCATATAGAGATTTTGACTAAGGGTTGATTGTAGTAAAAGACAAATCTCGGATTATGCGTATAGCATTTTCTTCTCCATTTTGTTGTTTTTGGTTTTCTTGTTTTGTCCGAAGGAAAGTGTGTGTGTATGTGTGTGTGTGTGTGTGTGTGTGAGGGGGGTGGGGTGAGAGGATGGAATTACAGGAACTTCCCACGGACTTATTTATATCTGGTGATTGGGTGCTTAAATGATGTTGCCAACGTTGCTGTTGTTGTTGGATTTCTTGAAAACGCAGAGTAATATAAATTTACTGCAATGAGTAGTAAAGAAAGAACAGGCAGCTTTGCAAATCTACAGGTGTGTGTGTGGGGTGGGGTGCAGTAAAGATGGGTAGGTGAGTACATATTAAAAATAAATTAAGAAATAAATCATAAAAATAACTGAAAAGATAAAATTTGAGGTACAAAATTCAACAAATGAAATAAGTATTATTTCTTGCGACCGGGTTATGCACACATATCTCTTTCCAAGGAAAATAAAACCTCGACCCCTACCCCCCCCCCCAAATAACAATTTAAAAAAACCACAACATGCACATGTTTAACTTTTAATTTTCAGGTAGTCGTGTACAGTATTGAGCTACTGAGGTTAATATCCTACCGATTCGCCGTAAACCACTCCTGTGGGTGCAGTACAGGTGTTTGCATGTTTTCAAGATCCAGTTACATTTTATATGTTCGCGCTTAACATTATCACCCCCACCACCATTCCTTACTGCACAGTTGAAGCAGGGTATGTGGTATCTTCCGATGAAATCGCAATCAATAGACGTTCAGATGTCAGGTCATCGTGAGTAATCTTCCACATTATGTATTCTATGGGCGAGAGAAAAGTTCTCGTGATCTCGACAGATAGCGTACTGTGTAGCGTTTCTATTTTTTCTTTAAAATTTTAGCTCATCCAAGATGACTTAAAGGACTAAGCCAAGATGACTTAAAGGACTATTCCAAGATGACTTAAAGGACTAAGCCAAGATAAGTGAATACTCGTTCTAAGAATACGTGCGCAGTAGAGTGTGCCTTTACAAAACTAATGAACAAAAGTGAGAAATATTTCAGTCCATGCATACTATGTGATAAAATGTGGTAGTATGAATACAACTGACTCTGTGTTCAAGCGTACATTATGATTAGTCTAGTTTGTATTTAACGTACTTTATGATTAGTTTAGTCTTGTGTTCAGACGTACATCATGATTAGTCAGTGTTCAAACGAACTTTATGATTAGTCTAGTCCTGTGTTCAGACGTACATTACGATTAGTCAGTGTTCAAACGTACTTTATGATTGGTCTAGTCTTGTGTTCAGACGTACATTATAATTAGTCAGTGTTCAAACGTACTTTATGATTAGTCTAGTCTTGTGTTCAGACGTACATTATGATTAGTCTAGTATCTGTTTAAACGTACATTATATGAATAGTGCAGTCTGTGTTCAAACATACATTATAATTAGTCTAGTTTGTGTTCAAACGTACATTATGTTTGGTCTAGTTTGTGTTCAAACGTACATTATGTTTAGTCTAGTTTGTGTTCAAACATACATTGTAATTAGCTTGTGTTTAAACGTACATTATGTTTACTTTGTGTTCAAACGTCATTATGTTCAGTCTAGTTTGTGTTCAAACATACATTATGATTAGTCTAGTTTGTGTTCAAACGTACATTATGTTCAGTCTAGTGTGTGTTCAAACGCACATTATGTTTAGTCTAGTTTGTGTTCAAACATACATTATAATTAGCTTGTGTTCAAACGTACATTATGTTTAGTTTGTGTTCAAACGTCATTATGTTCAGTCTAGTTTGTGTTCAAACGTACATTATGATTAGTCTAGTTTGTGTTCAAACGTACATTATGTTCAGTCTAGTTTGTGTTCGATCGTACATTATGTTTAGTCTACGTTGTGTTCAAACGTACATTATGATTAGTTCAGTATAGACTCCGGACTGCGTTAACCCTTTGTGTTCAAACGTACATTATGATTAGTTCAGTATAGACTCCGGACTGCGTTAACCCTTTGTGTTCAAACGTACATTATGATTAGTTCAGTATAGACTCCGGACTGCGTTAACCCTTTGTGTTCAAACGTACATTATGATTAGTTCAGTATAGACTCCGGACTGCGTTAACCCTTTCAAAACATCGAGCTAACAACATCAGAAGAGTGATCTACTTCACTACAGATATTTTTGTCTATTCCTAACCTTGACATTAATTCTAATTAAAACCCGCTAATTTCATATTTTTCAATTCCTCGCATATTCCCGAAGACTCTTGCGTGTAAAAGTCTTGTATTATATCGCAGCACACACCATTCTTGCGTCGACGTCGTCCTTAGTTTTCCATATCCACAAAGTAAAAGAGTTCCATGTTCACGGATCAATTTGTCTTGCATATTCATGCTAATGACATTATATCCGTACTATTTAGCAACTCTCTTCATTTTTGGATGTGTGTTCTTTTGGAGCGGGATATGGAGATAAACAGTCTCAAGACTCAATTTCGACACTAATTATTTGCCTGTTGCCGATCCGGCGTCTCTGATGTCACTGAAATTATCGTAATGTATCCAAGCAAGGGAAGTAACATATGGCGAACTGTTAAAGCACAGACAACACGCTTTTTTGTTAATTTTATTTATTTAAAAAAAATGAAATAAAATGAGCTAAAATGATACTTTAAAAATATGCTGCTATCTATAAATAATGAACTATTTATGAGTGTGTATGTACATATATGTATTATGTATATGTGAGATGAATGTGTGTGTGTGTGTGTGAAATTATATATCAGGATTGTTTGAATAATGTCAAATTAATTCAGAGTTAGATGAAACAGAAGATACACTCAAGGCTACGTTAGTTTCATTTTATGTGTTTAGCAACCTAACTCCTCTTGCTTTTCAAGTGTGTTTATCAATCGTAGTAGATAAATACAAATATAATAATACGAATATGTATAAGACTTTGTAATATTTATTATAAATCTTGTAAGATTTATACAGAAATTAGGAGCTTCTGAACAGACAAGTCTCACTCTTTGGGGGTAAGTACGGGGTCGAGACGCTACAAAAGATCTTTTCACTTCTGTTTTAGAAAAATTGAGATAACCCTTTCTCACTCTTTTCTTCTGTATTGGAATCGTTTATACTCCAGCGGGCGTGTTTATAGTATGCAACCGTTTGATGTAAGAACACACACCCACAACCGCATAGCACGTACTCACACACACACACACACACACACACACACACACACACACACACACACACACACACACACACACATACACACAGAGTTTGACAAGGAGAATAGCACCCGCGTCCACCAGCCTCCACCCATCCATCCACCCACACTAATACACCCGCAAAACGGCATACGCTCGTACTCTCTCTCTCTCTCTCTCTCTCTCTCTCTCTCTCTCTCTCTCACAACGTAGAAACGCAGTTTGACAAAGAAAAATGCACCTACGTCCACCATCCACCCACCCAAACACACACACACACATGCAAATCGTGATTGAAACAACCTTCACACGTGCAAGCTCCCACGTAGACAAGCATGGTACAACCGACGATTCATTAACTGACACACTAACACAAACTGCTCCCCACCAATGGCAATGTTGGATTCATTTGTAATTCTGTTTAGCTTGGTGGTAAATAGTTTACGCAAAAGTTCTGAAAACATGCTATTAGGAGATATCCTGAATTAGGTAGGTTTACAATACTCAGAGAGAGAGTGACCTCCTCTACCTGTTTCAGTTCAAGAACACGGTCTGCAGACGAGCGGACGTGCCGATTCTCCGCACTTTCTGCCAGGTTGAAAAACCACAGAACTCATTGAAGTCAATGAGCGACATTTTAAAGCGGCACATAGTTATGTAAGGTTTTTCAATTTGAAGCGGTTTTACTTTTTTTTTTTTTTTTAAAGAAAGAATGTTCGTTACTAATACTTATTTACAAAAAAATGCTATGACACTTGGGATACTTTAACTGAAATTATTCAGCATTATTGATCTAGTCACATTATTTGTCTACCAAGATTGTGCGTTTGTTTCTTCAATACAAGAATTTGGATACATTGACTGGCTTGCTTAAGTTGGATACATTGACTGGCTTGCTTAAGTTGGATACATTGACTGGCTTGCTTAAGTTGGATACACTGACTGGCTTGCTTAAGTTGGATACATCACCTGGCTTAAGTTGGATACATTGACTGGCTTGCTTAAGTTGGATACATCAACTGGCTTAAGTTGGATACATTGACTGGCTGGTTAATGTTGGATACATTGACTGGCTTGCTTAAGTTGGATACGTTGACTGGCTTGCTTAAGTTGGATACATCAACTGGCTGGCTTATGTTGGATACATTGACTGGCTTGCTTAAGTTGGATACATCAACTGGCTTAAGTTGGACACAATTACTGGCTTGCTTAAGTTGGATATATCGACCGGCTTAAGCTGGACACGTTGACTAGCTTGCTTAAGTTGGATACATCAAGTGGTTTGCTTAAGTTGTTAAACTCTATACACTGGCTTCCTTGCTTAAGTTGGATACACTGACTGGCTTTTTTAAGTTTCTTAAGTTGGATACATTGACTGGCTTGTTTAAAGTGAATTTCTCACTAGCCATGGATTGGATAATTGTAAACGCTGCATGAGAGTAATCATAAAAATGAAAAGCAAACTTAAGGGTTTAGATACCAACTTGGCAACTAGTGGCTCTCAGTCATGGCACAGTTCGTTTAAACTCACTCTGGCTTCCCAGAATTGCTACCTTAATGTGTGAAATATATATCAGATTCACTGTGTGAAATATATATCATATTCATTGTGTGAAATATATATCATATTCAGTGTGTGAAATGTATATCATATTCAGTGTGTGAAATGTATATAATATTCAGTGTGTGAAATGTATATCATATTCAGTGTGTGAAATGTATATAATATTCAGTGTGTGGAATGTATATCATATTCAGTGTGTGGAATGTATATCATATTCAGTGTGTGAAATTTATATAATATTTAGTGCGAAATGTAAATATAATATTCAGTGCAATGAATAGATAATATTCAGTGTGTGGGATGTATATGTGGTGGAATAAATTTGCTTGTCCCTATTTTAAAACTCAATTATTGTATTGTTTATTAAATGTCAATGTGACATGACCTTTGGATACTGTGCATGATGATATTTTTGTAAGTGTCAGAGTTAAAATAACAACTCAGATAAAGAATATGCAAGAACTTGCTGATATAATCCAAACCAGTCCAGAGCAGATGAGTAATTTTTGCAATCCAATAATTTTATCATTACAAATAATGAAAAGCCAGTGGATAGAGACCAAAACCTATCTGTTGAAGAAAGCTCTATATTCTAATTACTTTGATCTTGTAGTAACTCAAGTCTGGTCATGAAAGGCGATCATTAACTTATGAAAGAAGCAAGCTGTTTTCTTTTCTTGTACGCTTGTAATGGATTCAAGAAGTTTCCATCCTAGAGTGTGGAAGTTGTGATGATTCACTGCCCTCTGTGTGCATTGGCAAGTGTGTCCTAGTCCTCTGTGGAACTTTCTAGCAAAAGGAGTGCTAGAAGTTTGTTACTGTGATTGCCTCCTTGAGAAGCTATTATGGTGAACCTGTGCCTAGTTTTGTCTTGAGGGATCTACAGTGTTGGAACATTCTACAACTTGCTTAGCAGATAATGGAAGATTGACTATAATGTTGTGAATAATAACCTTGTGACATTGTTACAAAAGCACGAGGTTATGTACAAACTATTATCATATCACTCTATAACTCAATTTCTTCTATGATAAGAATAGTCCTGATTTATTTTTTACTAATCTGACTGCTGAATCAGGTGTTAGGATATAAGACTTGGAATTACCTGAACCTTGTTTGATAGCATATTGATGCTAAATAACTTCTTATTCTATTTGTATATATCTGATTGTTGATTTAATAAATATAACCTTCTTGCACATATTATTAAACTCTATGTTGGAGTAATAGTGGTTGGAGGGGGTCTCATTAAATATAATAAAGATGGATTTTTATTACTCCTTCAGTAAGAAATTTCCACCTACGAAAATATAGTGTCTTATTGTTGTGAAGGAGAGAAGATTTTTACTACACCCTTATAATCCATTAAGTGAGAGACGAGTGGTATCTCCTGGGAGAATTATTAATAAACATACGTTAAGATTTTTCCATGATTAATCGTCATCATCATCATCATCTTCATCGTCGTCGTCATCGCCATCATCATCATCATCCCCAGTAACAAAAGGGTACATGTCACAATACATAATACTCAGTGTGTGAAACGTATACATAATATTCAGTGTGTAGAATGCATATAATAGTGTGTGAAATGTGTCATCAGTGTGTATTGTTTCAGACAAGTCTATAGATACTTTGCATTCACTTGTATTAAATTTAAGCAAAGCTTAAACTTTCAGAATCCCTCAGTGCTCTAATGACAACTCTGTCGGACTTCAAGCCAATTCGATTGCATTCATCGATCAACTTTAAACTCAGAATAAAAGCAAATGGTACAGTTCAACCACTTTCTCATTTACAGTGCAACATTAAATAGCTGTATGCATAGCACGTGGCATGAGACAATAGATTTACTCTGAAGTTACACCAGAACAGAAATATCTGCACATCACTTGATTCTGAGTCACTAAATAACTTTCAAGTTACACAATAGCAGTTTGGTTACTGCTGTAAATATTGCAAAATGTGTGGCTATAGTTATTCTCAAGCTACAGTATGCAGCAAATATTTGCATAATCAGAGGCGATGAGTCAGTAGCAATATGCTTGACCTTGAAATGAGGGCAAGGTGAACGTTGAGTCGGGATAAGTGAAGGCCATTTGCAGTTAGCTGTTTCCGGTTTAGTTGAATATCTGCTCAAAACAAGTATTGGTATTAAAAGCATGCTTAGAATGTCACATGCTTCAGAACCTCGATGACAAAAGTTCATAATGATGTCTTTAGGTTTCTAGACTACATAAACATATCTCTCACTTAGTCGCTCGTTAATCAGCCTTCACCTGTCTGCTTGGGTAATGGGCTGTTACCATGTACTAGAACTGGTTGGCAACCGAACAATACATAAAGTGTGTGCGTGCGTGTGCTGTATATATATATATATATGTGTGTAATATTAGACTGAACGTATTGTAGCCAGTAAATTTAACAATCATGAAAATTCACGTGACCTCAGCGTTTCTTCTTTTCTCCACACATTTTTAGCGTTTCGATCAAGAAGAACCAATGAATATTGCCCAACAACCCGCCGATTGAGCAGTTTTTCATTTAGGGGTTGGTGCCACTTTACGGTTAGGACATACTGCACATCTGGCACACAAGCAATCGGTCAGAAATAATAGCTGTAGACTATTTTTCGTTTGTTTAGTCTTCGCAAAAAGTAACGCCCTTGCTCATTTGGATATTGCTGTAGACTCAGATGTTTTTGAGTTTTGCGTTTCGTAGCGTAGCATTCTTGCTCTGGCGAAATAATGAGGACCGAAGACGACATTAAATGCATAAAGAGGTAGTATTACGTTAAATATTACGTCAATTGTTACGCCAAGTATTGCGTTCAATAACTCGTCAGTAAAGATATAAGTTTTTGATTATTGACTTCGCTTGCAAGTGTAATGAGCTGTTTGGTATAGATATTTTAAAATACAAAATACAAATAGAAATAATTCAATTAATAGTCATATTATTGCGGAAAGATTTTTTTTTTAAACATCAAAGACAATTTAGATTAGAAGCTATAGTATAAAATCAGCTTAGATGTAATTAAATCACTTGGAAAAACGATTTAGCTTTAAGATAAATCAAATTAAAATTCAATTTTGATAGACTAATGCTAACTGAAGTGAAAACCCTTGTCAAAATTAAGTGTCTAGCTTTGATATAATTATTCTTTTCTAGATAGGATTAATTCCATGTGCTGCCAAATTACTTAACAAGCATGTCATTAGCCTTAAGTTGAATGGAGTATCTGTTTTGTTTTATTGTCTTTTCTTTTAAAATATGTATTTTCATTGAAAGTTTATGATTGATTGGCTGAGACTGCAACTTTATTTAATGAACCCAAGCGACAGTAATGGCTACTTTGTATAACACGTTATGACGTAAGCACTTACGCAGTGTGGGAGTTAATTTGCCTATCCCTATTTTAATATTAATTGCTATATAAATTGTTAAATTGTCAGAGTGACCCAACCTTGGGCACTCCTTATGATGGAATTTTTGTAATTGTCAGAGTTGGAAGTAAACAACCAGAGTTGAGAATATGCAACAAATTGCTGATGTAATGCAAACTAATTCCAAATGGGTGAGTAGTTTTATTTATCCAATGGTTATGATTTACGAGAATGGGGCCAGCCAATAGGCTGAGATCCAAAAGTTTACCTGCTCTAGAAAATTCTATTGTCTGATCACTTGAAATTGAAGTGGCAAAAGAAGCCCAGTATTGAAAATGGCGGTATGCTTAATGATGAGTTAAATGATTGGTTGAGAGAGAATGGACTTAGAAATATTTCAATATTTGCATTTGAAGTCTTATACTTGTGTTTTACATAGAGATGTATTATGTGAGTAGACTATTATTTCTACAAATGCTCGTATGCAGTGTGCTAACACTTGACATCATTTTGATATGCTGTATTTATTATGCTGTGTGCATGTATTGGTCTAATAAATACCATTGCAGGAAACTGTACGTTGAGACTGGAATGTATGAAAGAATGGAGTTATAAAGTGATAAGCTGGAAACTTAGGTTCAGTCCCTAATTATATTTTTCAGAATAAAGCAGCCATTCTCTACTCATGTTACTTGAATCTCCTAACTCACTGATTGTGAACTGCTACAACTGACAATGGTAGAGGCAGGAAACAGTGTGTGTAAGTAAAGGAATACACCACACTCCTTTGATGTATTGTGGCAAAGTATGCTGATTACACTGGGCAATTTCTGGTACATGAAGTTACTAGAAATTGATACTGTTGTTGTTCTGCTTGAAGGAACTGACACAGCAAAAGAGGGCATCCAAGTTGACTTAGAATAAAAGTACCTGCCAGTGTTTTTGATGGGTGTGGAGAGAGACACATGTGGACGTAGACAATAGACTGGTGACATTGTTGCAAAAGTGCGCAAAAGACTGCGCTTAATTCAGGTTATGTAAAAACTATTATTGCTATCTCTAATAACTCCATTTCTGTTCTATGATAAGAACTATCCTATGATTTGTATTGACACTATTGTTCAATTGTCTTTTAGGATATAAGATGGTGTTGTACAGAAATTATGTGAACGTGGTTTCATGGAAATATTGATGTTGAGTAATCTTTATTTTCATTGTATTTGTCATATGTATATTTGATTGTTGATTTAATAAATTTATTGAACTTACAAACATTGATAATATTATATTTGAGAAGAAAGTGGGTAGACAGGTGCTCACTAAATATTGATTAAAGACGGATTTGTCTTCTCCTTTAATAATACGTTTTCCACCTACGGAAATACTGTGTGATGATAATTGTTTATCTTTAATGTTGTGGAAGAGAGAGAAAACATTTACAGCGCCCACATATCCGCCACGTGAGTGAGACGAGTGGTGTCTCAGGAAAATTATTAATAACATAAATTAAGCTTCTTATCACTTGTAATTAGTTAGGAAAGATTAATTAATAATAAAAGTCATAATCATTAACTAAGTGACGTTGGCGTGATACACAGTACACTTAATTTCAGTTCATACGATTCTTGTTGAAAGATGAAAAAAGACAAAACGAAACAAAATCTACCCCACCCCCCATCAAGACCTCCAAAACAGTGCTCGATGCCAACGGAGTCGGTGGGTAGGGGATAGGAGCAGGTGGGTAGGGGATAGGACCAGGTGTGGGTGTAGAGAGAAACAAATTAACACTGACAATATGACGTACGGCGAGTAAACACAGATATAACTCACGCCACTAACAGTTCAGAGCGCTGAATTTATTGCTATTATTTTTGTGTTTAAAGGTCTACTTAAGAATTAACAAGGTAGGACAAGAATAACAAGGGAGTGGAGCGATTCTCAAACTAATGTAGCCAAGAAAACACTAAAACGGAACAGTCGTGTGGCGTGCAGAGTTTCAAGCAAGAATTTTACAGTCTCGAACAAACGGCTTTGCGAATATATATTCACTGCATTAAAGGAGATATAGATTTATTTGCCAATTTGTGCAATGGGAGATAATTAGATTTGAACATATACACATACTGACAATGAAGTGCTAGCCCACTTCAGTGCTAAAAAGCGAAGAATTAACTCTTCAAGCAGCCATTACTCCCAACATGCAGTCTATTTAGCTTGCGACTGTAGCAATCAGTGGGTACGTGTCATGACAAACACCAGCATGAGACTGTAGCAATCAGTGGGTTTGTAAGTGACATGGCCTACACCAGCATGCGACTGACTGCAGCAATCAGTGGGTTTGTGTCATGACCTACACCAGCATGCGACTGACTGCAGCTATCAGTGGGTTTGTGTCATGACCTACACCAGCATGCGATTGTAGCAATCAGTGGGTTTGTGTCATGACAAACACCAGCATGAGACTGTAGCAATCAGTGGGTTTGTAAGTGCCATGGCCTACACCAGCAAGCGACTGACTGTAGCAATCAGTGGGTTTGTGTCATGACCTACTCCAGCATGCGATTGTAGCAATCAGTGGGTTTGTGTCATGACCTACACCAGCATGCGATTGTAGCAATCAGTGGGTTTGTGTCATTACACCAGCAAGCGACTGACTGTAGCAATCAGTGGGTTTGTGTCATGACCTACTCCAGCATGCGATTGTAGCAATCTCTGGGTTTGTAAGTGTCATGACCTAGCGTAGCAATCAGTTGGTTTGTGTCATGACCTACACCAGCCAGTGATTGTAACGATCAGTAGGTCCATAATTATGGGCTATCATATAAGCCACCCTCAGACTGTTACAATCAGTAGGATCGGGTGCACTTTGAAGTCAATTACAATTTGTATTTTAAAAGATAAAATGCACCAAGCATCCTCCCCCTACACACACACACGCGCGTCATTTGCCATTTGAGTTCAAAGTTCATGGCTTTCCGCAATCTAGTGCAAACGAGAGTTGAAGGTCAAGGCGCGTCTAGGGAAAACCTGGATGAAGAGAGATTCTTCTTGTAAATTGTGTGTCTCGCAGAACTCTTGTTCCAGTCAGTTACTAAGACTTTGAGCACTGGATGACACACATCTGCCCAAATCACACGTAACAGGTTCGTAATAAACAATCTCACATCCGGCTACTAAGAAATTCGTGGAATATCAGAAACAAACATGTAACCCTCCTCCCACTTCTAATTGTTTGTCCTGTTTGCTAAACCCCCCTCCCTCCAATGCACTCAATACAACAACCAATCAGCCAGCCAAACAACAATAAAAAAACGAACTCTAAACAAAAATAAACAGCTAATCAAGCTCGACACCAAAGAAACAAAAACACAACAACAACCGTCCACCACAACAAACAACTACAAAAAATACCCTCCGCCTCACCCCATCCTTGCAAACAACTTCCTCTCTCGACATGAAAAATAAAAGTGACAATAATGAATAAGTAAAATTAAAAAATAAACGCGCGAATAGAAACAAAATCCGGAAATAATTTATTTTAAAATCGATACAAAAAATATTCATGGCGATATTATAGTTAAATCGAATAAATTAAATTAAAAGATTACCTACACCCCAACACACTACAATATCTGTTCACAAAATTTATTTTAAACAAGAGTTATCTCTCTTTGACCTGTCAGTTAGGAAGATTGCAAATTGGTTTTGAAAAGTTACAGTACACAATTAGTTTATACATATATTTGATAACTTTAATCATGAAATAATAATTCTTTTAATGGTCGTACAAGAAGAAAGGATAAGAGGTTAGTAGAATATTTTTAATAAAAATCGAAAAATTCCTGTCCCAACAATTCCTTTCAAAGTTCATTGTAAATTGTCTTATGTGCTATTGTAAAGAAGTAGGACACAATCCAGTCACTGATAAAATGTTTTCAAGTCCGTTTGGCAACTTCTTTAACCCTCACAGTGGAGACAATTATTTCCGCACAATTTACCTCCCCTGATTGTTTTTTTTTTTCCAATACAGTTACATTGCTGAGCTTCAAGTCGTGTGTGTCAACACTAAATAGACTGTTGGAAGTTTTTTTTTTTCATTTCGTACAAATATTTGTTTCTCTAGTACTAGATTATGATGATGATGATGTTCATGATGAAACTGATCGTTATTTTAGTCAATATATATATTTTTATTATTACGTGTCATTAATCCGAAGCTGTCCGTTTCTGGTGAGAGCTGATTTTACGGACGGATACCGTCTGCTGAGAAATATTGTGTTGATGAAGAGTTGTGGTGGGAATATTTGGTGTCAGTGTGGATGTTCTTTTTGCAAAATTGCTGTTGTGATTTTAACACTGATGTATTGGAGAGGAGAAATTATTTTAAATTGTATTGCTAATAAAGAGAGGATTAAGACATTGCGGTATGGTCTCACATCTGGGTACGAGTTAAGAAAATTATAGACATCCCTCCCTCCCTCCACCCTCACCTATTCTTGTAAGAAATAAGGAAATCTGTTAAGCTAGAAACCTGCTTACTACACACATAAACATATAATGTGTAGACGTACACATAAACATATAATGTGTAGACGTACACATAAACATATAATGTGTAGACGTACAAGTGGCACGGTCAACATAAGGAAATTCTTATGAAAAGGGAAAAAAATCGACCTTCCATTATAATTTTTGATGCAAGCTATTTCTTCTGTATTAAGAATTGTGTACAGTTTATTCTCCTTTTTGCAATAAAGTGATTGTAAAATAAGTACTGATAGCCTCTAAAGCATGATATTTGCTTTTGAACTAGTTTAAAAAATATTAATATTAAGAAAACTTGACGAGAAGAAGTGCATGACTATCCTCAGTACAGAATCAATTGTTTTTGTTCTGCTTCCTCTTTTAAACAAAGGCAAAATTAAAAATTAAAATTATTATTTTAATGCGAACTATTCTTGTTTAATTACCATACCGTTTTAAAAAAAAAAATTATTAATTACAAACTCAATGTTGTTTTTTTTGTACACCAGTTCTGGAAATAGATAACGTTTAATTGAAATATAAACAAGCCAGTGACCTTGAGTGCTAATAAACGAAATAATAATAAAATAGGACACTTCACGTACACAAGCGCTTGCTGAATGTAAACGTAAAGACTGCACACATTTGTAAAAAAAAAAAAAAGTTCCACTATAATTTTAGCTCCAAGATGCCAAAAGTTTTACATCATCTCTGAAATGCGGTGGTCTTAGGTCGACGAACTCCAGTATTGTTTCTTTGACTGTCAGTAGTTTTATGTTTGTTGACCCGTTGATACTGGATGTTAGGTCAAGGTGACTCTGATTTTGCTGGTAAAAATAGCGGCCTTTGAAGTGAGCTAAGAAATTAATGAAGTCAGCTGCCTTGGTGCGTATTTTTCAATTATCTGTTTTAAAAAAAATTATAAATATACTTATATATCCCCCCCTAATAATATATTTCATAATGATGAAAACTAAAAATTTGTATCAACGATATATATAATTATTTGAATCGGTATGCCAGTAACATCCATTATTTCAAGAGGCCAATCTTTGTCTTTGCATTGCAATATAATTCGTCAAAGCAATACATTTTAGACCGATAATTTCAGAAGAATATTGCATATATTGTCGTATATTTAAGCAGGATATGATATATTAAAGTAAATACTTAGTAACTGTCCAAATGACACCGTGTATAGCATGTACTCATCGCTACTCAGTCGCCATTTTGAAAATTCGAACTTCGTGTCAGTCCAACGGCTAATATAAATGTTTTGCGCTGAATTTTACTTATTCCATCGAACTTTGACTTATAACCATTAATAAATACCTACAGAAAATATTTATTTCACAAGCGAAATTGTGTTTTGTCAACTACGATTAAGAACGACCGATGAAATTAAATTCCGGAAGTGCTTGACGAAGACCTGTATCTAAGCAACCGACTGTCTCAGCCAATCAAATCGAACCTTTTACTTCTGCATAAAATCCTTTAGGAGTGGCGAAGGTTTCTTAAGAAACGTTAATATACCATAATTTCAAAAGTGAAAAAAATATAGAAAATTTGTTTCTCCCATTTGCTCGTGCCGTTCATGACACGTTCATCGAGAGTGCAAAAATAACACATCACTTATAAAGAGAATTGCAAATGAAGGCATAAACAGATCCTTCCAACAATCGAGAGTACAACAATAACACATCACTTATAAAGAGAATTGCAAATGAAGGCATAAACAGATCCTTCCAACAATCGAGAGTGCAACAATAACACATCACTTATAAAGAGAATTGCAAATGAAGGCATAAACAGATCCTTCCAACAATCGAGAGTGCAACAATAACACATCACTTATAAAGAGAATTGCAAATGAAGGCATAAACAGATCCTTCCAACAATCGAGAGTGCAACAATAACACGTCACCTATGAAGAGAATTGCAAATTAAGGCACAAACAGATCCCAAAATCGCGAGTGTAACAACTACACCTGCAAAATGAAATGCCTCTTAACTTACGACAAAACAGACACTGTGTTTATTGCCATAGTGCAGCAACATCTGTTCCTCTAGCATAGTGCTAATTCTCTAACATTCAAAGAGAGCCAGTCCACAATAAGTCTCAGCAGCTATCATACATACTGATGAAATTCTGTCTTTGACAGTTTAATTGAATCCCCCCTTGGCATATTTTTTTGCCTTGTACAGTTCATCTGACTCCCTCTTAGCAAAATTTTATTTATGACAGCTGGTTTTTGTTTCTCCTGAAATAATTCTGTCTGTGATGCAGCTTGACTTAGTGTCACATACATAATTCTGTATTTGACAGTTGTCTTACTTGCCCTTGGTGTCACATACATAATTCTGTCTTTGATAGTTAGTTTTACTTACTCTTGGTGTGTTTCATTATTCTATGTAGGTGTATTTTGGCTTTTATAAGTTCACTATGTTGTCTAGATGTATTTCGACCTGTCATAAGTTTCACTATGTTGTCTAGATATATTTATAATTTATTTTATTTTTCAGTAGTTCCTCGGTTGTTACTTTTATCAACTTGTACACGTTCATATTTAATGAATCTTCAAGACACAATCGAGTATTTTTGCCGAGTAGGAAAGTATGACGTGTGCTAGTAAGCTCGCAAACAACTGAAGAAGAATGGAAAAGAGAAGTAGAAGAAGGGAAAAGCGAAGTAGAAGAAGAAGAGAAAAGCAAAGTAGAAGAAGAAGGGAAAAGCTAGGTAGAAAAGGAAGGGTAAAACGAAGTGGAAGAAGAAAGGAAAAGCAAAGTAGAAGAGGAAGAGAAAAGCGAAGTAGAAGAAGAAGGGTAAAACGAAGTAGAAGAAGAAAGGAAAAGCAAAGTAGAAGAGGAAGAGAAAAGCGAAGTAGAAGAAGAAGGGTAAAACGAAGTAGAAGAAGAAAGGAAAAGCGAAGTATCAATCAAAAAAACATGCTTACGTAGCATGCAGAACGGGTTCATGGCTTTCTAATTCTTCTACAGTTTGGTTTTGTCAGGAATTCCCATCACCCCCTACATGCTTGAAAACCTATTACCGCTTATTGCAGTAGACAAAAATCTACCCAATCCACAATCGAAGTTTAAAGAAAAGATAAATGATGACATTCGGAATTATAATATTTTTCTTTGTAACGACAGGCTCCAGCGACGTGACTTTAAATTTACCGCATGGCCTTGACCTTTACAATGCACTGAATGAAATTAAAATCGATTTGACATTAATGACATTCTATTTTTGTAAACGAGTTGGGTGGGGAGGAGAGGAAAATAGGTAGTAGAAAACAAAAATAGCATTTGGGTGGAATTTGTGCATCCGAACGTTCATGAATCACCCGCACGAAAAGGACGAACGGCAGACAATCTATTATCATTCCTTTCAACTACAAGTACTTATTTCGCGAAGTAAATTCTGTTTCAAGGGCGGGAAATAGCGATGATTCAAAAGCTAGCACAGCCACAACATTGTTATACTTAGGAATGTTTATTTTTAGTATGCCAACACCCCTTCTCGTTCAAGAAGAATAAACTGTTAAAGGTGGGTTGGTTGAGAATAAACAAGACAGCAAGAAATAAGCAAGAACACCTGCAGTTAAGCTAAAGCCAGACATGCGACTTCTGAAAATGTTTTTACATTTATACTTCTGTTTTCTTTTTCACTTGTCGTTGATCGGCAGGACTGTGCACGTCACATATTGCCACTTTTATGATTGGTTCTTGAATTTTAAAAACATTTACTTCAAGTGCATTAGTCTGTGCAGAAAGAAAACTAGAACAATTCTGACACATCTACAGCAAGAGCAAAAGTTAAGACCGCTACAATCTGGAACTTTCCTAGGGATACAGACAAATTCTGTTTTTTGACACATTAAAGGTATTGATACGTTGTTACGTCACTTAGGATAGTGATGAATTTCTTTTAATAATATAACATAATTTAATGCACTATAAATGGAATATAATGTACATGTATATCACTGAACCTAACCTAAGTCAGTGTAAATATAATGTACATGTACTATGGTTGAACATAACCTAAGACAGCGTAAATATAATGTACATGTACTATCGTTGAACCAAACCTAAGTCAGTGTAAATATAATGTACATGTACTATCGTTGAACCTAACCTAAGACTGTGTAAATATAATATACATGTACTATCGTTGAACCTAACCTAAGACAGTGTAAATATAATGTACATGTATTATAATTGAACCTAACCTAAGACAGTGTGAATATAATGTACATGTACGATCATTGAACCTAGCCTAAGAAAGTGCAAATATAAATGTTTTGACATGTAAACATTCCAAACACTGACACTACAGTACATGAAGACTAATAGCCTAAGGAAAGCATCATTTTATTAATTACTAACTTTTGCCTGTGGCTTCAATTGCGTAAATGCCATTTTTCAGAATACGTTACTTAAAGTAAAATTATTTTATAGTACAAGTTTTTTTCTCGCCAGGTAAGAACCATTATACAGCATCCGATAAATAAAAAGAGAGAGGGAAGAAATAATGAAAAAGTTGACAGAGAGATGGGATGTGTGTGGAGAAATAAAAGAATGAAAGAAGGGAATGGAAGAAGTGATAGATTGATAATAAGGGAAAAGAGAGAATGTGATAGTGGGAGAGAGAAAGAGGACATGATCAAGAGAAAGTCAGAAAGATAAAGAGATAAAAGAAGAGAGAGAGAGAGAGAGAGAGAGAGAGAGAGAGAGAGAGAGAGAGAGAGAGAGAGAGAGAGAGAGAGAGAGAGAGAATTACAGAAAGAAAATATGGTTTGATCTTTTTCAGGTAGGCTTAGCAAAAATAAGAGCTAACCACACAGTATAATGCAACCCACCAAAATCCCAAATATATTATTTACTAGAGCCTAAAATCTAATACCCAGAATGAGAAACACAATCTGAGTGCAACACAAATCATCCCCAATCATCCCCTGTGCAGGGAGGTCATAGAGGTTACAGCGATATATTAACCAAGGCGTTTTTATGTGCTCTATTTTTATTGGACAATTTTAGTAGTTGTAGGATTATTGGTGAGTTTCCTTGTGGGATAACATGACGTTATATAGCCCGTCTTGATTCTATGGAGTAAGGAATACAACAGAAAAAGTCCAATCAAAATCTGTCCAGTACATTTTTACTTAAGCCAACACAAACCTACAATCACAACATTTTTATTATATGTATAGATTTATTGTATCTACATTGTAAATATTAAATTGTGAAAATTTTACTTGTCAAATTGCTCTTCAAGTTGCTGAATGATTTCATGCCTTGTGTCAGATTTTGTGTGAATTTACGGACAAGAACTCAACTGCATTTGGATTGTTTTGCTTGCAGAAAACCAGAGATAAACTAGGTTACAGATTGTGTGGAAAGACGTAAACCCTCAGATGCTTTGTTACAATACTTTGTGGGGCAAACCAGCAGGTTAAATGAATGATGTGATAAAAGGTTTTGATGCAGTTAGAACCAAACGTTCAAGTATTTCAGTCGAGTGATTGCGCAGAGGTGCAGAGATGTTTTGATTTTAATTAATTAATTTATTACTTAATATCCTCTTGTGCCACTTCTTACTTCTCACTAATACATTCAAGAAATGTCAGGGGTAGAGTGACAGAGAGAATACTTTCATTTATATACTGCATGCACATAATTACTCCTACCCCACCCCTTTCTGACAAATAAAACGTTACAATTATTAAACATAAAAAGATCAAACCATACTGGAGGCGAAAAGAAAGAGGAACTTATATTGGAATTATAAAATCAAATAAAGAGATTGCAAGACGTGGTGCCATGCTCATTTAGTCTTGTTGGTTTTGAGATTCCAATTACTGTTTGTTGTAAGAACTGTTAGGTCGTCTGCATCAGACGCACCCAGGTACGATGTTACAGACCCGACTCCCAGGAGCTGTGCTGTATGACAGCCTCAAGAGAAACTGGCGGACAGGGAATAGGCAACTTAGGTGATTCTATGCTAGTAGCCACAGTGGACTAGTAGACTGGTGTGCTGACTAGTATGTAGGGTTGTATCCTAGGTGAACAAATTTGTACGTAAGATCGAAGTAGGCGCCAGCATATGCTTAAGTAAATAAAAAGCGTTTAAAATTACCGATGCTAAACTCTAATACCCAGAATGAGAAGCACAATCTGAGTGAAACTCAAATCGTCCCCTGTACATGGAGGTCATGGACGTCACAGCGATATATTAGGGAAGGCATGTGTTTATGTGCTCTACATTATTGGAAAAGTTTCATAGTTTTAGGATTACTAGTGAAAAGGCATGTGTTTATGTGCTCTACTTTATTGGAAAAGTTTCATAGTTTTAGGATTACTAGTGAAAACAAAACAAAACAAAACAAAAATAACTAAAAATTCTAAATGCAGACACTTTTCTGTAGAAAATCTTTATTTAGCACTCAGGAGTAGAAAGACTATTTAAAAAATCCAGATTAGGACAAATGTGGTGTTCAAAATAAAAGTGACTAGCTGTATATCATGACGCAACTTATATACATTAGCAAACTTTACTTACAAGCCAAACATTTAACAAGTTAATTTTGGAAGCCCATTCATTACATAAGTTTACATTCCTATGGATGGAGCAGTCACGGGAGAAGGATGTTTGCTAAATAAGTGGAATCAGGAAGACAATACATATTTTATTTAGAACACCAAAACCGATGGGTGGTTTCAAGTTGCTACATGGCCACTGCTAAATTTAGTGTGCCACTTTTGTTCATCTAGTCTGAACCAGTCTGGATGAAATAAACAAACAAACAAACAAACAAAGCAAGCAAGCAAACAAACAAATACTTATCTAATCTTTTTGTATCTATTCCCCTTTCGTGATCAGGAGGAATTATTCGCCGTTCTTCTTTATTCCGGTCTTCACCGACGAGCGTTGTTTATTTCATTCCTCGAGGAGGAAGTGAACAGATATGCTTGTATTTCATCTTTCGTCGACTTCAGCACTTTGACATTTTGACTAACAGTATGTGTGTGCGTTCACGAATGTGTACATCGTCGTCTTCGTCTGCACTTCTTCGATTAACTGTGAGAAATAGAATTTATTAGGGGAGATTACTCTTAGGTAGCTAGGCAGTTATATTATTAGTTATATTTCCTCGATACTAGGGAGGAGTGATTGTTTATTGGTATATTGTTGTATTACTATTAAGCTAAGTATTCATTGACTCTCTTGGCCATTGACCCTCAGGCTTGATGAATATTAAATTAAAATTTAATTGACACCGATAATTTTGGGTTTTCACCCTAAGACATTTTGTTGTGCATTATTTTACAGCGTTATGGCTATCATTACTTTGGCGGAAGGTTCCCGCTCGTGGAAGGTTTAGTGTTTGTAGCCTTGTACGATTTATTTATTTTATTTTATGTTTATTTTTTTCTTTTCTCATTATTCATTGCCCTGGTAAGACATGGGGCACTATGAATTGGTAATCTAATCTTCATAGCATTATAGTATTCCCAAAACTTCACAAATTGCTACCACCAGTATCGTCAGCTTACAATATTAAATAAGAATGCACACATACACATCTAACTCACACACACATTCACTTTGACACACACATACACTCTGACTCACACACACATTCAGATTGAGTTAAATGGTACTAAAATGTAAGGGTGGGAACATATGTAGGGACCTGTAAAGTGATATGATTTATATAGGTAAGTTACATTATTTTATCCTAATATGCTGATGCTATTTTCTCCTTGCCCGACAGTTATATAGCGACTCCCTATTTCCATAAATGGCACAACCTGAAACCCCCAGGAGAGGTAATAAATGTAGACAAAACATTTAAAAGTGTTTACTGCATATGATGGACTGTTATCTGACGTCACTGCACATGATAGACTGTTTTGTCTGTTATCACTGCAAATGATGGACTGTGTCTGACGTCACTGCACATGATAGACTGTTATCTGTTATCACTACGCATGATGGATTGTTATCTGACATGAAGGACTGTTGTCTGACGTCATTGCACATGAAGGACTGTTGTCTGACGTCATTGCACATGAAGGACTGTTGCCTGACGTCACTACACACGATGGACTGTTGCCTGACGTCATTTTACACACGGTGAACTGTTGTCAAATATTATTACACATGGTGGACTGTTGTCTGACATCACTGCACAGCATGGACAATTATCTGACGTCACTGCACATGATGCACTGTTGTAAAATATTATTGCACATGATGGACTGTTGTCTTTTATCACGGCAAAAGATGTTGTCTTATATCATTGCAAACAATGCGCTATTGCCAAACTCCACAGAATCTGAAACAACTTACTGTTGTCAGTCAAACGCCACACATTAACGACTTACTGTTGTCAGTCAAATGTCACATGCCAACATCTTTCTGGTTTCCGTCAAAAGTCACACACCAGCAATTTACATCAGCAAACGCCACATATCAATGACATACTGAAATCAGTTAAACTTTACAAACTAATGACATACTGTGATCAATCAAACATCACAAACACCCACTTTAGTGATCAGTCTAATATCACTCCCAAATTGAGGTCATAATTTTCAATTATATGAAAACGATGACTGTGATTATTAAACCCTGATTTAAAAATAAATGTTAGTTATACTTGTTTTCAAAACATATGGCATTTAATATCACTGACCAGTTGACGATGGGGCTGGAGGGGTAAAAAATAGGGTGAGTAACAAAAAACATAAATGCATAACTGGGGATATGAAAATTAATAAACTCCAGAACAAGACAAAGGGATAAAAAGATAATTCCAGCGCATCCTTGCTGTTAAAAAAAACAAAACAACCCCCCCCAAAAAAAAAAAAAAAAATTAAGTCGGAGGGGTGATGATGACGACTGGTAAATGGCGGCTTAGCCCGCTCGAAGTTAAGTTCGTTGCAGAAACATGCGACGAAGTAAGAGACGATCGATGAACGAAGACACACGAACATAATGCCTCAAGATGCCAGACGTTCTTGACGTTTGCTTAGAGTTTAAACTGCATTTATTTATACAAGGAACATAGATAAAATCATTTCATCATGGCACACGGCCAGGTCTCTGCACAATAACTTAAGGAAATAAACTATTGTTTAAGACCTGCTAAATCCAATAGACATTAAGCTATTCTCCTAATTTTCTCTCTCACAAAAATAGCAAGTTTCAACTTGATATGTAACTAACTAATGCCTCTGCATTCTATCCAGTCTAACAGCATCATGTCTTCTCTAGGATCTCAGGCAGACTAGTTGGATATTTTTCGTTCAATTTAATGTATGAAAAAGGTGATGGAGGGTAACTTAGGGTGTCACGAAAAGGTCTGACCACAAGTGACAACAGGCAAATACAATGCTCTCTCGTACAACAGCAGAACCTCTTTCTGTTGTTTCACTCATTTATGGTTCAGAGTTACCGCCGAACGAACACACGGGTCCTATAAGAGCATTTAAACTGCTTTAATCAGTGTTTACTTTACAAAAGCTGTATATCGTACACTCTAAATCCGAAAGTATTAGTATATCTTGACTTCAGCAGAGCTATGCACCTTACACTCTAAACAAGAAACTATCAGCAAGTCTTGACTTCAGTAAAGCTGTACACCTTACATTCTGAACCAGAAACTATTAGCTGCTTTGACTGCAGCAAAGCTGTACACCATACATTTTAAATCAGAAACTATTAACAAGTCTTGACTTCAGTAAAGCTGTACACCTTACATTTTAAATCAGAAACTCTTAACAAGTCTTGACTTCAGTAAAGCTGTACACCATACATTTTAAATCAGAAACTATTAACAAGTCTTGACTTCAGTAAAGCTGTACACCTTACATTTTAAATCAGAAACTATTAACAAGTCTTGACTTCAGTAAAGCTGTACACCTTACATTTTAAATCAGAAACTCTTAACAAGTCTTGACTTCAGTAAAGCTGTACACCATACATTTTAAATCAGAAACTATTAACAAGTCTTGACTTCAGTAAAGCTGTACACCTTACATTTTAAATCAGAAACTATTAACAAGTCTTGACTTCAGTAAAGCTGTACACCATACATTTTAAATCAGAAACTATTAACAAGTCTTGACTTCAGTAAAGCTGTACACCTTACATTTTAAATCAGAAACTATTAACAAGTCTTGACTTCAGTAAAGCTGTACATCTTATATTTTAAATCAGAAACTCTTAACAAGTCTTGACTTCAGTAAAGCTGTACACCATACATTTTAAATCAGAAACTATTAACAAGTCTTGACTTCAGTAAAGCTGTACACCTTACATTTTAAATCAGAAACTATTAACAAGTCTTGACTTCAGTAAAGCTGTACACCTTACACTCTGAAAGGATCATCGAACATTTAGACCTAGGCGTGTTGTGTCGTGAACCAGGCTTTGCACATTGTTAACACTCTTAGTGTAGCTTAAGTTGTCGTGGTTACTTTTAACTCAGCAATGTGTTATCAGTCTAATGCCAATCAAACATATTTTGGTCACCTCTGCACACTATTGTCTGGTCCAAGCTTAGAATATAAAGCCTGATCGGTTGGATACACGAGAACCTTTCACTGTTCAATTCAGAAACTGCTCAATGCAGCATGATAACACACACAACAGATTCACATTTTATCAGACGTGGTGTCGCAACAGAACTCGGCGAAAATAAAGTAGTTTGCTTTAGTTAGTAGATACTAAACAACTGTCTCTTCAAACTGGCGGATTTTCGATTTGGCCATATTTATAATGTAAAAACATATCTCCTTAGAGGGACAAACAGAAGCGCCTACGATAGAACACTGGCCTCTTGTTCAAGTGATTGGGTTCGATCTTTGTTTATCTGGGTGAAAAACAAAGGCTGGTCCTTCACCGCTCATGGCCGCTACAAATCGGAAAGTGTAGGCGTTGGTCGATGCCCTGGCAAAGTTAAACTTTGAGAATCCCCCCCCCCCCCTTACAATCACCATCGCCACCCCACTCATAACACTTTCACACTCCTGAACTTAAATCTCTTCCTTGATGCGAATGTTCATCTTCGAAATCAGCAAAAGTTGCTAAAGAGCCTGAAGGTCAAATTAACATCTCAGTTCAAACAGAAATAGATCCTCCCTCTCCACACACTTCTTTTTCAAGTTTATGATTAAAGCGATCGTGAAAGAGCTACGTGATTAGACTTGTCTAAATGCTACGTCATCATCAGACACCTGTAAGCAAGGGATTTACCCCCGCCTCCCATCAACTTCCGCATACAGCGGGACAATTAATTAGCATACTTGTAATTCAGGTTAGCCGGTCAGGAGAGCTCTTCAGCGTCTGGAGGTTGAAATGAGCAGATGTTGCATTGACGCGGCTCAAGGACGTTTACCTATGTATCCTGTCCTGCTTAAAAAGAAAAAAAATAAAAATAAAAAGAGTGCTACATTTTACTCCCTTTCCCTCCCTCATCTATTTTTCTTCTTCTCCAAATCATACATGTTTTAAATAGCCTACAAAGAATTCAAAGTTGTTTTAAAATCATTTCTCCCGTATTCATAATTTTTCTTGTAATGCCGAGTAAAGAAGCATTTGAGTGAAATATTTCCCTCGCATTTTATCAGATGGCTATATATTTTCTTTTGCAAGACTCTATTTCAATGTATTTGTTAGAAGAATTGATAATGTCTAATTGTGCCTAATTGTTTAAAAGTGCCTGGTGTACAGTAGGTGGACTGGTCAATGAATGAATGAAATAAAAGAAATAATAAAAAATTAATATATGTAAAAATGAATGGAAGGAGGTAAAATTGAATGAAGGAAGAAAACATGTTTTCTGTGATGTGGTATGAAGTAATGCAAACAAGAAGCAAAAGACATAATTTTGTGAGTTAAGACAAGTAGTCTTCAGCAAGTATGTGTTGAAATCAACACAGGTGAACATGAGTGAAAATATACATTGACAGACAACTGAAGGTGAAATCAACACAGGTGAACATGAGTGAAAGTATACATTGACAGACAACTGAAGGTGAAATCAACACAGGTGAACATGAAAGTAGAAATTAAGACAGACAAGTGAAGGTGGAAATCAAGACGGGTGAACATATGAGTGAAGTTGGAAATGAACACGGGTGAACATGAGTGAAGGTGGGAATCAATACAGGTGAACATGAGAGAAGGAGGAAATCAACACAGGTGAACATGAGTGAAGGTGGGAATCAACACAGGTGAATATGAGGGAAAGTAGACATTAAGACATACATGTGAAGGTGGAAATCAACAGAGTTTAATGTGAGTGGGTTGTTTGATAACTAGAGAAGAAAACACTGATCTAGTCACGTGGTTGTGTGATAAACAGAGAAGAAAAAAATTACATAGTCACTAGGGTTGAGAACATCGTGTATTACTTTGATATTTGAAGATGTTAGTCACAGTTAGTGGAATAAAGAATATGATGTTCAGGCATTAGCAGACTAATAAGTCAGCCGGAAGTGAGCTGAAAAGGATTGAGGCCAATAGATAAGCTTTCTTGAACGAGTCTCTGTGTTGATATGTCAGTCAAGTAAATGTGTGCTTGTGTGTGTGTGCGTGCGTGTGTGTGTGTGTGTGTGTGCGTGTGTGTGCGTGCGCAAGAGCATAGCCGATTAGATAGTGGTCGTCTAGCAGCCTTGAGAAAGGGCAGAGCTTTAATGGAACAAAATTCCTGACTGTATTTTTTTTTGTTCACATTTTGTTTTGTATGTGACGTTCAAGAATTTGGTCAAGTAAACCCTCAACATTATTTCTGAGGTCCAAGAAAAATCTTATATCGCAGACATTGAAAATATATCACAAGAAGATGATAATTTAAGTGACTATATTTTATTTTATTAATTGAGAATTGTTGTTGGGATAACTCTAAAGTATAGAAGATAGTCTTAAAACTGAAACATGATTTGAAATATTTGTATTTTGAAAACACCTGACTGTAGAGGTATTTTAATAAAATTTACCTATGAAGATATTAAAGAGAGTGGGTAGTTTGTAGAAAGACTTAATTCACTTACTAATGATGTAGTAGGATTTCCTGTCGGTTATTGGTTATCAACCAATTCCGATTGTTACAGGAACAGAGCTATAGATGGTAGCCAGCATGCAAAAACTACTCGTAACAACGAGTACAATCCATAACAACTACTCAGTCGAATAAGGGAGGGACTTCATTGACCAGTATATTTACTATCTATGTCGAAATACTACAAGCTGCATACACATTCTTTACAGAAACAACGACTATAGAGAAAAGAAACAATTAACGAGAAACTTGAAACCATTGATCAGATGATTAGTGTTAAAGAACTAGGGATACATTGCAGAGAGAAAACTTTACCAGAGACTCTACCAGTATGTATGTGTGTATTTGTGTGTGTGTGTGTGTGTGTGTGTGTGTGTGTGTGTGAGAGAGAGAGAGAGAGAGAGAGAGACTGTACAGAGAGACTGTACCAGAGAGAACTGTACAGAGAGAGACTGTACAGAGAGACTGTACCAGAGAGAACTGTACTGAGAGAGACAGTACACACAAAGAACTGTACAGAGAGGGAAAACTGTACTTAGAGAGACTGTACACAGAGAGAACTGTACACAGAGGGAAAACTGTACCAGAGAGACTGTATGCAGAGATAACTGTACAGAGAGGGAAAACTGTACCAGAGAGACTGTATGCAGAGATAACTGTACAGAGAGGGAAAACTGTACCAGAGAGACTGTACACAGAGAGATTGTGCACAGAGATAACTGTACAGAGAGGGAAAACTGTACCAGAGAGACTGTATGCAGAGATAACTGTACAGAGAGGGAAAACTGTACCAGAGAGACTGTACACAGAGAGATTGTGCACAGAGATAACTGTACAGAGAGGGAAAACTGTACCAGAGAGACTGTACACAGAAAGAACTGTACAGAGAGGGAAAACTGTACCAGAGAGACTATACACAGGGAGAACTGTAACCAAACTCATTGAAAGATCAACACACGTGACAAAATGAAGAAGATGGAAGTTGATATATTTGCTGGTAATTGCTTTCTTTATACTGCATTCAATATCGTTGTTAACTGTACTTTACTCTTTGAGTCCGTTGTTAAGTGTATATCACGTTCGTAGTGTAACTGTAATTGTAATGGCCTTGCAATGTCGTAATTGGCGGAGTTTAATTATCCTGTGGGAGCGACAAGCCAACAGAAAATGGGACGCCATCGCCCCGACAACAGATCTTTACCAATATATCTACAGGCACGTTTAAATCATTCAGAATTAGAATTAATTAATGTATGCAAATCATTCAGAATTAGAATTAATTAATGTATGCAAATCATTCAGAATTAGAATTAATGTATGCAAATCATGACTCAGGCGCATACGACACGGGTGCCACGAAACCCGATTTATGTCCCTTTCACAAATGACGTCATAAACGTCCGTCACGTGTCTGCCTCAAGTAAAGAAGTATATTATTTAAGTATCACCCAAATTAGAAATTAGAATAAACAAACGTCGCGAGCACCATCCTCCTCTCAGCTGGAAATAGAAAACACCCCGACCGGTCCTGAATGGCCCCACTGTGGGATGCAATTTCCAGATGCTTTAATTATCTCTAAAAATAGACGCATATACAGATATAAAATTTAATTTGAAGTTGCACAGTTTGCCTTTTTCGACGCACATGGACCCGATATTGTTGTTTTGGTGGTTTGTCAAACATTTAGAATATTTTAACTGGAAATAAATAATTTTGCTTATTAGAATCTCGTCGTCGTGGGTGAGAGACAATACTTCCGCTTGTCTGAGAAATGAATGCCAGAACTTGAAATAGCGGGCGAGGCTGCTGAAGCACGTCACTAATCACGCCCTTTCATTAACGAGAAGAATTTTAGAGGAAAAAATTGTTCGAGTTTGGAGACCACTTCGCCAAGTGCATAACACGTTTTAAAAATAACTACAGTCGGTGTTTCATTAATGCATTCTAAAAGATAATGAAAGGAAAAAGGCGATCTTTTATTATTTAAAATTTGAAGTGTGTAGAAATTTAAAAACAAATTTAAAAACAAATTCATTTGACAAACCAGCCAAAAATAAAAATACTAACACATACCTAATCAAACATCATAAACTAAAAAAACAAAATAACATACTAAAAACATACGTAATCAAACATCATAAAGCAACAAAACAAAAATCATACTAAAAACATACCTAATCAAACATCATAAACCAATAAAATATTAAAAAATAAACATACGTAATCAAACATCATAAAGCAACAAAACAAAAAACATACTAAAACATACCTAATCAAACATCATAAACCAATAAAATATTAAAAAATAAACATACCTAATCAAACATCATAAAGCAACAAAACAAAAAACATACTAAAACATACCTAATCAAACATCATAAACTAACAAAAAACAACATACTAAAAACATACCTAATCAAACATAAACTAACAAAAAACTAAAAACATACTAAAAACATACCTAATCAAACATAATAAACCAGCAAAGCAATAAACATACTAAAAACATACCTAATCAAACATCATAAACCAGCAAAGCAATAAACATACTAAAACATACCTAATCAAACATCATAAACCAGCAAAGCAATAAACATACTAAAACATACCTAATCAAACATCATAAACCAATAAAATATTAAAAAATAAACATACCTAATCAAACATCATAAACTAACAAAAAACAAAAAACATACTAAAACATACCTAATCAAACATCATAAACTAACAAAAAACAAAAAACATACTAAAACATACCTAATCAAACATCATAAACTAACAAAAAACAAAAAACATACTAAAACATACCTAATCAAATATCATAAACTAACAAAAAACAAAAAACATAATAAAACATACCTAATCAAACATCATAAACTAACAAAAAACAAAAAACATACTAAAACATACCTAATCAAATATCATAAACTAACAAAAAACAAAAAACATACTAAAACATACCTAATCAAACATCATAAACTAACAAAAAACAAAAAACATACTAAAACATACCTAATCAAATATCATAAACTAACAAAAAACAAAAAACATACTAAAAACATACCTAATCAAACATCCTAAACCAGCAAAACAATAAACATACTAAAACAATCAAACATCCTAAACCAGCAAAACAATAAACAAAATAAACCCAAACAAAACTCAGCAAAAATTTAACTAAAGTACATCCCAGTAAAATAAAATACCCATTTCTAGTTACGGCAATTCAAAGGATTAACATTTAATTAGAAATCATTAAAAAAAATTACTAAATATATATTTTTTAATTTTGCGCGCTACATCCATTATAACAGGCCGCTCATGTGAAAATACAAGTTTACACTAAGCAATAGCAAACTGTTGTTATATGATTAAGTTCATGTATACTTACATTATCATTTATAATAAAGCCACATTTAGACGCTTTGTGAATGCAGGAAAAGGATTAACACTGAAGTACAAAATTCATTCTCCACATTATTATTTATAATAAAAAAAAATCTCCACACGTAATTGCCTTTTTAAAAGTAAATCATGTTCCCACTTAAAAACTCTAAACAATTTATTCTATTATTATTCTTAAAGTAAGCTCTCTATAAACTCATCAGAGTGAAGTGAATAGCTTGCATTTAAATTCCATCGTGTACTTATATTCTTAAAGTATACAGTAAATGGGAAGCAGTCGTCCACGGACAAGTTAGGTAACCACAGACTACTTTCTTCAAATACATAATCGCCTCCCCTGGCATTCGGACAGTACATGTAATAGGTTGACCCGGACAAAGGACTTTTCTTACGAGCAAACACTCAGTACCGTCCACGCCAGGCACTTGCCCGGGGCCTCACGAGCATAGGGGCCCCATGCTAATTTTTGTACGTTCTGACTTGCTGTGAGTGGTTGTGTAGCATAGGGGCCCCATGCTAATTTTTGTACGTTCTGACTTGCTGTGAATGGTTGTGTATGCAGGGGCCCCAGTGCACTGTTTTGTCCCGTGGGCCTATAATGCTGTTAAGACGGCCCTGCCTGGACCCTGAAGCGTCCCCCCCCCACTTAAAAAGTTTTAAAAAAATTAAGTTTCAAACATGAAATGTATTACATTGATTACTTTTTATTTTGCCAGTTAGAGGTATCGGACGAAAGAACCTTAACAGTTATTCCTAAAAATGAAGTACTCTATGTTTAGCTATTGTTATTTATATTTCATTAATTCTGAAATAAACAAAGATTACGAATAGTACAGGATCGACTTATTTTTGTCCCTGTAGAGAGATACGGATGACGAGGACATGAACGAGTGTGTTGATTTCCAGTACGGGGAAAAAGGATGACAGATATATCAGATGACGATTAGATGAACAATTTGATTTTCCGATGAAGAGCAAGAGAAAATACAAATGAAAAATGAGCCGATTTTCTCGAGGACTGATAAACTAAAATAAAGATGGAGAAAGATGGAGAATAGGCCCTAGAAGAGCAAATGAGCCGATTCCTAGACGAAAGGTAAGTTGAAATAAAGATTGCTAGAAGGTGATTGTCCTGTAGCGAAGCCTGCTGAAATAAAGTTTGCTAGATGATTGTCCTGTAGCAAAACCTGCTGAAATAAAGATGATGAGTAGATAAACAAAGGAGCTGATTTTCCGGTAGAGAGATAAGTGAAAATAAAGATTATGAGAATACAGAGATTATTTTCCGGCAGAGGGAGATATGGTGAAGTAAGGATAACTAATGAATAAACGACAAAACGAATTTGTGTAAGTATGTATATGTGTGTGTGTGTGTGTGTGTGTGTGTGTGTGTGTGTGTGTATGTGTGTGTGCGAGAGAGAGAGAGAGAGAGAGAGAGAGAGAGAGAGAGAGAGAGGGGTGTGAGGGATGATTGTTTAGCTTCGTTCCCTTCCATTTCAGTGCTTGTTTGGGGCTTTTCGTCTTAGGACGTTTTCGGCCCTGAAAAGCTTTGGAGGGACCGATTTCCCTCAATATATTCTGGGGTACGACCACCATGTGGACCCTCAGTATTGAAGTCCCTGGGGTGTGTGTGTATCAGATGCTAAAATAAGAATGTTAAGTTGAGCAATTGAGCTGACTTTTGTTTGGTAGAAAGAGCTTAAATAAGGATGTTAAGTTGAGCAATTGATCTGACTTTTGTTTGGTAGTGTGGCAGAATAAATTTGCCTCTCCCTATTTTAAAATTTAAATTGTTATATAAATAGCTATTTGTCAGAGTAACCTGACTTTGAGCACCCCTTATGGTTTTATTTTTGAAAGTATTTGAGTTGAAGTAAACAGCTTGAGACAAGAACATTTTAGATTGCTGTCGGGTGCAAAGTGAGTGGGTAGTTTTCTGTTATGGCAGGGAGCAGTGTTTATGTGTAAGAATACACTGCACTCTGTCGATGTATGAAGGCAAAGTATGATGACTACATTGAACACTTTCTGGTATAAGGAAGTAACTGGAAATTGCTACAATTGCTAATCTGCTTGAGGGAGCCAAATACAGCAAATGTTAACACTGACAGAATAGCAGTGAATCAGTGTCCTACAAATGTGCAAGAGAAACACATGGAACTGACATAATAATGGCAGACAATAAACTTGTGTCTTTGTTACAAAAGTGTGCAAAATACTATTGAGACAGTGCCTAAATCAGGTTATGTAGAAACTATTATTGTTTATTTCTGTTAACTCAATTTCTGTTCTCTGAGAAGAACTATCCTGTGGCTTGTATTGAATTGTTAAACTGTATATTTTTGGATATTATTGGAGATGATACTATTTACATTGTGCATTTTAGTAGCTAGATTTAAAGGTCTAGTTGCTTGAGTGTGTGGGGAGATACTTTTGTAAAATCAGTCAGATAGCTCATCTGTTCACTAGTTTCAGATGTCCATGGTAGAGGTATTTTGTGATTTAAAATGGAAGATTCTAAGGGAGATATAAAGATGTGGATAGACATGGGGAAGGAGGAAGCCAGTGACTTGGATCTTTGGGGATGTGAAGCTACTGATTATGCTATAAACTATAAAAGAAAGAGAAGAACTAGAAATAAAACAGAATGAAAGTGAGAAACTATTACAGATTGAAAGTGAAGATAAAGAGAAAAGATTACAGAATGAAAGTGAAGATAAAGAGAAAAGATTACAGAATGAAAGTGAAGATAAAGAGAAAAGATTAAAGATTGAAAGAGTGGTAGTATTCGCCCAGATAGAAGTCAATGATAAAAGAAACAGAACTTGGATTAAATCAACTGAAGATACAGGAAGATAGCTTAAAGATAAATTAGAGGGCAACTAAGGTTCAGGAAGTGAACATAACATTTCATTTTCATTCTTTCAATAGGAAAGAGGAAAATATTGCTAAGCTTTGAACAGTGTACCATAAGATTAGGTCTACCAGAGAATTCATGGCTTAACTAAGCAGTGGCAGAAAAGACAGATCAAGACAGTAGGGTCTTTAACAGACTTCCAGAGGAATAAGCTACATATGGGACTTATAAGGCAGCATTCCTAGCGCACTTTAAGGTGACTAGTGAAACATAGAAACTGAGGTTTCACTAGTCCAAATCGACGGTTTAAATCCCTAACCAACCAGAAAGGGGAAAAAAAAGAGCAAGTAAGACTTACCCTTAATTTTATTTTAGGCTCGAACCCGGACTAAATGTTGTTAGAGGCTAATGCCCTAACTTTACGCGACCTTCCCTGCCGCATTACACCTCTCTTACTGCTGAGACGGAAAAATATTCCCAGTGAGTGACGCACGCTTTCCACCAAGCCATTAAGTGCTTGAAAGCGTCATCAATGAGGTTGTCTCTCGTGATCACTCTTTTATATCCCCCCCTCCTCTCTCTTAGTGCTAGTGCTAAAGGTACCGAACTCGTGCCGCACTGTACTGGGGTGTCCTGGCTTCAGTGAAGCCAGGTCCTTATCACCTGCAGCAAAGACACTTAAATGTGAATGAAGACGTTCTTAACAACAGGGGTCCGACTCATCTATTTTAGTAACATTATTTCCCCCTGTCAGAGGTAATGAATGTTGTTGCTGGAGTATTTTTATTTTTTTGGTGTGTGTGTATGTGGCTTAAAACTTTTTTTTTTAACATTATTGCTTTTGCTTGTGAATGTGTACGAGTTCTGACTGAGCGAACTACGGGCCACCAGGTAGAAAGAGATTATGTACGAGTTGTGACTGAGCGAACTATGGGCCACCAGGTAGAAAAAGAGATTATGTACGAGTTGTGACTGAGCGAACTACGGGCCACCAGGTAGAAAGAACTTAATGAGTCACGGATTGCACAACGTGAATGTGCAGGTATTGGACATTTTAAACTCGAGTTCTGCTGAACCCAGAAAGCATTTCCTATTGATCAGGACGTTTTTCGCTTCTGCAAGGCAGGCATCCGGGTAGTAACGACAATAAACACTGCCAAAGGTAAGGAGCATGACCAGTACGAAGACTTGAAGAGCGAACGAAGCTCAAAGACTCACAAGAGGAGGGATGTAGGGTGGGGTGGAGAGAGAGAGAGAGAGAGAAAGGGCGGGAAAGAGAAAAGACAGAAAAATGAGAGGCAGAGATAAGGAGAAAGAGCGCTCAAGAAAACTGAACTGAAAACACTGTTTTACAAAGGTAGTGACATCACCATTTTTGTGTTGTTTCATTTATTATTAATACACTCAAGTATTATAAAAAGTACAGTCTGATAGTAAGTAGGCCTAGTTAAAGATAGTAAAATCTTATTCCAAGAAGAGAAAAGAAAGGAGGGATAGGGGGAGAAAGAGAGACACCACCCTCCGGGGAGGAGGGACAGCTCTTTTCGACCGATCTCACCGTTGTGTGTAAAAGATGGAGAATGATTAAAACAAATAACAAGCTATAAAGTTAAATTTCATTTTAAGCAGATGTCATAAAAGCAGAATGCATTGATGACTAGAAGAGGAAAAAATGAAAGAAATACATATAAATAAATATTTCGTTGAAATGCTTCAAATTTCATGTAGAAATGCCTGAATACAAGAACAATTTAAAACATATGCCATTTCATTCCGCAAAGCCTGATAACTTTAAATTCAACATAGTAGAAACTGATTTCGTGGTGCATGTTACACGCTATTTGCCTTTGCTGACTAGCCTCCATCTTGAATTTAAAGCTGCATACCACAGTCGCGTGCTGGGGTCATCTTGGTGGCCGGAAGTAGATGGCGCTGATAATGACGTTCGAGAGGAATTGCCTTTCTGCACTTGAGCAAGCACTGTTGTGATTACTATTATTACTGTTACCAATGACGTACGCAATATACTTAAGCATAGTGCAAGGTAGGTCATGTAACAACTTGACTGACATTAATAAAAGACAGCAGTGTACTTTTTAAATGGCCACCAACGCAAGACGACATTCACTTGATGACATTCATTGGAGGAGCTCAAATGAGGAATAAAATGCTATGTCTTTCATAAGTCGGACCAAACCTACTAAGTAGTCGTTTTAACAAATGCTAACCTATTCTGCCTAGAAGAGTTGTTTAAGTAAGAATGACATTCTAGTAAGACCGAATAATTTCAATAAGAATGACTATTCTAGTAAGACCGAATAGTTTCAATAAGAATGACATTCTTGTAAGACCGAATAGTTTCAATAAGAATGACATTCTAGTAAGACCGAATAATTTCAATAAGAATGACATTCTTGTAAGACCGAATAGTTTCAATAAGAATGACATTCTTGTAAGACCGAATAGTTTCAATAAGAATGACATTCTAGTAAGACCGAATAATTTCAATAAGAATGACATTCTTGTAAGACCGAATAATTCAATAAGAATGACATTCTTGTAAGACCGAATAGTTTAAATAAGAATGACATTCTTGTAAGACCGAATAATTTCAATAAGAATGACATTCTAGTAAGACCGAATAATTTCAATAAGAATGACATTCTTGTAAGACCGAATAGTTTCAATAAGAATGACATTCTTGTAAGACAGAATAATTCAATAAGAATGACATTCTTGTAAGACCGAATAGTTTCAATAAGAATGACATTCTTGTAAGACCGAATAATTCAATAAGAATGACATTCTTGTAAGACCGAATAGTTTAAGGAAGAAATATTCTAGTAAGAGCGAATTGTAACAATACAGTGATTTTGTTAAGCAAAAAGAATTGTTTTAGTAAACACGACTTTTTCTGGAAAGCTTAACTATTTTGGTCAAAGAGAGTTCTTTTTTATTTTTTAATAAAAAACCCCACTAAAAATGTCCCATTCATTTAAGGCGTGGTTTCTTTAATAAGACGTACTTATTTTCTTAAGACATTTGTTTCATGCAGAATGGTTCTCCTGAAAGACTTGGTTAGTACACGTGGTGTTTTCTGCCAAGACAGCTACTGAAACACGACTGATCATTACTGCTTGTCTCTCAATCAAATTTAGTAGAATTCATTCTGCATTCTGTTTTAATGGCATTCCTTTTAGGAATAGTTGATTCATAAGCAATTATATTCTGCTAAGACAACGTACTTTATTTGCTAAGACAAGGTTGTATAAATAAGACCAATTTAATTTAGTAAACTCTGGTTATTTTAATAAACTGAATATTTAGGTAATATGAACTTATCCCCCCCCCCTTTCAGGACTGAAATATTTCTTTGAAGCATAGACTCCAGATGGATTGATATTCCACTCATAACAAGACTAAACTATTAACTTTAAATCCCAAAGCTTTAATATGACACACTTAGTCCCCAAAGATCAATATCCCACTCTTGAGCTATTCACTTTAATCCTACAACTTAGTAAGACATACCTAGTCTCCAAAGGGGGACATCCCACCCCTGATAAGTCTGAGCTATTCACTTTTATCCTACAACTTTAGTAAGACATACCTAGTCTCCAAAGGGCGACATCCCACCCCTGATAAGTCTGAGCTATTCACTTTTATCCTACAACTTTAGTAAGACATACCTAGTCTCCAAAGGGCGACATCTAAAGCGGAACTATTCTCTTTACATCCTACAGCTTTAGTACGACATACTTAGTCTCCAAAGGGCGACATCTGAAGCGAAACTATTCTCTTTAAATCCTACAGCTTTAGTAAGACATACCTAGTCTCCAAAGGGCGACATCTAAAGCGGAACTATTCTCTTTAAATCCTACAGCTTTAGTAAGACATACCTAGTTTTTAAAGATCGACATCCCATTCCTCGCAAGGCTGAGCTGTTCACTTAAATCCGACAGTTTCAATAAAACAAATCTAGTTTCGAAAGTGTGAATTAATGAACTGTTTTATTAGAAACGATGTAAGCCCTTAGTCATTTCGCCGCGGATACTTTTATCCCCGACAAGACAGATGTACCCCGACAAGACAGATGTACCCCGACAAGACGGATGCTTTCTCCTCAAACTGACTTATTTCGCAAAAAAATGACTTATTCCGCGAAGACCGAGTTATTCCACCATGAAAAAGAAGTGAACACATAACCGAGAACAGGTGCTCTGAGCTCACGGGGAAAGGTAGGTAGGAGAAGAAGGTGAAGAAGTACAGTGATGACGAAAACTGCATGTCTGCCAACCTCCTGTTAGTGCGGGAAACCCTCTCGGCAGACTTGGAGTGTTTTTGTTTACAGATGACGAAATGGGGAGACCATCGTACTTACTAACCTGATTCTGGTACATAAACACCTGAAAGAGAAGAACAATGCACAGGCCAGTACATATTCAATTATGTCTGCGGGTGATTCATGTCGTCGCTGCCGTTGCTTCCTCAGTCAACACTGTTGCTGCTTCTGAGGCTGTGGCGCGAGAGCTACAGTTAATGACGATACGGATAATGATAATAACAGTATGAATAGTGACAACAAGGACGACAATCAATTGAATTTGATGATGATTGTAGTTAGTTCCGTCACAAGTCTAGGAAACTGCTCTGTTCTGTTATAAATATTACTATTCACAATATTACTAATATTACTATTTAAGTCACTGTTCGGATCAGTAAAGATAATTATTTTAGTTTCAGTTTAGTCAACGCTCCACTCAGTAAGGTAATTATTTCAGACACAATGAGTCAACGCTCCACTCAGTAAGGTATAATTATTTCAGACACAATGAGTCAACGCTCCAATCAGTAAGGTAATTATTTCAGACACAATGAGTCAACGCTCCAATCAGTAAGGTAATTATTTCAGACACAATGAGTCAATGCTCCAATCAGTGAGGTAATTATTTCAGACACAATGAGTGAATGCTCCAATCAGTAAGGTAATTATTTCAGACACAATTAGTCAACGCTCCAATCAGTAAGGTAATTATTTCAGACACAATGAGTGAATGCTCCAATCAGTAAGGTAATTATTTCAGACACAATGAATCAATGCTCCAATCAATCGTGACAGTTAATCCAACCACAGGATGTGCAAAGTCATTGCCCAGAATAGCTAAGAATAATGTTCGAAACCTCTGGAACTGAACTTGGAATGAGAAACACTTCAGCGGTAAATTTAACTGCACATGGGTAACATTTGTTCATACGTAATACACAGGAGTACAGGTAAGTCAAGAATTAAAAACACCCATTGCACAGAAGTACATTCCTATCAAATTCAGTTAAGTCAAGAATTAATAACACCCATTGCACATAAAATTCTTTTCTCTGTAAAACAGTCTTGACATCATAAAGGGAAAATATTAAGTGTCGTTTGCAATATGAAACGCATAATGTACGCATGTGCGTGCGCGTGAGTTTGAGAAAGAGAAAATGATAAAAAGATAGGTGAGAAGAGAAAGAAAGAGATAGGGTGTTTTAGAGGGATTTAAAAAGAGAGGAAAAGAGATCGAAGAAAGAGACAGATATGAGAGAGAGAGAGAGAGAGAGAGAGAGAGAGAGAGAGAGGGAGGGAGAGAGAGGGAGAGAGAGAAGGAAAGAGATTTAGGAGAAAGAGATAGAAGAAAGAGGAGAGAGATAGGAGGATAAGAGGGAGACAAAAAATAAGAGAGAGTGAGAGAAGATTCAAAAGAAATAAGAGAGAGAGAGAGAGAGAATCTATATAGTACGGAGATGAGAGATGAGAAAGATGTAGAAGAGAGAGTGCAATCTATAGGAGAGAGGGAAAGGGATAGAGGTGTGTGTGTGTGTGTGTGTGTGTGTGTGTGTGTGTGTGTGTGTATGTGTGTGTGTGTGTATGTATGTGTGTGTATGTGTGTGTATGTGTGTGTGTGTATGTGTGTGTGTGTGTGAGTGAGTGAGAGAGAGAGAGAATCTATATAGTACGGAGATGAGAGATGAGAAAGATGTAGAAGAGAGAGTGCAATCTATAGGAGAGAGGGAAAGGGATAGAGAGGTGTGTGTGTGTGTGTGTGTGTGTGTGTGTGTGTGTGTGTGTGTGTGTGTGTGTGTGTGTGTGTGTGAGTGAGTGAGAGAGAGAGAGAGAAAGCGAGAGAGATTTAGAAAATACAGAAGAGATAAAAATATACAGAAGAGGGGAATGTAGGGCAGAAAAAATATATAGGAGGAAGAAAGAGATAGGAGAGAGAGGAAGATATAGGGGAGAAAAAAGTGGAGTTAGAAAGAGAGAAGATATAATGAGAGATGGAAAGAGAGAGAGAGAGAGAGAGAGAGAGAGAGAGAGAGAGAGAGAGAGAGAAAAGAGATAAAAAGAGGTAGTACAGAAAGAGATAAGAGGGAGAGAGAAAGAGATAGTATAGAAAGAATGAGATAAGAGGGAGCAAGAGCAAATTTACGACCTACTTCTCTCTCGACTTGAACATTTTTAAAACGCACAAATAAAGAGACCCAAGAAAGTGAAGTGCGTTTGTAACTTGTTTTCATCTTTAAGATGTACAAATAAAGAGACCCCAAAAAGTGAAGTAAATTGTTTTCATTCTTATTAAACTCAAAGAATATTGCGTGATTGCATTCATAGTAAAAGAGTATCTTTTGAGTAAGAGGGAAAGGGTAGGCAAATACGGTCTCTGAACAGAATTTTTTTCATTTATGAATTACTTATCGTGCTTCGCCTTTTGACCAGCATCGACGCTCAAGTCCTTAACAGTTGCTATTGATTGCCACTTGCTGTTGCTGGAATTTAGTTTACAATAATTAGGCTCTGTGCCACTACCGTAAATCATTAGCTGTTTAAATGCAGGTAACGGGTGTTTAGAGGAAAAAAAATTGTAAAGAAAGGAATTGATGAAATAAAGGGGTGGGGGTTAGAAGGAGGCATGCACCACAAGCCACATGATTAGAAGATGACATTTTTTTTCCTCTGAAAATTTATACGTTGATCCTACAAATATCTGCAGAGTTTAGCTTTCGGGTGTCAGCTGCGCGCCTGGCTGTTTTATGAGGCATCATCTCTTTATTTCATTTTATTTGTTTGTTCGTTCGTTCTTTCCTTCCATTTTGTTTACCACTCTTTCTCTATTTTCTTTCACAATCTCTCTCTCTCCCTCTCACACAACCACTCAAACCCATGCACAATCTAATTTTTCACTGGACTCTTTAACCATGGCAGATTTGGGAGTGTATACAAGCCAACAACGGGGATTAATATGACCCGTATAAAGATCAACGATAGTCTATCAGTTAGGCTTATATAAAAATCTTCAGTCATTGGCTGGATTGGAACTCACAAAGCCCTTCAATCATTGGCTGGATTGGAACTCACAAAGCCCTTCAATCACGGACTACAGGTCATCAATCACCTACTCGTAATAAACAAACAGCCTTTCAAGAATAGATTGATGTGACACATATAAAGGTAAATAAGCATGAAGAAAGCCTTGCAAGAATAGATTGGTGTAACATATGTAAAGGTAAGAAGCACATTAAGTAGGATTGACAGAACTCACCATTCATATATTAAATGGACGCGTACAATGTTCAGGGGACGCAATCGAAGATCCCCACCCTATCGCTGTAAAATAAAATTAAAAATTATAGAAAAGGAAAGCAAGACAAGCTAAAGGCAGCCAGTTATGCAAAGCGAGCTATGGCATTCGGCACGAAACACTTTCTCTTACAGATGTATGTTCATTGCGGAAAAAAAGCAGGATTAGGTAAACATTTGTAAGAGAGGGAATTCTTTGGTTTGACACAAAATACTTTCATTTACGGGTGTATTTGCTCACTGAAAACATGAGAATTAGAAAAACATGATTCAGGCAGGATTAGTCTGTTTCAAAACAAAACTGTTACCAGAGTATCTGCTCACTGAAAATACTTGTCAGGGTAGGATTGCTCTGGTTCGACACAAAACATTTCATTTTACCAATGTATCTGCTCACTGAAAATACTTCTCAGGCGGGGATTACTCTGGTTTGACACAAAACACTTTATTTTACCAGTGTATTTGCTCACTGAAAACACGAGGGTTGGAAAAACACTTGTCAGGCGAGATTACTCTGGTTCGACACCAAACACTTGTCAGGCGGGATTATTCTGGTTCGACACAGAAGTGGAAGATGGGAAGTGAAGCCAGAAGCGCTGCCTGCAAAGTCTTACGCACAAAAAGTCTGCCCGCATTTGCCCCAGAAACCATGCTTTGCTCTCTGATTTTGGTCACAGACTTTGCTGAGAGAATAGACAACTTGTAATGGCACCATAATACGACCAATGGATCAGGGACATACTGCATTTCTTTCTCTGTAAATGTGAATATGCTACTTTGGAATTTTTAAATACATAAATGTGAAATTACATATATTCTCTGTTCCTTTAAACATCAAGTTTATTTAACTGTTCACTTATGATTTTAATGGTTCTTTATATATTTGTATGTAATGTCTTTGTGTGCTTCTCAGTGAAATATTTTGACAATTAAGCAAGTACTGAAAACACGAATGTTTTTGTGCATTCCCCGCTGAAATATTTCTATATAATTAAGCAAGTACTGAAAATAAGGCAAGTCTTCAAGTTCATCGACGTGTCTTTTGTAAAGACTTTTCTATTCAATTATTTAAAAAAAATCCCGTTCATTTTGCCAATTCATCAGTCTTTTCTGTCTGTCAAATGTTCAAATTTGTTTTATAAGTTCATTCGCAACTACCCAACCCCTCCCTTCCCCTCTCTCTCATCTCTTACATACACTCACGTACCCACATACATACATACACGTACCCACACACTCACATACAAGCACGTACACACACATGCACGCATAATCACTTACACACAAATATAACTTTGAAAATAAAAAAAATCATTGTCAATAACCCCCTCAAAAAAAAACACAAAAAACATGTAGTCCGCTAACTGTGAAAAGTACATTACAGTATAATGATAACACATTACAAGTTGGTAATATCGTAATGATAACTATTTAAAAACAAAGTAAAACAGATAGTCTATAGTGAGAGTAACACATTGTTTATTCTACCGCTACCTTAACACACGGATATGGATGTTTAGTCTTCAGACTGACAAATCAAAGAACCCGGTTAGAGTACTTATGTCTTGGGGGGGGGGGGGGGGAGAGGGTGGAAGAAAGAGTGAGAGAAGAGAGAAAAGAGAAAGCGAGGACAGAGATAAATAGAAAAGAGATGAGAGAGCGAGAGAGTGAGAAAAGAGAGAATGAGAGAAGAGAGAGAAGATAGACTGAGAGAAGAGAGAGTGACAGAAGAGAGGGTGAGAAGAGAGAGTGAGAGAAGAGAGAGAGTGAGAGAAGAGAGAGAGAAGAGTGAAAGAAGAGGGTGAGAGAAGAGAGAGAGTGAGAGAAGAGACAGAAGAGAGAGTGAGAGAAGAGAGGGTGAAAGGAGAGAGAGAGAGAGAGAAGAGACAGAGAAGAGTTAAAGAAGAGGGTGAGAGAAGAGAGTGAGAAAAGCGAGACTGAGAGAAAAGAGAGAGACAAGAGATTGAGAGAAGAGAGAGTGAGAGAAGAGAGTGAGAGAAGAGAGACTGAGAGAAGAGAGAGTGAGAGAAGAGAGTGAGAGAAGAGAGAGAGAGCAATCTGCACATCGTCCTAGATTCATGTAAATGCATGGCCGAGCTGACACCTTGCCAAAGTTAGGATGTGGTTTTATTCCTACCTTTTTTTTTTTTTTTTTTTAATATTTAGCTCTAGGTTTTTGCATATTGCGCAGGAACATGCATGCCATCTTAATATAAAAATAAATAAATAAAATTTTTAAAAAGCCGTTCTGACCCCATTTCGTGAAGAGATCGGGAAGCTGAAAGGGACAGACAGAGGCCGCCATGTGGTGAACTACGTTTCAAGGTAGAGAACTCTTGAGTCAGTAGGACGGTTATTTTCTTTAAACTGTATTGCGAATAAAATTGTCTGCTTGTTCCTGGTGAAGTGTAGAGGCAGAAGTGGATGGGTGGCGATGTGTGTAGTGGTGGTGGTGGTGTAAAGCGTAGTGATAGTAGCGGTAGTGAAAAGTGAAGTAGTGGCTTTGCGTTTGTGAGGAGTGTAGTAGTGGTGGTGTTGATGTTGGTAGGGGAAAGTGTAGTAGTGGCAATGGTGGTAGTGGTAGTGGTAATGGTGGAATGTGTTGTAGTGATGGTGGTGGACAGTGTACTGTTGGTAGATGCGGGGCGTTGGATGTGACTGAGGGTAGTACAGTAAGTGGCAGTGACAGTGGTTATTAGAGCAGTAGTTTTGTTAAGTGGTTGTTTTATTGGTGGTGGTAGTAGCAGTGATCATTGTAGTATAGGACTGGTGGTGATCGAAGTGATGGTGGCGTCTCATGCAGCTGAATGATTTGGGGTGGAGTGGGTATTAGTGCTGATGAGAGTCTGGATACTTACGGTGCACTGTGAAAAATTATTTTGAAAACATCTGACCAATACAACACCACCTTTAACAAACCTCATGCAGCAGAGCCTCTTTAAGTCCCCAAAATTGTTAACAAATAAACTTCATAAATAAATAAATTATTCAGTAAGCAAACACAAAATATACAGACATCTATAAAGAAGAAATATCAACTATAATTAAATCAAACCAACACAACAGTAAGCAAACAAATCAAATGCAACTGAAATAAACATATACAAGCTGCAAGTAAACAAACCCTTTGCAACTGTGAGTAAACAAATGCAATACAATTATAAATAAACAAACCCAATATACTCTAAGTAAAAATTCCCAACAGAATTATTATAACAAACCCAATACAAGTGAAAGTAAATAAACCCAATACAAGAATACATAAACAAATCCAACTATAACCCAAATCCAATGCAAGTGAAAGTAAATAAACCCAATACAAGAGTACCTGAACAAATCCAACTATAACCCAAATCCAATGCAAGTGAACAAACAAATCCATGCAAGTGTAAGTTATCAGACACAAATACAAGAGCAAGGCTATCGACATAGTAAAGCCAATGTACTAGAAGCTCAATATATATATGAAACACTATCACTCATGCATTGAAATGAAAGACTGTAATTAAGCATAACGGATAGCAATTAAAAAAAAACACACACGAACACAATAAACAACAACGCCAACCACAACACGAGACTTACTATGCAAGCATGCTTTTTAAGATTAGTGTTATAAAAGACATGAATTACAGGTCAGAGGTCAGTTGAAGTTCAGTGTCGGAGAACTGGGTTTGAAGGTAAGAGTTCAATCGTGGTGGTGGTGGTGGGCTGCATCAGAAATTTTGAACATTCTTCAGCGATCAGTGAAAACAAAATATTTTAGCACAAAAGTAATAAAACAATATTTGCATTCTCCAGAGAATTAGCGACTGCAATTTTAACCAATGTAACAATGACAAAATTCACCTCTCAGTATAATGCCAACCTTAGAAGGACGTCCGTCTCCTCAGTGACAACTGTCAACAGAAGGCACAGAAACACAACATTCAGTTTAAAATCACTTAACGATTGGATGAATTCCGCGGGTATGAAGTTCAGAATACACGATTTGCTTGTGTGTGCTTGAAAGATTGTGCTGGTGTGCATTGTTGTGTGTGCTTGAAAGATTGTGCTGGTGTGCATTGTTGTGTGTGCTTGATAGATTGTGCTGGTGTGCATTGTTGTGTGTGCTTGATAGATTGTGCTGGTGTGCATTGTTGTGTGTGCTTGATAGATTGTGCTGGTGTGCATTGTTGTGTGTGCTTGATAGATTGTGCTGGTGTGCATTGTTGTGTGTGCTTGATAGATTGTGCTGGTGTGCATTGTTGTGTGTGCTTGAAAGATTGTGCTGGTGTGCATTGTTGTGTATGCTTGAAAGATTGTGCTGGTGTGCATTGTTGTGTGTGCTTGAAAGATTGTGCTGGTGTGCATTGTTGTGTGTGCTTGATAGATTGTGCTGGTGTGCATTGTTGTGTGTGCTTGAAAGATTGTGCTGGTGTGCATTGTTGTGTGCGCTTGATAGATTGTGCTGGTGTGCATTGTTGTGTGTGCTTGAAAGATTGTGCTGGTGTGCATTGTTGTGTGCGCTTGATAGATTGTGCTGGTGTGCATTGTTGTGTGCGCTTGATAGATTGTGCTGGTGTGCATTGTTGTGTGTGCTTGATAGATTGTGCTGGTGTGCATTGTTGTGTGTGCTTGAAAGATTGTGCTGGTGTGCATTGTTGTGTGTGCTTGATAGATTGTGCTGGTGTGCATTGTTGTGTGTGCTAGAAAGATTGTGCTGGTGTGCATTGTTGTGTGTGCTTGATAGATTGTGCTGGTGTGCATTGTTGTGTGTGCTTGAAAGATTGTGCTGGTGTGCATTGTTGTGTATGCTTGAAAGATTGTGCTGGTGTGCATTGTTGTGTGTGCTTGAAAGATTGTGCTGGTGTGCATTGTTGTGTGCGCTTGATAGATTGTGCTGGTGTGCATTGTTGTGTGCGCTTGATAGATTGTGCTGGTGTGCATTGTTGTGTGTGCTTGATAGATTGTGCTGGTGTGCATTGTTGTGTGTGCTTGATAGATTGTGCTGGTGTGCATTGTTGTGTGTGCTTGAAAGATTGTGCTGGTGTGCTTTGTTGTGTGTGCTTGATAGATTGTGCTGGTGTGCATTGTTGTGTGTGCTTGAAAGATTGTGCTGGTGTGCATTGTTGTGTATGCTTGAAAGATTGTGCTGGTGTGCATTGTTGTGTATGTGTTTTGTGCGCATGTATTTGAGTGTGCTTTATGCATGCTTGTGCGCGCGCGTGTCTGAATACGTGTTTTCATGGTGATAAAGTGCATATATGTGCGTGTTTGTGTGTTTGTACGTGCATGTACCTGTATATATTTACATGAGTGTGTGCATATGCTTTTTGGTATTTATGTGTGAGTGTTTGTGTGTGTGTGTGTGTGTGTGTGTGTGTGTGAGTGTGTGTGTGTGTGTGTGTGTGTGTGTGTGTGTGTGTGTGTGTGTGTGTGTGTGTGTGTGTGTGTGATGCACTTGCATAGCAGTCTACACGAGCAGCAGCTACAAAATGAAGCTTGCTGTACGGCATGTAGCACTAACACTTACCACGCTTGGAGACTTCCTACAGAAAAGCTGGCTATCTCGCGTTAGTTTTGTTTAGTCTCAGTCACTGTGGGGATGCGTTCAAAGCAAAACATTATTTTTATGCCCGCGTCTCAGCAGTAAACAGAAGGGCGATCACAGCCTGTGGCAAGAAAGAACCAACACAGAGAAGGGTATTAAGTGTGAGGTATGATGGAGAGTGACCCATTAATCTTCTTGTTATTTGTGTCAAAGTTACAAGCCCTGTTCATGTCGTGTCTGTTGTACTCTACACAATCCGTGCTACTGTAACGGAGGCACTTTGAAGTCGAATGATGTAATCATATGGATGACGTAATATATTGAATTTGTTTGCAAGAATTAGGATCACATTAGGTAAGTTAAGCAGGGAAACTTTGACACTTATTAAGTCCAAAAGCGATATAGCGAAAAGGATCTTTGATCTCGTCACAGGTTTCCTAGCAACCATGATATATTTCTAGCTCCCGCTCGACTCGTGTTTCTCGAGCATTGTAATGAAGTGAGGAATTTTATCCTAAATTAATTATAAATTTAGAATCAAATTATAAATACAATTGTCTGTTTGATTAAATATTATTAATTTTGTAATTATTGCTGCGCAAAATTGCAGCATAGAGCGAATGAATCACATAATATGTCCGGTCAGCCAGATAATAGGATGAGTGGAAGACATGTCAGGCTTTCCGGGTCTAAAGGTATACTGGTCTCTGGAACCTCTGACGACAGCGTCTAGCATACCTATTCGGCACCGAGTTGTCCTACCTGGGAGACAACCGCAACGTGTCACATTCTTTCAAGGGCGCTACGGGCAGATGCTGGTCTTCCTGAAACTCTAGTTAAGTGTGGCCTCTCTCCAAATAACCTGACCAGTCGAAGACGAACTTTATACAAATAACTGGCCATGACAGGATAGACAACTCATTGTATATTTCGTGATTTTGGAAATTGATGTTCTTTCTTTATTATTATAGTTATTAAATTTTACTTTGTTATCTTCACCCACATTGCTTAATTTGTTATGAGCAGTGACTAGAGCTGTTATGTCATTTAAATAATAGCCCGAATATGTGGCATATTAGTGGAAAGAAAAGTCAGGCCGTCCAGCTGTTGCTAGTATTGGAAGTGAAACAACAATCTAATATTGGTACTAGGGAGTCTGATAGAGCAACACGGTCATTAAATACAACCAGACACGTGACAGACGACAATGCCACCTAGTTAATGGTTATTATTATTATTAATTAATTAATCAACCATAATTAATTACAAGTGATGAGAATTTAAATTATTAATAATTTTCCAGAGACACCCTCGTCTCTCTCACTTGGCAGACATGCAGGCGCTGTAAACGTTTTCTCTCTTCCACAACATTAAAGACAATTACTGTCACGCACTAGTTTTGTAAGTAGAAAAACTTCTTACTAAAGGAGAAGATAAATCTATATCTATATTAATCTATATTTAGCAAGCCCCAATCCGCCACTTTTTTCTCGAACATAAGGTTATCACTAAGCATAAGAAGGTCAATAAATTTAACAATAAATTATTTAAATCAACAATCATATATACAAATAACAAATACAATCAAAAAGGTTACATGACATCAATATTTTCATGAAACCGTGTTCGAATAATTATGTTATATTAAATAATTAATATCTATGTAATCGTATATCTTTAAACACAATTCAACAGATTAGTGTCAATACAAATCATAGGATAGTTCTTGTCACAGAACAGATTTGGAGTTATTAGAGATAAAGGATACTAGTTTCTACATAATCTTGTATAGGCAAATCTGCAATAGTCTTTTGGTGTGCTTTTCAGAACAAAAATCACAAGTTTATTGTTCATGTTATTACTGTCAAGTCCACATGCATCCCTTGTACCAGAAAATTGCACAGTCAGCATATCTTCGTGTCTATCTGTCCATCTGTCTGGCCGTTTGTCCATCTTGTCTGTCATATATGTGAGGACCATTCCTCTGGGGGCTGAAACGAGTTGACAGAGCGATTGACCTTAATTGTTGTGTATTTCATCTTACAGGGTACCACAACAATGGTCCATTACAAACTAGAACGAACCATCACAAGCAAGAGATAAAAATCACAGTCACCAAAGCCTATCACAAATTTGAGTGAATCATCATCACAATCATACAATAACCCATCACAAACCTGAACAAACCATCACAGTTACACAACGACCAGTCATAAAACATCACAGTTATACAACGACCCATTATAAAAAAAAAATTCAACGGCTCACCACAAAACAACATATGTGCAGTACATTCTCTATAACATTGCGTAATCGTGTTTTCCACAGCATTTATACAGTAATAATTACTATAGCATTTGTATAGTCGTGTTTTCTATAGCATTTGTACAGTAGTGTTTGCTATAGAATTTGTATAGTAGTGTTTACTATAGCATTTGTACAGTAATGTTTTCTACAGCATTTGTACAATAGTGTTTTCTATTGCATTTGTTCAGTAGTGTTTTCTATGGCATTTATATACTAATGTTTTGTATAGCATTTGTTCAGTAGTGTTTACTATATCATTTGCACAGTAGTGTATTCTATAGCAGTGTACAGTAGTGTTCTTTTTAAAAATAGCATTTGTAATGTAGTGTTTTCTATAACGGGTAATATCCTTTATAAGGAATATTGAGTAGTGTTTTCTATAATATTTTGTACAATAGTATTTTCTATGATATTTGTGCAGTAGTGTCTTCAGTAATATAATATACTGTATTGTTTTTTATAATATATGTACTGTAGTGTTTTTATAACATTTGTGCAGTAGTGCTTTCTAACATATTTATACAGTAATATTTTCTATAATATTTGTACAGTAATGTTTTGAATAATATGAACAGTAGCGCTTTCCATGTGTATACAGTAGCGTTTTGTATAATAAATGAACAAGAGCGTTTCTTATATATGCAAAGGAATTTTTTTTCTCTCTCTATATATATAATATACAGTTTTCTGTAAAACATGTACAGTAGCATTGTGTATGTGCAGATTAAAAAAATAATATATATGTACAGTAGCGTTTTGATTATGTACAGAAATGTCTTCTATAATAAATGTAAAGAAATGTTTTCTATAATATATATAATAATATATAATATGTTTTCTATAGTGTATGTACAGAAACGCTTTCTATATGTACAGAAACGGTTTCCATAATATATATACAGTAAAGTTTTCTATATATATGTATTACAGAAACGTTTTCTATAATATGTTTATAGTAGCGTTTTGGATAATATACGCACAGTAGCTTTTTTCTATCGATGTAAAGAAATGTTTTGTATAATGTATGTACGGTAGCGTTTTCTATATAGGTAAAATAGCCTTTTGAATATTTTTCTATATTTGTACAGTGACGTTTTCCATATTTGTACAGTAACGTTTTGTATACAACATGTATAGTAAGTAGCGTTTTTTATATTTGTAAAGTAACGCTTTTTATATGTACAGTGGCGTTTTCTATATTTGTACAGTGACTTATATAGTAAAACTTTGTATAATACATGTACAGTAGCGTTTTCGATATTTGTAAAGTTTTGTACATTACATGTACAAAAACGTTTTCTATATTTGTATAGTAATGTTTTGTATAATACGTGTACAATAATATTTTCTATATTTGTACACTAACGTTTTGTTTAATACATGCATTTTAGCGTTTTTTATATTTGTACAGTAACGTTTTGTATAATACATGTTTAGAAACGTTTTACGTTTTCAATATTTTTGTACAATAGCGTTTTCTATAATACATTTACAGTAGTGTTTTCTATATATATACAATAACGTTTTGTATAATACATATAAACAGTAACGTTTTGTATAATTCATGTGCAATAGCTTTTTCTATATATGTAAAATAACATTTTGTATAATAGATGTAAAGTAGCGTTTTCTAGATTTGTACAGCAACGTTTTGTATAATACATGTAGAGCAGCGTTTCGAAATTAAAGTAACATATTCTAAGTAAACCTCGGCGTGACCGAAAAGAAAATTTAAGGAAAGTTTCACCTTTGCCAGTTGCGTAGAAACATCATTTGAAATGCTACATTGTTTACACTACATCTTCACAGGTATGTAGAAGTACCCGGGTTAAAAATGTAAGACACATTTACGCTAAATGCATAAATTTCTACCTGGAAGGGGAAACCTAGCAATCTGAACAACAGCAATAGAAAGAATCCCAGAAACGCCATGAGACGAAGACATCACGTCGTAAGACAATTAACATCATGAAAGAGCCCATTATCAGATAAGATCAAGGCGCCACAAAAAGCCTCAACATGACTATATACAAAAAGTATTCAGAAGAACCCACACAAAAAGACCAAGCACGAAACAAAAATAGAATATAAAGTGACATGAAATCTAGTCACTAACCAAATTTCTTAGAGAGAAAAAATACGGCGGAAGCGAAATAACCCATGATGTCTGGACAAAGCAGACAGAGATGACAGAGCACGGACTCAAGCTGTTTACCAAGTTTTCTGGAAATTGTTTTATTAATCTGCTATACGAGCGAATCAGAAGCAGTACGAAATAAATCCTGGAAGTGCTTCATTTCTGAAGACTCTGAGAAAATGCTTCCATGCAGCGAAGGAACTAAAAGAATGTATAAAGGTAATGAAACAACAAGAAAGCTTGAAAACAAAAAGCCAAGAATGAAGACAATTTTCTTTCAAGCCCAAGTTTGACCTATTTTACCTAAGTAGAACTGGTCGGGTGTAATAAAAGAGAAATGCGAAACTCAGACTCAGAAGGGTCAAAGGTCTTAGTTGCCGTGTGTAACGCCTGCACTTTGAACAATTTGTTAGTAGTATCTTGCCGAGTGAAAGGCTTCGAGAGTGTGCATGTGGTAAGAGTACTCGCATTCTAGGAGCTTGAACTCTACTTTAGACATATATCAATTATGTTCCTTATTGACTAAACGCGAACTTTACTTTTACATTAAATTGCTGTAGTCCATGTGTAATATGACTCCAACATAATTTCTGCTGTAATAAAGATATCTTGTACCATCTTTGTCATCACTGTTATAATCTTCTTCATCATCTTTTAGTATAATCATTAAAGTGATTTGCCAACTTCATTGCCACATTACGTATCATTGTCAATGTCCGTCTTTATCGTTAATAATGTAAAATAGAAAAATATTTTTTATCACATCTTTACAAATTTACAAACACATAAAACACATGCACACATAAATACAACCACATACACACACATTATTTTCGATCTAATGTCTTTTGATATTGCTGTTAGTGATGTATGGATAACTTCGGATAAACTTTGCATAAATTAATGATATTAAGGACATTTACATGAGCGCTGTAATGGGTCGGACACAAAGAACACAACGCCCTCAGTCAAGAATACAGTTTTCCTGCTGCTATTGGTTTGTAGATAAACTTCGTTTTGTACGTTACACGTGTCTAGTCCGTGTATATCATTTGCTTGGATATTTTAAATACCAATTTTGAATATTTTAAATACCAATTTTATATATTTTTGGCATCAGGAAATATAAGCGCAGGTAGTTATGATACAGCTCTCGAAGCTTTTTGAAGAGCGGCGCTCCATTAAGTCATCATTTTTATTATTATTTTTTAAAACTCTTATCAGCTATCAGAGACGAGCTTGAAAGAGAGCCATAAAACAGTCGCAGCCACGTGATAGCGTAATGTCAATGCTTTTGGAGTTACCATCATAAAATGCAGTCAGACATCCTGAACGACTTGGTCAAATCAGCATGTTTTCAACTTCCATTTTTTCTCCTCCATCAAAACAGAAATGATTTCAAACTGACAGAAATAAGAAAGGAGGGCGGTATTAGTACTTTGTTCTTATCATGGTGCGACAACTTTCTTGTTAAGACTGTGACCGAACTTGTCTTTTTTCAGCAGCTACCTTTAAACAGTTTAGAGCATGAAATGATTCCTTGACATGACAAACACGAACACGAAATGATTCCTTGACATGACAACCAAGACCACGAAATGATTCCTTGATATGACAACCAAGACCAGGAAGTGACTGCTTGACACGACAACCAAGACCATAAAATGATACCTTGACAAGACAACCAAGAAAGGAAGTAATTGCTTGACATGATAACCTAGACCATGAAACGATTCCTTGACACGACAACCAAGACTACAAAATTATTCCTTGACATGACAATCAAGACCATGAAATGATTCCTTGATACGATAATCATATTTTCTGTCATTCAGGTCATTGCTTGGTTTTAGCTGGTCAGTGCACGTGACTAATTGTACAAACATGGAATCTCCAAGTGCATAATTTTCCAGACTTGTCATAGATACCGGTTGCTGGTAAATCACATAAATATTTGGAAAAGTGATTTTATTTGGACATTTACATGTAGACAGAAGAATGGTCCGGCCCGACTATTGTTAAAATAATTCCTTCTTGCCTTTATTCTGTTCTTTTTGTGTGTGTGCATAATTGACTATGTAGACTGGCGAAATGTTCAAAGTAACATATAGTATATTCAATGCAAAATGCAAAACATTTAAAGTAATACGTAGCACGTTCAATGCAATATACAAACATATTCAATGCAAAATGCAACATATTCAATGCAAAATGCAACAAATATGTTTCTGAAACATATTCAATGCAATATGCAACACATTCAATGCAATCTACAACACAACAATTCAATGCAATTTGAAATACATTCAATGCAATCTGCAACATAGTCATTGCAATCTACAACATATTCAATGCAATCTGCAACATAGTCACTGCAATCTACAACACATTCAATGCAATCTGCAACACATTGAATACAATCTGCAACATAGTCACTGCAATCTACAACATATTCAATGCAATCTGCAACACATTGAATACAATCTGCAACATAGTCAATGCAATCTGCAACACATTCAATGCAATATGCAACACATTCATTGATATACAACATCAATACAACATACAACACATTCAAAATAATACCCAGCATATTCAATGCAATAATTAACACACCAAACTATTTAGTACAATAGTCAGCAGTTCTATGATCAAGTTAATATTTAATACCTTTCATCCAGTGTTTAGTATCTCAAAGCAAAACGGTCCATTCAGCATAGTATACAACCCATTCCATATAGTATACAGCACATTCAATGCAAAATACAGCCCATTCAATGTCGTATACAACCCATTCAATGTTGTATACAGCCCATTCAATGTTGTATACAGCACATTCAATGCAGAATATAGCCCATCAATGTCGTATACAACCCATATAATGTCGTTCACAGCACATTCAATGTCGCATACAGCACATTAGTGTCGTATACAACACATTCAGTGTCATATACAGCTCGTTCAATGCGGTATTTAACGCGATCCAGGCAATATTTGGCACGATCACGGCAATATTTGGCACGATCACGGCAAAAACGTAAAAAAGTGCCGAATAGTCCGTCCAAAAGTTTAAGAAACGCTACTCACCCACTCCCACCCTCCAAAAAGTTGAATGCAGAAGTCGCTGCAAAGGCAGCATGCAGCATTTTCATGTACAAGATTTTTCACCGCCGTCAGCAAGGAAGTTGTAACTTTAGTTTACGACCAAGCAGTAAACGGTGAAGTTGAATAAGAAAAGCGCACATCAGAATCTACAGACACACACACAACCACACACACATACACACACACACACGCACGCACACATGTACTAAAACAAAAAGCAGCATCCCTCAAAAGAAAAACTCAACGAACGAATGAAACAACTAAGAACACCCCCATCCCATCACCACCACCACCCCTCCTGAACACTTAAACAAACACAAACAAACTCATACACGATGAAGGACATTCCCCAGAGACAGAAGGCCATTTATCTTCTAAGTAAATTCAAGTGAACAAATATTGTCTTACTTACACCAAGGTTCTGCACGCGCGAGAAGTCAGCTAATAAATATTACAACAAAAAGAGGAAAAATAACAACAGTTCATTATACACAGCAAAGTCGACGCTTTTCAGTTCTTTATAAGAGCTGGACTATTCTCTCCACTTTATCTGTACTGTATAAGCGCGGGACTATTCTCTCCACTTTATCTGTACTGTATAAGCGCGGGACTATTCTCTCCACTTTATCTGTACTGTATAAGAGCTGGACTATTCTCTCCACTTTATCTGTACTGTATAAGCGCGGGACTATTCTCTTCACTTTACCGGTACTGTGTCAGATTTGACTAGGAATGGTATGACAAACGAGTGGGTGACTATGGCTGTAGATGCTGGTGGGGTATCTCCTCTCGCTCCCGCAACTTTATCATTCAAACCAAGCCACATAGTGACAAAATTGGTCGAACATCAGACAGATTGATAGACAAGCTACCCGCTCCCCAAGGAAATAAATATACTCAGCTAATTGTCACTGTAGTCAAGTACCGTAACTGTAAAGTAAAGGTGTGTATTGTTAATTATGTTGCAGTTTTTACTGCATGGTTGCGTGACAAGTCACAAATAGTTACTGTTTCTGGCAAATATTTTGCCATTAACCCCTATTTTATTTTTCTAGTATATGAATTTTTCTATGCATAAGGATGTAGTATATTGTGTCTTGCTGTTGATGCTTATAACTAAATATACTTAAACTGGACATTATTGATACCCCGTAAGATGGACAATTTCATATTTCATACACAACAATTTGAGGTCAATCGTTCGCCCCCAGAGGACTGGGATCCTCACATATATAGACACAGACAATAGACATAATAGACATATACAATGACTACAATTAATGGATTTTACACGAAAAGGAGATGATAAGAAATGATGCAAGACAGGTGAAAATTAACAAATATTTTATAAAAGAAAAATAAGCATTGTGGGTTGGGGTAGGGAGTAGAGGTGTATCTAGAATGCACATTGTAAGGTCCTTTGCAAATGATGGTGTTAATTTTGTTATTAATTAGTAATCAGCCTACTCCTCAGTTTCACCTTACCATAATCCATTTGGACCATCATTCCATTCACAGCAGCTACTCTATTCATCGTCTCTGGACCACCCACCCTGATAGACTGCTGTTCGTCACGCTTGGCAGGCAACGACCTGAGAAGATGAAACAACGCCACACCACACCGACATCACAATAACAAGTCGGATAAGGTTACTGTGTGACGATAAAACAGTTACAAAACTCACCCGTTGAGCCAGACAATGATACCAACCTTAAAAATAAGAGTAATAATTTAATAAAATTTAAGAATGGTAAAGCATTGATACGATAGAGGAAATAATAAAGAAATTTAAGAATGGTAAAGCAGTGATACGATAGCGGAAATAATAAAGAAATTTAAGAATGGTAAAGCAGTGATATGATAGAGGAAATAATAAAGAAACAGAAGATAAGTACAAGACTAATAATGTTTTCAAGCAAAATCAAGATTCAAAACAAAATACTTTGAATGGATTATTTATTTGATACAACAATACAAACAGTGGATCTCTTTAACCATAAGACAGGTGACCAGAGTTCATTAATTATGGGAAGCACTTCCGGCCTCTGCCGATTACCAGGGCTTGCTGTGTGCTGCATTTTATAGTGAATTTTGACCGGCCACATGGTCCTAAGACTAATTCTGACACTAAGTAATGCCATCTTCTACAAATACCAGCTTGGGGTTTTCCAGTTCTCTCAAACCAACTTAACAAGTGACTCACTGGCTGACCCTAGGTCATAAGTCCATCTGCACCTGACACGTACTCGCAAAAGAACACACAAGCAGAAAAGCTAGCTAACTTAAGTGTGCATACGAAATGATCACACTAACATTTAAGCAGGGAATATAAAATTTAGAAAAATACATAAATATTACAAGTGTGATATCTCTATGGATCATATGTAAATCTTGATAGGGTTAACCAAAATTATATATATTTTTAAAATGGCAGTGGAATATTTTTGTCATATATATGAAGGTGATACTATTTTTTATAATTATTAATTCGCACGGAAATAAACTGATATACAGATCCCTGCCTTATACAATTATTTTAGTAATAATGGCCACTTCGATTTCTCACGGGAATGGTTCATTTGTGAGACACGGTGGAAAATCACCAACATTTAAAATTGTTTACAATACAATATGGGAATGCACACCACACCAATGTTATGATTTATTAAACTGTGATGTATACAATATGGGAATGCACACCACAACAATGTTATGATTTACTAAACTGTTTACAATACAATATGGGAATGCACAATACAACAATGTTATGATTTACTAAACTGTGATGTATCCTTCATTATTTCATATACTTAATTTTTTAAGACCAAATGATGGAACATCTAGGTCAACTGTATAAATGAACTCAATCAACAGATTTAGCTGCTCTGATATTGTATGCAAATTTCAAAGTCATAATCCCAGTGGATATTGCAACACGAGATCAAACGGATGTGTTTCTGCGAGGTTTTTGATGTTATCAATGTACACGAACGAGCTTAATGACGAAATAGATGGCCCAAAAGCCACGGGCTGTTTTTTTACATTAAAAGTATAACACTTGGCAGCAGGGAATCGAGCTGTACACGGATGTCTGGCTATTGCAAAAATTAACTGCACGCAGAACAAACAAACAGCTGCATTAGCACTGTCTTGAATGTTGTTTGCTTAGTGATTTCGCTTTCCATGACTTAACTGTTGAATGCTTGTATTCGGCAACGCCATGGGTTGGGATTGGGGTTAGTTTTATTGTGTTTACATCCACAATTAAAACACAAATAAATTAAAACATAGCTCCCGCACCGTGTGTTTGAATGGGTTTATTGGTTTTTTGATTGGTTAGAAAATGAGCCTACTATTAATCTTTTCTTGTGCAAACTTTGATTGGTCAAGAGAAAAGGGTCTACTTTGATTGAAAATACTTTCACCCTCCTATAGCATTGGAGCCATTTTATGTCGCCAAGTAACGATCTAGTGCAGGATCAAGAACTTTCGGTTTTATTCCACTTTTTAACCCTAACATAATAACATTTATAAGAGATGCTGGCTTCTTAAATTTTGCCCGGATGTTTAGAAATGTTGATATTACTGAAATATCTGGTTTTTATAAATAATCATGTTTGAGTTCCTGTTCACTCGGTCTTTACTATAAATAGATACTTTATCCCTGAAAAAAATCACTAGCATTTTAAAAATTGCCTTTTTATTTTAACTGAATGCCTTCACTTTCTTAAACTTTTCTTGAGGACTTTTGTTTCGTTTCTTTAAAAGAAGTGTATGTTTAATAACTGGATAAATAATTATTTCTCTAGAGTTCTGTTGTTAAACGTGCATTTATTAATAGAAATTTATATGAGAAAGTAAACAAATAATAAATATAAAACATAGACAGATGATCTTGAAATAAATCAAAACTTTCCAAACGATATTTAAACATTTTCTACACATAAATTGCTACAGTTGCATCTGCTAGATTCTTATCTTACATAAAACTAGTGGTTTAATTCTTATTGATCAATCGATGCCCGATAGGCTAAATTCTTATTGACCAATCAATGCATGACATGCTTTATTATTATTGACCAATCAATGCATGATGATGATAGGCTTAACTTTTATTGACCAATCAATGTATGACAGGCTTAATTATTATTGACCATTCACTGTACGATAGGCTTAATTTTTATTGACCAATCAATGCATGACAGGCTTAATTATTATTGATCAATCAATGCACGATACCTAGTTATTTGCAATGCCGTTCTGTCCCACTCATAGTGTGACATCAGTTGCATATCCTCCCCTCCAATGACATTTATACTGCAAATTGTAGTATTATGACTATAAAGTAAGTAAACTGAGGTCATTACTATAATGATATTTATACTGCAAATTGTAGTATTATGACTATAAAGTAAGTAAACTGAGGTCATTACTATAATGATATTTATACTGCAAATTGTGATTAATGACAAATCTATCGTTTCCGCTCTAAGTTGATGTGCGAGTGAAAGGTTTCAGTGGTATCAGCAAAAAAAAAAAATGCAATTAATTATCAACTTCTGACATTAAAATAGCGCTAAGGAACAAACAGTCGTGCAGATGGCAGAACACTGGTCTCTCACTCTCGTAGTCAAGTGTTTCGATCTCAAGGTAGAGAGCTTAGTATCTCATCTATTGGATGGGACGATAACTCGGGTCCCGATTGTTCATGCCGCGCAAGCTAAAAATCCCTTGGCTGTTAAAATTCGGAAAGACAGCCATTGATCCGGGGGAAAAAAAGTGCATGAAGAAAATCCACGAACTCTACTCAAACCTTCACATCTTCACTCTTCCCACTCATGTCACTTAGTTACCTCCCTTCTAGAAAAAAAATTCTCTTTCTTGACATCTGTGCCCGTCTGTGAAACCACCTAAGTTGAAAGCGGATGTGAAACCCAAATCCAAATTCGCCCCCACATCTTACCTTTGTCGACTCTTTTCTCACCAAGATTGTAAGTTCCCGCCACAAAGCTAATCTTCGCCAAGAGATAACCAGAGTCGTTGAAAGGTGTTAAACCACAAATAAACAAACATCAAGACACCATACAGACATCCCTTGTGAACAGCTCCGAAATATTAATCACTGATTAACTGCAACTGACACCCAAGTATCTTTCTAATCTAATCATTAGCCGGTAAAAAGAAATACCGGTATTAAAATTGATTTTAAAAAAACCAAATGTACGCGGTTAAAATTTTTCAATATTAGTTTACTCCCCGGAAATTTCGATTCGGTAAATGATGCACTACAATATTGCCCTAGCATGCTGGAGAAAATATTCTGTGAGTACTTTTAAAAACTCATTTATGTGGCCTTTAACTCGGAAACTAATCATCGCAGACTATTATGTAGATACCCTTGATACTCGTCTTGCTGTTCCCTGGCCCTAAAATAACATTACGAGTTCTAATAAGATTATGCTGCCCCCCCCCCACTCCCCACCTCGAAAACACTATTAAAGACCCTCATGAAAGTAAACCTCATTTATTACACCATCTAAAACTGATGTAAATTTTCTGCGAGTAGTATTGCCAATCTTCAAACACAGCTTCGTATCAACAGCGCACGAGCAAAACGGAACATACAGTTCAATGACCTCATGTATGCAAATGAAGGGAGAGAGCCATGTAGTATGGCTTTGACAATTCGGGCCACAGTTCTGGCTTGGTTCGCGGCCGAATGACGCCAGTAGTTGCAGCGGCGTGTGAATGCTACGTAATAAAATTAGTCCTAAGAATTCAATCGGTGTGAGGGAGACGCACAAGTAACGAGCGGTTGTCCGAGAGGTGTCAAATAGGTCAGTAGTTCCGACTCCATTTGTCAGAGAATTTTATAAGTGCCAAATGCAACAGTAGTTCTTTGACCCCTATAGTACAAGTGCCTAGTGAATAACAAGTGGAACAATAGTTCTTTGACCCCTATAGTACAAGTGCCTAGTGAATAACACGTGGAACAATAGTTCTTTGACCCCTATAGTACAAGTGCCTAGTGAATAACAAGTGGAACAATAATTCTTTGACCCCTTAAGTACAAGTGCCCAGTAAGTAACAACTGAAAAACTGGTTCCCCCCCCCCTCCACTGAACATATAGAGATCGTTGAATGCCAGCTGGAACACTAACCCAGTGACCTCATTGATACCAGCTGGAACAGTAAATCACTGATCTAATTTGGTACAAGTGGCAAATAAAAACCAAGTGGAACACTCATCATTGACCCCGTTAGTTCAAGCAATGAGTGGGTGAATCCGAACTGTACTCAATTGACCTTTTTCTCTCGCTGATTTACCCTCCCCCCCCCCCCCCCCCCGGAGCCGTAGTAGACTTTTCATCCATAGATGTTCTCAGTCTTGGATGGTTCTTCCTCTCCTCTGGAGAGAGGAATGGGTTGGTTTTGCGTTGGTGGTGGTGGTAGTTTTTCGTCGCTTGCCGTTGGTTGTGGTGGTGGAGAGTGCGGAGTTTTTTTTGTTTCTTGTTTTTTTTTTGCATAGTTGCTTCATTTTTGGGCTTGTTCTGGTGTAGATGTGTTGCGGTCTTTGTTTGGAGTTGGCGATTTCTTGTTTATGGTGACTGTTGAGTGGGTGTTGTTGTTGTTGCTGTGGTAGTGTTTCAGTGGAGGAAGATGGATGATTGGGAAAAGACTGCTCTTTTCAGGGCCACTCCAGCGGATTCCGTATATTAATGTCCGGTTTAAAAACAAACAAAAACAACTTGTTTTTGTTTTAAGCTGTGCGGTTTGTAATTGTCTCCATTAAATGAAGTGTGAAAGTGGGTGGATGATTTAAAAAAAAACATTTTATAGAAGGTGTAGTGTATTTGTCACTTGTAGAAAGATTATGTCTTGGATTAGATTATGTCTTGGATTATATTATGTCTTTTTTGGTCTTTCGGTGGGAAGAGGAGAGAGTGGGTTGTGAAGGGTAGTTGTCTAAGGGCGACTGTTTTCATTTGCTCTCTGTGGTCCTGGGTCCTGGTGGGCGGAGCAGCTTATGTTGTTGTCTGTTTTGAAATGTTTGCATATTTTCGATTGGTGGTTTGGTTTGTGTGCGTACAATGTTGAATTTAGTCTGAGACCTTTAAGTGTACGAGCTTGTGTAATGTTTTTGGTTCTAATGAGTTAGTGAGTGTGTTCTTTTTTTGAATATGTAGGTTATTAATGTGTGTATTTCAGTTTTGCACAGCGGGAATTTTAGTTGTTTGCCGTTTTTGATTCCGAATGTTTTCCTCTTGTCTGCATTTTCATTTCCAGCTACGTGACAGTGACTTGGGATCCACATGAATGTTGTTTCTATGTTTATGGTTAACAGCTATGTTACAGTGACTTGGGATCCACATGAATGTTGTTTCTATGTTTATGGTTAACAGCTATGTTACAGTGACTTGGGATCCACACGAATGTTGTTTCTATGTTTATGGTTAACAGCAAGGAGTGTGCGTTGTTGATTTGGTCCGTGATGTGAGTTCTGGTTGGAATGATGTATTTTATTTTGTTAGGGGTTGTGATGTAGGCGGGTTTGAGGGCTTGTTTGTGGGCTATTAGTTCTGCTGTTCGAATCGAATGTGCTTTGCTTAGTTTGTAGGGGTATGTTCCTGTTTGGGTGTGGATCGCTGCACTTGTCCCTGTGTTCTGTTTGGAGCCTTCGGTGAATATCATGCAGTGATTGGGGTAGCGATATGCTATATAGTCAAGGGCTTTATGCTTGAGTTGAGGGAGGGGGTTGCTTTTTTTCTTGGGGCCATGTAATAATGTTAAATTTGTAAGTGTGTGTGTGAGTGTGTGTGTGTGGTATTGTCCAGGGTGGGATGGTAATGATCATGAGGGGGTTTCTGTCTTCAGTTTGTCTAGGCTGTTTTTATTTAGTCTTTTGTCAGCTTTTTCAATTATATAATAATCGTTCACACCGTGGCGTAATGGAGAGAAAAGAAGACAACCTCAAAGAAATATTAGGAAAAGATCAATGATTGAAAGTTGTAAATTTAATATATCCTGCGAACTTAGGTCTTATCTCAAACTTCCTGCACCCCACTCCCCAAAAATTATTACAAAGACAGAACCACAGTGAGTACCGCTATCACAAACAAGTTTACTAGAAGACATACACATGACTAGCAGTAGTATTAACAGTAGTGGTTTAAATAATATACTTACACTTTTGGTAAATGAACAAACCAACAAGTAAGCCTCCATTCTTATAAGTAAAGGAAATAAATAATTAGAAAGATGATACATTGAGTAGGTTTAGACTTGCTAAATTATACAACCATTTTATCAAAGACAACAACAGTCTTTAATTTAATTTACAGTAATGATAGTCTTTGACTTAATTTTCCAATAGTGACAGTCTTTGACTTAATTTTCCAATAGTGGCAGTCTTTGACTTAATTTTCCAATAGTGGCAGTCTTTGACTTAATTTTCCAATAGTGGCAGTCTTTGACTTAATTTCCCAATAGTGACAGTCTTTGACTTAATTCATAATAATGTCCGTCTTTGACTTAATATACATGAATGGCGGTCTTATGTTTTAATATACAATATTGGCTTTCTTTGACAATTTATGATAATGAAGGCCTTACAATTTAAAAGTCTTACTTACAAAATCAAGAGTGTTCCAGATGTTAACGAGGGAAGACTTACCTTTTTGTTAAAAAAAATTATCTGACATTTCTGGCTGGCAGTTTCCACTCTCCTATCCAAACCCGAAATGGTTTTGAAGTCTCTTCGTGTCTAGAGTTTGAGAATAGTTCACAAATGACAGACATGAAGGAGCTGTAGTTCACCAAGGGGAGAGATGAAAACCCGGCCTCCATAAACTGGGGCCTGTATTTATTTCCTTCAATTTCTTGAAACTCTTGATATTTACTGATTCATACTTCGCTCTCAGAAACACACATTTTGAGACGTGGTAAATTGTCGGATAGGACAGTCATTGACACAGTCTCATGCATTTAATCTTAATTCATATAATGCACGTACAAACGGCGATAATATTTACATACTAATTACACATTTCCTAACACATAGTCTCATACAGTCAATCTTAATTCATACACTGCACGTACAAACAGCGAAAATATTTACATACTAATTACACATTTCCTAACACATAGACTCATACAGTCAATCTTAATTCATACACTGCACGTACAAACAGCGAAAATATTTACATACTAATTACACATTTCCCAAAATAAATCTAGGCATAGCGTGAAATCAAGTACATGACCAGTAGACATGTATGCTAAGATCCAGGTATGATAAGAAACAGACAAAGCCAGTTGGATTAAAGGATGGCTTTACTGCGTCTAGCAGTTCACCCTCAATCATCCGTACTTTAAGGTAGAAGAAAGGTAGTTGGAGAAGACTTCACAAAATCTAGGCACTGATTTTATATTGGGTTTGTGATTGACCATTATTATTTGATTTTACCTATCAAATTAATGACTGCCGATTGGGAGCTCGCACCACCAGCTGTTTTGTAGCCTTTGGGCAGTTCCAATAATGTGGCCTAGATATGGTGAAGCCAATGACGCACTAATTAGCAGTTTTATTTATTACAAAAGTTCTGCGGACCATGACATTTTTCGATTAAAACTCCTGGTGTAATGACACTTGAGTGTAATGGTTACAGGTCATTTATCCTTACCACGTCTTAGGAGTATTTATCGTATATCAATTAAATTAGTAGATGAGTGTACTATGATGAGAATTTACGAAGGAAGTAGAGAACACAATTGTTTAATGAAGGTTTCATTAATAGCCAATAGCCGTTGTGAATTTAAAAAGATGAGTATTAAAATAACAGTTGATTAGAAATAAAATAAATGAGCACAATATGAAAATGAGTAATCGATAAACGGGTGGATATATATATATATAGTCAAGTAATATACATAATCACTACTATATGAACACTGACACAATATAAACAAATAATGAGTGAGATTGTTAGTGAATAATGAACACATTCTACACAAATGATAGGTGAGTTTGTTAGTGAAATATCAACATATTCTACACAATTGATACGTGAGATTGTTAGTGAAATATCAACACGTTCAAATCAGTGCATTAATTGCTCAAGCGCTAATCAGATGGTATTATGAACTTCTAAAGACTTCACAGTTCACACGTTCCTGTTCTTGGAGTCTCTGCCTTATAATAGCACTCTTAGCACTTAAAGATGGGGGAAAAAGTCATCTTTGAAATAATAGAAGGGGAGATAAGTAAGACTATCAAAACAGTACCAACCCGATTTTCCTGTGTTTTTGATACTTTTTCTTGTTTTCTTTGCCTGATTCGCTCACAGGTGAGATTCACCAGTTATCAATTGACATCGTACAGCCCCTAGCCATTCCATCACAGAGTATTTTTATGAGTCAGACTACATAGTGCACTCATGAGTCACACCATCATTAATACACTCTTGAGTCAGTCACATAGTACACTCACGAGTCACACATCACACAGTGGACTGTTGAGTCAGACAATCATATTGTACACTCATAAGTAGGAACATTATACGTTTCATCCATAAGTAGGAATATTAAATAATGCACTCACAAGTAGGAACATTAAGCATTGTACTCATAAGTAGGAACATCAAACAGTGCTCTCACTTGGCATTGTTTTGACAAGCTATATGTGTGTATTGGGCTAATAAATACTGTTGCAGGAAACTGTAAGTTGAGACTGGAATGTAAGAAAGAATGGTTTTCTGCAAGCATTTTGTTCACGGAAATACTAAAAATGACTTCATCAGAATCCAGTGAGTAATCCTCCTCCTCCTCCTCATCAACTACCGACATTAAACATTATCATAATGTGAACGTCATTATCATCACTTTGTAAATGACATTTAAGAGATGATAGTAATTAAATGTATGCCAAATTATTATGTGACTTAATATGCTCAATAATTATGTGCTTATATGCATAAACTGTTAGACTGAATATTAAATGACATTTATATAATTTGTACACGTGACTGTAAAGTGCAACAAGTCAATCACTTTACACACATTTGTACACATGGTTTAAAGTACAAGTACTGTATTTAAGCATGATAGCTTTGCTCACAGAATTATACCAGGACTATTTCTTTACTCATGACTGACCTATAAGGCACTGTAAAGTCTGACACTCTCCACATCGACTGTTTCATTACTCATCACTTAATTATATGACAATGTGAAGTATGCCATGACACTTGTGGCATATCTGTCCACCCTCTCACACTTTTATTAAGTCATTTAAGATATTGTTTCATAATAATATTCTAAGCATAATAATAATAATCAGTCATAGAAACGGCTACCATTCAATAAATCTAATTGTAATACTGACGATGAAAATGACAACAATGATGGTAAAAGTAATAAAGAAAATTGCTAAAGTTGGTGAAGATCAGTGTAAATACCGAAATAGATTTTGTGGTCTAAATTCTGTTTCTATAAAGTTCATAATATGCCTAATGTTAGTGGTATCATGTATTCTTTAAATTAAGCTTTAAACAACACGATGGTACGATTTTAGTATGACGTAAGGAAATCCAATTTGCGCTTGTTAGAATGTTGAAAGGTCGAGCATAATAATCTCGTATAATGACTTGCAGTCCAACAGAAAAACCCCAAACGAACAACAACAATAAAAACTGGAAAATCCAGAAATGGTCTGAGTGGGAGTCAGCTGCAGCCCGTGATGACGTGAACCTGGCGACGGACTGAATCAATTGACCTACTGGTTGGTTAGAATAACCAATTCCGGGGGGGGGGGAGAGGGGAGCGCTGCATCATCCCATTGTCCAATCTGCAAAAGAAACAGTTTTGTCCTAGAGTAGTGTTTATCAGTGTTAGCGACCGTTAGTAATTGGGCTACTTAATCAAGATTTTCCTCCTATTATTTACTCATTGAATATGGAGAAGGGAGCCTACTCTCAGTTCAAATATTTGCGCAGACTTTTATCTCCTGACAAAAATACTTGATAGAAGACAAAAAAAAACGTAGCTTGAAATAACTTTACCAGTGGAAGCATGGCAAACGGGACTGACAAACGGAAGTTGGTAATGGAGGCCAGGAACTCCATTGTATCCAAGCCAGCAACGTAGTTGATTCTGTATTTGAACCGCAAGATGACTGAGGATGTGTGCGTGGAGGAGGAAGGAGGGGAGCATTGTGTATTGCAGGTCTAGCCGTAGTTGTGAACTGGATAAATAAGAATTTCAGAAAATATACGACAGATATTCACAACAGTCATTAATTTACTGACTTTGCTTCATTTCAGCATTAGTATATTGCTCGGATATATCGATGCTAGTGCGTTTAATGTGTGGGGCACTGGATGAACCCCCGCACTTAATGCAAAACAAATCACGTGCATTTAATAGGCTTATTTATTTTAACGATAATATTTTGATGTGGTTGATTGCCCGGAGTCTCCGTACCACACTCGCGGAAATTCCCACTCCAGGAACAATGATCAACAGTCGGGATGAACCGGTACAACTAGCAGCAACGCTAGGGGGGTGAGAGAAAGCGTGCACTGTGCATGACAAAATTTGGTGATTGACCCCCCCTCCCCGCGCCGAACTAACACGCACATTATCGATACTGCATCAACAACTGAACAAGCATTCTTCGGAAATGGTCGTTAACGGAACTCGAATGACGTAAATATTTAGGAACTGTGTGTGTGTGTGTGTGTGTGTGTGTGTGTGTGTGAGAGAGAGAGAGAGAGAGAGAGAGAGAGAGAGAGAGAGAGAGAGAGAGAGAGAGAGAATGAGTGCAAATATGTGAGACTAAGTGAACAAGTGTGTGTATGAACTTGCGTTGATATTTCAAGAACGTTGCTTTTTGATACTCTATAAGCCTAATATAAACACAGACCTCATGAAAATCTGCTTACGCCCCGCCCCACCCCATGGTGTAAATATAAAAGAACAACCACAGATTTTCACTTCTCAACAGTATTAGTTCCAGTTGATTAAAAGATGTTTACGACATCCGGATACTGCAGACCATACACTGGGTGTTCGGGGGGCCGACATGCAAGTGAACGTAGCAAAATATTAGCACATGTGCGTGTCAGTTTGTTACTTCACTCTCACAAGGTGGGTGGCATTCAATATTCATCAATAAAATTAAAAACGAAACAAACAATAAAAAGAAGAAGGTGGACGTTGGAAGAGTGTGGAAAATCAACAATTGTTGGAAGCTCATATTTAATCACAATCTCCTCCCACGTCATTAGTACATGTAGTTCGTAAGTCGGAGACAGTGTACGTTTCCCTTACATTGACCTACAAATGAGTACAGTCTGTGTGTTCGGGTGCACTTTGAATCCATTTGACATCCTTTTTATTTCTTCTTCTACAGAATATTGACTCTATGGGAGTTCAAAGTGCAATCGATCTTGCGTTTTGTACAATCTGAACATATACTCGGAGACAATTCGACAGACCTCGGGAATTAACGAATTCTCCCGTCGCCCATTGAATAACGCTGGGTTAGATCTCTATAGATCTAGGTAGAACTAACTACCCGTTAAAAGTGTTTCTCAACCTGGGTTCAGCGAGAGGTCACTAGGGGGTCACTGAAAGATCTTGAATCGTAGATATAGTAATACTTATGCAGGGTTACCAGAGACCTAAAAAATATGTCACAGTTTCTCTTTAATGTTAAAAGGTTGAGAAAGGCTTCTAATATTAGAAGAAGCTACAGGGCGAGATCTGTACGCCATTTAGAATAATTGAAATAATTGAATCATATCTCTACTGCTCGACAAGTCACATCGCTGATCTGTACAAATACTGCATGTTTGTATGATGTCAGTGACTCTTCAATAAGATCACTTAAATAGAGATCTGTACGCCATTTAGAATAATTGAAATCATTGAATCATATCTCTACTGCTCGACAAGTCACATCACTGATCTCTACAAATACTGCCTGTTTGTGTGATGTCAGTGACTCTTCAATAAGATTACTTAAATGTATCGTGACATCACTGGACTTCGTTTGACAGCAATCAACCTGGAAATAAGAACGCACGAATTTTTTTTCTTGAAACTCTTTGACAAGCTAGGTTAAAAGAACTACCGAAGGGTTGACCACCACCACCACCAACCCCCGTTCCTCTTCCACGGTCGGTAACACCTTACGGCTCTTTGTCCGCGTCAATAACAGTTACCGGCCCTGGCGTCCGCTTGGAGTTCCGTGCTAGAGTGCGCCTGGCTGTGTGAGCGTCATACTACTGACCCTATTAGCACAGTATTCGGATTGTCTTCCACCGACCCCGCTCTTTTTCGTTTCGGTGTTTACATTTGTTAAGCTTCCGCCAGTACAGGACACTCAGCATTGCTTGCAATGTATAATTCCGTTTCCGAAATAACACCGTCAGTCAACCATCGTGGCACCAGCTTCCAGTCAGTGAAATAATTTTGTCGTTGTGTTGAGTGCAAAATCATCTTTGTAAAAGAAGACTGTAAACATGTTATAAACACTATATGCGCGTGTGTGTTTTTTTTGTTGTGTGCATGCGTACATGTGTGTGTGTGTGTGTGTGTATGTGTGTGTGTGGACTGTATCCAGCAGCTGCCTGAGCGTGCAGTTTTTGTTTGCTCGACTACTGCCAAACTCCTGTAGGGTCAAATCTTGGCCACTCCTTGGTGACATCGTGCTATTGACCCACACTGATGAAAACCGACCTGTTTTGTTCCGTTTGTGACGTCGTGCTATTGACCCACACTGATGAAAACCGACCTGTTTTGTTCCGTTTGTGACGTCGGACTTATAGATAAATAAACCCGTACACTTGAAATCTAGAACTACAAGAGACGGATATTAAATGAGTGATAATAACAGGCTTAGTAGCTCCAGACAAATTTTCGAAATCAATCTATCTATGGCAGAGTAAATTTGCCTATTCCTAAATTTAATAGTTATATAAATTGTTAAATGTCAAAGTGACCCGACCTTGGGTACTGCTTGTGCTGATATTTTTAAGTGTCAAAGTTGGAAGTAAACAACTCAGGTAAAGAATGTGCTAGACTTGCTGGTGTAATCTAAACTATTTTTAGGTGGATGAGTAGTTTTTATTATTAAATGGTTAAGATTTGTAAGAATGAGACCAGCCAATAGTCTGAGATAAAAAGTTTACCTGCTGTAGAAAATTCTATTTTCTAATCAGTTGAATTTAGTGAGGCAAGAAGTTCGGACATGAAAGATGGCTGTTAGCTTAATAGTGCATTATGTGGATGATTGAGAGAGAATGTACTTAGAACTATTTCAAACAGTTTGCTATTGATATGTTATACTTGTGCTTTGTGTAGAGATAAATTATGTGAGTAGACTATTATTTCTACAAATTGTGAACTAAGATGCCCCCTATGTAGTATGCTAAACACCTGGCATTGTTTCTAGTGAATAAGTTAATAAAATTGATATGTTGTATTTATTATGCTGTGTGCGTGTATCAGGCAAATGAATATTGTTGCAGGAAACTGTAAATTGAGATCTGAATGTAAGAAAGAATGGAATTAGAGATGCATATACTTCAGGGAGCTAATATGGTGGAGAACCCAGATTAGTCTTGAGAGAATAGTGGCTCATGAGCATTCTACAAAGTGCAAGAGAAACACATGAAACTGACAATTCTATTGAGACATTAAACTTGTGACTTGGTTACAAAGCATGTAAAAGACTATTGTTGCATTATCTAGACAAGTTTATGTATAAACTATTATCACTATAATCTCTAATCTCTATAACTCTATTTCTGTTCTCTGATAAGAACTATTCTGTGATTTATATTGACACTAATGTATCGAATCATGTGTTAGGATATAAGATGGTATGAAATTATTCATATGTGGGTCATGGAAATATTGATGTCAAGTAGTCTTTTATTGTATTTTCTATATGTATATTTGATTAATTGATATAATAAATTTATTGTTAAATTTATTGACCTTCTTACACATATGATAACCATTTGGTGGAGAAGAAAGTGGGTGGATAGCTAAATATAGATTAAATGACGGATTTATCTTTTCTTTTGGTAAAAAGTTTTTCACCTAATATTGTGTGACTGTAAATGTTTGTCTTTAATGTTGTGGAAGAGAGAAAACGTTTACAGCACCTGCATATCCACCAAGTGAGAGAGACGAGTAGTGTCTGCTGTGGAGAATTAGTAATAACATAAATTAAGATTCTCATCATATGTAATTAGTTGTGGATGATTAAATAACCATTTACCTGGATGGTGTAGGCATCTCTCTCTCTCTATATATATATATGCGTGTTGTGTACGTGTGTGTGTGTGTGTGTGTGTGTGTGTGTGTGTGTGTGTGTGTATGTGTGTGTGCGCGTGTGTGTAGTTTTGAAGGTATTGACATACACATTATCTGAACTGTTGGTTGATATTTGAGAAAAGAATTCCATTTATTTGTCGTTAACATGGATGCAGGGATAAAATGAAACACACACAAACATATCTGATTAAGTTCTTAAATTAGTTTCATTTCCATCATTAAACGTGTATATAAAAAGTTTCTGGTTATTATTAGATATAAACAATTTTAAATAAACGAGAAATACATAAAACGGAAAGCGTATGTATCAGATGATCGTACAATATAGCAGTGACTTCGAACTGTTTGTGAATAATTCACAGTTTCTTTAGCATTCATTCCTGCAATCTAGTCCAGGCAATTATTACAGAAGACTGGAAATCACAGGAGGGCGATGACTGTCCCAGAGATCCACTTTCTTGCGAGGAGTGTCCTTGACAGGATTATGTGAACGTGGTCAAATACAACAGTTATTTGGTAATAATAATAAGTTCAAGTGAGTACGGCAAGAGATTGACAGTTAAATACAATAATAAGTTTTCTTTCAAATAATATACCTTTCTGTCATGGTCTTTCGTCAAAAGTCCTGTGAGACAGCTTTCAGACTCATCCGCCATATTCCTGGGATCCTTATGCACAGTGCGTTATCTTCTCCTTGAGTGTTTATAATAGTAAGTGTGTTGGGAAGGGTTGGGATCCTTATGCACAGTGCATTATCTTCTCCTTGATTGTTTGTAATAGTAAGTGTGTTGGGAAGGGTATCAAAAGAAATGTGGTAAAAAGAAATAATTGGACCAAATAACTTCAGGTATAGTATTCGATTATCTGACTTAAAAAATAAATTAAATTAGTCCAATTAACAGTTATTTAGATAATTTTAACGGATTATTTAGTCAAATAGTTGTCTTATTTGACTCCAATCATATATTTAGTCAAATAATGCGACTTATGAACCCAACCGCCAAGGATAAAGAACGACCTACCACCCCCACCCCCACTACTCGGGACAAATTGCAATATTCGTGACGCCGTTCCTCAAAGTCTTTACATGAAGTGACTACAGATTGTCCCCGAGGCGAAAATGAATAGATGGGGATGTGTGAAAATTGCAGAACATTAGGTCGATTTAAAAGTTAGCATAAAAATAAAGGTAATTTTTTGTAATGAGAGTTGTCTATCTTAATTGTTTGAGTGTATCTACTTCCACCCACTTTGGACGGAGTACACTGCTTCTCTTTTGTTTGTAGGTGACGTTATTATTTAGTAGTTCTATAGAGCGACACATATTTAATGCAGTTGAAACTTTGAAGTAACGCTTTTCGTCCCCAACCCGCCTTTCAACCTCAATCCACTTCTTCAGTCCATACGACTGTTTGCAACGTTTTAAGTACATTTTAATTCATGGATGTGTCAGATAACTTTCCACAGGAATGCTCGGTTTATTCCACCTTTGACCCGCGTGTCGTGTTTAGACATCGGCAACACTGTTTTGGCTCTTGTCTGACATCTGATCAAGTGAACAGCTAGCGGCTGTACCAGAACAGATATAGCTCTGTGACGGTTGCATGAATAGTAAACAGTTCGTAATGGAACTGCTGCAAAAATATTTTTTAATAAAAAAAATCTTACTTACCAGTTTAACGAGGATAACAAGATAACTAGATAAAAGGTAAGAAAGAGAAATATGGAGATAATTAAGGAAAGAAAAACATCAAGAAAATCACCACCACTACAATCATTACACACCACTATGGAAAGTTCTTCTGCTTCAGTGAGTGATCCGTTACATGCCACGTGATTACCTCTGTAGTTTGAAATTAATTCACTACTACTTTCCGTCTCATGCATTTAAAATTTAAAATTTAAAATTTTCAAAAATAGTAAGTGGATTTTTCTTCAGTGACTATTTTCTATCTCGTAACTTTAATTTGTTTACTACTAACGTCAATATGAAAATTGCATTTCCACAAAAGGGGTTCAAAAGAAGCTAGTAAAATCGCGGCTCCAAGTAACAAAACAGTTTAGAAAATATTGACACAAAGGAGACAACGCAAAGCACGAAGTTAATTACCAGAATACTGTTGTGGAGAAAACAACACTTGCTCCTTGGAATACGTTCTTATCAGTTCAAGCTGTGGCGTAATTACTAGGATTTCTGTTTGTTGTGAGTTGTTACTAGAAAGCACTTTAAGCTCCATTTCAGGTATGTGTAAAAGAAATACAATATCGAGGACGTATCGGTCGATATCTTCAGTTTTATTGGAAACTACACAGACACATATGTACATATTTTAATACAAAATGCATGCATACATTGTAAATACACACATACATGTACTGAGCAAAGTTTTTATATCGCATGCTTAGCAGCCTAAAGACTTCAAAGGCCGATCACTCTGAGGCAGGTTCGTTCATTGCATACGTCATGGAGCGACGTCTGGTGCACGTGTTTGCTTGACGCAAGATGACACAGCTGGAAGCTGAGAGATACAGGGAGAGATTGGTGATTCGATATGCGAATGGAATGCCCATTGGCATCATTGCAGGACCAGATCTGAACGGCAAGATATGTGATCTCTTGCTCTGCCTCTGAGGGTGGCTGGAATGTCATAACAGCGTAAAGCATGTAGAACACAAGTTGAAGGTCACGCGTACTTACTCTTTGACTCACTGGTGAGATTGGGTGGGATGCGTGGGGTGGGTAAACCACCACAATATTTTAAAATAATTGCTGTTGCGAAAAACGCCTTGAAGTAACTCCAATTCGGTCAATGGCTGGTGGTTGGAGAGTACACGGACTGGGTCAGGATAGATAACCCGACGCTTGTGACGTCTAGTTTCTTTCAATCACTGCTGTCGACGTCATAATAGCCATACGAAGACGCATAGGATAAAAAAAATATCATGATTGTTATTGAAAAGATAATTTCTTTTAATTTAAAATCTTGTTGCAGATGTAGCCATCTGATGGTGGTAATGGTCATAGTAGTGAGTTTGGTGGTGGTGGTGGTGGGCTCTGTCGTTTCCATCTCCATGTCGTCCTAACTGCTGTTAAAATGAAGTGGGGGTGGGGTTGGGGGGAGCGCCTGAGTTTACACTGTACTGAAAGTAACTGAAGCATTCATATTTTTTAAATGAAAAATAAAACCCCGGACTACTTGCGAACTTATATAATTTCTAAAACATGAAGACGAAAGACTGCTGTCAAACCACTGACTACGATTGTTGCAAATGAACAACAACAACAAAAAACAACAAAAAAATCCCGAACACATTGACTGCAACACAAAAACAATACCGACATACACCCACACAAGCATGCATGCTACAAATATACACACGCACAAACACTCACGAGCACTTGTACACCCAAATCCGCTCCATGGTACTGATGCAAACCTAACTGGCGTCAAAGTACAGCGGGAGTCCACAAGTCGTGCCAAGGTCATTAATGGCGCTCCAGGCGGGATGATAATTCCTGCGGGAGAAAGAAAAAGTATTCCTTGGCATTTGCTGATGGAACCCTCTAGACTACATCAGAGCGAGCACCCGGAATCGCACACCTGTGATGAGCCGCCTTTTGGGCTCTGGCTCAGTCCCACATATGTCCAGACAGTCAAAGTGTTGCTATTTATTGACTGCCGTTCGGTCAGTCCTTAATAATCACTTGTGTGAAGAGTGGACTGCATGGGTTCTCTGGTTGAAGTCTTTACAATCACTCGCATTCGTAAGGAAAATTATTATTAATGGACTGAAATAGACTTACTTTGATTTAGTCATTTATAATTGTTCATATGTTCATTTTGTCAGTATCATCCACTCTTTTGAGAATGGTTTGCTATTGGTCTAGTCTTTTATAATTGCTTAGCAATTGACTCTTTCTGGTGTAGCTCTACAGTATCATTCACTCTGTGAGGAATGTTTGATGTTGGTTCAGTCCTCTCTTTGTTAAAAAAGTTAACTGCTTCTTTATCCGTTCACTCCTTCATTGTGTGGTATGCTTTAATATTTCACTAGCTCTGACATACTCATTTTTTTGTGTCACGTGCTCTTAATACTTCAATCATCATGTTTGTAGACATTCACGTAATACATCTCAAACACTTTAACCCATTGCTTTCTCACAGCAGGCAATATAATTCTTACATAATTTTTTAATATATAGTTATCTTTTGGTTACTTCCTACGGGAGATTAATCTTGATTTTGGATGGGGATAGCAATCCACTTTTAAAAAAAGTTCAGTTCGATAGAGTTCATTTATTATTTTACTGCTCAATCTAGAAAATAAAAAAAATCCACGTTTTACTATGGAGCATGAGTATATGTGTGTATTCATGTCCTATTTTGACCACCAGTCCTGTAGAATTCAATTTGAAAATAGAGAAGACCTGTCTGCATTAAAAATCTATCACCGCAGTTCATTTCCTCACCCCAAAATACTGCAAAAATCGAAATTGAAACTAGCATTTTGACCTCACTGTCAGCTATACCAGATTACATGATGCATGAGCTGTCAACACCAATTTAAAGGCACTTTGAAACTGTGTGCTGCCTTTCAGGCGAATTAAGTAATTAACGTTTAGGTTACAAAGCGTATAACTTTTTCTTATTTCCATACATTATTGCTACATTGAAATCTATGGTTTTAGGAAGTAAATCCTTTCAAGTTTTCTCCAGCACCACCACTGAGTGATTTACAAACAGTGAACACACCAACCTGGGCAGGCATTTTCCATTATTCCGATAATGGACAAGGGTTGTCTACCTTGGTTGATTAATAAATGTGCCAAGGTAAAACAAGATCCTAACAGATTAACTGTGCTGTATCAAGGTGAGAAAATCTATTTCACTAATGCAATGCAGTAATTACAAATTATTATTTTAAACACAGTATATTTCTTTCTTAGAAATTTAAGGTACATGAAACTCTTTTTTCCCCCCAGCAATTGTTAGGTCAATGTATATTTCTTGTGTAATCTGTCAATTTATTTTATTGATTATTGTCAACTATCTGACACACGTTGATTATCTTATATGAATTCATGTTCTGTTAAAAATATTAATAATATTGCTGGTAGTGTTTAAATAATGTACATTTAATTAACTAGTACAAAGACAGCGGAATGTCATATCTTGTATGTCACATCATGTCATTTGAACTAATGCCTTATCACACATCTTGTCACACCACTTCTACTGAATAACTTTGTGAGTTAACCAGTAGTTATAATGTACATTGTTTGTCTGAAAGAGTCAAGGTAAAAGTGACCCATTTTCTTTACACAGCAGCATGAGACATCATGGTAACAACTGCTTCACCTGCATGCTAGCATATACACCAAGGACTGATCCCTATTCCTGTAGCTATTGTGTATGCTGTTGCCACATCCAGCCAATCAAACATGGACTGAAGGGAAAGCCTGAACTCTACTGAACAACAGAGATAATTCAGCAACCTTGCTGTTGTCACTGAAATAATTAACACTTATTTATTAAATGACCATTCCCGAGTCACTTGCCGGAAGTCCACAACTACTGCCCTCTCAATGATTAGTAGAAAATGGACATTATAGTCTCACAATTAAAGTACCAAACGTAATCACACATTTAGCTAATGGTATTCATTAATAAATAGTTTGCTACTAGAAATCAAAGAGTAGCTTATTTTATACACATCTTCATTCAGTTAAATGAACAATGACATCACCTCTTCTGCTCTGGTCTTCACACGATTCATTCCTTGGTGGGAGACAGTTACTGAAGGTATGTTAGCTGCTGCTTTACAGATATCCCCTCCCACACACCATCCGTTAATCAACATACCATCTTTCTTTATCAACTTAAAATCGTAAGTGTTAACAATAATGAAAGAGATGATATTAAACAAAATAAATCAATAAATTGAAAATGAACATATTAAAAAAGGATATCTAGCTAAGAAGTGACAAAGGCAAATTCATGTACATTCGAAATGTATCATTCAAAGGCAAATTCAGGTACACAGAAATGTATTATACAAAGGCAAATTAATGAACACAGAAATCTATTATATAAAGGCAAATTCGTGTGCATTACAGATGCATTATACAAAGGCAAATTAATGTACATTAGAAATCTATTATACATAGGCAAATTCATGTACATTAGAAATCTATTATACAACAGCAAATTTTATATTTGTATATTACAAATGTATTATACAAAGGCAAGTTCAGGTTCATAGAAATGTATTATACAAAGGTAAATTTAGGTACTTTAGAAATCTATTATACAGGCAAATTCATGTATATTAGAAATCTATTATACAGAGGCAAATTCAAGTACATTAAAATCTATTATAGAAAGGCAAATTTAGGTACATTAGAAATATTTTATATAAATTCAAATTCAGGTACATTGAAATATATAATATCAAGTCGATCTGTAAATTGAACGCTAATATTGTAAATCGGTTAAGTCAATTTTGTGCAAAATTATTCATTACATTACTGAACAATTTTAATAAACTAAATGAAAACAATGAAACTACATACTCACACACACTCTCTCTCGCATACACATACAGACACATACTCGCATACAAATACTGTGATAACACAAAACCGCACATGATGTAATTGTTTTTATTAATTATTTTCTGCGTAATGAAATGAAAACATTTTTCTTCATACACTGTATTTTTCCTATAGATGTGACGTTAAGAATGAAAATGGTGCTGTGAAGCTAAGTTTTGCCTGAGGTCATGGCTACTGGACAATCGTACTGTGAAGCTAAGTTTTGCCTGAGGTCATGGCTATTGGACAGTCGTACTGTGAAGCTAAGTTTTGCCTGAGGTCATGGCTATTGGACAGTCGTACTGTGAAGCTAAGTTTTGCCTGAGGTCATGGCTATTGAACTGTACAACTGTGCGTCGTTTCATTGTTTTGATTTATTTTATTAACATTGTTCAGCAATGTACGAATAATTTTCTTGTTGAGAATTTCGTAATTTCAGTAAGAATAAGTGGCTGTCCACATGCAGTTTAGAATAACATAACAGATTGTACACACTCTGGCTACTTAAGATTATATTCAACGCTCCTCACATGAGTACTGTTGTACAATTAGAAACTGTAGACCGAACCATACGTTGTACACTTGTCAAGTGGCGACACAAAAGGGTCTGCAATGGCAATTAAGACTTCGTGCACTTGAGCAGTATTGTGCACTTCCTGTCACCATTCCAGACGTTGTAGGCATCTGAAGAATTACCAGGTATGGTCGAGTGTCAAATGCCGAATCTATAAATAAGATCCATTAAACTGCATTAAATCATTTTGAACTTAATCAAACATTGTACACATGTTTGTGTGATCGTGTAAGTTATGAGTAAGCTTTTAAGAATGAGAACTATTTATGAATGTGAACTGTTTGCGACTGAGACAACCCGCCGTGAAGAGGTGAACTATTTTCATACAGGTGTGCTCTGTACTCAAGTTAAGACTTGTTTGTCGTGAAGATGTGAACTATTTTCATACAGGTGTGCTCTGTACTCAAGTCAAGACTTGTTTGTCGTGACACATTCGAAACTTGCCGACAGCAGGAGTATTTCTTTTAAAGGTAGACATATTTCCCTTCAAATGTAGACATAGTTCCCTTCAACTGTAGACATATTTCTTTAAATGTAGACATATTTCCCTTCAACTGTAGACATATTTCTTTAAATGTAGACATATTTCTTTTAAAGGTAGACATAGTTCCCTTCAACTGTAGACATATTCCTTTAAATGTAGACATATTTCTTTAAATGTAGACATATTTCTTTAAATGTAGACATATTTCTTTAAATGTAGACATATTTCCTTTACATGTATACATATTCCTTTAAAGGTAGACAGGTTTCCTTCAAATGTAAACATATTCCCTTCAACTGTAGACATATTCCCTTCAAATGAGGATATATTCTCTTTTGGCTTAAGAGAGCTGAAGAGATGTGCGAAAATAGTATAGATCTAGGAATTATGTATAAGGTACTAGTTTTGAACATTCATACAGTGTTCTCGAGGCATCAGACAATTGTAAGAGCTAACCAACCGAAAACTAAGGAGCCCGTATTTGTCTCAGAGCAGACCGGACGCAGAAACACACCTAAACGTGCAATGTCTTCGTGCGGTCTTTGCAGCCAATGGAGTCGTCCATATAAATAGAAAAATGAAAGTAGTTCGTTCTAGTGCTGTGCAGTCAATTGAAACGTCTCTACATAACTAAATGAAAGTAGTTCTTTAGGGTGTTATTTTCGTTTGCCTAAAATTGTTTTTGCAGTAATTCCTTGAACGAACACCTTTGACATTTAATAATGTTAAACTAAAAAGAGAATTTGCATTTAGTTTTGGTATAGACTATAGAACATCTTTGCCATTCATTAATATTAATTTGAAAAGATAAGTTGCATTTTCTTTTTTTGGTATGGAAGAACACTTTTGTCATTTGTTAATGCTAAACTAAAAAGACAAGTTGCATTTATTTTGGTATGGAAGAACACCTATGCCATTCATTGATATTAATCTGAAAAGACAAGTTGCATGTATTTTGGTATGGAAAACACCGTTGTCATTTATTGATATTAATCTGAAATAAAAAGTTGAAATTTATTTTGGTATGGAAAACACCGTTGTCATTTATTCATTTATTGATATTAATCTGAAATAAAAAGTTGAAATTTATTTTGGTATGGAAGAATATGGAAGAATACTACCACCTTCCCCCAACAAATGAAAAAAAGGAATTAAAATAAACTAGCTTAAGCGTTCGGGCTAAATGAAGTAATTTGTTTGCATGCCAAAGAATAAATAGCTTATCTATGCCACATATTTAATGAAGTATTCCTTCTCTCTCTCAGATGCGCAGTTCTTCTTTTTCTTTTTAGTTGATGATTACCGTAAGCATTTAATTAGCTCAAGTTTCCTGCAGTAATTTTTTTTAAAAGCAGAGATAAAGTAAACATATACAGTTGTAATTAAATATCAAGTTAGTATTTTTAAAAAATGAATTTAAAAACAAATTATTCTCTCTTTTTTTCTTTTCATCCCTCCCCCCTCCCCCCAGTAAAATATAGTTAGGCTTCAGGGTGCTTTAGAGACAGAAGTAAATAATACATTTATGAAGTCGTACTTTAAGGACAGAAGTCAATAATACACTTAATGAAGTCGTACTTTAGAGACAGAAGTCAATAATACACTTAATGAAGTCGTACTTTAGAGACAGAAGTCAATAATACACTTAATGAAGTCGTACTTTAGAGACAGAAGTCAATAATACACGTAAGAAGTCGTATGCCGGTAAGAAAGACACCAAGACTGCGTTGTTAACGAAAGCAGTGCCATAGCTCGCTAACACAACACAAGTAGTCCGCTCTTCACAAAATTGTCAGTCGAGACTGAGTCAGATCAATGACTGTTAATTTCTGCTTACAGTCAGTCGGTTTAATTCGGACTTGAGTCAACACGGGTTGATTTCTTTATGCTCATTGCCACTTTAAATTCTCGTTGATTTCGCAAACTAAGGACAACAAAGGGCGCTCACTGTTTTGTCACCTTGATAGCGCACGGAATAAACGGACAGGAAATAATATTGAGAGAAAAGGGAAATAATTCAGAGTTATGAATTCACTTGATTTTTCTCTTGTCTGAAAGCGACATTCTTTTTTGGTCTGAGTTTGCTTCGCTTACAAACAAAACTAAACCATTCTCAATGAATATGGCTATTTTTCTTGATGGAGTTTGATTCAGTTATGGCTATAAAAAAAATTCTAAGTATCAGTAAACAAATAAACCACCCAATCCAATCTGAAGTCCAAAACATTCACAATGAAACAAAACCCAAACACACACGTACGCAGATTTACCAGTTCACAGGTTTTTTTGAGAGAGGGATAACATAAAAATAAGTGCATAATTAATTTAATGAAATATGTTTTAATTCATAGTTTTGGTTTCCAGTAAAGTTTTAAAACCATCGGTAGATCTAATCTGTACGCATGATCTGATATTTTGTTCCGGTGTACTAACATCAGTGAAGCTCCTATGCATGGTAATAGCATTCTGTTTTCTATGGGTGGATTTGATTTTCAAGATCACAAAATGCAATTTCCACAGAGAAATTATTTCTAAGATAACCGTTGAAATCGTATTCTTTACTTTTACCCTCCAATCTTCCATTAATATACTTGCCTTGAAAGTCTGTTAAAACTTTAGGGGGAGAAGAAGAAAATGTAAAATAAATATGCTGTTAAAATGTGCATGTTTCTGTGCATAATATACGTCATTAATGTAATTATATTCATAGTATTTCTTATTTCGCAATACATCTTGGTGCTTTACCGGTAAATGACGAATTGTTTACTAACTCTCACTCTTCTGTGCGCGCGCGCGCATGTGTGGTGTATGCGTGTGTGTATGTGTGTGTGTTGTGTGTATGTGTGTGTGTGTGTGTGTGTGGTGAGAGAGGAAGAGAGAGAGAGTGATCTCGAAGCCTTTCCGTCATGAATTACGTCAAAATATTTCGTTCCTATGACAACAGGTATGTTTCTAACAGCAGTATTTCAAAAACCATAAAGGTCAAACGTCACGTCACGACACACACACACACACACACACACACACACACACACACATACACACACACGCACGCACACACACGCACGCACGCACACACACGCACGCACACACAAATAAAAATAAAATAAAAGCAGTGATTATGACAGTTTTGTTTTTACCTGTATATGTGCTCTTGCACTCTGCAGGCAGGAAAAGATAAATCAGGGTATCGATAATCAGTACAGCCTAGTTTCCCCGCCCTTTGTTTTCTCTTCCTTTTGTCCTGGAGGAAAAGGTTGTCTGACCCTGCGGTGCGTACACATTTCTGTTCAGGTGAGTCGTGTTAAGATTCACTAACAGCTATATGCATTAGACGGGTGCTATTGCTAAAATAAATATGAACAAATACCTGACTGTTAGTAATAATACTCTCAAATGGACTGAGGCAGGACAGCAGGTTGTGATTTTCGTCCTCATTTAAGATGGGAGGTAACCTCTCGGAAGACGAAACGTTAGTGCCAGTTGAGATAACTCACTTTAGCCTTGTTTACCTCCGTTTATGAACAGAGAAGCACTTCGAATTTCTCAGATAACATCTAAATATTTCCCTAATTATAATTCTAATCGAAATTCTAACCTGACCTAATAAACTTTAAGATATAAAATGTATGGTGCAGCTCACTTCAGATGATTTTCTTGTAGTGGTTAATGAGTGAGCGAAGGTTGTCTTGTAGTTTGAGTGAGCGAAGGTTGTCTTGTAGTTTGAGTGAGCGAAGGTTGTCTTGTAGTTTGAGTGAGCGAAGGTTGCCTTGTAGTTTGAGTGAGCGAAGGTTGTCTTGTAGTGGTTATTGAGTGAGCGAAGGTTGTCTTGTAGTGGTTATTGAGTGAGCGAAGGTTGTCTTGTAGTTTGAGTGAGCGAAGCGAAAAACTGCTGTCTGGTCTCGGACCTCTTCAATGGCCGAACTGACCTATTCGAGGTAGATTTCATTTCGTCACTTTATTGGTCAGTGTAGGTTCCGGCTGCTTTTTAAAGAAGATGCGAAAGCAGTTGAGTCCTTCAAAGATATGATCGCCTTTTGAACTGAGTGGCGGTTGCATAAAACTGTATCATAACGTTGACAAATAAAGGGCAGTTATGATTTTAATTCAAGATAGTATCGATGTGAGGGTTTAGATTCGAGACAGAATTAGAGATAAGCATTTGAGAAGGAATGAGAGAGAGAGAGAGAGAGAGAGAGAGAGAGAGAGAGAGAGAGTTTGAAACATTCCCCTAATATAATCTATTTATTTAATTTAGGTTACAAGTGATCGTTCACTAGTAGCTTGGAAGGCGACCGTAACATAAGTGAGCCAAACCACTTCCGCGTTCCAAGGAGGTAAGAGTTATCTTTCCATTCGACTAATCAGACAAAATAATTAAATATTGTTGTCCTGATTTAGTCAGACCAGAGATTAGCTGGTCAGACCAGTTCGGGTAGTTAAGTGCACAAACAAGTACAGCGAACTTTGAGTATCAGAAATAGGAACACTGTAAGGTCACCTTTGTTTGACATTGGCCGTTTCAGTAAAAATAAACAACAACAAAAAACATAGGCCATGTTGAATAAAGTATATGTGCTAATACATTTATTTTAGCATTTTTAAAGTATAAAGCATAAGTAGACACGTATGTGTCTATGTGAGTGTGTGTATGTATCAATATGTCTATGTGTGAGTCTGTGTGTGTCTGCGTGTTTGTGTGGAGTGAGAATATTAACGCTCTGTAACAGCATGGTGTCCAGCCCATCTATTACGCACATAACAAGGATGATTGTCTCTGTGTCACTGATTCGCTCCTACGCTTCATGACGTAGTAACAAGATTTTCATACTAAGTGGACCTGCTCTTACAAATCATGACGTAGTAAATCTATTTAAAAAAAATATAGACTGACACGTCTTCCGCCACTCCTTCCCCCATCCCTCCAAAACTAATAAACATCACGCGGTGGATACCACAAAGCGGGGAATATGAATACATTTATTAAAAAAAAATTGATGCAGATGCTCGCACGCACGCACGCACGCACACACACACACATTCGTCATATGCGAGAGAAAGTGAGATTGACAGCATTTTTTTAAAAATTGAGTAATGACTATTGAATAAAAATGAGAAATTGTAATTAGAAAACATCAACATAAATAGGGATACAGACAGACAAACAAACAGATACACAGACAAATAGGTAGATGGATAGATAAGAAGTGACAAGAAGGAACGAGAAAAAAGGACAGGCGCATATGGATTCATAGGACTGAAACTTAGCGCTAAAGATGAAAAAAGAGAAATATATTTAAAAAGAAAAATAAGAATGTTTATAATGTTGAGAAATGAGAGTTAAACGTCACATCTGTTGTTGACTTAAAAATAAAAACCCACAACGTAAAGGTAACGATCGAAATTATCTTGTGACGTCTTTGTTATTTTCAGAACTGAAAGTTCACTGCCGGAATTACCCTACCGATACATTTCTAGCATAAAACTACAGTTCCAATAAAAATAGCATTAATTACAAGCGAGTAGTACGTCCTTGTCTGTCTTTGATCCAGTGTCTTGACATGCTAAAAGTCAGTAGTTCACAGGCTGAGGAGGAAATGCAGTACAAATAGGTATACACGTACCGCAACCACAGTTAAATGTCAAATTGCACAATTTACTTTGTCTCTTGCTGCATATACAACTGTGCACTGTGTTATTTATTTAGAGCTGATAACAGGAAGATAAAACGGTGAAAGAAAATTTTGGTATAGGGAAATTTAGGGGATCACCTCCCTTGCGCACTTACCAAGAAATAATAAATAAATATAATCTTATTGCGAACTCTTTAATAGGAGAAAGATGATGACCCAAATAATGACCAAAGAAAAAGTAAGTCTTTGATCAAATCTGTATTATCTTATTGACAAAATATGCTTTATGATCTTTCTTCATTATGTCATGTGATAGATTTAGTTTTTTTATGTCTCTATTCGCCGTCGCCTCCTCGTGACCCCCTTCAACATGTCTTGTCCAGTTGCATGTGTAGTATTACCTCCCTTGTTCTTGAGTTTGTCTTTAGGTCTCGTTCTCACATCTTCACAGTTACTCTTTTGTTTTTCTTTTTTCTTTCTTTTTTTTTTGATGAGGGTGGGGTGGGATACTTTTTCAAATTTCTTTTTGAACAAAACAAATTATACTATTCACCATTGAAGCATTTCGTGCACCGTTTTGTTACTGTTTTCCCAAAAAATTATCTCCACCTCCATCACCCCCCCCCCAAAAAAAAAAAGCAAAAAAAAAAGCGGGGACATAAAAAAAGTAAAACGAAAAGAAAAGAGTTCTCTTTTGGGCTTCATTCTTTTAAGACGTGTGTACAATAGTCACTTCAAGTCTAAACTTGAGAGAATTCGTCAGAATTACATACCTTAAAAAAAAGAAAAGATAATCGATGGGTTTAAAAAATGCTGGAGAGGGGAAGTAAATCTAATAAGCGCTCTCACAATCCGTTCTTAAAGTAATTTAATAGTTAGGTAACATGATTTTTCAGATGCTTAGATTTCGCAATTTTAAGCCTTGCCATTAAGGCCGCACCAGACTGGTTAACAATGAAAGATTTAGTCGCGTTCGTTAATTTAAAATGATTGATTACCGATTTACAAGCAAAGTCTTCGTTAATGCATAAATGATTGATCTGCACGGCAGCGATTGCTTCACGCATGTCTTTTTAGTTTATAATTATGACTAATTTGCAGAATATAGTGGCTTTCAATTATTACTCTTCATGGACAAGCAATATATAACCTGATTCTGGGAATAGATCGATAATGATTATCTTGTGCATGGCCGCCCAATCGTTTCATTGAGAAAGGTGTACACAAATAAAAAATGTCAGGTACATTTAAAAAATAAATGTCGTTTGGAGCTAGACTGTTTACCTGTCTTCTGTCATTTGACATCACTTATCGCAGACTGACACATGTAGAATTTAAAATATACCACGTAAAGAGGAAAAATATTTACTTGTCAAAGAAATGTCCATGTTAGAAGCGACAATAAGACATAGATATAAAACTACATGTCATGTCTGAGATAGTTTGATGTGAAAATGAAAAGTACGATATATATCAGGGTGGTCCAACGTATTCAGCACTAAGGGCCATATAAAATAAAAATGTAAAGTTCATTCATAAAAATTATTTCTGCCATATAATTAAAGAAATACTTTTTTTTTGTTTTGTTTTGGTATGAACGCGGGCCATTCATAATACAAAAATTATTTCTGCCATATAATTAATGAATTTTTTTGTTGGTATGAACGCGGGTCACATAACAATTTTACTCGGACTACATTTGGCCCGCGGGGCTGCAATTGAACCAGACTAATATATATTAAATACACGTCAGAATGCCGAGATGCAAATATGACACAACACGGCATGGATATTCAATGAAACATGGGGTACTTTGATATTTAAAAAAATAGTGAAGGAGTATTAATGCTCAGTCAAATAAACATATGTTGGGAAGGTGTTTACGCCCAGGTTTCTTTTTCAAGACTTGCCAGAACTTTTCATCAATTTGATATTATCACTTATGGCTTTGATCTTGGAGGAACTTGGATGTCTCTCCTCACCGGATTTTGGGGAGATGACCACCTCAAATGGACCGCTGAATATAGAAGATACTCCCCAACACACACACACACCAGAGGAGGCATAACAGGTATCGATAAATATGCATGTAAAACTAATGGGAGATAAATGGTGTAAAACTAATGGGAGATAAGTGGTGTAAAAATAATGGGAGATAAGTGGTGTAAAACTAATGGGAGATAAATGGTGTAAAACTAATGGTAGATAAGTGGTGTAAAACTAATGGGAGATAAGTGGTGTAAAACTAATGGGAGATAAGTGGTGTAAAACTGCTCACAATGGAAATATCGGAGAACGCAAGTCAACCAATCAGTGAGAAGACAATAATTCGGCGTCCAGTCACAGGCAGTTAGTTGTGGGGAAGACAAATGGCAACTTTGTTGCACTGAAAACTGATTTAGCAGCACTCAGGACACACACACACACAAACACACGCATGCACGCATACAGGTAGTGCGAGATAAATGAAGAGAGCAAGATGAAGGATAATACCGACATAACATCAGCATATTAACAGCAAAATATCTTGTTTGTGTTTTGGTAGAAAATTCTCATGTCGATCTTATTCAGCATATTTCTTTATACTTATTAACATTTTTCATTGTCTGGTATTTGTTTACTAGGTAGTTACGTCTTTCTTCGTATCGACACCATCTGCTGCCTGAGTATATTATGTCTTTATCTACCACTTTATCGCCGTCTTCTTCAAGTCACCCTCTTTTAATGTGACGAAAATCACAAGAGAAGGATTGAGGGGGAGAGAGAGTGAAAAAGAGGGAGGCAGTTACACAGACAGACGAATAGAGTAATCGAGAGAGAGAGAGAAAGAAATTGGTCAGACAGCGACACAGCAACAAAAGATATCTGACAGACAAAGAAAGATATAGGCAGAGACAGACTGATAGACAACAAAAGAAATAGTCGAGTAAACAATGAAATATACATAATCAGAGAGAGAGAGAGAGAGAGAGAGAGAGAGACGGACAGAGAAAAAGAAAAGAAATAATTGGATAGTCAGAGAAAGACATAGACAAAGAAATAGATCTGATAGACAAAGGGTGCGAAATTTAGAGATAGAAAGACATACAAATGAGGAGACATACAATGAAATAGACAAAGAAATAAATAGTCAGACAAGCAGACTAATAGAGACAGATAGAAGGACAGAAAGAGTCAGAAAGACAGATGCAGACAGATAGAGAGACAGAGAATGAAATAGTCAGACAGACATACACACACAGAGAAACAGGAAGGGGAAGGAGAGAAGTGAACAGGACGTTATACCCTCTGTCCAATTCGTAAGACAGATTTCACGTCAAAGAAAAAGTCTATCTATCTATCTATCTATCTATCTATCTATCTATCTATCTATCTATCTATCTATCTATCTATCTATCTATCTATCTATCTATCTATCTATCTATCTATCTTCTATCCATCCATCCATCCATCTATCTATCTATCTATCTCGTGTGTGTGTGTGTGTGTGTGTGTGTGCGCGTGTGTGTGTGCGTGTGGAAGTGAGTCTGTTGTGTGTGTATTGTGTGTGAATGTGTGAGAGAGTGTATTGTGTATGTGTGAGTGTATGAGGGAGAGTGGTGTGTGTGTGTGTGTGTGTGTGTGTGTGTGTGTGTGTGTGTGTGAGAGTATGTTGTGTGTGTTGTGTGTGTGATAGTATGTTGTGTGTGTGTGTGTGAGAGATTATGTTGTGTGTGTGAGAGAGAGTTTGTGAGAGAATGTGGTGTTTGTGTGGACGTTAACAGTGAGTTGTGTGTGAAAGAGAGTGCAGTGTGTGTGTGTGTTGCGTGTGTGAATGTGTGAGAGTATTTTGTGTGTGTGAGTGCGTGCTGTGTGTGAGCATGTAAGAGAGTGTGTGTTGTGTGTGTGAGAGAGTGTTTTGTGTGTGTGAGAATATGGTGTGTGTGTGTGTGAGAGTGTGTTTAGTGCAGGAAAAGGTTGAAAAACAAATGTCCCTTAACTATTATGCATTCCTTTCTCTGCGCTTCCGTCTTGTAATTTGCCCCCCCCCCCCCCCTAAAGTTTGTTAGACAAAGACAATCCACACACACTTTTACTGACTCATTTAAATCTTTTGTCTCTTTTTGACATTTTCATGCGTACACCGACATTAGGCGCGGAAATAATGGAAGGTAAACACAGACAGCACGATCATAAACACAATGTATCGTATTAAATAAAAATGCAAACCGACAGATTGGCGAGAGCTGTGCCAAGTCAGACTAACTCCAGAAAGATGGCCTCCTCCATTCATGATCAGTGTGAGCTCTAACCACTCAATAATCATCACACTCAATGACAGTTCTAAACACCCAATCAGAGGTCACTTCAGTCAAGACAGCTTTAGTCAATGGTTATCACACTCAATGTGAGATTGAATCAGTCATTGGTTATCACAGTCGATATCAGCGCTCTCCAATAATTCACTTCAACAAGATGCTACATTAAAATAAACACTAATTTGTCAGTCCGAAATAATTGATTATTTACACCAATCAAGGCGCATAAATTTATCTTTAGCCCTCAACACCATCAGCTTTTCGGGTTTCTAAATCAGAAAAGTCTGTTAGCTCCTTTCCCCACTCTCCATTAAGTCTCACCCTTCTACTCACATTGTCTGTCATCCCTCTAACCACCTGTACTCCCTTAGTCCACGCCCTCTCTCTAATCCCTAACTCCTGTACTCCCCTTGTCCTCGCCTTCTCTCTAATCCCTAACTCCTGTACTCCCCTAGTCCTCGCCCTCTCTAATCCCTAACTCCTATAATCCCCTTGTCCTCGCCCTCTCTCTAATCCCTAACTCCTGTACTCCCCTAGTCCTCACCCTCTCTCTAATCCCTAACCACTGTACTCACACACCCACCCCACTCTCTGTCTCTTAATCTCATGCACTCGCACTTCAACGCATATAGACGGCTTTGATCCAGGAAAACGTTTCTTGGACTGCAGTGTTTGGCGGCGCCTGCAGAAAAAGTCACAGCCAACAGCACTGCACGAGTAATTAGTCTAATTATGTATTCCTTGTCCTCGGCACTCCTCAAGACCCACCTGTAGTTCTTCAACGCATCGGGGCTGGCTGTTGTTTTGCCGAGAGAACGCTCATCCCTTTTACACTTTTCTGGCTTTGTGTGTGTGTGTGTGTGTTTTGCTACCGTTTGCAAAGAGACTCGCACTGGTAATAATTTTGTCCAACGATGCTGATCTAGCACTAAATAGAAAATAGAAAACTGCATCGTCAACACGATTAGTATTAACCGAAACGAATATGTGGCAACGGCGGCGATACTACAAACAGAAAAAAACACAACAAAGTACCGGAATCAGCAAAGATACTCGCATAGATATACGCACAGACATACAGTCAAAGGTCCAGTCATACAAGCATACACAGACACAGATGTAAGCATAGAAAAAGACAGACATGCAAATTGTCATACCCACAGACAAACATCCAGTCATATAGACATACACAGGCACAGATATAAGCATAGAAATACTCACACATGCACACGGTCTTATATACAGACATATAGTCAAGCAACCAGTCATAGACATACGCACAGATATGTACAGTCATGCATACAGATATACGCCGAACCACATGCACAAACACACGCATATACAAAAGTATAAAAATGCGCACATACATCGTCCAAACACACATATATGTGCATATATATACAGAGTTCATATGCACAAACACAGGCACAGATGTAAGCATTGAAATACACACAGATGTACGCAGGGAAATGCACCCAGATATACAAACTACATGCAGACTTGGGCGAAGTAATACATAGAGACATCTGCACATAAATGCGCACAGAAATATGCTCACATAGACGTACACACATGAACACACAATTGTGTTCACATAGAAGTATACACATGCACACAAAATTGTGTTCACATAGACGTACACACATGAACACACAATTGTGTTCACATAGAAGTATACACATGAACACAAACTTGTGTTCACATAGAAGTATACACGTGAACACAGAATTGTGTTAACATAGAAGTACACACATGAACATAGAATTGTGTTCACATAGAAGTACACACACGTACACAGAAATGAGTGCACACTTAGACATAAGAACAGAAATATGCGCACATAGACGCACACACACGAACGCAGAAATATGCTCGCACAGACAAGAGCACAGACATAGAACAGAATTATGCGTACATAGACTCACACATGAACGCAGAAATATGCTCGCACAGACAAGAGAACAAAATTATGCGCACATAGAAGCACGCACACGAACGCAGAAATATGCTCGCACAGACAAGAGAACAAAATTAAACAAGGTAGAATTCTTTACGAAATCAAATTACGCTAGAAATCACTGTAGCATCATGATGAAATTCTACAATTCTAGCTTTCTTTCACAGGCGCACTGTGAAGCGTTCTATCTGTGATGGCACTTGCCACTTGCAAAGCATATCTTAGATTTAGAACAAATCGCACAGCACTTTCTACTCAATCAAAAGTCTACAAAATATAACACATGATTATGTATATATATATACACACACATTCAACTTATCCAATTTGAAGAAATTCATTAATTACTGTTTGAATAGCGCGAGATCGGCGGAAGTCAGAAGTGCCCTCCAAATTGATGATGACTTGCTGAAAAGGAAATTATGAAAATTTACAAGTCTGAAATTTGTCACTCTGAATTTTTACTCACAAATACCAAAGCTGCTTTCCCATCCATCTCAAATGGGAACCCTCAAGTACATGTGCTCCTGATGGCGAAATTTCAAAGAGTGATTTTGAAAACTGAAATAATTCGTCAGTTCGATGCTGCTCTGTATATATTAGCAATTTCCACTGGTTAATTTCAGTTGATAAGCATTCGGTCGTTTAATTATGACGTATCTCTCTATCTGGCAGCTAATTATGACGTATCTCTCAATCTGTCAGCTAATTATCGTCATTTAGTTTTCAGTTACTCTCAGCTTAACTAACTCGGTCAGCGGTCCTGGAGCAAGTAGCTGCTTATTTTTTGGGAATAGAAATTCTATGCAACAAATGCTAGTCCTCTTGGCACACAACGCTATTGTTAGTAAGCCTTTCTTCTCCATGCAAATTTAGGGTGATGAAATCTACACTGGCTTTATTAGTATTGCACTTAACGTGCAAAGCAACTTGGAAAGGCTATCAGATAGTGGGCATTATCCTAACAGGATAGAAGTGACGAAATGAAGACTGGAGAGAATTGACACAAACAGTTCGTTTATTCCCCCCCCCCCACACACACACACACGACCTCTTGCAACTTCCTTCCAAACATATAAGTAATTAGTATTTTTAAAAAAATAACTTTATTAATTTATGTGTGCTTTTATTTTACACAATTAATTTATTTACCGAGGAATAGTTACATAAAGAATGTTTTCTTCTACTAGAATAGCCAGTAGACAAAAATCTAATTATGTGTTTAAAAACTAATTTAAGACATTAAAGATTTTTACTGATGAGGGCTTAAAGGATTATTATCCGTAAAATCTGTTTTTGGTGAGGTTAATTTGGATTATTACTAAAATATAAAAATACTAATCTGAAGATACTGGTGAAGAGATTCCAAACACACACACACACACACACACACACACACACACACACACACACACACACACACACACACACACACACACACGCACGCACGCACACGCACACGCACGCACACACACGCACACGCACACACACACACGCACACGCACACACACACACACACATAGAACTAAAAAGTGCATGTGTGTGTATGAGTGTGTATAAACTTATATTTAACTGTTTGAGACACACACAGGCACGCAAAGAAAATAACTCATTATAGCAAAGAAAAATTAGTAAACAGAGTTAAATAAATATTTAATGTTTAGTGAATCGTAATGTTTTGCTATCTTAAAGGTGAAGGATACTTGTAAAGGAATTGAAGTTGCTAGTTTTGTAACTGTATAGCTTGTAAATATAATCTGGTTGACTTTTAAAATGTGTGTGTGAGTGTGTGTGTGTGTGTGTGTGTGTGTGTGTGTGTATGTGTGTGTGTATGTGTGTGTGTGTGTGTATGTGTGTGTGTGATGAATTTAAGCATAGGAGCATACTTTTTTGTCATATCACGCACAAAAACTGTTCCTCATATTTACTGCTAAGTTAGACAACTTCTGACGAGTTAGTTCAGGTAGAGTGCTCCCGCCTGATTGCTTCCGAGCGGTGTTTAGACGTCTGGAAGGAAGAGTTCCAGACTTAATCTGCAGGCATAATGAAGCAACAACGTGGCAAACCAAAAGCAACAACAACAAAGAAAAAGAATGAAAACAACCTATTTCAGAAAACCGCAATTTAAGTTTTTAAAAAAATCCTAACAACTTTAAGTGCACAGTCACAGTTTCGAAGAATCGGCTTGCATGACGCGGTAAGGAAACAGTTGGTCCGTTCATCTTCTGGCAATAACCTTATTAAATGACGGAACCTAGCCAAACTGACCTTCCTGCGGAAAACTAGGAAAGGCACAAACCCCTACGGTACCAGGAAGTCGACCGTGGTGAGCTAGTCGGATGACCTGGAGGAAAGACCAATCATAGTTGAGAATCCGAGTGTCAGTGTTTAGATTATTTCCGGTTATGGTCGACAGGATTGGCCAATGTTATGTAGTCATGACGACGAGATTAATTTAACGAGGCACTCTCAGGCCATAGGGTGACTTCCGGGATAATTGCTTGGATCACAGGCTGACCAGTACCTGAATAAAAGTTACGTTAAATCATTTCCAGCTTAACAGGTTTTATACATGTATTGATTTATTTAACAAAAACAAAACTATTTGTTTCATGATTCATACGGCAATTTAAGTGATTTCTTGGGTCGTTGGGCCTGACATTAATTTAATGATTACGATATCATTTCATTGCGTTCATGGGTCTTCCACTGTTGGGACTAGTTCAGTGAGTCATACGTCTAATACATTACTGTCTGGTCAGATAAAGGATAATTTTGCAATTTTTAAATTGGCCATAGGCCATTTAGTATTGACTTTGATGGCACAAAAGTACTGGTAAATTTATCTACTAGCATTAATTAGTAATAATCTGATGAAAATATACAAACAGAATATTAATACTGTCACGTGTCTGGTCTAGGTTTTACGACTCTGTCCTATTTTAGACTTTCAGGTATCAATATTGGTTATTGACTAATCTCTAACAATAGTGACAGCTGGACGGCCTGACCTCTCTACTTCAAAAATGCCAGATGATTCAGGCTATTACTCAATGACACCTCGCTAGATAAATCAGTTGATTTGCCTAAGCTAGCAAAGTTATCTTCCCCTTATTTATAAATTAAGAATTATAATCCTTTATTATGGTTATGCTGCTGTCGTCTGTTCAACTGGCGCGGTTCTGATTTCACGCAGCAGTTATCTTCTGTCTGGTCCCTCCAATGTCGGATACAGCACCTGGCATTGCCCTCAAACAGTTGGCATCAGATTCTGAAGATTCCAAGTCTAGGTCTCCCAGACTCTGACTCTAAGACTGGCTGTAAATGAATAACATCAACTACAGTACCATGTTACAATAAGCGATTCTATGGGCTTTGTGGTGACAGCGATAGTTTACTCTTTACAATCTCCAACTAATTAGCTATAGCTAATTCACAATTACAAATCACGTTAACAATGAACTACACTTCTATAATAATATGTTATGTCACGTTTTGGGCCAACGTTAACGATGAACTACACTTCCATAATAATATGTTATGTCACGTTTTGGGCCAACGTTAACAATGAACTACACTTCCATAATAATATGTTATGTCACGTTTTGGGCCAACGTTAACGATGAACTACACTTCCATAATAATATGTTATGTCACGTTTTGGGTCAACGTTAACATTGAATTACACTTCAATAATAACTTTTCTCATGTTTTGTGTCAAACGATAATATCAAAATACTCTTCTATATTGAGTTTAATGGTATATTTTTGGCCATCTATAACACTGAACTAGACAACTATATTAAAGTTTTATGTTGGATCTCTCTGCTTGAACAGAATGTCGCCGCTGTACTCTGGGGTGACTTTGTAATAATGATTATATCAAATATTGGTACTTAGTTGTGAAACAAGACATCTACAAGTGCTGATGCAGAGAATGGGTCACTGGTTATATACGCACATCTGCAACTGTTAACGCCGATATACTGGTACGCCGCCAAGTTGACTCACGACCCCCACTCAGTTATAAGCTGAGAATCGATTTTATGAAATGGATGACAATAATTATGAATAGATGAACAGAGAACAAGACGTAATCATTAGATTATCACTTCAGACTACTATAATAAACGACAGAAATTACATTTCACTAACAAATACACGAGATTAAACAGTTAATAAAACATTAATAAAAGAAAAGTTAACAATAATTAGAAAAATAAGTAATATATTATGTCCTAGTTTTTCGCCCTAATGCCACATAGAGCAAGTTCAAGCCACACTGTAGTCACGTTTGCGATCACAACTTATCTCAATGCACTGGAGTGACGTACACACGCTGGTACTGTCAATAGGACATGACATCAAATCAGGAACAGATTCCAAATCCCACATTGAAATCAAAGCCAAAGGTCAAGATGAAACCAAAAACAAAAACCCTGAAACACAAACAATTGCAGAGTTTAAGTGTCCTGTCAATTACTTCATTAATAAATACTAAGTATGGCATAGGAATAAATAAAGGTTAACATGTTCAAAACAGAACGTAACATAGCATCCTAACAAAACCTATCCATTCACATGATACAAAGATATCGTTACCTTATCCAGCCAGGGTTTCCTGTTCCGTGTACAACCCCAAATGTCAATTCCCTAAAGAATTTAGTGTACTGTAGTAAAATTTAGCATAGTAATGTTTAATGTAACTGTAGTAAAACTTAGCACAGTAGTGTTTAATGTAACTGTAACATAACACAGTAGTGTTTAATGTAACTTTGTTGTAATAGTCGTGCATTCCTTTAATGTCGCCTTAAGTACTACAGGGAGGGAGGCGAAAGCTGTAATTATTACGTCGTTATTAATATCAGACCAAAGCCATAAGTATTTAATAATTAATAAATGTTGAGAGAGGCATTGTTATTACAGTTGAGTTAGTTGGCAACATTTAGGACAATGGAGTTAATTGTTTGCATACAAACCACCCCAAGCAACCCACAACACCGCATACATTTAGGACAATGGAGTTAATTGTTTGCATACAAACCACCCCAAGCAACCCACAACACCGCATACATTTAGACAATGGAGTTAATTGTTTGCATACAAACCACCCCAAGCAACCTATATCACCGCATACATTTAGGACAATGGAATTAATTGTTTGCATACAAACCACCCCAAGCAACCCACAACACCGCATACATTTAGGACAATGGAGTTAATTGTTTGCATACAAACCACCCCAAGCAACCTACATCACCGCATACATTTAGGACAATGGAATTAATTGTTTGCATACAAACCACCCCAAGCAACCCACAACACCGCATACATTTAGGACAATGGAGCTAATTGTATGCATAAAAACCACCCCAAGCAACCCACAACACCGCATACATTTAGGACAATGGAGCTAATTGTATGCATACAAACCACCCCAAGCAACCCACAACACCGCATACATTTAGGACAATGGAGCTAATTGTATGCATACAAACCATCCCAAACAACCTACAACATCGCATACATTCCATTTGAAAGAAACGGCCACAATGTCTTCAAGAAGTAAGATATTTGCTAAATTTATGAGATTAATTGAATATTAATTGTAGTTGAATATTAATTACTCTGAAGGAATTTCGTTTTGCCAGGCTATAACATTTCAGCCAGTCTTCGAAGGGGCAGCAAGGGCAAAGCAGCGAAGCCTGCTTATCGTCTTGATAGACATTGAGACACTGAGACACTGAGAGTGTAAGATTTTATTTTTCTGTTTATACGCGGAGCCTTGCTCAGACAAGATGGAAATACCAGACAGGCTAGTGGTTTACATTTGTCTGGTCCTTGTCGCCTGCCTTTCCCACTTCCCCTTCCTAGCGCCTTGGCTGTTAGCTTGACTACACTCAGTAGAATATGAAACTGGCTAATGTAACCGTACAGCCAAACTTTGTTACTTAACTTTCGTATTAGCCTGACTATACTCAGTACAATATGAAACTGGCTAATGTAACGGTACAGCCAAAGTAGGTTACTTAACTTTCGTCTGGGTACCATTCTTCATACCTCGATTTACTCTCTTTTGCAAATCCTGTCAGTAATGAATGGAACAAATGCTGGGAATAGAGTAATTTCAAGTTATGGATGAAAGGAATTCAAGGTCATTTGCTTCTATTCCGAGTGCTCACAATCGATTGGACCCAATTAACGACGTCATTAGCTGCACTGACATACTTGCGCTTTACGTGTTGACAACATCGCTTTGAGTGAAGTCAGAGCCAGATACAGGTCAGTCCTGAGGGGTAAAATGTCTCTTCAATGACGTTAATGCAAATGATTTCTATTTATTCAGAGAAGGCTGGTGTTCACAACGTCATCTGTTTATGCACGTGTTCACTGAAGGCAATAATGCTTTCACGGAACTGACGAACGTGCATGGTCTGGAGAATTCAGAAAGTGAACAATGACGTAATAACGTAGTAGTAGTAGCTTAGGCGATAGATTGACAGAAGAAAGCTGTTTTAGTTGACAGAAGAAAGCAGTGCTATTAGGCTCTATAGTCTATACCATTACTAACAGAAGAAAGCTGTTTTAGTTGACATAAGAAATCAGTACTAACAGGATCCATACTGACAAAAGAAAGCAGTTCTAGTTGACATAAGAAAACAATACTAGTTGACATAACGAAGAAATTCTAGTTGACATAAGAAAACAATACTAGTTGACATAACGAAGAAATTCTAGTTCACATAAGAAAGCAATTCTAGCTGACATAAGAGAACAATTCTAGTTGACATAAGAAATAAGTTCTAGCAGAATCCATACCGACAAAAGAAAGCAGTTCTAGTTGACATAAGAAAACAATTCTAGAAGGCTCCATACTGAGAGAAGACAGAAGTTTTAATAGACATACGAACATATTTCTAGTTGACAAAAGAAAGCAGTTCTAGTTGACAAAAGAAAGCAGTTCTAGTTGACAAAAGAAAACAGTTCTAGCTGACAAAGGAAACAGTTCTAGTTGACATAAGAAAGCAGTTCTAGTTGACAAAAGAAAGCAGTTCTAGCTGACAAAGGAAACAGTTCTAGTTGACTTAATAAAGCAGTTGCATTTGCCATAAGAAAATAGTATTAGCAGAATCTATACTGACAGAAGAAAGCCGTTCAAATTGATATAAGAAAACCATTCTATTTGACATAAGAAAAGAGTTCTAGTTGACATAAGAAAGCAGTTCTCTTTGACATAAGAAAGGAGTTTTAGTTGACATAAGAAAGCAGTTGTAGCAGGATCCATACTGACAGAAGAAAGCACTTAGTTAATATAAGAAAGCAGTTCTTTTTGACATAAGAAAGCAGCACTAATTGACAGATAAAAGCAGTACTAGTAGGCCCCATACTGACAGAAGAAAACAGCAATAGTTGACAGAAGGAAGATCACTAGTTGACAGAAGAAAGCAATAGTAGACATAAAAAAGCAGTTCTAGTTGGTTTAAGAAAGTAGGATAGTTAGCAGAAGAAAGTAGGACTAGTTGGCAGAAGAAATTGAGTCTAGTTGGCAGAAGAAAGTAGGACTAGTTGGCAGAAGAAAGTAGGTCTAATTAGCAGAAGAAATTGGGACTAGTTGGCAGAAGAAAGTAGGACTAGTTCTGTTGGCAGAAAAAACTAGAATTAGTTAGCTCAGGGGCTGACAGAAGTCAATAGTTTTAGTTAGCTCAGGGGCTGACAGAAGTCAATAGTTTGCACTTACTCAAGTTTCGATGATTTTGTTTTTGGTCGTACATGACAACGTTAATAAAATTTGTTTGTGTGCGTGTACGCGTGTTTGCATGTGTTCTATGATGGAACGATGGGAGGAGTGACGTTGTCTTGTTCTAGTTTGTACATTTCAGGCCACTTTTATTAATTGGCTTGTTTTATTTTGTACATTTCAGGCCACTTTTATTAATTGGCTTGTTTTATTTGGTACATTTCAGGCCACTTTTATTAATTGGCTTGTTTTATTTGGTACATTTCAGAACACTTTTATTAGTTGCAGTATTTTCATTCTTCTACACTTTGCAAAATAGTAATCATGGACTAAATTAAAAATACTTTCAGTTGTGTACCATTGTATGATTTACACATTGCGTAAATAATTCTGCACTTCGTACTAGCAGTCAGACTTTGTTCCTCGAAACGAAAATTACTATTGCGATATGATTTATATATAGTTTGTATGTCATACTAAATATGATTTTATGCATAGTTTGTATATCATAGTAAATATGATTTTATACATAGTTTGTATGTCATAGTAAATTTTATGACTGTAAACCTATTAGTTAATGAAGTATACGTGTATACAAAGCCAGTAGTGAACACGCTCTATACAAGCAAATAAACGTTCATCACACCAACAAGTTCCATAAACATCATACACACTAACAGGGTAGGGTAAAGTTCTTCTTACACAATTAAGGTCTGAGGCTGGCAATGTACTTCTATTATAGTGAATGTCTATTCGCACTATCAATAATGCACATTAAACTATATTCGCACTCATTATTCATACCCAAGTATGGATTATTTATACTCACTAAATTTTAAACTATATACTCACGATTTAAAAACAACAACAACAGGTAATTATTTATTATACAAGGCTTTTAACTAACTATTCCTTACCTAAGGTCAGTAATTGTACAGTTAAATAACGTATTCCTTAAATTAGGTCGATAATTAATATGATCTGTATCCAAGATAAATAATTAGCAAACTCATTAGTTAAGTCAGTTACATGCTCATTATACAAAGTCTCATTATGCAAGATAATAATTAGTAAAACAATAGTCAAGTCAGAAACTTGCCCTCTATGCAATGTCGGTAATTAATTTTTTCATAACGCATGATAAATAAGTATTCAACTCATTATGTAAGATCAGTAATATTATAATATTCCCTTCAGAAATCACGGTGATAATTTACTAGTTATATAAGATCAGTAGGTGATAACGTACTAATTATATAAGTAAATTATAGCGTTCCCATTAGAAATGACGGTGATAACGTACTCATTATATAAGATCAGTAAAGTATACCTTTCCCTTCAGAAATGACGGTGATAACGTACTAATGATATAAGATCGTAGGTAATAACGTACTCATTATATAAGATCAGTAAAGTATACCGTTCCCTTCAGAAATGACGGTGATAACGTACTAATGATATAAGATCGTAGGTGATAACGTACTAATGATATAAGATCGTAGGTGATAACGTACTAATGATATAAGATCGTAAGTGATAACGTACTAATGACATAAGATCAGTAAAAATACACTCTATAGTGAAATAAATAACATGAAAACCTGTTCGTTCCCATTTTTAGTATTCGTACAGAAGGCGGTGTACAATAACTCCCACGACGCTGGCCGGCAAATTTATTATATGTTTCACCTTGACTTAACGGGCTATGCAATGCCAAATGGAATTAGTTTGTTTTTCTGAACAGAACAGTGATCCGTTACACACATCGAGAGTCAATTTATTCAAACAAGTCTCGAGTCTCATTTGTACTTGTAAAATTAAGAAAAATGAAAACCAAATTGCTGCCGAGAGTGTTATATATCTTAATTACATTAATTTTACCTAACAGACCTGACAGTTGGCTCACCTATGCCCTTCCTGTAATTTCCATTCTGTCCTCCTGTCTCTCCCTCTTCCCCTGCCGCACTCTTTGTCCTTTATCGTTTTCGTTTCCATCCTTTTATTTTTTTTCTGGGAGTAATTTTCTTCAGCGCCGCACACCTGCAAAATAGTTGTCTGGCATCGAGCCTTAATTCCTGACGTTCTGTTCAATATGGCCACTCGCACCGCGCCTTCATTTATGATCCTATATGGCCACTCACACCTAGCCTTCATTTATGATCCTATATGGCCACTCACACCTAGCCTTCATTTATGATCCTATATGGCCACTCACACCTAGCCTTCATTTATGAAGTTCTGTCCAATATGGCGACTCATTTCGAGTCTTAATACATCGGAGTCCTATATGGCCAGTTAACGTCGAACCCTTTACATGATATTTTATGTCCATCTCTTTTCAAGCATTTCTTCTTGTCCATCTGGTGTCAAACCTTCACGCATTTCGCCGTGTTCAGGATGGCATATTGTCACACAAGCATGTATCGTGTTGCCTTGCTGATGTGTTCAATTACTGGTATTCAGCATTAAGCTTTGGAGTCCTTAAGGAGTGTAGAAATTTTTAAGCGCCGGTAAGGAAAGAACAACAAAATGTATGTTTAAAGCAAAGGATAAAAATATCCATGGTCCACGTACGTACTGTAGCATATTAATATATTATTAGTTATTTACATTTTGTTGTTCGAAAATATTCGGAATACGAAACAACACTGAGAATAAAGCACTAAGTGAGAAGCTAGCGATATCTCAATTCTCTCTAAGGTAACACAAGTAACATGTGACATTTGTGCACACACAAGTAAAATGTGACATTTGTCCACACACAAGTAACATGTGACATTTGTCCACACACAAGTAACATGTGACATTTGTCCACACACAAGTAAAATGTGACATTTGTCCACACACAAGTAAAATGTGACATTTGTTCACACACAAGTAAAATGTGACATTTGTCTACACAAGTAACATGTGACATTTGTCCACACACAAGTAAAATGTGACATTTGTCCACACAGAAGTAAAATGTGACATTTGTCCACACACAAGTAAAATATGACATTTGTTCACACACAAGTAAAATGTGACATTTGTCCACACACAAGTAAAATGTGACATTTGTCCACACACAAGTAAAATGTGACATTTGTTCACACACAAGTAAAATGTGACATTTGTCCACACACAAGTAAAATGTGGCATTTGTCCACACACAAGTAAAATGTGACATTTGTCCACACACAAGTAAAATGTGACATTTGTCCACACACAAGTAAAATGTGACATTTGTCCACACAAAAAGGTAGAATGTCTCCATGGCCCTTACGATATAGATCTAGGATGTATGAAATGGAAGTCAGTCATGGCCTGTGGAAGACCACACAGAACAAAAGATTACAATGACTCTATTCACTACATGAACAAAAGATTACAATGACTATATTCACTACATGAACAAAAGATTGCAATGACTATATTCACTACATGAACAAAAGATTACAATGACTATATTCACTACATGAACAAAAGATTACAATGACTATATTCACCACATGAATAAAATATCATTTACAGAGGAAAGATGAGTTACCTATTTATTTATTTATATTACAATCACACAAGCATAATTATTCACTCAAGCGCTTGATTAAGTAGCATTTGTTCTAATTTTTACATTAATTTTCTTCGCTGTTTAAAATTGAGGTCAGCTGATATTCTATCAATTGTCTGGTATTAGGAATGTAAACTGTTAACTCACGCCCTTTGTGCAGTGGTTTAGAAAAATTTGGAAACGAAAGTTAAATTGAAAAATATTCTTCGTAGTACTTTAAAGTCTTTGAGCGTAATGAGTTTAGGAATGTGTTTTCGTGAGTTTCAGTAAATGAATTTTGCAGACTTACATTTGGGAATTAAAAACAACCAAACAAATAAAACCTCCGGTAAGTGTTGATAACAAGTGTGTGTGTGTGCGTGTGTGTGTATGTGTGTGTGAGAGAGAGTGAGAGCAATTTTTTAAATTAAGCACATTGCTTTACATTTTAGAGCATCGTGCATACTAAAATGTTTAAATAACCATTGAAATTGTTCTTTTACGAGTTCAGCCCACTTCAACTATGCACGCGATTTGACAATTAGTAGATCAAAACGCTGTTTGACAATTAGTAGATCAAAACGCTGTTTGACAATTAGTAGATCAAAACGCTGTTTGACAATTAGTAGATAAAAAAGCTGTTTGACAATTAGTAGATCAAAACGCTGTTTGACAATTAGTAGATCAAAATGCTGTTTGACAATTAGTAGATCAAAACGCTGTTTGACAATTAGTAGATAAAAAAGCTGTTTGACAATTAGTAGATCAAAATGCTGTTTGACAATTAGTAGATCAAAACGCTGTTTGACAATTAGTAGATAAAAAAGCTGTTTGACAATTAGTAGATCAAAATGCTGTTTGACAATTAGTAGATCAAAACGCTGTTTGACAATTAGTAGATAAAAACGCTGTTTAGTAAGAATAGTAGTTTCACAACATTTAACGCCAGTTGTAAGCACAAAGAAACTAAGCAATGTACGTTGTCGCTATTTTATCTTGCATATTAAAACATAAAGAGATAAATGCAAAAATAAATTTAAAATATTTGAAAAACAAAAGATTAAGGGTTACGTGAAGTGATCCAAGAATAAGAACACAAGCAGACTAGAGAAATTATAAAACATAAATACAGGTCCAATTCCAGTTATAGTATCCTCAGTTCTTTTTTTTTTTTTTATGATTTAAAAATCTATCGCAAATTGTTTGCTGAGTGGGCGGAGCTATATTTATTTATAAATAAAAGCAAGCCATAATAAGGATTTACTTGATTGGCTGGAAAGCCAAATTATACTTTGCGTAGTATCTTTTTTTAAGTAATCAAAGTTTTTACATCTGTACAAACAGTAAATGCCAGTTTAAAATTAAAATAAACTTGACAACATCGGCATCTACCTATCTATCTATCTATCTATCTATCTATCTATCTATCTATCTATCTATCTATCTATCTATCTATCTATCTATCTATCTATCTATCTATCTATCTATCTATGATTTTTATATAAAAATTATAAAAATATATATTCAAAGTTTGTGGAAATATCACTACCATCCAACAAATTTGGCCTCAAACGATATTAAGTATTTATCTTTATTTCTAATATTATTGTTATCAGTTATCTACAAAACTGTGTTTATAACAATTATTATATCCGTTGTCTTCTTTAAATAACATTTTACTTCTGAAATTAATTGTTTTGAATTAGGCTGGGGGACACATTTGTGCGTCTGCTATATTTTAGGAAATGTATCTAAATTGTAGAAATAGGGATAGTCAAATTTACTCTGCCACAGGTAGTATTTTTTGCATGAAAATTGCAACTTTTAAGTTGAGGTGATGAGCTTCTTGCAATGCATTTTGCCGGTGGACGATAGAGAAAGATACAATCGCTGCCTATGAAACTTGAGTGAGACAAATGATAGTTATACCGGGACACACTGGCTGGATAAAACGAAAAAAATTATAGTTATTCTAATGTAAAATGTATACAATTATAGTTTGTGTTTAATTGAGACATTATTGGTATATGTGTTGTAGTGTGTGTGTATGTGTATTGAAGTGTGTGTGTGTGTATTGAAGTGTATGTGTGTGTTGAGGTGTGTGTGTGTTGTAGTGTATGTGTGTGCTGTACTGTGCGTGCTGTAGTGTGCACGTGTGTGTTGAAGTGTGTGCGTGTGTTGTAGTGTGTGTGTTTTGAAGTGTGTGTTGAAGTGTGCGTGTGTTGAAGTGTGTGTGTGTGTGTTGTAGTGTGTGTGTATGTGTTGAAGTGTGTGTGTGTATGTATGTGTGTGTGTGTGTGTGTGTGTGTGTGTGTGTGTGTGTGTGTGTGTGTGTGTGTGTGTGTGTGTGTTGATTTGCTGAAAAATTGAAACAGAAGAGACTGAGTGTATGTGTTAATTTAAAAAGAGATACGCATGAGAAAAATAATATTTTGTAAATTTCATTTTAAATAACTGCTTATCGATAATTGTTAAAAATAAAGATTATGCACTTGTTTATTAATGAGAATTGGCCCAGGCTTATCCCGAAAGTTAGGAATACATTTTAAGAATATATTGATAATAAAGAAGAGCGTATTAGTTCATTGAGCAATTGCCTCAAGCTTACACTGACAGCAAGGAATGTCACATTTGCTGAGTGGTGAAGTGCTTTAAGCTTACTCTGATAGCAAGGAATGCTGCATTCGCTTACTGATGAAGTGTTTTACGCTTACACTGACAGCAGGGAATGCCGCATTCGCTTACTGATGAAGTGCTTTACGCTTACACTGAGAGCAAGGCATGCCACAGTCTTTCATTGATGAACTGTTTGAAGTTTACAGACAGGCCGGAATACTGTCTTAATTTTGTTTTGTGAGACTTATTACCTCAAGCCTGAACTGAAGCAAGGAATATTAATTCTCCAAAAGCTAATGCCAGAAAACTGACGTCAACATTGTCCAAGAATACCCACCACCCACTTCTAGGGCATTTAAAACCACCTGCATTAGACCCACCCGCAACCCAACGAAAATTATTTTATTTATGAGCTATTCGAACCGTGCCCACGTGCGGGCTGTCATGCACGAACGGTTATGATTGCAAACTCTTCTTTAAGCTTCATTACCTACTGGCTCTGATTCTTGCTTTTCTTACCTTGTCATCCATTCTATCACTTCTCTCTTTCTCTCAGCTAATAAACCTATTGCCAGGTTTGGACCAGTTATCACGGATTATATCGGGTACAACAGTGCTGAGGGCACAGCATAGCAGCAACTACTTGAAGGAAGCTAAAATATGTGTTACTATAAATATAAATATTTTTTCAAAAGTGCAAACAGATTTCTCGTTTATGAATTTCGAGAGAAAAGAGTAATTATTCAAAGTGTTAATTAAAATAGTTCTTGATAGTTTTAATTATATTTTAATTATATTTTCGTGTAATAGTTCAAAACCGTTGTGATTTTTGGTTATGGAATTCATCCCTTAAAACATTTTTATCAAGAAATGAAAATTAGCAACTTACAATTTTACATGCATCACATTGTATATTTAGAAAATAAAGAATGAGTCGTTATTTTTATGTGCACAAATTCTTGGAGACTACTTAGAAATAGTGTTTACCGCTGGACAATTACCTCCCCCTCCCCCTGTCAAAATATTCATCCATGTTCATTCTAATCTCGTTCTGAAGGTGAGAACGCTCTGCCAGGCTGCTTTGTGTTCAAGAATATTAATAATAATTAATAATAATAATATTCGTTCAACCATTCCTTGCTACTGTTATTTAAAGTGGTATGCTTGCAAAAGTCTTTAAATGTGAAAGTTCATTTGAAGTGGGGGAAATAAAGAAATAAGAGAGAGAGAGAGAGAGAGAGAGAGAGAGAGAGAGAGAGAGAGAGAGAGAGAATCTGACACATCATGTGTCGACATTTATTTTTATGGTCTGAAACAAAGGTACTTCAAGCCTATTTGTAAGATTAAAGCAAATATGTCTGAAGCAACTCGTTCCCTATTTTATTTGCGTATTAGAAAATGCAGGAGGAACTAGATGTGAAGTTTCATTAATCAATTTATTAGTTTTCTCCTTCAACAAGTGGGCTTGCAGACGAAATTATATTATGCACATTCGTTAACATCCACATGAAACTTACGTATCTCATATCAGATGAAACTCGGATGCCAGCGAACAAACGCTGATAACATTAGCTTTCAAGAAAATGGATATCTTTCTGTCGTGGCATTGTCAGCAAGATATTTGCACTTTGACCTGTTTTAAAAAAGGATCAAAGTTGTTATTTATCACTCCAATGTTCGCCATATCTTTAGATGCTCAGATATACAATTGCATTATTATTATTTTTTTAAAGTTTGTTTTCATTATGTGCAAGAGAAATAGGTTGAATCTATATACACTCACCTTGATTCTCAATAAGAAATATATTAACCCGATAATAAAAGATTTATACAGAGGAATTTGTTTGTTGTTTGTTTCTTTATTTGTGTTTTTGTATATAAGGATTCTGTATGGAGTCTTTTTTTCTGGCTTGTTTTTGTGTTTGTAATGTCTAGAATTTTTGTTGCTTCGTGTTTCCTTTCAACTATTTTATTTTCATTTTGTTATCGTTTTTTTTTTGTTGTTGATTGATGAGGTTGATTTCTTTTTTTCTGTTTGTTGTTGGCTCTCTTTCGTATTTTGCTATTTGTTAATTTGTTGGGTGGGATTTTTTGTACCGTAGTTGTGCTGTTTGTTGCATGATTTCTGTGTTGCATTTGAATTTTAATTTGTTTGGTGTTTAAGATGTTGCAGTTTTGTGGTTAAAACTATCAAAAGTCTGAAAGTACTTCTGAATTTGATTATGCTCAATAATCAGTAAAAAAAAAAAAATTAATCAATCAATCCATCAATGTTAATCAAACATCCAGTCAACCAACCAACCAGCCAGCCAGCCAGTCAATATCCATCCATCCATTCGACTGTGCGTCCGTCTATCTATCTATCTATCTATCTATCTATATGGAAAAAGTATTTCTATTTAAGTAAATGATATACCGGCGTACGTAGATTGGTGTAAAAATCTTTGATAGAAGGTAATGCACCGTCACGTGACTGTGCTCTAGCGTGTCGGCATCACGCGCATGTCATGTCTACGGCTGTGAACAAACTCGCATCCTAGAGTGTGATGATGACACACGGCTGTAAGCAGATTGGCATTCTAGAGTGTGATGACACACGGCTGTGAACAGACTTGCATTCTAGAGTGTGATGACACACGGCTGTAAGCAGATTCGCATTCTAGAGTGTGATGACGACACACGGCTGTAAGCAGATTCGCATTTTAGAGTGTGATGACGACACACGGCTGTGAACAGACTCGCATTCTAGAGTGTGATGACGACACACGGCTGTGAACAGACTCGCATTCTAGATTGTGATGACACACGCCTCATTTTCATTCCGCCCCAAAGTAACATCTCGCTCATGAGAGTTCTTGCTAGCTGTATTCTCATTAGGAAAAGTTGTCTTGAAGAGACGATTAATCAGCCAGCTATTTTTATTTAAAAATAACAAGGAACTATGTCAAAAGGTCAAAGCTAATCAAAGCATCGTTACTAGGAAATTACTGCAATGGGGTAATTAACCGCTCGAAGTGTCGTTAAAAAGCTTGTGAAGATGTCATTAAGCAGTGAAAATGTCTTTGAAAGAAGACGGTGTAACTTGACATCATCTTGTCAAAACACCATTCAAACAACAACAAATGAGTTGTGAATAGGTCATCAACAAGGGGTCAAATCCCCACCGGCTATATAATGTCACGCAGCAGTAAACAACCTGTACCGTTACTAATTAAGAGCGGACACACAGATAACATGGTCATCCATGAGAGAATCTCAGACATAAGGCGACTCTGCCTTAAGGATCTCGGCAGAGATATTCAAATTCCAAATACCTGCACATTTCTCTCCTATATCGCCATATTACGCACACAGAAACCTGCAAGTAATTAATCTTCATAACGCCGTACCAACACTGCATCTTGTTGAAATCTAAATTCCCATTTCTTTTTTCTTTTTTTCTTCCTTCCTTCCTTCCTTTCTTCCGCAGTCATCATTTATTCCATTTCTCCAGAAAGTGCTAAGGTTACAATCAGTTTTATGTGCGCTGTCTGAAATAAAACACGCAAGAGGTATGCGTAACGGTAGACTACTCTGATGTAAAAGTACTCTTTAAAATGTAGAGTTATCTCTTCAAAGGCATTCAAAAGAAAAAGGAAATGACGCGAGCATGATAATAATTACAAAAGCATACTGATACAGAGAAAGACAACAATATCGCTTAGAAAGCCGTCTGCAACGCGTAATAATTGTTGGAGAAATGGTTGACGATCGTCGTTATTACGAACATCTAGTTCTCAAAGCCTTTGTGCAGCAAGGCAAATGTCGGCAGTCAGGTCGGGCTCAATATTGTCCTGATTCCTGGACTAAACCTAGTCTAGAATTAAAAATCAATATTCCTTTTTAACACTAAAGGTCTTATTTATATTAATATAATTTTAATTTCGTGTTATTGCCTTAAACAAAAACACAAAGCATGATTTTGCCGAGGCACACCCAAGAAATAGAGGAGAAAAACACCCTCCGCCTGCTGCCCCCACTCCATCTCGTGCACAGTAAACATGGTCCCTCCATCTCGTGCACAGTAAACATGGTCCCTCCATCTCATGCACAGTAAACATGGTCCCTCCATCTAATGCACAGTAAACATGGTCCCTCCTTCTCATGCACAGTAAACATGGTCCCTCCATCTAATGCACAGTAAACATGGTCCCTCCTCATGCACAGTAAACATGGTTCCTCCATCTCATGCACAGTAAACATGGTCCCTCCATCTCATGCACAGTAAACATGGTCCCTCCATCTCGCGTACACTAAAACCTAGGTTCTTCATCTCGTGCACGTAAACATAGGGTCTCCGTCTCGTGTACACTAAAACCTAGGTTCTTCATCTCGTGCACGTAAACATAGGGTCTCCGTCTCGTGTACACTAAAACCTAGGTTCTTCATCTCGTGCACAGTAAAAACAGGGTCTCCGTCTCGTGCACAGTAAAACTAAGGCTCACCATCTCATGCAAAGTAAACCTAGAGTCTCCATCTCATGCACGGTAAACACAGGATCTCCATCTCAAGTACAGTAAGCACAGGGTCTCCATCTCATGCAGAGTAATCGTAAGGTCTCCGTCATTATGTTCTCCGACTGACTGTGAAACACGTGCCAGCAACAATCGCCACAGGTTATGTGTTATTGACTATAATTATTTCTCTGAAACTCTACACTCTTTTCAGTGATGATATCCATGAACTTGATTATATATTTATGATTAATTTAGTGCTTATATCTAGGCTAGGATAAATTGAACAATTTTCCAGCATTAAATGAACATTGTTTTGAAGTGATGTAAATGTCAATTCTCTTTTAATGATATTCACTGGATGTATATTTGATTGTTGATTTAATAAATTTATTGACCTTCTTACACATATTGATAACCATATGCCGCAAATACAAGAGGTGGAGGGGGCCCGCTAAATATAGATTAAAGACGGATTTGTCTTAAGTAAGAAGTTTTCCACCTATGGAAATATTGTGTGACGGTAAATGTTTGTCTTTAATGTTGTCGAAGAGAGAAAACGTTTACTGCGCCCGCATATCCGCCAAGTGAGAGAGACGAGTGGTGTCTTCTGGAGAATTATTAATAACATAAATTAAGATATGCATCACTTGTAATTATAATAGTAGTTCCAGAGTTTCTGTTTCACATAGCACACTTTACTAGTAGTTCCAGAGTTTCTGTTTCACATAGCACACTTTACTAGTAGTTCCAGAGTTTCTGTTTCACATAGCACACGTTACTAGTAGTTCCAGAGTTTCTGTTTCACATAGCACACTTCACTAGTAGTTCCAAAGCTCACGTTGGACACGGCACACTTCAAAAGTGAATCCAAAGTCGTGTTTGAAAAATAAAGTACATGCGAAAACTATGTATCAAATATACAAATATTCTATTGTTTTGATAATTCCTTTACTAAAAAAAGCTTTCACTATGGGTAAAAATATGGTTAGTTTCATTCATCCGTCTTTCTAAATACATTTCAAAATTAATTTCCGTCATTAGACGAATAACAAACGGAATTCATTCTTTCCTTTACATGTTAGTAAAAGTTATTTTACCTCTGTGAATCTGATAAAAATACTAAACCAAGGATTTTATCATATCCCAGAAAATATTTCTAACAAATTTAGCTGTTACAAAAACAACGCAAAATTAATCCCATACTTCAAGGATTTTATCATATCCCAGAAAATATTTCTAACAAATTTAGCTGTTACAAAAACAAGGCAAAATTTATCCCATACTTCAGGCCAAAAAATTCGTGTAACACTTTGAAAAAACAAAAAAAGCACTAAAGACACAGATTTGCTCTCTTTCTCCACTACGAATTCTAGATTCGCCATTACAAACTCTATTAATCCACAAGACATCCAAGTTACCCCTTAATTAATTACTGAATGACTTCGCCTTTGTTCACAAGTATTTCGAAGTAACTCTTAATTAATTACTAAACAACTTCGCTTCTGTTCACACAGTACTTCCAAGTATCTCTTAATTAATTACTAAATAAATTCTAAATTTGTTCACACAGCACTTATAACTCCATAATTAATTACTGAATGACTTCGCCTTTGTTCGCACAATAATTAATTACTAAATGACTTCGCCTTTGTGTCTGTTTGTGTGTGTGTCTGTGTGTTTGTGTGTGTTTGTGTGTGTCTGTGTGTGTTTGTGTGTGTATGTGTGTCTGTGTGTGTGTGTCTCTGTGTGTTTGTGTGTGTTTGTATGTATATGCGTGTGTTTGTGTGTGTAAGTGTGTGTTTGTGTGTGTATATTTGTGTATGTGTGTGTTTGTGTGTGTATGTGAGTGTGTGTCTGCGTGTGTCTGTGTGTTTGTATGTATATGCGTGTGTAAGTGTGAGTTTGTGTGTGTTTGTGTGTGTATGTGAGTGTGTGTGTGTGTGTGTGTGTGTGTGTGTGTGTGTGTTTGTGTGTGTAAGTGTGTGTTTGTGTGTGTATATTTGTGTATGTGTGTGTTTGTGTGTGTATGTGAGTGTGTGTGTGTGTCTGTGTGTGTGTGTGTGTGTGTGTGTGTGTGTGTGTGTGTGTGTATGTGTGTGTGTTTGTATGTGAGTGTGTGTGTGTGTGTGTGTGTGTATGTGTGTGTTTGTGTGTGTATGTGTGTGTGTGTGTGTCTGTGTGTGTATGTGAGTGTGTGTGTGTGTGTGTGTGTGTGTGTGTGTGTGTGTGTGTGTGTGTGTCTGTGTGTGTGTGCCCATTGACATCTATTGGTCTGTCAAACGTTGCGCTTCAGGTTTTTACTCAATGTTGTTTTGTAATTTATAATTCATGGCTGTTTTTACTCAATGTTGTTTTGTAATTTATAATTCATGGCTGTTTTTACTCAATGTTGTTTTGTAATTTATAATTCATGGCTGCTTTTACTCAATGTTGTTTTGTAATTTATAATTCATGGCTGTTTTTATTCAATATTGTTTTGTGGTTTATAATCCATGGCTTCAGGCTTTTACCGTAAGCTCACTGTATACTCATCAGAATTATTAGGCAATCGGGTAGGGGATGGTGGTGTAGGCATGAGTAAAATAGCACGTTGAGGCTCTCAGAATGATTAACAATTTTGTCGTACTTCCGGTCATTTTTCCGGTCATTTAATCCATAGCATACCTTCACACAGTATAAACTACAGTATAAGGTTCACACAGATTCAAACATATTTTAATAATTAAGATTTAATTGGCCAAAGACAAAATTACCAACCCTTCCCAGTTCCCAGCATCTTGCACCCTTGTGCAAAGGTTTGAGAGCCCGTAATACAGACCGGTAGTTAGGTCTACGATCTCTCCAAAGGGTTGAGAGCCCGTAAAACTGACCGGAAGTTAGGTCTACAATCTCTCCAAAGGATTGAGAGCCCGTAAAACAGGCCTGTAGTTAGGTCTACGATTTCTCCAAAGGATTGAGAGCCCGTAAAACAGGCCTGTAGTTAGGTCTACGATTTCTCCAAAGGATTGAGAGCCCGTAAAACAGGCCTGTAGTTAGGTCTACAATCTCTCCAAAGGTTTGAGAGCCCGTAAAACAGGCCTGTAGTTAGGTCCACGATCTCTCCAATGACGATAAATTGTTCTGCCAACGTTGCATGAAGTATATTATTATGTAGTTATGACCTGCACCGTAGCAACACTGTGGGGTCCCAGCACTGGGTACCTCTTTTGTGTTTTCAAAAATAGAAATCTTCGTGGGGAAATGTGGGTGTGCCTATTCATCTCTTTTTTTGAAAGCCCTGAATCGCTTAGGGGTGGTCTTAATTAAAGTTGTTTGTAACCAATTTGTGTTTTCCACTTCACAGAAAGCAGACATCGGACTGGCTTACTGGTCAGGAAAACGAGGCCTTTATTTATTTCGAACATAACTTTATGAAGTCATGAAAATATTACACTGACAGACAGACAGATCGACAGACAGATACGTTGTGGATCGCGCGCGCGTGTTTATAAAAAAAAAAGTAAGAATATATATACACACGTGTGTGTTTTTTGAATGTGGGAATTTGGGGGGTGTGTATGCGTGTGTATATGTGTGGAACTGTAATCCTCTCGTGTGCTGTTATTTAGATACTCTCCTAATTAGTTTTAACAGTATCCATAAATATATGATTATTATTTTAATTTAGCTATCAATACACTTCTATCACACCACTCGACATGTTCTAATGAAATCTAGCCGCAATTAACAGAGAACTTATCTATCTATAAATTTCCCACAATTCCAAATAAAACTATCACCACTTTCGCTTAGGCGGAAGATACAAAGTCTCCAAGCCAGGCATTTTTAAACTGAAAGTACAATTCACACTCCCCGGCTCCGGCTGTTCAGCGATCGTGTCTCACGTAAATGTTGTGGTTGGTTACATGTTGTATTTAATGAAAAGTTATGATTAGTACCTGTTGTGATTAGTTACATGTTTTTTGGCCATTTAGTTACATGTTGTGTTTAGTAAAAAGTTGTGATTAGCTACATGTTGTGATTCGTTGCATGTTGTGATTAAATAAGTGTTGTGATTAGTTGCATGTTGTGATTAAATAAGTGTTGTGATTCGTTGCATGTTGTGATTAAATAAGTGTTGTGATTCGTTGCATGTTGTGATTAAATAAGTGTTGTGATTCGTTGCATGTTGTGATTAAATAAGTGTTGTGATTCGTTGCATGTTGTGATTAAATAAGTGTTGTGATTCGTTGCATGTTATATTTAGTCATGTGCGATCTCCCATTTGTTTTAACCCGAAGAACTTGTCAGAAAACAGAAATTTATTTTTCGAAACACTTCATGAATAGATGTCAATGTTACAGGTAATAATGATGATGATAATGGTGATGGTGGTGGTGATGATGATGATGATAATGATGACAGAAAAATAATGATTGTGCTGCTGTTGAGAATGGCTTAAAACGTTAAATGAAATTTGCCCTGAAAAAAAAGCCGAAATAATGAGCACCTCATAAATAATTTATAATATACCTAGTCATAACTTATTAGATGTTTTATATTTAGATAATTTAGCTACATACACTCACCTTTAAAATCAACAACAATGTTCTAGACTGCTGACAATGTTCTAGACAGCTGACAATGTTCTAGACTGCTGACAATGTTCCAGACTGCTGACACTGTTCTAGACTGCTGACAATGTTCCAGACTGCTGACAATGTTCTAGACTGCTGACAATGTTCTAGACTGCTGACAATGGGGTCACTGAGAATAGCAAGGTATGTAAGCTTGGTTTGTTGTTCAGTGACATTCAATTTGATCCATAGATATCTGAGCTACGTTTACTGCTAACTGTAATTAGGTGACCATAGATGTAGTAGGTCTGTTGTTCAGTGGTATTTAGACCAGTCAGCTATGCTCATTTAGTTGCTCATTCATATTAGGACTGATTAGCTGAGCTCGATCATTTGTTCAGTAGACTCATTCGCTGAGCTTCGAGTTCAATTATATTTATCGACTTAGAATGAGACGTTCCATTAACTTTCTCTGGATCTTCCCAGAATCCAAATCGTGAGGACATGCGCTCTGTTTGTAAACTGAGCGATCCGTTAAATTCAACCATTCAGTGTGTTCACTGGAGCTTTGGCGGTGTTCACATGATGTCGCGGAGCAGTCATCCGTGTCGACCAACCGTGCATGCAAGTCAGAAGCGCAAGGAAAGAAACACCCTCAGTGCAAACTGTCTGCTTATCCAATTATAGGTCAAAAATTTAACAGTGTGAGAGTTCTTGCCCTTTGAGGAAGTTCCGCCCTGATTTTTCTCTTGCCTTCTCATGTCCTAATGAGTTTCACAAGTATAGGTTCGCATTAGTGGTGCGTTGGTATAATAAATGTGGGTTGGCTTTGTTATGAATGTTGAGATTGGTAATGATAAATGTGGGCCGGCTTTGTTATGAATGTTGAGATTGGTAATGATAAATGTGGGTTGGCTTTGTTATGAATGTTGAGGTTGGTAATGATAATATACATGTAGTCCAACAACATGTTAACTGAAAGAAATTTAAAGCTAAACCCATAAACATAAGAATATATATGGACCGAAATTAACCTAAATCATTTAGGTTAATTAGTAACTCTGTGTTTTTTTTATTCTCTGAACAATTTTCTTTGAATTGATTGAAACTTCGAAATTTTTTTTGTCACAGTAAACCCTTAGTCGAAATGGAAATTGATCTTCTCTTGGTACCTATGGTGGAATATTTTAACTCTATTACAGTTACAGTATAAATAAGATTTTCATGTAATTGTTGTAGGAAAAAAGGTTTCTGTTTTAGGCAAAAGTTTACAAGCAAAATTATTGTTCATGTTTTCAAACAATTTACGGTTAGAAAACAAATAATTTCCGTTGTACAGAAATGTCAGCATTTAATTTTGAATAGATCTGTGTCAGGTCTGCTCTAGATAATTGTTACTTGCTAATTAAGTCCATTATATGACAGGGATTATGTGTTTCTATATAGAATATATGTTCATTCTTGGTATCAGCGGATTTATTTAACATAGGACAAAACTGCAGAATAAAAAATCACTTTGATTCAAGGTTACGGAAAGTAAATGAAAACTAACAACAACAACAGCATTTGAATCTCTCTCTCTCTCTCTCTCTCTCTCTCTCTCTCCGTCCGTCCGTCCGTCCGTCTGTCTGTCTAGCTAGCTAGCTAGATAGCTATTCTACATAGGAAATTGGAAGGCGAAACTACCTATCTGACCCCTTCCCCGAAATCCGCCGCCTCTGCAGAGTCCATGAAGGGAGGCAAGTCTCCACAGAGCAATCCAGGACTGAAAACGTCAAACCACACAAGCCACCACACAAGCTATGGGGCGGAAAAACGTTAACATAATCACCACCAGCACAGTCTTCATTGTTATTCGTCTCTTGGCTACGTCATCACGTCATCACGTGAGAAGATAAGCTCACTTGTTTGGACCGGTAATCGGTTTCATTTGTAATGGGAGAGTTGCAGGATTGACGCGATCAGTACTAATATAGTATCTCGTTTTGTCTGAGCGACATTGGGTGGGTTCACGGCTAGAGTGGAACCGTTTCACAATTCATAACGAGGTATTCTCCGATGCCAGAGTAACTATTCATAATAAATATTTAATAAAATTCTCTCTCACTCAGTCGTCATTGACCGTTATAACTGGTAGAAAGTAAAGTAATAATTTATTGCTTTTAAGTGAATTAGTACGAGAAATAACTTTTCTCAATTACACTTTCCTGTTTTTTAGTTTTATTAAAAGATTGTTGAACCAATTCTGTTGTCTCAAGGTAAGTTAATAAATTTATAGACAAATAATAAACAATATATTAGAAAATAAAATTTAATAAAACAACAAACACTATTCCCCATTACTAGCGACATAGAGTTTATTTATTTTACTGTTTTAAAAAAAAAGAAGAAAACTTAGACCACTTCATATTTTATATAACTTCAAGCTTATAGTCAATCTGACTTTTGAATCCGCATGTCACGTGTGCTAGAGAACACGTCACGAGCGTTGCTGTAAAGATGACTGACTTGTGAAATCAACATTGTTTGTGAAAGAAGTATGTCGTGCGGGACCACGTCATCGGTTGACGTATTATACGGAAAAAGTCAGCGTAATTATTAAGTCACTTCAAACACTTCAAATTGACCTAGATATTATGTGCACATCAAAACATTTCTTAGTACGCATGCGCTTGAGTCGCAGCATAAGCCGAGCAAGTGGTTAATAATCAGGACCAAGGTCAAACACACCCTTACCCTCGTTTCTTTGATCCACAGTTAATGTTAGATCAGCCAGAGACGATGTGTACATCTGAGCAGTAAACATCAACAAAAGTGTGACATTTCTCTTTATTTGCACCGCCTTTGGGTGAGGATAGAGCTTTTTAGCGGTGTGTGACCCCGCCCATGTAAACACCTTTACATTGGTAAGCCTAAATCATCTCCCTGGATTACGTCATCAGACTTTACGCGCGATCTGAACAGGGCATCTCAGTTGATTTTCTTTCTTGCATTTGCCGACAAGGATATCTCTAGATCTGAGGTCAGAGTTTGCATTGACCTTTTGTCTGTACTTTCGCTTGGGCGCGTGGCAGTGATATCATCTCCTGTAGCTGTGAGGGTGAGTGAGTGGGGACTGTGGGGAAAGCTGTTTAGATTCAATTACTGTTTGTTTGGTTTTTGTCTGCTCTCTACCATGACTTTCTGGTGACAACTTAGTAATGCTTGCAGAGAATTTTTGTTGTTATTGTGGCGATACAAAATGAAGTGATATTTTCCCTCTCTCTTCAATTTCTGATTTAAAATGCTTATGCAGTACCATAAAAATTCAGAATGGAGTTCGGTGGGTGGGAGTGGACAGGACGCCATTTTTAGTCAACGTAAAGTGCATCTCATGCGAAGTTTGCTTGGTGTCGTGTGCAGCGAGATTTTAAGTGCGAGATTTGTGAAAGAATGAGAATGTGTGTGTGTTTTGCTGTGTTTAAACTTCAAGTAGATTTAATTTAAAATACACGTGTGTGTGTGTGTGTGTGTGTGTGTGTGTGTGTGTGTGTGTGTGTGTGTGTGTGTGTATTGTCCTCTACGAAATCAACAAAAGCAGATGTGAAACCCAGTCAAAGTTATCAGTCTTCCTTTCTGTCTGCCTGCTGTTTTCGTTTCTTAATTTTCGTTATTTTTCATTTACTTTTCCGTCTACAGATATACATGAAATAGCTGGCGCATGTTAGTATGTTATTTATCTCTCGATCTATCTTTCTTTGGGAATATCTGTTTTTGTTGACACAAACCACATGTGTATGAGTATATATCTATCTATTCACCTATCTCTGTATATTTGTTTGTCTCTGTCCATCTTCCTATATATTTCTGACTGTTTCAGGCAGATTAAATTAGATAGATAGTCACATATGCATAATTGCACAATCATACACATATGAACTTATACTTGTGCATACATTATATTCGATATATTTCTTACGTCTATTTCCAGGTGAAGTATAAAATTACTCTATCCCCTGAATCCAATGGGTCTGGTAAATGATGTCAACACATTTCCAGGTGAAGTATAAAATTACTCTATCCCCTGAATCCAATGGGTCTGGTAAATGACGTCAACACATTTTCAGCAAGAATGCATAATTCGTTGCTCGACTGCTGCCTCCAGATCTCTGAAATGTACGCCTGCCCAGTCCTAGGGACTCGTTCGAAGACATCAGAAGGTCCCAAAGCAACGTACTGTATGACTCGAAGAGAATCTACAAACCTCTAGATGACGTGTTTCAAGATACAATATTACACAGGAGCAAATTACAAATATGCAATTACGCAATAACAAGTACGCAAAGAATGTTTATACAAATTAATTAATTTAAATACGCTGGTTTATTTTTACGACGGAGGGTGTGAACACGGAATGAATGGGGAAGGTCAGTGTGGCGGAAGTGGAAGTAGAACGTAGGGCGTCAAGACCCGAAAATGTCAGTACTGGCAAGTGTATTCGATTATTTTGTTGTTGTTGGTGGTGGTGGTAAGATTATAAGATAGCAGTAATGGAACTGAAAATAAGATAAATAAATCTTGAAATTTAGATTTGAGTTCAGTTAAGGTAAAGTGATGTGTGCTACACCACAGTGATACTCTGTGCCTATCTTATGTACCGAGTCCAAAGGCCGATAACTCTCTGACGAATGCGAGCCATGACGATCTTAACAGCGTACCTGAATTCTTCCGCTGATGTGATTGACGTCAGCTGTTGTCCGTAGTTTGGGTCGCCGCCAACTGTTTAGTCTGCTGCCTGCTGGAAACCATTTACGTTTGTCTCGTGTGCTCATTCACTTACTGTAACGCTCTCTAGTAGATAAGAATGGCCATTAAAATATTAAAATAGCTCATGTGAGTAGGATTAGTGCAGAATGTTGTCATGTTCTTACTTTAATGTTTTTCTAACAGCTAAAATAAATACTAACACTATTAAAATAGTACACTTAAATAAGATTAGTGTTGAATGTAGTCATTTATAGTTTCTACGCTATAACGACAACAAGAAAATGCTAGTCAAGTTACATACAACAAGAAAATGTTAGTCAAGTTACAGACAACAAGAAAATGCTAGTCAAGTTACAGAAATCGCTATAATATAAATGGATTGAAAACTGCAAGTTCAACAACGGCAATAGTACAGAAATAAAAAGCAAGACAACCCACAAAACACCAGGAATAAAAAGCAAGACAACCACAAAACACCAGGAATAAAAAGCAAGACAACCACAAAAACACCAGGAATAAACATTTAAGATAAACTTTCACTAATTTTAGCTTGCTAATATTTAACTAGTTATTTTACAGAAATTTTAATAATATTACAATTTCAAGAAGATAGTTTTTAAATGAATACAATTCATTGACCTGTAAGTAACAAATTTTAATAGCAAACAAAATTAAACAAACAAAAATCTCTAGTGTAAGTAACAAACAAAAATAGCCACATGGACATAGACTGCTGAAATAAAAGCAAACATAACAAATTCACTTGGAGTGTGGATTGCTGTATACAAACAAACATAATCAGTTTTTTTATGTACCAAAAGCTAACATAACAAACTCCCCTAGACCATAGATTCCTGTATTCAGGCAAACAGCCCAAAATCGCATATTTCTGTGTAAAAAGCAAACACAACCTCACAGTGCTGGATAAATAGCAAATGCGAGAGAACCCCTACAGTGTAGATTGCTGGATAAATAGCAAATGCGAGAGAACCCCTACAGTGTAGATTGCTGGATAAATAGCAAATGCGAGAGAACCCCTACAGTGTAGATTGCTGGATAAACAGGGAAAAAATAACGCTAAAATACATTCATAAGGTTAGATTGCTGCATAAACAGGGAAAAAACAACGCTAAAATACATTCATAAGTTTAGATTGCTGTATAAATGACGCACAAACAACAAAAACGTTCAAGAGTGCTCTAAAAATACAAAAAAATAAATAAAAAGACACGGCAACCTTGGTAGAGTATAGATTACAGAATAAATAGCAAACAAAGACTCAAAAGCCCGCAAAATGTATCACTCTATACGATAATAGAAGAAATAGAAGGGGTGTATGATATGGGTGAAATATTATTATTATAAATACGTTCATTGTTAGGGTTATTATGAGACAATTTAAACTTTAAATATTGATTTCACTAATATTACTGCGTATGGTGTAGATTTAATAGTCATGCCTATGTATATTTATTTTTCTTTATTCAAGAATTTTGATCTAGTTTAACCCTTTTATCTGTCCTTAATTATTCAAGAATTTTGATCTAGTTTAACCCTTTTATCTGTCGTCCTTAATTATTCAAGAATTTTGATCTAGTTGAACCCTTTTATATGTCCTCCTTAATTATTCAAGAATTTTGATCTAGGTTAGCCCTTTTATCTGTCCTCCTTAATTAAGCAAAGAATTTGAAAACATAGAAAATCATTTGAGGTTCGAGTTACTTTTGTTTCTCTTGTTCTCTCTTTCTATATTTTATTCTAATTCGATAAAGACTTAGCGTTCATGTACCTTGAATAGAATGCAGTCAGGATGGTTATAAAGTTTATGTACCTTGAAACTGAATAGAATGCATTCAGGATGGTTATAAAGTTCATGTACCTTGAATAGAATGCATTCAGGATGGTTATAAAGTTCATGTACCTTGAATAGAATGCATTCAGGATGGTTATAAAGTTCATGTGCCACTTGAAAATTTAATAACTATTTTTATCTACATCCATGACAGAAGCACATTATAAATAAAATCTAAAAAATATAAAATCTGATATCTTAAAGTTTCATGTCATCCATGATAGAAGTACACTGTAAATAGCATATAAAATATGATATCTTAAAGTTTTATGTCATCCATGATAGAAGTACACTGTAAATAGCATATAAAATATGATATCTTAAAGTTTTATGTCATCCATGATAGAAGTACACTGTAAATAGCAAATAAAATCTGATATCTTAAAGTTTTCAAGTAAACATAATTCGATTTTTTTTAACCTCTACACAACCGTTGTGGACTTCAGTTCAGTTGACCTTTCCTTCTACTGTCGTCATTTACATTCAGTGGAAGTATCTGAACAGGAATAAATTTAATTAACCCCACATTAACACACTAAGAATTCAGCTTTTATATTCCGTTAACAATGTGATTCTATTGTATGTATATCCAAAATTTAAAATTTACAATTGCACATACACCGTATAACCAACCTGTATAAGCTGTGTGAGAACAATGTAAGCAGTCCACTTACCTCCCCATTCAGCATAAATTTTCACCCATGAGCTATGGAAAGTAACTAAAACAATACAGTAATTAAAAACAAAAACCCCGTGTAAATACTACTACTATTACTAAGATAATTCTATAATTCGCTGTGTTCGTTGATGTGATGGGGTTGTAGGCATCATCTCGGGTCTACTTGTTAAAGCATTTATCTGTTTTTGTTTTGTTTGTCCAAAAGTTAAAAGTGCAGTAGGATTTGGTTTCGGCATTGACGTAATGCATATTAGTTTCATCACGTGATCAGTGTCAAAGGGTGCAGAGAAAGGAAAGGTTATGATGTGAGCGCGGTTGAAACTAAAGGAGATGAATTTCGGAAACGGCCGAGACAGGTAAATACACAGATAACGGTTGTGGGAGGTCGTTCTCTACGAATGATTGGTTATTAGCAAATTAAGTTTACCAAAGAGCTAGTGATTCTTTTATCTCACGTTTATCTGACGTTGTGCGAGATGATTTTGATCTTGGAACTAGCCAGCCAATCGTGTTTCAGACTGGTATACGTGTATGTGTGTTCAGTACATGTGTGTTTTTAGTAAATGTATGTTTATAGTACCTGTGTATTTATAGTACAAGTGTTTTTAGTACATATTTATATTATATGTGTATTTCAGTAGTTAAAGTAAACCGATGTAGATGTGAGGAAAATCTAAATATAGATAGATGTACGGTATTCAAGATTGATCTTACTATCAGTGACCTACTCAACAAAAGACTGGGTCAAAGTGCACCATGCCGTAATTAAAAGCCTCGCAATTTGTTGAATTTATTACATTACATTCTCTGGTTAAATAAAAATGGATAATGTTACGGTAAGTATGAAAAACTTATTCACACAATGCCGTGCGAACAATGGGAAACAGGTACAGTTTCATAAACTAAGTACTGTTGCTTTTTCCCAGTTGACTGGCTTAATGGTTTCTTTCCTTCTATTGCTGTCTGATACGATTCCTTTTTCCCAGTTGACTGGCTTAATGGTTTCTTTCCTTCTATTGCTGTCTGATACGATTCCTTTTTCCCAGTTGACTGGCTTAATGGTTTCTTTCCTTCTATTGCTGTCTGATACGATTCCTTTTTCCCTGTTGACTGGCTTAACGGTTTCTTTCCTTCTATTGCTGTCTGATACGATTCCTTTCGACTATGAATAGTCGGGAAAGCTTTTTACTAAAAACGAAAAAAGAAAAAAATCTTTAAAACTGTTCTTGTCTTTCGGTCTTTCAGAACCCTTAAAACAACATGGCACTGAGTTTTAAATTTCTTTCTAATACGAACATTCATGGGGGCAGGGTGGGCTGATGAGAACTGCCCTCTCTTTTATCCATGTATCCGAACATTGTTTTGTAAACAACACACTGTCCAACTCATTGATTTGTAAACAGTTTAGGGAATTATACAACACACTGGCCGACACATTGATTTGAAAACAGTCTGGCTTATACAACACACTGTCCGACACATTGATTTGTAAACAGTCTAGTTTATACAACACACTGTCCGACACACTGATTTGTAAACAGTCTCGTTTATACAACACACTGTCCGACACATTGAATTGTAAACAGTCTAGTTTATACAACACACTGTCCGACACATTGAATTGTAAACAGTCTAGTTTATACAATACACTGTCCGACACATTAATTTGTCTTGACTCTGCTACAAGTCTAAACTGTAAAAGTATAAGAGTCATGACATTCAAGTGTGCCACATAAATCAAAATGCCAATGACTATTACTGATTGCCCTCAAAATAGTATTTATCACAAACGCTCATATACATGCGAAGACACTAGATTGTTGAGGAAGATTGCTATTGACATGAGTAGAGTGGGCAGATAAATTGCTGTCGAGCAGCGAATACATTGTTATATTGAAATAAATTTATCTATAAATAAAAGAAATTTGAACGACTGAAGGAACATTTGCTGGGTTGGATTTCTTTTCAATCCAGTAATAATAATTATATGTGTGTGTGTGTGTGTGTGTGTGTGTGTGTGTGTGTGTGTGTGTGTGTGTGTGTGTGTGTGTGTAAATTATTGCATTAAAAAAACTTTTAAAGTTATTTACTTTAATGAACCAACAACTTGAGATATACTAATTACGTCACCTCAGACATTAAATTGGTGGTACATATTTGCTAGATTTATTTATCTCTGCATTAAGACACTTAAGAGATTATATTTATTAAGTAGTTCAAATAGCTATAATTCACTTGGAGCATTCAGAGTCTTTAAAAAGTTATTTTGCAAAACCACTCTTTCCCCCCTACTTATATTTAATCTTGTCTCGTTTTTATTTTCATATCTGGTTGGGGCTAGCTTAGTAAGCCTGCAGCATTGACAACACAAGGAATACCGATCAGACTAAATAGGAATTTACGAAGCAATCTTTAAACCGAAGATAGGGCTTTGACTGCTTTTTCACCCCGCTCTCAGAAGTGCTATTTATGGAGCGAGCATATCCTCCCTTAAGTGAACATATCTCTTTCCTTCAGTGTTGTAGGCCAGGGGTGGGCAAACTTTTAGTGTGTAGGGCCACATTGACAAATGTAAAGCTATTGGGGGGCCGCATATATATATTATACCCACTTTGTTTACAGCAACCTATCACAATAAGTAATTATGAATTATTTATAAAACAGTATAAAACTATAAATAACCAATTATTGCAATTTTATTTTACTTATACATTTATACATTATATTTTACAGTATGGACTAACACTTTTACTAATTTGTTAACAAGATTTTACATTTTTATTATTATAATAAATTTTTAAAATTATCTCTCATTGGCTTTAATTTAGACATAAACCGACTACATTGTCATTACAATTATTGATTTCTAATGAGATGTATGTAACTGCTTGCAATTTTTAACAATATTCTTGAAATCTGGAGCAAGTCTACTTGTTGAAATTCGCATGACAGCATGCAAGTTGCAGTCCGACAATAAAGACCTATTCTTAGATTTGTTGATCTTCAAGCAAGAAAATGCTTGTTCGCAAATGTATGTTGATCCAAACAATGATAAAAGTTTAGCTGCAAAGTTTTTCAAGTTTGGAAATGATTCATCTGATAAAGATCCATAGAAATCCAGCAAACCATCTGACTTGAATTTCTCATGATCTGCTTGTAAGTCAAGAAGCTCTAACTGTATGTCCTCCGGGGCTGTATCAGCTTCTGCACTTAAAGGGGAACTGAGAATATTGAAGTGTGGCTCTAAGTTCTTGAAATCTTTAAATCTCCTTCCAAATTCATCAGTCAGTGCATCTAATTGGGCTCTATACTTTTCAGTCATTTCATCAGAAATGATTTCTTGTTTCAGCAAAGGGAAGTGACAAAACTTTTTTTCACTTGCTTGTCTGGAGAACAGTGAGAGTTTTGCCCGAAATGATTTTACATGAACATACATTTCATGTGCAAACACACAATTGCCCTGAAGTTTGACATTCAGTTCATTTAACTTTTCCATAATTTCAATGGCAAACATAAAGTCTAACTTCCACTCTTTATTGACAATGTTAGTATTAAAGTCACATTCAATGCCCTTCATCTCTAGGAACATCACTATTTCTTCTCTGAGGTCCCACACTCGCCTCAACACCTTGCCGAGACTCAGCCATCGAACACTGGTGTGGTACAGCACATCGGAATGTTCAGTTTCCAAATCGTCAAGTAATGCCCTGAACTGTCTGTGATTAAGTCCTCTTGATCTGATGAGGTTGATGACACTGACAACTGGGTCAATAACATGCTTGATATTCAAAACAGTTTTACACAGATTTTCTTGATGGATCACACAGTGAAGTGGTAATAATGTGTGGTCAGGATATTCTGCTTTAATCTTATCACTTATCAACTTTACCAGACCTACATTTTTTCCGGTCAAAGCACGAGCTCCGTCAGTTGTGACACTTGCCATCTTGTTCCAAACCAACCCAGTTCTTTCAATACAGTTATTAACAGCATTAAATATATCATGGCCTGTGGTTGTGTCTTTGAGTGACTCAACACTTAGTAACTCTTCAGTGAGTTTGAAAGAAGTGTTTATTCCACGTATAAATATCAATAGTTGGGCAGTATCGTGTACATCGGTACTCTCATCCAATGCAAGAGAGTACCACAAAAATTGTTTACTTGCATCTTGAAGTTTATGCATCAAATTGTTACTTATCTTGTCAACACGTCTGACCACAGTTCTCCTTGATAAAGTAATGTTGTCAAATTTGTTTTTTTGTTCTGGACACATAATGTTTGCTGCATCTAGCAAACATTCCTTGATGAACTCGCTATCAGAAAATGGCTTGTTGTGTTTTACAATTCTGTGTGACAGCACCAGACTAGCTTCTGTTGCAGCATCTTGAATTGAAGACTGTTTAGTGAAAACAGTTTGCTGTTTCTCCAAATTTTTCACCAGCTCCAGGCATTTCCTTTTCCTCTCTTCGGTTGTTAAATTGTATCCGAAATCGGAATGTTTTGTTTGGTAGTGTCTTTTTAAATTGTACTCCTTGAAGACAGCCACTGACTCATGACACAACAAGCAAACTGATTTGCTACCAACTTTTATAAAACAGTACTTAGTTGTCCATTCATCATTAAAAACACGGCATTCATCTTCAATCTTACGTTTTTTAGTGACACTCATTGTTTTAATAAAATTTGTTAGAATTTTACAAATTACAAACTTTAAAAGGAAATGAAACAAAACCTACTTCCGGCTGTGTGAAAATAAAATATTCGGAAAACAAGGAGTAAACTCAGAATAAATTTCAGAAATTTATCAAGACTACTACAACAAATAAATTAATTTGAACATTGTAAATGTGAAAATAATTTATAACAGCAAAAAACTTTGAAAACTTTTGATCACACAGTGAGGGTAAAGACAGACAATGTTAATTTACAGTTAATAAGATGACTGGCGAAGTCTGGAGGTTGGACCCCAAGAGTTGAATCAGTCTCCAACTTAAGTCTTAGAGTTCCATAGTCGGCCCTGTGGACTTTGGAGTTGGTCGTTCCAAGCAGGACACAACGGTTAATGAAGAAAGGCACGCTCGCTACTCGCTGCAAAACACAGAGCATAGCGCTTAGAACAATTCTTAACTCTTCTATCTTTTTTTGCTTTCTCATCAATCATTCATCTTACAACATGTCTGCAAAAGAATTGATCAGCCCCATACATCCTTCATTCATTGATACAGTATTTATACATATCATAAGTCAATATAATTCTAATATATCTCAATCGAATAATTCTAACCAAACATGTGAATAATAGTTTAACACAATTTATTTCTAAGTCTAGATCGAATAGACAGCTTACCAAAGCGCATTGACGACTGCCTTTCAAGCTGGACCAGAAATCTCGTACAATGAGTATTATCGCAGTGCCTTGCCATGGGATATGACGGAGTATTTATGGGCTCGGGTTTTGGTGGGTAGGGACTGTCCATCTAGACCTGTTTACATTTGTTTGCTTCAACACAATGTCCTAATCTCCTTGACAGCAGTTACCACACTGGTTCCTTTTTACATTTGTCCACCTCAATATTACGCATCCTATTCGTCCTTGATGGGTTTTCCCCTTCCCCTCTCTATCTCTAGCCAGAAAGTGATTGTAGCAGACTTCCTTGATTGCAATTAGAGAACTGACCAGAGTGCTCTCGCCCTTGACTGTCCATCAAGTGTGACTGCTAACAGTTTGACACGGTATGGTCCTTTCTTTCGTCAGTACAACGTGCGAGTAGTTAAATGTTAGCCCAAATCAATTAGTGACGATTTTGTCCGTCAAGCGTGACTGCGCTAACGGTTTCACAAAGGCCCTTTGTTAAATTTCTAATTGCCGTCATAAGGGCCGCATAATATCAGTCCGCGGGCCGCATGCGGCCCGGGGGCCGTAGTTTGCCCACCCCTATTGTAGGCTTTCCTGATCTAATATCAGGTAGATACCCGGATACTGACCTTGAAGACATAGTTAAGTGCGGGTTTGATGAGTAATTTCATTCAAACATTATTTAAGAGACCAGCTCTTACTCTATAAAGTATAAAAGCTCTGACTACTAGTTAATAGTCAATTATACTCTAAGTGTGCAACAACATACCCTCAGAGCGAAAAACTATATTGCAAGTGTGCAAGAATATTCCCCAATGTGCAAAATTATACTCTAAGTGCGCAACACTATTCACACAGTGCGAAAAACTATATTCCAAGGGTGCAAGAATATACCCCTAGTACGCATAATTATACACCAAATGCGGAAACAATGACTCTGCCTGTTTTCATCAAGGACGAGCAGCCATAAAACTGTAATGCTCTCCAACAAAACTCAAAATGTCATCAACATAGCTTCCCGTTTTCCCACCTGGCAGCAAACTTATTCAGTTACCACCCTCTAACTGTCTAACAGGTGGAAACGTGTGTGTGTGTATGTGTGTGTGTGTGTGTGTGTGTGTGTATGTGTGTTATATTAGAAATCTAGCATGTCAGCTTTTTACAATAACAAAATACAAATGCTCATTTCATTACTTCTCCTTTTTCTCTGTACAAACAACCCTCTAGAAGTTCATTCAAGCTAAACAACAACTTCCTCAAAAGATTTAAATAATAATATATTTCTAAATGTATATTTAGCAGGTACATTTGTGATTTAGCCACAACAAGTATAATAGAGGTACCAAACACACAATATATAGCCTAGAGTGCTTCTGTTAGTTACTTTTTGTTTTAAAGTTTAAGTTACTGTGATACTGAGAAGATGAAAATTTTACAGAGGTTATCAGTTATATGCTGAATTTAAAGTTTTCAACAAATGTAGCAATCCACATTGTGATCGCACTCAGCACATTGCCCTGCACGTGTTCGCGCAGTCGAACACTTGCTCATTCTGGTGGAAAGAATATTATAATTTTTCGTCGGAAAAATAGACTAGGTCAGCAGACAGCTAACACGTAAAAACTAGTTTAACGTGTATTTGACGGTAGAACTTGTTCCTGCAATAATAAACACTCTGCTCTCGAAATATAACACTTTACAAAATTAATAGTCCTACTTTTTTTTTCCTTAAGACAATCAATTGTAAAAACTAGATGTCACAGTGATTCTGAGTATAGGACTACAGCAATAACAATAGTTAATACAGTTTAATAACAAAACATATAAATAATTTATACAATAGGTAATACAGTTTAATAAGATAAACATTGTATAAATAATTTATGCAACAGGTAATACAGTTTAAGAACAAAACATATAAATAATTTATACAACAGATAATGCAGTTTAAGAACAAAACATATAAATAATTTATACAACAGATAATACAGTTTAAGAACAAAACATATAAATAATTTATACAACAGATAATACAGTTTACAACAGATAATGCAGTTTAAGAACTAAACATATAAGTATGAGTTCTATAATAATAAAGACGACTGAGTAAAGCATTTGTAATATACCTCTGTATATTACAAAAGGGGACTTATTAATGCAATGGAGTTAAAACAAAACTTTATCATGTCTCAAAATACAAAAATAAAAGGCACGAAACAAATTAATTTTAAATTATTTTTTACTTTTATTCGGAAAAAATTTTGCTAGTTATTTTAAGTTTTTTAAACTTCCTGATTTACTGTTTCCACCGACAAATGAAATCACTCACCCTTGACATTGATTATTATAATTATAGTGTCCAATTGTCTTACGTAGTTACTACTTTAAATAGAGACATCTATTACAACTTAAGTAATTACCACTTTAAATAGAGACATCTATTACAACTTACGTAATTACCACTTTAAATAGAGACATCTATTACAACTTAAGTAATTACCACTTTAAATAGAGACATCTATTACAACCTACGTAATTACCACTTTAAATAGAGACATCTATTACAACTTACGTAGTTACCACTTTAAATAGAGACATCTATTACAACTTACGTAGTTACCACTTTAAATAGAGAAGTCTATTACAATTTAAACATTCATCGTGACAACGAAATGTAATGGTTTTAAATAACCATATTTGGGCAGTTATCACTACCTGTTGAATGTTTAACTTGTGTAAATATACATGTATTTTACAAGCGTCCGCACACCCCCATCCTTATTAAACAAATGAAGAATACGCATGGGAAAGAATAATTTTAATGCAGCAAAAATATGAGATTTCTTACGAACAATAGTCAAATGAAACTACTTAGAAATATATATATATATATATAACCTAACTCTACATAATTTTTACAAATAAGAGTTTAAGAGTTTTTAAAAATAAAGATAGTGTGACAACAATAAAGAAGACAACAATAGCCAAATGAGTTTGTCGACAACCGAAATATAACAATTTAACTGCCAGTCTAGTTGACTATAGGTAGTACCAAACAACCGGAGTATTCACAACAAACAACTTACTGCCAGTCTAGTTGATTATATTCACAACAAACAACTTAACTGCCAGTCTAGCTGACTATAGACAACAATAAACAACCTAAGTGCAAGTTCTGCTGACTAAAGGCAAAAGCATCAAATCCTGAGTCACAACTTATCTATTAGTCTAGCTAACAAAATGGGAGTTGGAGAAAACGGCACCACTCACCTAGAAGTGAAGATAACAAAAAGTCACTTACCTACGAGTTTAGTTAGCATAGCGGCTACAAATAAAACATCGTCAAAGTAGTAAAAGAACAAACAAAAAAGTAACAACATATCTACATTTCAAAATTGCTACAACACATCCTACATCTTTTGAATCTCACTAGCAGCTTAGCTATGTTACATCTTTTGAGTCTCGCTAGCAGCTTGGTTGTCCTACATCTTTTGAGTCTCGCTAGCAGCTTGGCTGTCCTACATCTTTTGAGTCTTGGTAGCAGCTAAGCTGTTCTACATCTTTTGAGTCTCCATAGCAGCTTAGCTATGTTACATCTTTTGAGTCTCGCTAGCAGCTTAGCTATGTTACATCTTTTGAGTCTTGGTAACAGCTAAGCTGTTCTACATCTTTTGAGTCTCCATAGCAGCTTAGCTATGTTACATCTTTTTAGTCTCGCTAGCAGCTTAGCTATGTTACATCTTTTGAGTCTTGGTAGCAGCTAAGCTGTCTACATCTTTTGAGTCTCCATAGCAGCTTAGCTATGTTACATCTTTTGAGTCTCCATAGCAGCTTAACTATGTTACATCTTTTGAGTCTCGATAGCAGCTTAGCTAGGTGAGCATAGCAGGTTAAGATAAAAACATCACAACGTATCTGTGTGTCTAGCTCTAGAAAGAGAGAGAGTGAGAGAGAGAGAGAGAGAGAGAGAGAGAGAGAGAGAGAAAGTGCTTCATATATAACCGACTTTCTAGTTCATTAGCAAACTGGTGCAAACACCACTATTATAAAAAAAAAAAAAGACAAGAAAAGAAAGCATTTTGGCTTGCATACTACCGTACTTTTAGCGTAGCCCAAAAGATGAAAATGCATCGTTTTGGATAAAAAGGAGAGTAATTACTTGTATTTTTATCATTCAGATTTCTCATCCTCTCTTTCTCTCTCTCTCTCTCTCTCTTACGCACGCAAGCACACACATCTACACAGTATTTATTACAACAATCTGACGCGTTATTTGACTTTCCAAACTTTTATTTTAATGACTTTCCCCTCGAGGTGGATCTAACTTCCTTGGTACTGGCTTTTGATGTTAGTTTGTGCATCATTTGCATTAGCTTAGTTGTAATTATTGTTCTCCAGCTGGTAAGTAGTTGAATAAACTGTTTTTCTTGATCAGAACAAGCCTGAGTTGGGCGGCCTTCCGGGACCGCTATGATGTTGTGTTTTAATTAGATCTGCTTTGGAAAGCTGGAAAGCTGCAATTGCCAATCGCGACAAGATTTCTTCCTGTTGCCAAAATGGCTCACGAGTAGAGATAATCGCCAGGTTTTGTGTTTACAACTTCCGCCTACATGAGGCAAATCTGCTCATCTCGTCTGTGAGTGGAAAGAATTAAAGGGAACGTGTGTATCTAGCGCGCTTTAAATTCAAACACGAAAGTCCTAAATTTAGAAGCACTGCTCACAAACCAATCAGCAAATATGTAAGTCTGTAGAAATACGTTAAGTTTCTGAAGGGTGATGGAGGGGGGACGGACAGATAAGGGTGATTATAAAGAAAAAGCCTTTGGCGATTGAAATTTTTAAAATAAATTTAAAATATAGTAGTGTTTTGTATGGCCCATTTATGCAATAGAAGTTTTGCTCTGCTTCAATACGTGTTCGGTTTCCGTTGACATTAGTGAGCAGGTGTGCAAAAGATTTTAATCTTATGTAAAAGTCAGTTGTACAAGAGATTTTATTCATATTTTAAAATAAAAACAGTTGTGCAAGAAATACTAGCATGGTATACTATGAGTGAGCCTTTCCATACAAATAATGGTTATCTCGATAAGATACTGAAGGTCATTTTCGAAAGGTAAACGTGTGCATAATATTAAGAGTTAGAAGTGGTAGTTTATTCTTGCAATTATTTAGAATGGAATTTATCGGATTGCCTAGGATGCATGGCCCCTCTAAAATAAACATGTTTCAAAGTGTGATTAATGAGCAACTAACTGATATGTATGATTATTATCACGCTCCATGAATTATTAAGCAATATATTGAAATGTGTGAGTACTGTTACACTGTATTGTTTGTTCAGCAATACACTGAAATGTGTGAGCAGTGACACACTGTATTGTTTGTTATCATACATCATTAACTGCTGAGTAACCAATTGAAATTCGCAATTCTCATCATACAACTTTGACTGATTATACAATGAACTGAGAGTTCTTCATCACACCATATTAATTACTTGCAACTAATTGAATTGTGTGCCTTTATCACACTGTATTGATCGCTGAACGCCTAACTGAGATGTGTATCTTTATTACACTATATTGATTGCTGAACATCTAACTGAGATGTGTATCTTTATTACACTATATTGATTGCTGAACACCTAAGTGAGATGTGTATCTTTATTACACTATATTGATTGCTGAACACCTAAGTGAGATGTGTATCTTTATTACACTACATTGACTTATGAGCAGCTGAGATGTGTATCTCTATCAAACTATATTAAACTGTATTATTAATCCAGCAGACTAAATAAAGATTGTTTTGTCCTCCTAACTGATCTAGAATTTAACTAGAAAAATAACCCATTATTTGATGGGATCACTTGCAGTTTGTTCTTATTTAATTTTAGATTTGTTTGATTTAATTAAATCCCAGCCATATTAGCTTTCTCTTGTATTTACATAGCAGATATTTCTTTGTAAACTACATTTTTAGTGAATGTAAATCAATAGCATTCACTAGCTTTTCCCTATTTAGATCCATTAATAATTTTAATTGGACATCGCAACATTATTGATAATTGACCATGGCTAAAAATGGTTTCATGGAGATATATTCCAGCATTGAATGGACTGTGCTTTGATCATGTTCAGAAATGCCAAACTGTTAAAAGAATGTGTGAGGGGGGTCATTGCCTCTAATAGAAACGGGGTGAACCTAGTTGAACACATGTATACAGAGTGGTGCCCCTTGAATCGCATTCAGAAATGGGTTAAAGTAAAACAGTTGAAAAATAATAGTGAACAATAATGTTTGCGCATGTCAGCTTCAGGCCCAACAGGACCTAGCACTTTATATAGTAGGATTATATTGCAATGAATTTCATTGGTGTTTCGTTGAGAAAAACTATTTACTTTATCTAAGAGTTTTATCTATTCACTTTGTCATTATCATGATTTAGCTGGTTTTAATGATAATTTCATAGGGTTTACCTGGTTGGGTTTTATTGTGATTAGTCTGTAGTTATTAGGATCATGTGAGTTTTTCCCCAGGTCCATATAGGTATTACTTGTGATTTCTTCTATGCTGAAGGAAATGTGCCTTCATTTGAATATGACTGAAAAGATTAGTGCTATTTATATGGAGATTGGGACGTGCTTTCTGTAACATCTGGTAACTGATTGGGTCCAGACATAGGGCTAAAGAATATACTAATTAATGAATACAATCTACTAAGAGAGGAAAGATATGTATTTATAATGATTTATAATGTATCTACTTGAAAACGATGTAACATTTAATATTATGAATATATTTTAAACCCACCCAAGATAAATGGCATCAATGACTCCAACCACTAGCAGAATTTATAAATAAACACCTCCAAAGAGATAACCAATGAATGAAATAGATATTAAGTAAAACATAACTCTCACTTGTGAGAGAACAAAACAAAACAAGAAATGTATCCTAAATTAAACAGAGTAGTTCAAGATAGGAAAAAGGCAAGGTGAAATGGAGGAACAGTCCAATCAACTCTTAGCCAGACAAATGGGACACCTAGGGGGGCTGGGGACTCTGACGACAGCTGGCAGCATGGTTGGTTTGGAGAAAACTTGATTTAGGTCTAGGCATGTTTCAGAGATGGAAAAACAAACAAGGAACGAATTCCACCAGCCCAATTTTGATAATCTCGTGCCCCCCCCCCAATCTCCCCACTCCCCACTTCCTCTAGCAGCAACATCCACGAAAGCAGGAAGCGCCCCTCCCCCTTAAATTAATAGTAGTATTTTAGTAATGTAAGCCTTTACATCAGTGGTTCTTAACCTTTTCTGAGTCACGGACCCCTTTAAACATTTTTTCTTTTTTATTCACGGCCCCCTTTCAAAATCTGATGAAAGCTATGGACCGCCTCCCTAGAAAAATGCACATAAGCAGAATATAAAAGTATAATGAATATTTGACTTTCACGGACCCCCTGAAGCCCATCCATGGACCCCTAGGATCCTATGCTTTACATGGATTGTCAGCTCCAGATCAGGATGTCAGTATATGAAGAATGTGGTTAGAAGATCTGCCAACCTTCATTTAAGTGATTGTCAGCTCTATTCAGACTGCATTAGAAGAAGATCTGTTAATCTGTACTTAGCTCCAATTCAAGTTGCTATTTTATCAAACGTATTTAGAGTACATATTAATTTTTAATTAAACAATTTTCAGTTTAATTTAAATTCAAGTCATTGTCTTCAATATAGTGATAAGACGTGGATCAGTTTAAAAAGGTTTCAACTTCACTCTGGTTATATCAGGTTTGAACTTAAAGACAATGGGTGATAGAATTTAGCTAAAATTTGATTCAATTGTTTATTTGAAACTGGCACAAAGGATTACATGAAACATTTTCAAAGTTCAAAAAGTTCACTTTTCCACGTAATTTTCAACTCCATTCCGTTTACAATTCACACTATATTTCAGGGAATTGTTCATCTCCTAACTGTTCTGATTTGGAGATAGCTGAAACGCACGCACGTACGCACGTACGCACGCACGCGCGCGCGCGCGCACACACACACACACACACACTATCACTTGTGTAAAGTAATGGTTTGGATTTTACAGTAACTTGAATGTCTCGGAAACGTTGATTATGAAGGAATTTATTTAGCCCCATCATTTTTAAATAGTTGTTTGGAAGATATATGGTAGAAAAGAATCCAGCATTTCTCTAGAGATTTCCAGCTGCATTCTGTTTAAATCGTTGTCTCGAATGTAGCTTTCAAAACAGAATATTTTTTTTAAAAACTCCAATTTGTTTACAATGCATACTTTTCCAGGTAATTTTCAATTCAAACTTGTTTACAATGCTCAATGTTACATTTCAACTCCAGTTTCTTTACAATGCTCACCTTTCCAGATACTTTTCAACTCCAATCTGTTTACAATGCTCACTTTTCCATGTAATTTGCACCTCCAGTCTGTTTACAATGCTCACTTTTACACGTAATTTTCAACTCCAATCTGTTTACAATTCATACTATTTTTCATGGAAATTTCAACTCCAGTCTGTTTACAAAGTTCACTTTTCCACGTAATTTTCAACTCCATTCCGTTTACAATTCACACTATATTTCAGGGAAATTTCAACTCCAGTCTGTTTACAATGCAAACATTTTTCAGGGAAATTTTAATTTCAGTTCCTTTACAATGCACTGTTTTGAAGACAGTTGAAAATTCAGTTACTCACTTCATGTTTTGGTGTATTTTTACCGGCTGCAATATGTTTAATCAGTTAAATTTTCTTTGCTTGTTTCATTTTGTGTCAGAATCATTTTGTTTGTGAGCTTCATTTTCTTTGATTGCTCGACTTCGTTTTTTAAGTTGTGTTTGTCTTTTTCGTCGTTTGTTTGTGTTTTATTTACTTTATTTTTTATATTCTGTTTGTCTTTTTCGTCGTTTGTTTGTGTTTTATTTACTTTATTTTTTATATTCTGTTTGTCTTTTTCGTCGTTTGTTTGTGTTTTATTTACTTTATTTTTTATATTCTGTTTGTCTTTTTCGTCGTTTGTTTGTGTTTTATTTACTTTATTTTTTATATTCTGTTTGTCTTTTTCGTAATTTTTTCTACTTTATTTTCTTTGTTTACGTTATTTTGTTGGAATCGATGCAATCCACCCATCCCATTTTTTCCTAAGACATTTGTTGGATTCTTAACATCCCATACATGATATTAAGAACATTTGCAAAGTTGTCTCCACCTATCTGAATAGTTACTTGGTACAAAAGTACCCTTTTCTTGAAGGTCTTTCGGTTCCCTCTTGCCTGATCGTCGTGTTGACAAGTACATGTCTTTAAAGATCCATGATCTGCACATCTCCATGGTAGCAACTTCTTTCTCATCTAGTGTGGCTGCGTTTGAGATCTTTACAGCAGCATCCTCTGTAAATAAAGGTGGGATAAAGGTGCTAAGAAAAACACGCAAATGCATACTCATTTCGTTCAAACCGAACTTTCCGCCGTTCTGGTTGAACCCGGCTTTCGGTAACTCCAGCATTTAAAAAAAAAAAAAAAAAAAGATTTCCTCGCCTTTCCAGACAGCTACACCGGTTATGTCTGAGTGGAACGTGGCACTTCTTTGCAACGCGAAAAGGGCTTATGACTGCAAGCATCATTGCCAACAGACAATAGACATTCAGTGTGAAGTGATATTTTTCTTGTAAGACAACCACTATACGAGATTTAGCAAGCAGTGAAAGAATAACAAGTGAAACGAAAGGTTATAAAACAATGAAGCAAATAATGATATCATTCCCACTGTGATTAAGTTGATCTATCTACCTATCTATCTATCTATCTATCTATCTATCTATCTATCTATCTATCTATCTATCTATCTATCTATCTATCTATCTATCTATCTAATAATTTCTTGACCTTGAATTTATAATACCCTTGTTCTATTTATCATGTGACTGGCTGTCCAAGTGAAAACCATACTGGCGCCTCCAGAAAGGAATTAAAACAACTTACACTGCCATAGCCAAAATTACGCCCGGAAAACATTGGACTGAAAACTGTGCGTGTGTACAATATCCCCTGCTGGTGGTCTGTACAGAGAGTACGGCAAATTTCAGTTCCGTCCAATTAGCAACCACTGACCCCCTCTCGTTCGCTATGACCTATAATTAACTTTTTCCAAGCCCTGGTGCAAGGTATGATGACTTTGTCTACGTCATTTGGGGAGCATCAAACGAGGAAATTACTCTACCCAGTTCGTCTCGTAACACGTGGGTGTATTGCCTGCAAAGTAAATTTCTATTTCGACGAGTTCTCTCCCTCGCCCGTCGATAACAAGACCGACCCATGGATCCATGTTTAACTGCCTTTCTTCAGGATAAACTTTATTGGATCTAGGACGGTGCCATAATTATCTCTCTTGATTACGCTCTGCATTCTTGGCTCCATATTAACGGCCTTTTTTTTTTCCATGATAAGTCCCTTTGAATTCCGTTCTGTACGTGGTTTAAAATGCTTTTGATGTGTGCATTTTCTTGGATCCGTTATTACTATAGGAATATCATTTGACCTATAAATGACTGCAGCTACATGTTCGTGCAAAAGATATTCTTAATTTGGCCCTATTTTGAGATCAGTACAGATTCTTATGTAAAAAGATAGTCATAATTTGGCCCTATTTTGAATCAGTACAGATTCTTACTTATGTAAAACGATACTCATAATTTGGCCCTATTTTGAATCAGTACAGATTCTTACTTATGTAAAAAGATACTCATAATTTGGCCCTATTTTGAGATCAGTACAGATTCTTACTTATGTAAAAAGATACTCATAATTTGGCCCTATTTTGAGATCAGTACAGATTCTTACTTAGGTAAAAAGATACTCATAATTGGGCCCTATTTTGAGATCAGTACAGATTCCTACCCATGCAAAAGATACTCTTAATTTGGTCCTATTTTAAACTCAATACAGATTCCTACCCATGCAAAAGATACTCTTAATTTGGTCCTATTTTAAACTCAATACAGATTCATACTCATGCAAAAGATACTTTTAATTTGGAACTATTTTAACATCATATACTGCTACCAAAGAATTAAGAATTCTACAAGTTCTTTTTAATATATTTTGGCTTCAACTAGAGAAATTGAAGCTTATACAAATATCGATTTTGGAGATTATAAATTTGGCATATTTTCACTAACAAGTTTACATGTCTTAGTGGCTAACTAACTAATTATACATATGGGAGTATTAAGTGGCTAACTAACTAATTATACATATGGGAGTACTAAGTGGCTAACTAACTAATTATACATATGGGAGTACTAAGTAGCTAACTAACTAATTATACATATGGGAGTATTAAGTGGCTAACTAACTAATTATACATATGGGAGTATTAAGTGGCTAACTAACTAATTATACATATGGGAGTACTAAGTGGCTAACTAACTAATTATACATATGGGAGTACGAGTGAGTATCGAAATGTTAGTGAATTGCAGAACTCGTGTCATAGATTACATTACACTTACATATCGGCTGCCCTATATTACAGTTACATTTGGTTTGCCTTATATTACAGTTATATTTGTGTTGCCTTATACATGTATTACAGTCACATTCAGGTTGCCTTATATTACAGTTATATTTGTGTTGCCTTATACATGTATTACAGTCACATTCAGGTTGCCTTATATTACAGTTACATTTATGTTGCCATATATTACAACTGCATTTGTGTTGCCTGATATTACACTTATATTTCGGTTGCCTTATTTTTGTAGATACATTTGGGTCGCCTATTAGTACACTTACATTTGTGTTGCCTGATATTACACTTATATTTATCACAACACAATGCACTCACTCACTCACTCAGTTATTAATTACCTTTACACAATGCACATCAATGTTCACTCACTCACTCACTCACTCACTCACTCACTCACTCACTCACTCACTCACTCACTCGTGCACGCACGCATGCACGCACTCATACACATATCAGTGATTAATTATCTTTCACGGCACAATGGATACAAATGTTCACTCACTCACTCACTCACTCACTCACTCACTCACTCACTCACTCACTCACTCACTCACTCACTCACACATCAGTGAATGATTATTTTTCACAACACAATGCACTGCAATGTTCACTCGCTCGCTCACTCACTCACTCACTCATACAAACTATAAAAGTTTGACCTTGCCTTGTCCTTAAGAATAATTTAAATCTGAATATTATTATATAATAATCAAGGCTGTCATCAACGACTTCTTTAGAAATTCATAATAACAGCTTTTATTAGTCGCAGAGTTCTAAACAAGGCAGCATGCAGAGTCCTTGAAAGAAATTCATATGATAGTTATTCGAAGATTCCGTTTAAGTAAAGGGCAATGAATATTTTAAAATGTCAACAAAATATCATGCAGAACTTATATTTAACACGATATACTTTCGTATATTGATTCAGTACAAAGTAAATATGATTTGAAAAAGTCAGAGTGCCAAAAAAGACAATTTGTACATCAGCTACACTTATCCAAACATACATGCCAGAGAGAATTGCCCTGTTCTTGCCACAGAAGTCATTCAGGTAACTGATACAGACTTGATTTTGATCCGAGCAAATCACACTGAGTGACGTGGTCTTAAACACATCCTGATCAACTGTCTAAAGCTACGCACAATAATACAGCACCATTTCATGCATTGTACAAAACGCAGGAACGTTCATTGATGACGTCACTTTAGGTCGTGATTGTCGTAAAAGGCCAATTCTAATTATAGGAGCTTTGTATCCAAATTAGTCGATTGATTTTTTTCTCTTTACGAATGGACTTGTGATGCTTCTGTGATGGAGTTCCGTAAGAAAATGATAACTAGGGACTTCAATTTCTCTCTTGCGTATCTTCACGTCACTAGCAATTATTTTCCGGATAACTGTTGTAATAATAAACATAAACGTCAATTTTTGCTATACTGAGCTGAAAGTCTCTTATTAAATTTAATTCATTCTTATATATTATATACATATACGTGTAACAGGAAACGTCAACAGATCAATACACTAGTTAGTAAGAGCACTAAGCAGGGATTAAGAATCGGGCTTGAACGGATATTGAAGTCACACGATTCCCGCTGACCAGTTGATGGAACAATGTCAACTGAAATCAGCTAATGAAATCGAACTTAGTAACATTTAGGGACTGATGTAGCAGGCAAGGCATGCCTTATATAGCACTGTATCGTATAATACTTTTGCTAAGCGTTTACACCATTAGGGAGGGGGGTGCATGCGTATGTGTGCAAGCATGTGTGTACCTGTGTGTGTGTATGTGTGTGCGTATGTGTGTGTGTGTGTGTGTGTGTGTGTGCGCGTGCGTGCCTGCGAGAACCCGATTGGAGGCTTCCAAGCGCACGAACGTCAAAACTGTTTTTTCCGTGTCGTAAGAGCATGCTTAAGCGCGCGCGCGCATACAAATATTTGTACCACTATAAGTATAGAAAATATACCCACACCCACACAGATCAATCTATCTACCTACCCATCCATCCATCCATCCATCTATCCATCTATCTATCTATCTATCTATCTATCTATCTATCTATCTATCTATCTATCTATCTATCTATCTATCTATCTATCTATCTATCTATCTATCTATCTATCTATCTATCTATCTATCTATCTATCTATCTATCTATTTATCAATAAAATTAAATGTTGCACTTAAATACGTCAGAACAACTCTCTGACTAAGAATTCCTCTCCAATCACTAGATTTTTCGCCTTTGTTCTCCTTCGAAAACCATAAACGATAATCAAACAAGACAGGACACTAAAGACAAGACACAAAAGACAGAACAATCAAACAAGGACAAGACGACTCAACAAGGACAGGCAACTCAAGAAAAATAAAGGAACCAAACAAAAACAGGACGATCAAACAAGAACAGGGCGACCAAACGAGGACAGGACAACCAAACAAAACTGGATAACCAAGCAAACAAGGACCGGACGATCAAAAACAGGACAGTAAACAATGACAGGATGATTATAACAAAAAAACAGGACGCTCTAACAAAAGCAGGACGATCCTATAAATGCAGGTCAATCTAACAGAAAGAAAACGCTCTAACTAAAACAGGGCGATCTAACACAAACAGGACAACCAACTTAAACAAGATCACCAAACAAAGACAAGGTGACCAAACAAAAGCAGGACGACCAAACAAAGACAGGACAATAAAACAAAAACAAGACAAACAAACAAAGACTGGGTGACCAAACAAAAGCAAGATGACCAAAAAAGGACAGGACAATAAAACAAAAACAGGACAAACAAACAAAAATCCCAAGAAAGGACAGGCATACCTCTCAGCAAAACATACAAGTCAGAGGACATTAAGAACACATTAAATTTTTCATTATTAGTAGTCTTGCTTTCTGTCATTTAGAAATTGACTGTATACTCTCAATAGAAATATAGCATCCTTTTATTAATACTCACGAAATCGAACAATGAAATAATGCAAATAATAATGCCAAAATGTATTATTTACATGCAACAATTTATTCCAAACCACAAACTTTCTCATAAAATACTCTACAGTCACAATTTTACTCTGGAAAAAATCTTACTTTCAACTAAACGTGCTCCTTTTTCACAATCATGAATAAATTTGGTCTACATGCTTACAAAAAAGTCGTGGGCTTTAAATAATTAATTAATGTTATTAAATTAATTATTGACAACTGGTTGACTGGACTGCATTATACTGGACTGTCCATTGGTGATTTCTTACCAAGTTACCTTACGGTTCATGGTGGTCATTCCATAGGAAGGGTGTGTTTGATCATACCTCCTTCGTGACAAGTCCCCCCTTCCCGTACAGCTAGAAGAATGATCAATCTCTAACCTAGCCTTTGTCTTCTGAACCCACAATAGTTGTCTTCCCATCAAGTTCAGTAGTCTCGCATCATCAGTGGTCTCGCCACAACTGTCGCCTGCTGTAATACTATGTCTGCAATTTATTCCTTATGTCCAGAACTTGTCCATCTACTGCCTCATCCTATATGTTAACAATTAGGTTCAATGCTGCGGGTGCGGATTCGCTTCGCCTTCCCAAAGGTTCATTTCTCTTTACCTGTGTCAGTAATTTAATGGTGACACTCGCTTCATCTTCCCAAAGGTTCATTTCTCTTTACCTGTGTCAGTAATTTAATGGTGGCAGTCTTCGTGACACTCGGTCAACGGCTCTAGGTCAACATATTCAAAATTAGTTGTCCACACTGCACATGATATAACAGTTATGATTATTATAAGTTACATTAATACCTATTAAATAAACTTTTATTTTCACAGCATACACGAAATAAAAACACTCCTGGAGTCTAGGGACTATAGGTCAGTTACTTTCTTGACTCGGTCCAAACAGGAAGATGTCACATATCATGTTGATGATCAGACTCTTGCTGCCAAGTTCATGCATTCAAGTAACTTGGTAGAACCCTATCTTTAGTTTGCATTCTTCACTCGATGACTTTCTTACCACTTATAATAAAATCTCTCACATAACAATTTCAAGTAAATTTGAGAGACTGGTCTCAATAATGACTGTCTTGTGAAATAAGGCATTAATTGTATTCCATGTAGTTCATGATTTGCATATATAAACAAAATTAAACGTGTAGTATTTATGGATTTAATTTAAACAATTTGAATGAAAAGTTTTAGTTGTATGATTTTCTTAATTTTAAAGTGCTATGTATATGCCATACTTATATGACAAATTATCTTAGGGTTTAAATCTTGGACTAATTACGCTGGATAAATTTACTCGAAGGTCGCAATAAAAGGATTCAAATAAGGCTATATTTAAAGGGCACTGTAATTGTTATCCCACTGAGAATCTCTTCTGAATAAAATCGCAAAATGTGACGACAAATATGACCCATGTAAACACAAGACTTCGTTGAAGACAACATTGTATGAAGTTGTACCATAAGTTCGTCTCTAGATAATTTATGACGTCAATCGTTGTCTTTTGTATAAACGTGAAAGCACACACAAGCCTGCAGTACTAGTTGACGTCGTTAGAGCTCACTGGGAATCTATGTATATTGTATTGAAAGGTTAAACTACGTAACAGGTCTCAGAAAGAAAGAGTAAAACACTTTAAATTGCGATGTACATGTTAGGCAGTGCTTTATTTCTTCTACACCTGGGATCCTTCAGCAGAGTTAGGTTTGAATGCCTGACTTCTGATCTGGCCCATAACTGGTTCAGGGCCACAGGCTGCCATCAATAAACCTATGCAACTAGATTAGTTACATTCGTGCACATTGTAAGCTAGGCTGCTTCTTCCACCCCTCAGCCGGTAACTCTGGGAACAAGATTTTTTTTGCAAGATCATTACCGATGTCTGAATAGAAGTCGTTTCCATTTAGAGAGAGTGTGGACGCTTACGGACTCACGTCACAGTCTCTCTGTTCATTTGCTCATTGTCTCGACCTGATTGAGTCACGTCACAGGCTCTCACTTCATTTGCTCACTGTCTCGACCTGACTGAGTCACGTCACAGGCTCTCTGTTCATTTGCTCACTGTCTCGACCTGACTGAGTCACGTCACAGACTCTGTTCATTTGCATCCATTTGAGTTCGTGTCTCATTAGATGAAGTGAAAATCATGGAATAAATTAATTTTAATTAATATCCGACTTTATAGGCTAAGAATTAAGTAAGTATTTAAGCTTGCAAAGACCATGTGACTTGCTGTTTCCCTTGAAAAATCAAGTCATTCTCCCTTAAAACTGATCATAATTATAATATCCAATAGTATAATTTGCTTTTCACTTAAAGAAAAAGAAATATCTATTACGCCTTAAGCATCCATTGTATAAGCGAAAAGATGGCTTCTATAATTGATCCACATAGTCACGGGTATTACATTTGTCAAATGATTCAGTTATGTTACTATTCATGCTTCCGCACTTGTCCTCATTTCAGGAACAAAACAGTTTTAATTTAGTAAGGTGTGAAGTCTCTCTCTCCCTATTTCTCTTCCTCTCCCCCCTCTTCTGTTCAGAAACTTGTAATCAAGAAACAAACATTTGACAGACAGCCAACTGAACATATCCGGTCTGCAAACATTTTAAAAATATGTTTGCTTGGCTGTAGTTTCAATATGCAACGAAAACAACTACCGAAAAAAACTCCATGCACTTCTTTATCACGTGAGCAGAGCCAGTCCGCATTTAAATAGTACTCTGTTGCAAGGTACAGACGGGAGACGACTCGTGCAAAACTGAAGTTTCCTTCAATTGGTCTGATTTTAAATAGGAAATTTTCATCATTGTGATGTAACGGAAAATCAATCATGACGACACAAATGACCGACCACCTGATCATTTCAAGGACAGGATATTTCTCTCACACACCCACACTCACGCCTGTACACACACACACACACACACACACACACACACACACACACACACACACACACACACACACACACACACACACACACACACACACACACACACACTTTTTCTTCCAAACACTGATTTTAATTTCAGAATAATATGATTGACTATTTGCACGTGATCGTATCTAGAATGAGTAAGATATAGATCTGTGATTGTATGAAACTGTGGACATGTGATCGTCAGTCCGTGTGAACGTGAGGTCATGTGGTCTACAAATTATTTCGGACAAATTGTTATTTTGTATCAAAACGCGTGAGCCAAACTTTATTTTATGGGAATACGCATGACTAGTAGTTCCATTACGTGGGACGTAAAGACCATCATTACTTTCTTTCTTTTGTGATGACAGATTATGGGTCTTGCTCACTATTTCTTTCTTTGTGATGACAGATTATGGGTCTTGCTCACTATTTCTTTCTTTTGTGATGACAGATTATGGGTCTTGCTCACTATTTCTTTCTTTGTGATGACAGATTATGGGTCTTGCTCACTATTTTTTTCTTTGGTGATGACAGATTATGGGTCTTGCTCACTATTTCTTTCTTTCTTCTCTAATGATAGATTAGGGTCTAACTCACCATTTCTTTGTTCTTTGATGACAGATTAGGGCTCTGATTCACCATTTCTTTGTTACTTCTCTAATGAGGGATTAGGGGTCTGACTCATCATTTCTTCTTTCTTCTCTGATGACAGATTAAGGGTCTTGTTTACACCAACGTGTTAACAGTTTTTGTATGCTAGAAGAAAAGTTCTCTAGTTTGATCTATAGCCGGGGAGGTTTTCTAGTCTGTAGCTGGGAATTGTGTCTATTTCTATGTCTATAGCTGGGTAGATCTCTACTTCGGTGTCTATAACCGGGTAGCTCTTCTCCAGTAGGTATATTTCAAATTGCGTCTGTACGCAACGTGACCATTAAAATCGTAATAACTTTGCCAATATTTTCCACCTAACAAAATTTCCCATTTTTGTAAAATGTCAGCAAGAATTTCATCAAGAAAGAAAATATGCAAACCGTTGTTTTTTTGTTTGCTGTTGCAAAAATGATTCCAAGTTCTAAGCGATTTTTCAGAAAGACAAAAACACATTTGCGCCAGCCTCGACTTGAATTAGTAGTGATTTTTGCTGTTGTTTGTTTTTATTCAGAGCTCGAGTTTTAATAAAGATAATGCTAATTTAAAAACAAGGAAATATAGGTGAGGTAAGCATGTCAATCTTCTATTCCTTTGTACGCCCACTTTCCTGTTAAGTAATAAGTTTCCAATTATGTATATCTGTCAGCCGCGCAGTCTTCACCTGACATTTACTTTGAGTTTGAATCCTACAGTGTAAATAAATCAAAATAAACAATGGGGTGCTGGCGTGTCTCGATGTGTCTCGACGTGTCTTGCGGTGTGTTTTAGAATGTCTTGAAATGAGTTTTGAAGTGCACCTGCTTGAGATACATTTTGAGATGTGTTTTGAGGTGTTTTGACGTCTTAATTTGTGTTTGAGCAGTGGTGAGTGAGTGTGCGCACACACGCGCGTGTGTATTTATAGATGTATCTTACGTGTCCTTGAGATATTTTCGGACGTATTCCTAGAGATAATGTGTAAAGATGTCTTAAATGGGTAAGGAAGTTCTCAGATGTGTTTTGAAATATGCAGAGAGATTTGAAATTTGTACTGAGGTGTGTAGTAAGAGATAATTTAACGTACACTTTAAATGTTTCAGATTTGGTTTTCAGATGTGTAACTTGACGTGTAATTTGAAATGTCCTAGCGTATTTTCATACGTGCTTTTGGCATGTTCTTTACATGTATCTTGAAGTGTATTTTAAGATGTGAGTTTAGATGTGTTTTGATTGTATTTCGAGATGTCCTTTTGGTACGTTTTGTATTTTTGTCTTCACGTTTGCTTTGAGACGTACATGAGATATTTGAGATGTTTTGTCGTATTTTGAGAATCTTGGCGTTGTGTGGAGGTGGGTTTAAGGTGTTTTAGCATTCTCTGAGAGTCTTGACGTTTGTTCTGAGGTGTGTTTTAGGTGTTTTGTCATATTTTGACAGGCTTGAAGTTTGTGTCGAAGTGTTTTAGGTATTTCGTCATATTTTGACAGTCCTGACTGGTGTTTGTAATGTTCTGACAGTCTTGACATTTGTTTCGAAGTGTGTTTTAGGTATTTCGTCATGTTTTGAGATTCCTGACTGGTGTTTTGTCATGTTCTGACAGTCTTGACGTTCGTTCTGAGGTTTGATTAAGGTGTTTCGTCATTTTTTTGAAAAACTTGACTTTTGTTTCGAGTTTTATTTAAGGCATTTCCTCATGTTTTGAGAGTCTTGACTTTTGTTTCGAGTTTTATTTAAGGCATTTCCTCATGTTTTGAGAGTCTTGATGCATGTCGTTACATAAATTTTGACGTGCTCCTTCTGATGTGTTTGATACATGTCATGATGTGTCATGTGTTTTGAAATATTTGATACCTGTCATAACGTGTCTTGTGTTTTGAAAATAATTAATACCTGTCAGGACATGTCGGATCCTGTTTTGAGATGTGTTTGATTCCTGTCAAGACGTGTCATGTCATGTTTTGATATGTATCATATATTTCTTTTCAGGTATTTATTGTATCTTGATATATGTTTTGAGATGTGTTCTTGGTGTGCTTTTATACATTTTCATTTGATGTGAATTGTTTGTGAGATTTGTCTTAGGTATGTTTTGAAACTTGTGTACGAGTTATGACGTGATTTTGTTAGATGTTTCGTATTGTGGCAGAGTAAATTTACCTATCCTTATTTTAAAACTTAATTGTTATATAAATTGTAAAGCTATCAAATTATCCCAACCTTGGGCGCTCTTTATGATGGTATTTTTGTGTCAGAGTTGGAAGTAAACAACGCGAGTTGAGAATATGCTAGAAATTGCTGATGTAATGGAAACTAATTCAACAGGGTGAGTAGTTTTTATTATCCAATGGTTAAGATTTACGAGAACGAGGCCAGCCAATGGGTTGAGATTAAAAAGTTTACAAGCTTGTAGAGAATTCTATTGTTTGATCACTTGAATTTGAAGTGGCAAGACGTCCAGTCATGAAAGGCAGCCGTTAGCTTAAAGGTGAGTTAATAGACTGTTTGATAGAGAATGGAATTAGAAATATTTCGTGTTTTTTGCTATTGATTTGTTATGCTTGCATTTTATATAGAGAGTATTATATGAGTAGACATTATTTCTACAAATTTTTGAAGTTAAATGCTCATATATAGTATGCTACAAACTTGACATTGTTTTGATCTGCTGTATGTGTGTATTGGACTAATAAATACTGTTGCAGGAAATTGTAAGTTGAGACTGGAATGTAAGAAAGAATTGAGTTATAAATGGAAACTTAGCTTTTGTTTCCTGATTATATTTTTACAGGGACAAGCAGCCTTTGTTTGTGTTATTTGAATCTCATGGTTTACTGATTGCAATCTGTTACAACCAATTGTGGTAGAGTGTAAGTGTGGAGAATACAATACACTCCGTCAATGTATGGCAGCAAGATATGTTGGCAGCATAAACAAATTCTAGTATAAGGAAGTACTAGAATTGTTGTAATTGCTATTTTGCTTAAGGGAGCACTTCAGTTGGCTTAGAGAGAAGAACAGTGCACCAGTGTTTTGAACATCTGTGGAGAGAGACACATGTTGACATGGACAATAATCTTGTAACACTGTTGCAAAAGTGCACGAAAGACTAATGAGACAGCACTTAATTCAGATTATGTAAAAACTATTATTGCTTATCTCTGATAACTCCAGTTCTGTTCTCTGATTTGTATTGACACTATTGTTGAATTGTATTTTTAGATATAAGACTGTGAAATATAGCAATTATTCAAATGTGGTTTCATGGAAATATTGATGTCAAGTAATATTTTCACTGTATTTGTCATATGTATATTTGATTGTTGTTTTAATAAATTTATTGTTATATTTATTGACCTTCTTACAAATATTGATACCCTCATGTTGGAGAAGAAAGTGGGTGGATGGGGACTTGCTAATTATAGATTAAAGATGGGTTTGTCTTATCATTTAGTAAGTTTTCCACCTACGGAAATATTGTGTGAAGGTAAATGTTGTCTTAATGTTGTGGAAGAGAGAAAACGTTTACAGAGCCCGCTTATCCCCAAGTGGGAGAGACGAGTGGTGTCTTCTGGAGAATTATTAATAACATAAATTAAGATTCTCATCACTTGCAATTTGTTATGAATAATTAATTAATTGATAAAAATCATTACATAAGTGGCTTTGGCGTCACACGTGTTTGAGATGTATCTTGAAGTGTGTCTTGAGATTGGTTTGAGATAAATATGCCTTGAAACGGTATCTCGAAGTGTGTTCTGAGATGTGTCTTTCAGTGAATCTTGAGAGGTTTAAAGCAACATGGAGACTCGCCAGAGAGGACGACAAATTAATACTTGTGTGCTAATTGCATCATAATATTTAACTTTATATACTGTAGCATTACTTTCAACACTATTCATGACATAAGTGTATATACCTTATTACTCTAGCTAGTACCAGGACAAAAACTAAAGGCTTTATTTTCTGCTGTTAAATTAAGTTGTTAAATACAATAAAATTTAATCATTATTATTATGCATCTGCCAAAACCACTTGTGTACAATTGAATAGTTGAAGACACTTGATTATAATTAAATATTTTTAGAATATTTATTTTTATTTTATAGTATAGAATATTGTTACACTATTTTATACCTCCACTACTAGTCACTAGTAAGGTGGCAAAAATTGAGATTTCCCCCCCCCCCATAATAACTGTGTACGTGATTGCAACTTTACATCATGTATGCAAAATATACTATTAATTATAATATTAATAAGAAATACATATATTTAAGCTTTATATCACCAACTAACTATTAAATTAATATACCTTTGCCATTCATTGTAAAATGTAAGAGCTTTTGATTTACAATACTAAATAAATAAACAATACAAACAAACAAGAATATAAACACACATAACACTTATACAGACATTTATGGAAAAACATGCAAATATATCCAGAGAAATATATTTTTAAAAATCTACCGTACAAGTAGGTAAAGTAATAAAAAGATAAGCACTCATTTAAAAAACAAGACTATACTGTTATCCTCTATATTGTTCTTCGTTAGAAAATAAAGTAATTTAAAATTATATACAGATTGATAATCACTTATTTAAAACATAACTATTCTGTTATTCTCCTAATGTTAATACTGATAGTTAATACTCTCACTAATAGTAATAAATATTGGTAATAAGTGATATATATATATATATATAATGACAATTACAGGACTATTTAAAAAGCTTTCGAAATTCATATAAAAATCATACATAACTCATTTTAATAATAGTTAGAAATATGTCTGTGAACTTAATGATGACTACAAACGTATGGCATGTAGTATGGTTACTTTATATTATCAGAAAATAACTTTCCAGATAGGGTCAAGGTCAGTCATTGTTTCCTCAGTATTTCCAGCATCATTAAAAATGGTATGCGAATTACTATATCTATAAGATGAACTTTCGCTGTCATCAGCACGAATTGGATCACAAAGTCGTATGGAGTACCAGAGAAAATTACATTGGCGGCCATTTCCGCCCCCCCCCCCTTCCCGCCTGACGCCACTTCTGCTATTTTTACCCCCAATGGCTTGGGATTGTGTATCTTAGTAACGGGGCAAATCTCGTTCACAAATTATGTTTGACCTAGATTCAATTTCACTTGGTCTTTAATCTTTAATTTCGTTTCATTTATTTATTTCTTGTGTGGTGGGCGGGATCACTGGTGTTTCTGTGCACTTCTCTGATGCCATTGCTGACAAATGGTTGTGCAACAACTTTTTCAGAGAATATTCTCTAATCATTCTCATCTCGCGAGAACATTCCTAATAATTCTCATCTCGCGAGAACAATCCCTAATAATTTTCATCTCACGAGAACAATCCCTAATAATTCTCATCTCGCGAGAACAATCCCTAATAATTCTCATCTCACGAGAACAATACCTAATAATTCTCATCTCACGAGAACAATCCCCAATAATTATCACCTCACGAGAACATTCCCATTCCCTATCATCTCGTAGTACGTTTCGTCATGCACAAGGGATGTGCATGAGATGGCGTGATGAGAATTATAGCGATGTGTGTTGCTACAACGGTCAGGTCTGTCACTTGAGTTGTTGCTGTTTTTTGATTTGGTCTTTATATTTGCTGCCAACTTTCGCTTATTTCTCAGAGAGGCCGCTAGCGCCAGTGAGAGAATTATGCATTAGAGAGAAGAGACATAGTGCCCTAGGTGTGGGGAATGTGAAGGTTTAAGTGTGTGTGTTCGTGTGTACGAGTGTGTGTGTGTTTGGGGGGGGGGGGCTGTTAGTGAATTTGGGTGCAAGTTTGTCTGAGTTACATCTAACAGACTAATCTCTCATTTTTTAACTGCCAACAAGAGTCTTGAGTGTGCGGCCTTAAGCGCACGGGACTCCATATATCGTCCATGCGACGACGGACCAAACATATATGAAGGTAGGAAGCAGTTAAGGGTCACATACAGGTTTTCGAATGGAGGGGGAGGGGGCGAAAGACAAGTGTCCTACCTTCTGACGTTATCGCTTGTTCATAATCGTTTTATGGGGTAATAATCATGCACACAACTATGAAAGAGCGACCAAGATAAGGGGAGGCAACACCGCTTATTTCTCACCTCTTAGGGTTTGTTAATTTTAGATACAAAATGACTAGGAATCACCTACGGTAGGGGAGAGCACAACCTCGTGGATGCTGGAGACAGGCACTCGTGATACGACGAAAACTGAAAAGAAAAACATTTTTCTTTTAGCAGTGTTGACTAAAATCATCTTCTGCCCCACCACCCACCACCCCGAGCAAATTATTTCACTTTTATACGCATTTCTTAATATTATCACTTACTATCAATGGGTTAATGAGTTCATGTTATAAGAAGTGCTTCCAAGCGCTATTGATAATGGAAGTGTTCCTTACTTTAAATAGAATGGTCGTACTTTCATTCCTCTAAACAGTTGACGTATTATCTATTCTACGTGGACGTTGTCTTCCATAGCATTATCTGAAAGTCGTTGGTGGCCTTTGACTTATAAGTTGTGAAATAAATCAAAATTTAAAATATAAATTAATAAAAAAAAGATGATATGTAACGTCTCGCTGTTTTTCATTTCCTATTTTCTTCGTGTGCTACTAAAATCAACTCAGATTTCAACCAGGATCACGTGACCCAATAAATGACATTGTGCTGTTGAAGGAAGACAAAGCTCATGCTGAGATCAGATGATGATCTGTCATAATATAGCGATCTCTCAATCTATCAATAAGTGATCAATAGTAAATGCCAGAACGATCAGTTTGTCGTTAAGGACAGATCAGTTAAGTGTTCGATCTAACGAAGCCGGAGTCAGAACTTGATTGCGGTCCCTGGTCGGTCTTACTTCTATTACATATTTCGAGTTCCACCCTATAGCCACCGCCTTTCATATCCACGATGAGACCCATCTCCTCATGAATGCAGCCACTGCCTTCCAAATCCATCTTCTTTTGAATGCAGCCATCGCCTTCCAAACCCATCTTCTTTTGAATGCAGCCATCGCCTTCCAAATCCATGACGTGACCAGTCTTCTCTTGAATGCAGCCATCGTCTTCCAAATCCATGACGAGACCGGTCTTCTCTTGAATGCAACCATCGCCTTCCAAACCCATGACGAGACCAGTCTTCTCTTGAATGCAGCCATCGCCTTCCAAATCTATGACGAGACCAGTCTTCTCTTGAATGCAGCCATCGCCTTCCAAACCCATGACGAGACCAGTCTTCTCTTGAATGCAGCCATCGCCTTCCAAATCCATGACGAGACCAGTCTTCTCTTGACATAAATGCGTAGATGGCTGATTGAAAGCTGTATGTTAGGATGTTTTTAAATTTAAAAAAATCTATTTTGTATTATTTGTTTGAAAAAATGAAATAAAGTATTATAAGAAATTCTCCGTTTACTTGAAGGTTGCAATAATAAACATATTCAATCTTTGAAGTAGACATGATATATTCAAAAATGAAAGGGTGGGGTGGGTTTGGGGTGTTGAATAGGATGCTAATATGGGGTATACCTCTAGCGCTTACTCTGAATCACTTTTGCAGAGCCACGTTCGTTTTGGCACCAGTGGGACACCTCTCCACCTGAAGTATATTTCCACTCAGCGCCAGGAAAGAAGGCGCCTGCAGGAAAAAAAAATTTAAATTTGGGTTATACAGACATGTTATTAAAGGCATTTAAGGAATTTAGTGAATTAAAATAAGCAGCTAAAGTATATCTAAGAATAATCAGTTGTAATATGACCTGAAGGGAACTCAGACTTACTATAGTACATGGGAACAATCCTCGTCATGATTGGAGTGGTATTAATGCGGTGTTTACACTGTCAATGATTAGTAAATTGATTGAGCTCTTTACTTATGTGAATGATAAAATAACGTCACATTTTCTGAGGATTTTTGATATAACTGAATGTGGAGTCGTCACTTATAAACAAAAAAAGAAAAAAATGAACTTCGGTCAGCCGAAAGTGAGAACAATTCCAAATTGTAACTGACCAAAGTGCATTGCATCCGGCGCGACTTCTCGCCTCAAAGTGAATGACGACTGGCACATCCTCTAACCTATTCAGCGTAATCCGATATGGTAGAGACTGCATGTTCATATAAACAAAGTGTATTACGACTGGCACATCCTCTAATCTATTCAGCGTAATCCGATATGGTAGAGACTGCATGTTCATATAAACAAAGCGCCCTTGGCTACAAGAATACTTCAGTTTTATAGACTTCGCGATAGTTTGAGGACAGCTCTATCGATTTCTATGTCTGAAAACTGAAACGTTTATTTAGTGATTTTTTTTTTTTTTAAGAATATAGAGGGATTCAATGCCGACTGTTAAAAATGGCGTTGTTGTTTAGAAAATAAAATTAATGACGTGGCTGCAAATGCTCTTCACTTGGAACAACGAGCAACAGAGCGAGGCAGGAGCGATAATGAACAAATGCGATCTTAGTTTAAACTAAAGATAGATAGAAAGATAGTAGTAACTTTTCGAGAGGGAGGGGGAGGGGACGCGAAAGAGAAAGTGCGAGCAAAATAGGAGGGGGAGAAAGATCGAGAAAGAGAGCGCGAGATAGAGAGAGAGAGCGATGGAGAGAATAAAAGAAGGAGAGAAACGAAAAGAAAGAATGCAAGAGAGGGAGAAGGAAGAAGAAAAGATAGAAGGAACTAGCATAAGAAAAGCGGTAAGAGGATGAGAGAGAGGAAGCGAAAGGAAAAGAGGTGGGAGATTGAGGGTGGAAATAGGGAAAGAATGGATAGAAGAGATAAAGGGAAGGGGCGAGAGCATCAGAGAGTGTGAGGGTGTGAAGAGTAAAAAGAGAATCAAAAGAGGACAGATTGAAATGAGAGAGAAAGATGAAGGAGAGAAAGAAAAAAAATCAGAGATGGGAAAGAGGACGGAAATTATAGCAAAAGAGACAGAAAAAGAAAGAAGAAGGAAATTATGGCAAAAGAGAGATGAGGAGGATGACATTGTGAGGGGGGAGGCTGAAGAAAAAAAAGGAAGAGAGAAATAAGAGAGAGAGGAGGAAAAAGAAAGACAGAGGGGAATAAGAATGGGGGGTGAAAGAGACGAGAGGGAAAGAGAGAGAAAAAAGTAATATCGTGCGGGGGGGGGGGGGGGGCGGGGACGGGGAAAGAGAGAAGGTGGAGATAATTGGAGATAATTTTATTAATGAAACAATGACACGGAGGAGACAACTAGCTTTGCTCCGGGGATTGGGTGGGTGGGGGTGAATGTGAAGAGAGGTGGGTGAGGTAAAAGAAAGAACGGTATTTGAGTTACGCAATTTTCTGGCATTACCTCCGTTCTCCAACCCACTTCTGCATTAACGTTTCCTTCTTCTTTTGAAGTTTTGAAATTTGACCGCAACAAATCTTTCTTTTGCACGAGTCCTGGTGAAGGTGGCCAAGCAGTCCTGGTAAAAGCGTGACTAATTAAACATTATTTTAAAAGATAGTTGTTTTGTCTGTATAGTTAACTGATTTTGATTACAATTACTTTACAATATTAAAATAAATTGTATAAAATGGTGGCGTTCAAAGATTTGTGACGTCACATAGAAGGTCTGAGTTTTGTCACGAGTTGTGACGAAAGGGGAGAGGGGTAATCAAAATGGCAAAAATTGCATGACGTCATATATGTACGACCCAAAAGAGCAGAGATTACGTGGTATTATAATAATTATACAAAAACATAAAGAGTCCGCTTTCCGGCATGGAATGTACAACAAAGAACAGAGATTACAATAATTATACAGAAATATAGTGTAGCGGTATTCATGCTAAGTACGATTTGCATGCAGACGTATACAATCCATTGCACCATGTGCATGCAGACCTATACAATCCATTGCACCATGTGCATGCAGACCTATACAATCCATTGCACCATGTGCATGCAGACGTATACAATCCATTGCACCGTGTGCATGCAGACCTACACAATCCATTGCACCATATGCACGTGGACGCAAAACACACACATACACATACATATATACACAAAAACACACAAGAAGATTTAATAATGAAGAAATAAAAGATAGCAACTATAAACTTTCTTTGGAATGTCGTAAACAATAAGTGCAAGATATCCTATTTATCAAGTGGCGGGCGACACTTGTGCGCTCGAAGACAAATAATTACAAAGCATTCAATGCGACTCCGCTCCTTCCGCAAGTTACAGGAACTATATTTCACACTCGCAGCGCTCCACGACTATGGCTAAATATTCTTCCTTACCTTTTTTTTAAAAAGTGCATTTTGTGATAATAATAATAATAATAATAATAAGTACAAGAAGGAGAATACTGTATTGATATATATATAGTAGTGTGGTAGTATATTACTTACAAACATATTTGCTTGTCTTGTCTTCTCAGCCTACCATTTGTGAGTATGTGTAAGTGCACCTGTATATGCCGGTCTTCTAAACGAAATGTCTATTTATGCCAGTGTCAGAAAGCCCATGTGAACACCCGACGATCTACATTGTCGTTCACAAGAACCCACTTGAAAAATTCCATCTAGTACTAAGACTACCCTGGTGTCTACCATTTCATGTGAAAAGATGGTTTTAATACTAACAATACTGGTGTCCATAATTTCATGTGAAACATTAGCTCTGGTGCTAAGGCAATTGGTATCCAGGATTTCATGATAAAGTTTTAATGCTAAGACTATTCGTGTCCATCATTTCCCGTGAAAGGATAGCTCTATAATATCTTAATGTCCACTGAATGTGAAAAGTTAGCTCTATGACTTCTTGATGTCCAATGAATGTGAAAAGTTAGCTCTATGACTTCTTGATGTCCACTGAATGTGAAAAGTTAGCTCTATGACTTCTTGATGTCCACTGAATGTAAAATGTTAGCGTTAATTATATGCCTGCTGATGTACATTATTTCGTGTGAAAAGTTGGCTCTAATGCTAAGCCTCCTCTGTCTATTTTTCAAGTGTAAACTAGCTTGAATAAGAAGCCTCCTGCTGTCTATATTTTCAACTGTAAACTAGCTTGAATAATAAGCCTCCTGCTGTCTATTTATTAAGTGTAAACTAACTTGAATAATAAGCCTCCTCAGTCTCTTTTTCAAGTGTAAACTAGCTTGAATAATAAGCCTCCTGCTGTCTATTTTGTAAAGTGTAAATTAACTTGAATAATAATAAATCCTTGGAGTGTATTCGGCTAAGAAAGTTAGAATGCCTTGTGATGTGAAAGATTCGTTTATTCCAGATATATATTAAAGGAACAGTAATATGTCGAGCAGCGCCCATGACGGACAGCTGCAGATTGACCGCCGTTCACCCTGTGCATGCCGGGCAACAGACGGAAATTATGTTTATTCAACAATCCTACGCGAAACATTCGTGCATAGCTAGAGTTACGTCTGCAGGCAACAGACGGAAATTATGTTTATTCAACAATCCTACGCGAAACATTCGTGCACAGTTAGAGTTACGTCTGCAGGCAACAGAAGGAAATTATGTTTATGCCACAATCTTAACGGGAAACCATGCACAGCTAAGAGTTACTTTAGAAGGAAATTATGTTTATGCCACACAGTTAAGAGTTACGTCTGCAGTTAACAGAAGGAAATTATGTTTATATGATAATCTAACGTGAAAGACATGCACAGCTAAGAGTTACGTCCGCAGCCAACAGAAGGAAATTATGTTTATGCCACAGTCTTACACGAAAGACATGCACAGCTAAGAGTTACGTCCGCAGCCAACAGAAGGAAATTATGTTTATGCCACAGTCTTACACGAAACACATGCACAGCTAAGAGTTAGATCTACAGACAGAAGAGAGAAAATCCGTGGAATTGATGTCGGCCATGATGGGGGGCGGGGGGTGAGTGGGTGAGTAATTATCGCGCGCACTTGCCGATGCAAACGAGTGCGGTGTAACGAGGGGCACCTTCATGCTCTGGCGGTCCCGTGCGTAGGTGGTTCGAGACCAAGTTCGATACGGCTTCCCTTTGCTGAGGAACACGGAACATTTTGGGGTGGTACTTTGTGAGAAGTGCCTCATCATAAGCCAATGGTTATTGAAACTCGATCGCCAGAAACTTGTATCCCCAACTTGTATCCCCAACAAATGTATGACAGTTTTACCTTCAGATAATTACCTCCCTTGACCTTCCAAAACTGGTATCAGTACAATTGATTACAACCAAACCTTAGACAGTTTTACTTTAAATGAGCCTCTATGTCATGATATTATATGTAGATCTATAGATAAAAGATTTTTGTTAATAAACATACCTGCAAAAAGGTCCAAACTGGCACCGCCATTGAGAAATTTAAGGGCTTAAAGAAGACCCAGCAGAATGGGTTCCAGTTTGGGAGTACTCGCCAATATCTTAACAGGAGAGAAAGTGCATTCCGCACTCAGGCGTGTCGAGGAGATAGTGGGGATAGACTGCTGTTGGAAAAAAATGTGTCTTTGCATGTGATTCGTGTGTGTTTGTCTGTGTGGGCGCGTGGATTTATCTCTATGCACGTCTAACTGTTTATGAATAAGACTCAGTCTTTTAGTGTATGCTGGTGTTAACCGGTCTACGTTTGCAAAAATGTATAAATGCGTGTGTCCCAGTATGCATATCCATGAAAGTATGATTAAAGTGTGTCTCGGTGTGCCAGCCATACAAAAAATGCATAAAAGTGTGCATCTAAAAGTTGTAATTTGTCTCACCAACCCACCACCCTACTTCCGTTTCTTTATTATCCAACAGTTTTGGTAATCTGACCACTTACTGGTCCCAGTAAGGTTGGGTACTCGGAAATCTACATATATATAAGAATTCAACATTACACGAACCTTGCAGAACTATTATTTATTTTCTTTGAAAATTACTAAAAGTGATATCCCTAAAATGTATTATCATATAGTTTTTGCTACTGTTAACGATTACGAAAATCTCATACAAAATTATTATTTTCTGCAATAATTGAAAAGCACCGTGTGGTGCAGTAAATTTGCTTATCCCTATTTCTAGACTTAATTTTTATATAAATTATTAAATTGTCAAAGTAACTCGACCTTTGACACTCCTCATGTCAGAGTTGGAATAAACAACCCGAGTTGAGAATATGCTAGAAATTGCTGATGCAATTCAAACAAGTTCCAAATGGATGAGTAGTTTTTATTATCCAATGGTTAAGGTTTACGAGAACGAAACCAGCCAATGGGCTGCGATCAACAGTTTACATGTTGTAGAGAATTCTATTGTCTAATCATTTGAATATGTAGAAAAGAAGTCCGGTCAGGAAAGGCGACCATTAGCTTAATGGTGTGTTAACTGACTGATTGAGAGAGAGTGGACTTAGAAATATTTCATACATTTTGCTGTTGATATGTTATACTTGTGCTTTACGTAAAGATGTATTATGTGAGTAGACTATTATTCTATAAATCTTTGAACTAAGATGCTCGTATATAGTATGCTAAACACTTGACATTGTTTCTAGTGAATGCGCTCGTAAAATTGATATGCTGTATTTATTATGTTGTATGCATGTATCGAGCTAACAAATAGTGTTGCAAGAAACTGTAAGTTGAAATTTGAAGGTAAGAGAGAATGGAGTTAAAAATGAATAAACTGAAATTTAGAATTTGTTCCCTGATTATATTTTACAGGGAATAAGCAACCTTCCTTGTTTTACACGAATCTCCATGTTTACTGATCATAAACCACTAAAACCCTGTTAGACATGAAGAATATCTACTACAGTGTGTAAATGTATTATACACTAATGCAGTCAACTGTGTGTGTGTGTGTGTGTGTGTGTGTGTGTGTGTGTGTGTGTGTGTATGTGTGCGTGCACGCGTTGGTATACAAAAGAACAACAACACCAACGATAGGAGTATAGTTAAACTTTTTTCTTGTAATGTACTATTATCTCATTACAGGCAAACAAAAATAATACAGTATAAAGTTAGTAAAATAACCATTCCAAAAAAGTTTGTATATTGAAGAAAGCGATAATGGAAATTAATTTCTACATTTTCAGCTTAATACTGCTCTTATGCAAACACAAAAGCAAAAAGTAAAAACCCACTAGAAATATTAATTTTTATAATATAGAAGTATATTGAAATAGCCTGGGGAGCCAAGAAATTCAGTGTTTCTTGTCACAATGAGTTTCGTTTCGTTTGTTATACACATTATAGTACACTCCATTTACTCCAAGGGCTTGACAATGCCTCGTGCCATTCAATATACGCCATTTACTCCAAGGGTTCGACAGATCTTCAAGTCATTTATTATACTCCATTTACTCCAAGGGTTCGACAGATCTTCGTCATTCATTATACTCCATTTACTCCAAGGGTTCGACAGATCTTCAAGTCATTTATTATACTCCATTTACTCCAAGGGTTCGACAGATCTTCGTCATTCATTATACTCCTTTCACTCTGAAATCGTGAGCATTCGTAATTCTACATTTACTCCGAGGATTTGTAATAGTTTCATTTGTTTCATTATAGTCCCTTAACTCTGAGGGCTTGACAGAGCATCATTTCACTCATTATACTTCTTTGGCTGAGGGCTGGACAGAGCATCTCATCACTCATTATACTTCTTTGGCTGAGGGCTGGACAGAGCATTAGTATTTAACTCCGAGGGTTCGTCATAGCTTCATTTGATTCATTAATCTCCATTAACTCTGAGGGCTTGACAAAGCATTCTAAATACTTCATTTACTCCGAAGATCTATCATAGCCTCATTTCATTTGCTATTCTCCATTTATTATGATGGTTTGTTATAGCCTCATTTCATTTTCAACATTTTGTCTACATGGTGAGGTCAGATCTTGATTATTTTCATAACAGCCCTTTCACATTGATCTAATATAAATCGTGATCTATTTTAGGTCGTTTTCAGCTGATGCTGTTCGAGAGTTAAAAACATGTTAGGTATTTTCTAAATAAGTTGTGCAATTTTATAAACTCATCCTTGACGAAATAATACCTACGGTTAAAGACGGCGCGTGTCACTCAGCAAGGCGCGATTAATATACACAGGATGTGGATGATGGAAGTGGGACATTCCAGAGTCAAAAGCGAAACGAAGTGTCAACCAAATATTATTTCGTTTTTGTTAAGCAATACATTTAGAGTTATCCCCTAACCTGCTGCATCAGCGGTCAATGAAGCGACACATTCTCACAAGATTTCCAAAGACCTCACAAGACAATGTTGAAATGTTGCAACGAGAGACAAGCTTAGTGTTGATTGGCTAGAGAGAGGCCATTGACTGTTGTTCTATTAATATAAATTCTGTGCCGAGACAGGAAATCAACTCCCTATAGCATTTAACGTTTTGTGAGACGAGACTATTAAGCTATCTAATACTTAAGAAAGAGAGGATGGTATATATTAGACGTTAAATATTTTTAAATAAAGAACTGATCTGCCAAATCCTCAAACTTTTTGTCAGGAGGAGACTAACCTAACAGACTGTATGGTATTTATGGTATTTTGCCAAAAGAAGAGAATGTGAACATAAATCATCTAACAATTTGCTTAAAGACTGACTGGGATTGCCATCTATGCACAGGAAGATTAAGTGTGTCATTTGATGTTTTGTCATGGAAAGAAATCATCATCGTAAGGCCATCTAAGGGTTTGTCAAACAAGAAGAAAGACAATGTAAGTAGGATGATTAATTTTATGTCAAGTCGAAATTGTTGACGAAGGGAATTTAATGTTTCACAAGGAAGAGTGTCTCGGTAGATTAATTAATGTTGTCAAGGAAAATTGTTTAGGACTGCCATCGAATGGTTTCATTAGGTAGAGAGATTCCCTAGGTAGGTTAATTAATATTGTCAAGGAAAGTTGTTTAGGACTGCCATCTAATGGTTTCATTAGGTAGAGAGATTAATTAGGTTAATTAATATTATTTCAAGCAAAATTGTTTAGCGGGTAATCTGACGTCAAGAAGAGAAATTGTTTATTAAGATCAAAAATATGTTTTTTAGCCAAAACTTGTTTATGACGAGGATAAATTGTCTAGTAAGGTCAAATAATTATTTGCTAAAGAAGATAGAGTCTGAGAAGGTCATTGTCTATCAGGAAGAAAAATTGCGTAGGTAGGCCTTTTGATGATTCGTCAAGAAAGAGGGATTAATTAGATTGGTTTGTTAATGTTTAGTCAGAAGACAAGACTAATTTAACCACCAGAAAATATAATGACTTTTCAAGAAAGTGGGTTAGTCACCAGACCAATATACTAATAATATGCCACTGTTCTGAGGATTCACTAGATAATTACTAGATTATCTTATGCTCATGTCAAGAGGATAATATGGTGGCCAAATCCATTAAAATAGATTTTCTTGTTTTTTTAAAGAGGGTATGATACTTACTCGATCAATTAATATTTCATCAAGAGAGCAGGCTTTAAACTCAACCTTTTTTTTAAAGAGAGTATGGCACTTACTCGATCATATAATATTTCATCAAGAGAGCAGATCTTCTACACGAACTTATATTGGGTTATCAAGAGATTTGTATGATGTATGCAGTGTTGCCTCGCTTTATGGTCATCGTTGGAGGCGTTTTTATCCCATCTGAACAGTATTTATTTGTGATATGTATCACCTTTGAACAGTACCCATTTGTGATATGTGGCTTAAGCATATGATGTAGACAGTTACAAGGACATCTAGGACTTTCTTTAATTAAAAGATTATCTCCTCTTGTCAAGTGGATAGACGTCTACTAGACCATCTAATGCTTTGTCAAGAGGGTTCACTGGTTAACTACCAGACACCTAATGCTTTGTCAAGAGGGATCACTGGTTAACTAGCAGACCGTCTAATGGCTTGTCAAGAGGATGGGCTGGCCTACCAGACCAATGAAAATGTTTTCACGAGGATAGGTTAACAACTAGACCACATAATGTTTCGTCAAGTGGCTAGGTTTCCTAACAGACCGTCGAATGTCTTGTCAAGAAGAGAGATGGCGCGCAACGTCAACGAGTATACATGTCTCATAGAGTGGCCCTCACTGGAAAACCCTATTATCTCATTTCCCTAACAAAAGTCAGTAGTGATATGTAAGTCACAAATGCTCCGTGTCCCTTCGCTTGTCAAATCTGCCTTTGACAACCACGGGATCCAGTGACTAAGCAACAAAAGAAAATATTTAACATCTAAATATTTTTTCAGTCTGACAGATTCCAAGCAAAGTCATTCGGTACAAACACACAACTTGTGGAGGTCTAGAGGTCGACAGTCCCGATGTAACTACGCGTCCCGCGCAATGCAGCATGGGAAGTGAAGCGTCTCTTTGAGCCGTTCGCTTGCAATTAGAAGACAGGGTTGCCCCTTGTAAGCTACCAGTATTGCCAGAGTCATAAACACTTATCATCTGCACCAGCGCATATGGTGTGTTTGTGTGTGTGTGTGTGTGTGTCTATAAGTGTGTACGTATACCTGTGTACGTGTGTGTATAATATGTGTGTGTCTGTTGTAAAGGAGAGGGACATGAAGAGGAGAGTTGGTGTGGCACGGTGGGTGGTGGGTGGTGGGCGTTGGAGGAGAGAGAGGCATCAGAGCAGTCTGGTGAGTTAGGTGAAAAACCGCTCAGTCACTGCCATTAGGTTAAATGGCTTTGCACTAGTCCCGGCAGCAGTAACGGACATGGGAGGGAAAAAATGTCCCAGATAGATAACGTCTTGGAAAGACTTGTTGGGAGTATTTCTTTCGGGTGTTTTTTTCCACATATATTAATTGTAATGAATCATAGCAATGAAATGATGCATTTATAGACAGACAAGCAATTTTAATACCAGTTAGCTGATCTATTCATTGTTCACTCAAATTAGTTAAATTAATACAAATTAGTGGATCTCTTCAGTGTGCAAACCAAGTTTAATATCAGTTGATTCTTTATTCCAATTTGCCAAGTGACAATTATTGCATTGTGTTTACTCCCTAAGACACACATTTAAAAGCAGTAATACACTCTGTCTCCGAATCACTACGATGTACAGTTAACTAATGCAGTAATATTGTGTCTCTACTTGAGCTCACTATTATCTACAATTAATGTAAGAACAGACTATAGTTTTACTTGGGCTTACTTTGATCTACAATTTAATGTAAGAACAGTAAGAACAGACTATATTTTTACTCGGATTCGCTTAGACATACAGTTAATGTAAGAACAGACTATATTTTTTATTTGGGCTCGCTTTCATCTACTGTTTAATGTAAGAACGGACTATATCTTCATTTGAACTCAGATCTACAATTAATGTAAGAACAGACTATATCTTCATTTGAACTCAGATCTACAATTAATTTAAGAACAAACTATATCAGTACTTGGGCTCGCTTAGATCTACAGTTAATGTAAGAACAGACTATATGTTTACTTGGGCTCGCTTAAGACCTACAGTTAATGCAAAAACAGACTCCATTGGACTTGCTTACACCTACAAAAAAATCAAGAATAAACTATATCTTTACTTGGGTTTCATTTAAACTAAGTTAATTCAAGAACATACTATATTCTTACAATTAATGAAGAAACATATTATGTCGTTATTCTGGCTTGTTAGGACTTACTGTAAAAGCAAGATAAGATTATATCTTTACTCTGGCTTTGCTAAGACTAAAATTTAATGCTTTAAACATAACTTTAAAAAATTCATTATCACATTCACCTGGTTCATGAATTTGAAATGCATGATGATAGACGCTGGTAACTGGTAATCGCTTTCCAACTATTCTACAAAATAAATCTAAACTGATTTCGGTACATCAACATCCCTGTCAAGGTTTTATATGTGTCTTCTTCTTCTTCTAATCTTGTGTTTAGTTTTTCAGGTGTTTTATTTTTCTTTAGTGCCAAATGGTGGGCTCGTTAGGATTCCGAGGCATATTTTAGGAGCCACGAAACTACCAGCTATCTATCTCCACCCTCCCGGTCCTGGCAAGTCTAAACGTCAGTTTGGTCTGTAACTGTTAATACGATCTGGGGAGCCTAAGCCTGTGAATGCCTCTAAATTTAGTTGTCTGATTTGAACACGCTGCTTGTACATGCGCCGCAGTCATCACCCAAACGACCCGCACCATCCGGCTCTGCTATCGTTGACAGGTGTTTAATATTCGCATGGTGGTCCTGGGGGTGCAAGTTCTTCAGCATCTCTGTAGGTCAGTCATTCCCAGACTGGTCGCTCTGCTGCTTACTTATGGGATGCGCTTCCAGCCTGGGCCGATTTCGCTCACTGGTCGATCTGCTGATACATTCTGGTCTTATATTTGCTTTAAAATGCTTATATATGACAAGATTTTGGTAACATAATCCAACTAGAATTTTAAACCAACACACACACACACACACACACACACACACACACACACACACACACACACACACACACACACACACACACACACACACAAGCATACATATATAAACACGCACATACACAGAAAAACCCATACACAGAAATTGAGAGACGTGCACACTAAAAAAACACACACACACAAACACAGAAATACACACATACACATGCAGAAATACACACATACACATGCAGAAATACACACATACACAAAAAAGATCACAGTGGTCCTTAATTATTAACATAATTGAACGCACAGATCATGACTACAATAGAACAAGCAGACCAGCGCCAAAGTTGACATAAATTATTTTATCCGATGTATGTGGATTTTTTTAAAGCAACATTTTAACATATTTTCAGAGGCTGATATCCCTTTACATATCTGTAAAACTCTACGCTGTTTTCAGTAATATTCCTAAAGTTTTAGTATCGGCCGTTTATAATGAACAACAAGAAAAAAAAACAATAGTGCACAACACCAACTGCAGTACGAACTCAGAACGTACACAACGTCAAGTGCAGTACGAACTCAGAATGTACACAACCGCCTACTGCAGTACGAACTCAGAACGTACGCAACGCCAACTGCAGTACGAACTCAGAACGTACACAATGTCAAGTGCAGTACGAACTCAGAACGTACACAATGTCAAGTGCAGTACGAACTCAGAACGTACACAACGTCAAGTGCAGTACGAACTCAGAACGTACACAACCGCTAACTGCAGTACGAACTCAAAATGTATGTATGGCAACTAAGACTAAGTAGGTGATTATACTTTGACTTAAGTTATCAGACAAATAGCACAACTAAAATGTGTACCTAAAGACTTTAACTTTGTCAGAAAAATACAAATTCGCCAATAGATTTTAATATAAGTTGTAATAACTAATAAAATATACGCTAAAAGACTTTAACTTAAGTTGTCAGACAGATAACAAAACTAAAATGTTCTCTATTAGACTTTGACTTAAGTTGTCAGACATTACCCTCATATACGCCAATACTCTTTATCTTAAGTTGTAAGAACTAAAATCTACGCCAATAAACTTGAACTTCAGTTGTGACGTCAACAGACTTTTAACATATGCTCTGAGATCTAAAATGTTCGACAAAAACTCTTTACTTAAGTTGTCAAACAGAAAAAACCTATAATGTACTCCAATAGACTTTCAATTAAGTTGTCAAACAAATAGAGCTAAAATGTATATCAACAGACTTTAAGTTAAAACAAGTAAAATGTACTCCATAGACTTTCAGTTGTCAGACAAATACAACTAAAATGTACTCCAAAAAGTCTTTGACTTAGGTTGTCAGACAAATGCAACTAAAATATACTCAAAAAGTCTTTGACTTAAGTTGTCAGACAAATACAACTAAAATGTACTCCAAAAGTCTTTGACTTAAGTTGTCAGACAAATACAACTAAAATGTACTCCAAAAGTCTTTGACTTAAGTTGTCAGACAAATACTACTATAATGTACTCCATTAGACTTTAAGTTGTAAGAAGTAAATTGTACTCAATAACTTTGACTTAAGTTGTATTTGTCTCTAAACTGTACGCCAAGAGACTTTAACTTAAGTTGTCAGACAGATAACAAAACTAAAATATACAAAAATGTATTTAAACTTAAGTTTTAAGATTGCTAAAAACAAAGTACACAGTTCTAGATTTCAAATTGTTTTAAGAATGCTAAATAGGGAGTTCACGGTTCTAGATTTCAAATTGTTTTAAGAATGCTAAATAGAGAGTTCACAGTTCTAGATTTCAAATTGTTTTAGGAATGCTAAATACAGAGTTCACAGTTCTAGATTTCAAATTGTTTTAGGAATGCTAAATACAGAGTTCACAGTTCAACTTCATTTTAAGAACGACAAAAAGAGAGCCGAAGAGTACACAATGCTAGATTTCAGAATGACAATAAACGGATACAGTATAAAGTTCGAGATTTCCATTTAGGTTTTAAGAATGATAAAAAAAACCCAGATAGAATAGACACATATAATGCTATTTCAATTTAGGTTTTAAGAATGACAAAAAAACAGACAAAAAATATAACGGATAGAGCTTACAGTGCTAGATTTCAGTTTAAGTTTGTAAGACAAACCACATAGAGTACTGATTAATACATTTCAGAAACATTGTGGTAGTATGAGAAACAAAATCTAGAGGTCACAGCGTCAGACGAGAATGCAAGCACCATTCCGATTATCAAAATAAGAGCTTTTTAGTCCAGTTTTCAGCTTCTTTAGAAAGTTTCCCTCACCCACCCTTCCCTTTCCACACGCTTCACAACTTGATGTGTTGCTCTCGAGTTAGTGTGTTTGTTGCAAAATTAACCCAGGTCGAACACTCCACCTGTCAGTTCAGTTTTCTCTCTACAATAAAACCGCGCCGACTCATTGCGCATGTACACAGATACTCACACACAAACACATACACAAATGCAAACTCGAATAACCATATATGCTCACACACTTGCATTCAAATACATATACTCACACACACATACATACTCAAACACATACACGTGCACACAAACAAACACACATAAACACTCATATTCAAACACATACATATTTCCATGTACACAAACACACACAAATGTACACAAACAAATGCACACACACACACACACACACACACACAAACACAATCAAGCACACAAATGCACACACACAAACACACGTGCACACAAAGACACACACACAAAGACACACATGCAGAAACACACACATGCCCGCATACGTGCACACGAACACACACAGTCACACAAACAAACGCAGAAACACAAACACAAACACATGCACACACACGCATACAAACAAACACACACATATACACACATGCATACAAACACACATTCATGCACAAAAACAAACACACAATGCACACACACACGTGAACACAAACACACATGCACACAAACACACACGCATGCACACACATACACACAAACAAGCAAACACATAAATAAACACACTCATGCACACAAACAAACACATTCACACATGCACACAAACAAATACATTCACACATACACACAAACATACCCACTCATATATTAATAATTAAAGAAATCTTAAGCATATTGGATGGAGTCCAGAATATATAGGCACCAACGAATCCTTGAGAAAAGTTTGGCGTTCTGCTGCACATGCGCTACGCATGAATACGCTTGCGATACGACTTAAGCTTTCGCTTTCAACAATTCTGTTTATCTGACGACGGAAATAAACGGGCTTTACATGTGTGTCGTGCAGCATTAATCTGCAGTATTTCACAAAACTTAACACCCCTAAATACATTCTGAACAATCCCAGATTATTTCAGAGGTTTAAATTCGAGTGTATGGGGATGCAGAGTCTGAGCCTAGCGATTATGACAGTGATAACAGAATGATATAAATTTCACCCCCTCGTCATAGTTCTTTTCTTGTAAAACGTTCATCAAAGGCACTTTGCACTTCCTGCCATACTGTTATTGACGTCGAATATCGAGCGATTACGCCACTGTCCACTGATTTGCATCAAGATTACGTCTCCTTTCCTTGACGCTCTTGTATCAGAATCATGTTCCAATATGGCGGTAGGAAAGCCACTGTCCACTGATTTGCATCAAGATTACGTTTCCTTTCCTTGACACTCTTGTATCAGAATCATGTTCCAATATGGCGGTAGGAAAGCCGATTGCATAAATAATTTTGGAAGCTTAATTTCAGGAGAGAGTGTGCCTGGATAAACGCGAAATTGCTGTTTGCCAATTTGGGAACAAATGTAGCATAGAGACAGTGTATGATGTCTTTCTGGGAGAAAGTGTTATATATTTATTCATATATATATAATGTCTAACTTTAATAATAAAGACTTTTTTCCTCTTAAAAATTAGCCTTTACCATAATTACATTACAAGGCGATTTACAAATCAGAAGCCCCTGCTAGGAAGATGTGTCTATGAAAAACATTCCAATGATTTAGAGTGTTTTGAACCCTGAGCGCTCCTTCATGTTAGGTTAACGGCTTGACCTCGCTACCACCGAGTTCACTTCTGCAGATGCAGCGAAAATGAATGACAAGCCTGTCTTAAGAAAAGAGCACAAGTTACGTGCAGTGGGGGGGGGGGGGGGGCTTGACGATCGGGTTTTTATTCTGGAGAGGAGAGGTACAATGCCATGGCTTGGAAAGACTGTCGGGTTTGAGTGGACTTTCTGGGTGCAGTTGTGCCCGGGCAGGCCTACTAATTTTTTTTTCATTTTTAACTGCCGTAGGGATGAACTATGACAGGATGAACAATGAAAGGACGAACTATGATAGGGTGAATATAAAAGGGTGAACTATGACAGGATGAACAATGAAAGGACGAACTATGATAGGGCGAATATAAAAGGGTGAACTATGAAATGGTGAACTATGACAGGATGAACAATGAAAGGATGAACTATGAATTGGCGAACTGCGACAGGATGAACAATGAAAGGATGAATATAAAAGATGAACTATGACAGATGAACTATGACAGGATGAATATAAAAGATGAACTATGACAGATGAACTATGACATGATGAACAATGAAAGGATGAATAAAAGATGAACTATGACAGATGAACTATGACAGGATGAATATAAAATATGAACTATGACAGATGAACTATAAAAGGGTGAGCACTGACAGGATTTTTTAGAAAGTGCATTGCAATGAGTTTCAAAACAAACAAAGAATTGTGAATGAATAGACAAAATCTTTAAAGGACGTTTTATCAAAGATCTATCTATGACAGGTGGTGCAAAATGCTTTTTTAATGGACATTTTTCAGCATGAAGTGTAGGGATTTAAAAATATGTTGAAAATCATGAAAATCGTGAAAATACTTAATCACATTTAAACCCTATCGTGGCCAACCATATGTCCAAGGTGTCAGATGTTACAAAGTATTTGAAAATTAAAGGTATGATAAATATTAATTACAAAAACGGCTACGAACCATTAAATCCCAACCTGATAGAAAGACGATGACAACAGTTAGAAGGAAAACGCAAATACTTGCAAACTTAGGAATTGATGAAAACTTTATAGAAATGAAGTAATGGTTGCAGGAAGATTGTTACAAAATAAAAATGACTCGAGCACATTTAGATAATTTTTATATTTACTTAATGTCCACTGTATAACAGAGTAAGAGTCTTTGTCTGTATATATCTCTTTAAACTTGCCTGGGCTGGCGGTTAACTGTGGTGGCTCGGCGTTTCTCACATGGGCCTAGTCAGGAACCAGGATTGGTGCAAGATTAGAATAGAATAGAAATTTCAGTCAGCCGTGGCCTAGTCCGAAGACTACTCAACAGGGCGCATGGAAATGGTAGGTACTGGGTGTGCCAATAGAGTATCGATTATAAGGCAAAGAATACTCTTTCCATAAATTGGTAACTTACACACCAGATGACGTCATTTATACATAGGAAATAGGATAGGACATATGATAGATGAGTGAATGAAGAAAGAGAAAAAATAATTAAAATAACAAATATGAATATACATAAATGAATACACACAAATGAATATAGATAAGTGAATACACACATATGCACACATAAATGAATACATATAAATGAATATACATAACTGAATACACATAAATGCACACAGATATAATCATACCTGTGAATATGGTTCTATCTAAGTTCAACCTGACTGACCTTTCTCAGCAAAACCTTCTGGGGAGTTTGCTGAATAATGTTTCTCAGTTAGTGGCGGGATGTACTTTGATCTCTGAGACTGATTTTGTAAAAAGACAGACCGAGCTGGTCACGTGATACAACTTGGTTGTATATAATATCGCCACCGATCATCAGGGCCTTCCCGCAGGACAGGAGTTAACGGGTAGATGTGAACTGCGAGATCTAAAGTTGGGTCTGCCGTTAACGAGTCTAACAGAGTTCTGAAGCACTGAAAGTCTAAAGATGAATATTAGGAGGCTACCCTTTGTACCGTCACAGATGGACGTTTTACAAACAAAGAAGTGTGACAGGAAGTACATAATGGTCATTTTAAAAACAAAGAAGTATGACAGGAATTACATAATGGTCATTTTAAAAACAAAGAAGTATGAAAAGATTTAGAAAATATCTCTGCAGGACGTTTTTAACACACACAGAAATATAAAGAAATGAGAAAATCCGTAAAGAATGCTTTACAAACGAATAATCCATGAAAATTAAAAATTTTTTAAGGTAAAATTTGAATAAAGACTTATGAAAGGACTTGTGAAAATTTCTGTATTAAACGATCTCAGGAGAACTATGAAAAGATTCAAAAATAAAAATATAATGAACATTTTACTAACTGAACTCAGATTTAAAGTATCATTACGAACAACATGTACATAGCAAAATCAAAATATCTGCCAACTCTGAGAGGAAGAATCCCAACTTTGCCAAAACGATTCATTGTCGATGGACATACACTGTGCCATTAGCGAAATCTGCACCAAAGACTACAATATCGGGCAGTGTTCACAACATTGCTGTCTTCTCTTTCTCTCTCCCCTTCCCTTCCCCCCTCTCCCTCTTTCTCTCACGCTTTCCCCCTCCCTCTCTCGCTCTGTGCCATTTTCTGCTGGGCAAAGCATTTAGAATTCAGAGGAAACTCTGCAAGACAAAGACGAAGGCAGCATTAACATTGGCCGCATTCTTAATCCGCACAGAAAATTAATGTAATAATTTTTTTTAAAAACACTGTATTTGATGACGATGCAATACGTCTGCTTCCATCGTCATAGGATATAGCATAAAAATTAGAAAAAGGCTGGATAAAATCGTGCGTGTTTTGGGTGGATGGGAGGAAACTTTCAAAAACTACTCCAGCTACAAGGCAGCTTCAGCACTGACGGCACCCCAAAGTGAAAAGCAGCAGATATGAATAAAACTGTTAGCCCGCGACAGGTGTGTTACAAAAGTTGTGGGGTTTTTTGGACGCCGAAAATTATGGGTAGCCAAATAACACTTCGAAATGTATAATCAGCCAAACACAGTCTACTGTAGACTCTAAAGACATAATGAAGGGGTATATAAAATATATTTTTAATATTAAATGAAACTATGTATAACGTGTATAAATTAGAGAATTAGTTTATTGCACATCAGTTCTAACACACTACATTAATAAAATTATGTATAATGCATAAATAGTAACTTACTAAATTATTTAATAAGAGATATATTATAACACATCAATCCTAAAATTGAATTAATGAAACCATGTACATCACTTCAATTTTAACACTAAATTAGTGAATTGGTTTGTAACATTATTATTTGTAAGCACCTAAATGTGTGTATAATAAATATATCACTTCTAACACATTAATTTAATTAAATTGGGCATAATGTGTCATTCTGACTTAATTTGTGAAGCGATACATCGCATATCAATTCTAACATTAAATCATTGATGTAACTACATTAATTCTAATTCTGGCAGAGTAAATTTGCCTAACCCTATTTCTAGACTTAATTGTTATATAATTTGTTAAATTGTCAAAGTGACCTGGCCTTGGGTTCTCCATATGATGGTATTTTTGTATCAGAGTTGGAGTAAACAACTCGAATTGAGAATATGCTAGAAAATTGCTGATGCAATCTTAACCAGTTCCAACTGGATGAGTAGTTTTTCTGACTAATAGTCTCCCCCTTGTTCGGAACAATTTTATCCAATGGTGACGGATCAGAAGTTTCTTTGTTGAAGAAGTTCTCTATTCTATCACTTTCAATTCGAGTCTGGTCATAAAGGTGATCATAAAAAATAGTTCGTACATGTTTGCTATTAAATCTATGTTTTGAATTGGAGAATGCTTATGTAATTGAACCATTATTTCTATGCTCATTTATTTGACTGTGTTGTACATTATACTTGTGAATTTTGATAGATGCTATGTTTATTAATGCTGTGTGCATGTATAGGGCTAATAAATACTGTTGCAGAAAACTGTAAGTTGAGATTTGAATGTAAGAGAGAATCGAGTTAAAGTTGAATAAACTGAAATCTTACCGTTTGTTACCTGGTTGTATTTTACAGGGAATAAGCAGCCTTTCCTTGTTTTACCGGAATCTCCTGATTTACTGACTATAAACCTCTATGACTGTGGTAGATGCGAAAGTATTTACTGATTATAAACCTCTATGACTGTGGTAGATGCGAAAGTATTTACTGATTATAAACCTCTATGACTGTGGTAGATGCGAAAGTATTTACTGACTATAAACCTCTATGACTGTGGTAGATGCGAAAGTATTTACTGACTATAAACCTCTATGACTGTGGTAGATGTGAAAGTATCTACTGCAGTGTGTAAGTGTAAGGAATACACTGCACTCTGACTACATGGAGCAATATCTGGTACAATTGCTACAATTGTTGTTCTTGCTGAGGGAGCTAATTCAGTGGAACACTAGAAAGCATTGGGAGAATGATAGCTAGTCATTTTTCTACAATATGAGAAAGGAAACATGGAATTGGCAGTAATAATGTGAAAAAAATGAACTTGTGACTGAGTTACAAAGAGTGCATGAAAAGATTATTGCAAACTATCCTGTGATCTGTTTTGAAGCTAATAAGATGAATTGTATTTTAGGATATAAGACTGCATAGGTATTAAAATTATTCAAACGTGGTTTAAATATTGATGTCAAGTAACGTTTATCATTGCAATTTTTATATGCATATTTTGATTTTGATTTAATAATTTTATTGTTAAATATATTGACCTTCTTACACATATTGATAACTTATATTGGAGAAGAAAGTGGGTGTGTTGGGGCTCACTAAATATAGATTAAAAGTTTGATTTTTCTTCTCCTTTAGTGAGACGTTTTCTGCCTACTGAAATATGTGTGACGGTAAATGTTTGTGCTTGATGTTATGTAAGAGAGAAAATGTTTACACTACAGTGCCCAAATATCCCACACGTGAGAGAGACGAGTGGTATCTGCTGGAGAATTATTAATAGCATACATTAAGATTCTCATCACTTGTAATTAGTTATGGATGCTTAATTAATTAATAATAATCATAACCATAAACTAGTTGGGGTAGACGTCACACTAATATAATAAACTTTAAAGCTATGTATGTCATATCATTTGTAACACACATTTATGAAGCTATTTATAGCACAAACATTTTATCGCATCAAACTTAACACTGTAAGCTAACGAAGCGATATGTAACATCTGTTCTGCCATCGAAAGTGATTCAAGTTATGTATGAACATCAATTATAATATAACATCACTTCTAGCATATTAAATGAATGAAACCAGAGTTAATAACAATGCTAAATACTATTTTGAGCCCTGCAGCTTTCATCATGCAGCGTTGCAACGAGTTCAAATTAGATAATTCCCACTACAAATACTAATCATTGGGAGAGAAATTTGCTGATATAGCTCCACAGATTGGTACAATACCTTTTTAAATTTCTGATCTCTGAAATTTATTTATTAAATCGAATTCACAGGAATCAACTTACAGCAACACGTTAACTGATAAGTTTGATGACAAAGTTGGATACACACACCATCGTGGTCAGGTAGAGTACATTAGTCACTGTGATCTGAAGCAGATACAAGATTACAAAACAAAAAGGCAGCTTCTCTCTGCAAAGGTCAAATTAAGGGCAGTGCTAAGTTTCAGGCATATTTCATCTCTAAACTCCTTTCTCTCTTACACACATTCTCAACACACAAACCCTGTAACAATATTCATTAGCCTGATATACAAGCAGCATAAGAAATATAGCATTGATCGAAATTCACAAATGTATTGTACAAAGTAATCAAATTACTGAAAATAGAAATAATGGTTAAATTACATAAAAATTCTCCAATTTAAATCAAAGATCAATAGCAAATATGTATGAAATATTTCTAAATCCATTCTTTCTTTATCAGTCAGTTAACTTACCATAAGCTAAAGAGATCACCTTTATGACCAGATTTGAGTCAAAATCAAAGTGATTAGAAAATAGAACTTTTTCCAACAGAGTAACTTTCAAAATATCCCCATTGCATGAAGTTGTTATGAACAAGTGTGAGACTATTAGTCAGAAAAGCTACTCAACCCTTTGGAACTGATTGCGTCAGCAAGTTCTAGCATATTCTTTACCTGAGTTGTTTACTCTAACTTTGTTACTTACAAAAATATCATTTGCAGTCCCTGAAGGTCATGTCACGTTGACATTTTACAAATTAAATAACAATTAAGTTTAGAAATAGGGACAGGCAAATTTACTCTGCCACACAATGTCAGTCAAAATATTTAGTCTTCTGTGTGGTTGTCATCCCCAACCCCAACCCCAACGAAAAATAGATTTAAACTATTTTTTCCTACCCTGTGAACAGTCAGTTTGAGTTTGAAAAGCAATATATATGTATACATATATTGCTTTATTCTTCACAAGTGCATTTAAAGATGGACATGCGTAATTGTGTTAGAAAGTTTGCAGGTGAATTGAACTCTCAGACAGCAGTCTCGTTCTGTGTATTTCACTTAGACTGAATAAAATGGATTCAAGAGGCAAATCAAAGAATTGCGGCAGCTGGATACAAATTAAAACAATCATAATTTACTCCCAGGCATCGTGAAGCAGCTAAACAATAAATTAAAAAGTTGAACTCATCCAGCATCGTAATCATAAGAGATAAAATACCCAACAGCTCCCGAAAAGCATCTCATCCACTTTTTCAAATAAAGAAAACCCCATCGACTAAATCTGTCAAGCGGTGCAGGCCAAATCTGTATATGCAATACCACAGCCCGAGAGGACTGAAGCAAAGTCCAAGGAACATGATTCTGATCACGTGGGACGCCGCCAATTACACCCGCAATCAGTTTCTATAGGCAACAGAGATTAGTTCCTTGATAACCAGTTGTAAGATTCTTCACATTGAGTTTCTTCCGAATGCGCAATTTCCTGCACGCGTCAACCACCAGGCACGCCAACGCCACTACCAGCGACCAGTATTAGCGGGAGGTACAGCTAACGTAGTTTTTTTTTTCCTTGCATTTTGTTGTTGTGCTGAATGCGATTAACTTCATTCAGTATTGATCTAAACCGATCTTTTGCTTCAGTTGGTTATTCGAACAGTCAGGCAAGCAAGTCGGCATGATAAGAAGATTACAGACCTGTTGTTGGGTAAGGTACTACCTATTCGAACAGGCAGGCAAGCAGATCGGCATCATAAGAACATTACAAACCTGTTACTAACTGTTTAAGCTAACAACCAACGGGGCTGCGCGGGTAGATCGCAATCCTGATTTTCAGTAATGTAGTATCTGTTCAAGAAGCAGGTAGGCAAATTAGCACAGCAAAGATTAAATGCTTGCTTTTGAACAAAGTGATAAGTGTTTGAGTTAATAGGTATGCATGGTTAGGTCACAGACCTGTTTGAATTAAATAGAAACTGTTGAGATAGGCAGACAGGCAGACAAAGATTGCAAGCTTGATATGTCGGCAAGTATAGAAGATTAAAGTCTGGTTTCTAATGAAGATGTTTGTTAGATTTTGGGCTATGACTTCCGATTCCAAAGTATAGCTGATTTTGTAAACAGGAGCAAGCTCTGTGGGAACAATCTTTTATATTTTATTCTTTTTATCTTCAAGGGAGATAATTTCTTGAAAGAAGAGAGTGAATATCCGAGTAGTTCTTTATGGAGAATGGTTTGAGTGAAATTTTGTTGGAATGGCAGTGTTCTCTTTCCCGAAGTCGACCTGAGACGTTTGTGTGGACTCTATACTATTCGACCCTCTTGGACTCCGGGCCCTTTTGGGATTTATCTTTAATATATGGGTTAAGATTCCAGTCATTTGTATTCAGTTATGAATTATGAATTAAAATATAATAATAATCATAACCAGCAGTGGGGGCTGGCATCGCACCTAGTTTTCATACCTTGTTGGAGTCCGTTGTGGTACATGATATTTATAGGGATCTCAATGTTCACAATAATGGTTCACAACAAAATGGTCACTTTAAATAAATTAACACATCAGCACAATCCGTGAATGAAAAGGAAAACACATTTTTCGGTCTCACATTAAAAAAAACCACGCAAATAGCTCAATATTAGTTCATGTTACGTTCTGTAAGAGAAGTATCAATATTCTACAGCCATCATTTCCAAACCACAACCAATGCTACGATCAAGTGCACAGCATGAATCACAGCTCAACATTCAAGAATTGAGGAAACCAAAATAACACGAAAGAGCAATAAATGAAGATTGAAAAAGAAAACTCCGAACAGGAAATTAAAAAGGCGTTCTGCTCCTGTGCAATATGGGAGTGCATCTCCATGAGTATATGCGTTCTAGCTACATGATTATATGCACTCAAGCTACATGATTATATGCACTCATGTTACATGATTATATGCGCTCTAGCTACATGATTATATGCTTTCAAGTTACATGATTATATGCACTCTAGCTACATGATTATATGCACTCATGTTACATGATTATATGCACTCATGTTACATGATTATATGCACTCTACATTTCATCATCACGCTCTCTGTCATTGTCAAACATTACTACAGACCCTGTCTAGAAATATATCTCTTCAGGCACCAATATGAATCCAAAAGAAATTAACATGTAAATTTAGATAGGTAATTCCACAAGTCTACAATATAAGCTTTCTCATAAAAACAAAGTTCATATATAGAATCTTACTTTCTCAAAATAAATACATTGAGTCCATTTTCACTGGCCCTTTGTTTAGAAACTTAGCCCAAATACATTTAAACTTCCACCTCCATCATTTTCACGGACTTGGAGACCAATTTCGCAAGTGAGGAAACCTTAATTGCATAAGTAATTAAATAAACGTGAAAATGCGTTGAGCTAAACCATTGGTTACTTTTATTATGCTAATACTTGGTGGGTGCTTGTTAGTGCATTATACTGGGTCTTCTAGTATCAATTTCTCAATTACCTGACGGCATCTGTCAAAATAAACATAACACCCACCATGTAACAGTCCCGCTTTCCGTCTGTCTTCCGTCACGCGAAAGGAATAATTGGTCTCCAACCTTTCTTTGTCTTCTAACTCTAAAATAGTTCGTTCCCCCTTCATGATAGATTTTGACTTCCTCAGAAAATGATCCATTCAACAACTTGTCTCACAGCCACGAACGATGAAATAACTCCCCGACCGCGGACTCCCTCGGCTTGTCTGGCAGCTTCGTTTCCGAAAAATGTTTGGTGTAAAAATAATCCTAACTGATCCTTGACACTCACCCCGATCATGGCCTTTGGGTCACTGTATAATATAATACGGTTACAGGTTTTCCCAGAGAATACAAGGTTATAATTATCATAATCACATTTAATAACTAATGGTGATGTTGTTAAGATGATAAGAAGAACGCAATGAAGACAATGACGGCCGTGTAGTGAAAATGTCGATAACTTACCAAGACCCTCATTGCTTACTTTATTAAAGTCTTTTTAAAAAATATTACTGACTGTAATAAAGTATAATGGAATGAAAACTGACGGTTCTGGTTAATGCGGAAACACAACCATTAAGAAAAAGTAACAGGCCAAAAAAAAAAAAAAATAGAAAGGAAAGAAAATGAGAGAGAGAGATAGCGAAAAGATACTAATCAAATTAGATGCCTCCATCCCATGCCCCCTTCCCTACAACTGCGATCGGGAATGCTAAAGGTGGTTTCATCTCTGTGGCTGAGGGCCTCTGTTCCCAATGGCAATAGGTTCAACGGCACGCGGACAGGTGTAATCTAAACCTAGATTAAGCTAGTCTGATTGGCCTGTTATCTCAGCCTTAGGAGAAGATAAGCTTGGTCTGAACCACAGAAGTATTTTGGGAGTAAACAGACCTCGTTGTTGTCTGATGAAGGCATCTTATTTATATGGCAAAACTTTCTGAAAGTTGGCCTCATCAAGTTAGACATTGTTGGCATGCATGTGGGAGCAACCCGGCATAGCACTTGGCCATAGACGAACAGACAGAGAAGTTTTAATATTTACCCTTCGTTAGAAGTCTACACGAGCCATCAGCCTTTCAATTCTCAGCTCCTTCTGTCTGTCAGTCAATTAGTCGATTTATCAGTCACATTTCCTTCAGGTGTTGAAAGCATTCGTGCTTCATTTATTCAATTAGTAGTAATCAATTATTCAATTCAGTTAAAATCATGTTTGAAGTCAATCTGTCATCTAGTCGTTTATACATTAAATCTTACTGTTTTAAACATGCTTCTCCTGATGTCTCTCATTCTCTCTCTCTCTCTCTCTCTCTCTCTCTCTCTCTCTCTCTCTCTCTCTCTCTCTCTCTCTCTCTCTCCATCTTAATCTGTTCGCCCATCCATATATTTATCCATCCAACTCCATCCATCCATCCATCCATCCATCCATCCATCTATCAATCTATCTATCTTGTAGACATAAATGGCTAGACAAATTGTAGACGCGAAAGGACGTATGAATTAATAATACGTATTTATAGAGCACTGTTTACATCTGAAAATTAAATGTTGTACTGTTGTAGGTAACCTTTGTGCCTATAATTATATATCAGAGTAGAAGACTACGTAAATTGAAATCAGTGTAGAAGACTACGTATGTTGAAATCAGTGTAGAAGACTACGTATATTGAAATCAGTGTAGAAGAATGGGTATATTGAAATCAGTGTAGAAGACTGTTTATTAAAGCTTACCTTGCATACGTAAAACACTTGCATTTGTGTGATCACCAGACTCACTATGCAATACTAAAACAAATGGTACTCACGCCACTGTCTTTATATATAAATACATAAATACATAAACAGTTTTAAATCTAGTTGAAAGACATCTGGCTCCGATACTGAGTCTATGTCAGGACAATGGGACAGAAAAGGTGTGTAGAATTTGAAGATAGTTCTTGGCTAACTTTGGTTTTTTCCTTTCTTTTTCTGATCTGTTGTTCTTTCTTTCTTTTAATTAGCTTATGTGGCAAATTATGCCGATTAACTAAACATTTTCTCTAAATTTAATTAATATTTTTTTTTATTGTTTTATGAGAAGTATGGTAGCATTAGCTAGGTTGCTAATTTGTGGTGCAATAGGTGTTTATAACCTATTACATGTAGGTCACTCAAAAAGGTGAAGGATGCAAAGGGGTAAAGGGGGGTGGCAGGATGGAGCAACCACTAGCCCGACATGAGATGCCCATATTTAGTCATTTGCATTCCATGTCGTGACGTAGTAGAATCTGCTAGCTGACATAGAGACCATTTATATATATGTATATGTATCAATGAGAAGTGGGCAGAACTGTTATGGGGATGAGGGATGGTCAGTTTATTTGGTATCAACACAATAGTTATAAAGCTGACAGGTTGATAAAGTGACAGTTTTATGAAACTGATTGGATGGCCAGGTTTATTTATCATATTATTTCATATCAAATTCAAAAGGGGACACAACTGTTATGACAGTGACGAATTGCTCATTACTTAGAATCAAGTCCATAGTGGCACACGCAAGTAGACAGGAATGTTGTAGGAATGTTATAGGAATGTTGTAGGAATGTTGTAGGGTGGTAGTATCAAGATGCACAGTGGGCGGGACTGCAGAGTTGGTGGGACTGCTATAAAGAAGATAACACGAGTCTCAAGATACAAAGGGTAGGACTACTAGATGGGTGGGACAGCTAGTAGTGCCATAAAGATAAAACGAATATCTAAATACATACTAAGCGGGATTGATCTGAGGATAAAATGTTGGCCATATCTTAGTGCAGTGGCTCCTTAACCCAGGGTTATGACCCAAACAAGATTTAACGTGAATGTTCCTGAGGGTCCTAGGAAAGTTTCGGGAGAAAACATTTCTTCTGAAAAATGGACAGGGAGTAGCAAGGAAAGTCTACAAGTGTTTCAATAACATACCCAAATTTTGATGAAGGGTGAGTTATGAGGACGGCCCTGATAGAAGTACACAAACTACTTGGTCATAGTAGAGCTCACAACAAAATGAAAAATTGTAGACACTGAAAAAAATGTAATTGTCATTTTATTTCATTTTAAAATTCTTTATCCAAATTAATTATTTTTTAATAAAAATAAAAGAGTATTATTAGCATGCGCTAACTCCATGGGTCGTCCGATTAAGAGTGAAACCTGCCATCAAAAATAGTTTGGAAACGCTGTGTTAGTTTCAAGGTACCGTTAAGTAAAGAGTTGAACTGGTAGAAAGAGAAAGGGTTAATCTTTTCTTAGTATGAAGCTAATGCTGGCATGCAAAGTGGAACAAGCAATGAGAAAATTGATCGCTTGTTATTATTTGTCACTGTTAGTGTTAAAGTCCATCCTGGTTCGTTTAGGGGACGGGTATTGCTAGAGGGTAGAATGGATGGTAACGTCTTAGCGTCCAAACCGTACCTACTTCTAATGTGGATTGGACTTTGATGGAGATTATAAGCTGGTCAGTCCTTAGCAACAAATCCTTACCGGCACCAAGGTTGACTTAGGGCGCGGGGACTTAGTTAATCGTGTTAAGTTCCCACTTGGGCAGATTCGGGATTTGTGTCGACTTCACAATGACGAATAGCATGGGCAAGACTGATTTTAATAATAGTTTAGTGGCTGATTCATTGTTGACCGTTCACTGATGACGTGGGTGGTGAGACAGTCTATGCGCGTGTGTGGGAAAAAGCCATATCTTAATAGATCGGGTCATTGCCTATTCTAATGACGTGTCCGATGGGACAATCAATAGATTAACAGTGGGTCATTGCTTTAAATATGATTCAATGATGGGGTTCGTAGCGGGAAAACCAGTCTATATAAAGTGCGTTTGCTTGCATCTGACAATGATAGCGTTGTCTTGTTTGTTTTTCTTCGATATTTTTGTTGTTTGTTTTGATTGCTTTGTGTGTGTGGGAGTTATTTTGGACGGAACAACAGTATCTTAACAGATCGACTTAATGTTTATAAGTGACTTAATGACGACATATAATGGCATACCGATTAGGTCAGTAGGTAGTGTTACAGAAATCTCTTGGCACTGTACAATGACATAGCCATTTTTTTTTAATCAACAAAATGTGTAAATAAGGTAAATCAATAAAGGAATTAAATGTGTAAATAAAGTAAATCAATAAAGGAATTAAATGTGTAAATAAAGTAAATCAATAAAGGAATTAAGTGTGTAAATAAAGTAAATCAATAAAGGAATTAAATGTGTAAATAAAGTAAATCAATAAAGGAATTAAATGTGTAAATAAAGTAAATCAATAAAGGAATTAAGTGTGTAAATAAAGTAAATCAATAAAGGAATTAAATGTGTAAATAAAATATAAATAAAATGTATAAATACAAGAAATAAAACGATTTTAAAATAAAGAAAAGGGCAATAAATCGTGTAAATACAAATAAAATGTGGGCATGTCTGCATTATTGTTTAGATAAACTGACGTATTTATTTTTCACTTAATAAAACACAAACACACAAAAACACAATGTGCAAGCACAAACGTACACCCTTACACGCACACTTGTATGCATACACACACGTGCACGCACCTACGCACACAAACGCGCACCAGCACAAAGAGTGGAATTACACAGACAAAAAAGAAATGTTTCAAAGAAAGATGTTAAGGTGTTTACATTAACAGCAGATTGAAAACACGCCGTGATATAACCTTCGTAAGTGGAAATCTCCAGTGACGTCATGGCTGGTTGTTCTGAGTGAAGACATAGACTTTATTTGCAGCGGACTTTTGTTTTTAATCAATGTGAAAAACTGTATGGGCGATAACTAGCTCAAGATGATCGGCTTAAAGTCTTGTAAGTCGGATGGGAAGATAAATCCGGATTCGTCTGCTACAGTCCATGCTTTCAATAAAAGAGATCCTGTGACACTTGAAAATCGGAAAGTGTCAACATTAATAAACACCTACCCCCATTACACACACAATCATACCTACTCAAACTGTCACTCTCCACACCCGGGATTTCCCTTCCAAAGCACAAATCTCTTCCTCTTCCCTTGTACCCATCAGAGAAATCAGCGAAACTTGGAAATCAACGTACAACTCAAATCAGTCAGTGGTAGTATCAAATTGTAGCGTGATAACCTTCAACCTTTGTTGAAAAGCAATAAAAGGGGGATTAAGATTAAGACTAAAGATTAGGAAAATGGTTTTCTGGCAAAGGGAAAGAATAACTCACTTTGTGCAACCCACTTAATATCCCTAACAATGTTCGTTAACAAACCTTTCAGCTTTTGGATGTTTTAAAATCTTGTTTACCCTATGCACGTTATTTAAATTCTAATGCATCACGTTCATGTCAAGATTATCAATACCCGAGTAAAAAATTTTAAAGATAAACAAGAAGTCACATTCCGTTCAAGGTTACCGGAAACAGAACTTTACTGTAGGCGTCATTCCGCTGCCTTTTTGCAGATGACAGTACAGGGAACTGTAAACTTATTTTACACACTGAATTTGTGCCCAAAAATTCGCTGACGAGCCCATAATGTTTTTTCCTTTCATCTTTTTCATCTTCAGTCCGAGCGTCACATACCGAGTGCTGACACGATTGGTCCATCATATTTCAGCACTCTGAACGTCTTGTAACAACACCGGAAGACACGTCAATGTTCAGCAAAAAATTTTGACTAGGCTTAGGGTAAGATTTACTTTCGCTTTCAAATTGAACGTGACTATGGTACTTTTGGTGTGATTTGTTATGCTTCTTACGCGAGATCTACCAACAGTCGGTCGTCAGGGAAAATGTTGTTAGTGATCTATGCGCACTGTGTCGAGAGCAACTACACCTCCTATTCCACGTAAACATAGCGAAACTTTCCCTGTAGAAGACAACACTTGTATAAATCTATAAACAGAAATCGTACATCTAAAAGCAAATAAGCATAAATATAAAAATTGGAGATTTATAAAAGTTATAATTGGAATTTGGTGCAAAACTGAACATGTGAAAAAAAAACGACACTGGCATTGTCGGTTTTAAGACTGAAATTATAATACAATGAAACAATCAACACTGAAATTATAATACAATGAAACAATCAACACTGAAATTATAATACAATGAAACAATCAACACTGAAATTATAATACAATGAAACAATCAACACTGAAATTATAATACAATGAAACAAACAATCAACACTGAAATTATAATACAATGAAACAAACAATCAACACTGAAATTATAATACAATGAAACAAACAATCAACACTGAAATTATAATACAATGAAACAATCAACACTGAAATTATAATACAATGAAACAATCAACACTGAAATTATAATACAATGAAACAATCAACACTGAAATTATAATACAATGAAACAATCAACACTGAAATTATAATACAATGAAACAATCAACACTGAAATTATAATACAATGAAACAATCAACACTGAAATTATAATACAATGAAACAATCAACACTGAAATTATAATACAATGAAACAATCAACACTGAAATTATAATACAATGAAACAATCAACACTGAAATTATAATACAATGAAACAATCAACACTGAAATTATAATACAATGAAACAATCAACACTGAAATTATAATACAATGAAACAAACAATCAACACTGAAATTATAATACAATGAAACAAACAATCAGCACTGAAATTATAATACAATGAAACAATCAACACTGAAATTATAATACAATGAAACAAACAATCAACACTGAAATTATAATACAATGAAACAAACAATCAACACTGAAATTATAATACAATGAAACAATCAACACTGAAATTATAATACAATGAAACAATCAACACTGAAATTATAATACAATGAAACAAACAATCAACACTGAAATTATAATACAATGAAACAATCAACACTGAAATTATAATACAATGAAACAAACAATCAACACTGAAATTATAATACAATGAAACAAACAATCAACACCGTTAACAATATACGTTAAAGATTTGTTAGTATTATAATTATTTATGAATGATTTTAGCGTTCAATATTTTGTTTCTGATTTAATATTCACGATTGAGGCGAATGTTCCAACCGACTCCACGAAGAAAATCTCGCACTGTATTGCGATTTTCTTGTCGGGCTATACAGATTTCGAAGATGTTCTTGCATTTGGATGTAGCGCCTACATATTTTTTTCTGTGGTCATCTGCCGACAGCATTTTGCAAAGTAATGGTTCTGACTGTAACTTCACGCTGCAACCATTGAAATATACGCCAGATTGAGAGATGATAATGCCCAACGAGTTTGTAGAATTTATTTTTCAATCCTTCACATATGTTGTTTGTATGAGGATTGTTATTTAAGGTGGCAAGGTGCACATTCCAGAGGTGAGGGGCGAACATAGGTGGAAGTTGGCGTATTCTCAAATGCATTATCAGATGATCATTTGCGTCAGGCAGCTGAATGTGTCGAAAGGAGCCACTTACGTTAAGTGCGATCGAAGTACATTAGTAACTCCTCGGATTTATGTACATCATTTGGAATGACAGATTTAAGGTACATTCCTTCATTAACTTCATCAAGGGGTAAAAAGGCTAGTGCGTCAATTATACCACAAAACAAGTGAGCATTATCACTAAAATGTTATGTTAAGCCCAGCTCTTGGACTTTACACCAAGTGGATTGCGTAAGATGATAAAAATAACCTTTTGCTGATGACGTCACGTCCAAACACACCTAGAATTGCTCGTAAAGCACCGTCTTCAAAGTCAATCACGACGGTTTACACGTTAATAATATGGTTTCAAGATTGCACACTTGTCAACTATTGCTTGAAACAATTCTTCATAAGTGGCACGGGTCTTGTTTGGAAGAAGAGCATACAGTGAAGTAAAACTTGTCTCCTCAAAAGGTACACGGACGACTAAAGTTGTTTGAACATATTCGGAGCCATAGCAAAGTTGCCATCCATGAACACTATTTCTGAATCGGCAAACATTTATACACTTTGACTGAAACCAAAAATTAAAATTCTGTTGCTACAGTTTGGCCCGTTATCGTACAATAGAAACTGTTCAGGATTTGGTCCTACTGTCTGAGTGAATTGGCCAGAATGGATGGATGATCTGTGAAATAATCAAGTACTCCCAGGATTGAATTGCACACACAAAAAAAGTACAGATCTATTATAAATAAATTCTAGTACGAAAAAAGTCAATGTTCAAAACTAATAATACAAATTAGAAATGTTAGCTCCTGTCTATTACTCTAACCACTAGAGGTGAAGGGGTAGTGGTTAAATTATAAATAAGAGCTTTTATTAACTGACACATTTCGCAGAGTATTTTGAGTGATGCATTTAGAAGTGGATTGTTGAGTGATGCATTTAGAAGTGGATTGTTGAGTGATGCATTTAGAAGTGGATTGTTGAGTGATGCATTTAGAAGTGGATTGTTGAGTGATGCATTTAGTAGTGGATTGTTGAGTGATGCATTTAGTAGTGGATTGTTGAGTGATGCATTTAGTAGTGGATTGTTGAGTGATGCATTTAGTAGTGGACTGGGGTTTTAGTAGAGGATTTCTTAGTTGTTGCATTTAATAGTGGATTGTTGAGTAATGCATTAGAAGTAGATTATTGAGCGGTGCATTTAGTAGTGGAGTCTAAATGGTGCATCTAGCAGTGGATTGTTGAGTTGTGCTTTTAATAGTGGATTATAAATGGTGCATTTAGTAGTGGATTGTTGAGTTGTTCATTTAGAAGTGGATTACTGAGTGTTGCATTTAGTAGTGGATTGTTGTGAGGTGTATTTAGTAGTGGTTTATTGAGTGGTGCATTATTAGTGGATTGTTGAGTGGTGCATTATTAGTGGATTGTTACAATTTGCAAGAAAACATGGAGTACATTGATCAATCTTCCAAAACTGGTTGATATCCCAACCCCTCACACATAAGGGATAATTCCACCCCCACCCCCAAAAAGTGCAGCAGGGAATGTAGCTGTGAATATAAACATGTTATAACTGTCGACCAGGACTCCAGAATTGAAAGAATCAAACTTGTCATACCGGGATGCCAGAAGCTGTCAATCACATGACGTATACCGTCAGGTGAAGGGAGGGTACACTCACAACAGACTTTCATAAGAGTCTAAAATTCGGACCTCACCAAGAATGTGGATAGTCGTACAGATTTAAGTTCGAATCCTGTCCTTCTTATAAAGTGTCAGTATCTCACAAGAAATATGGATTTTGGCCTATGGGCAGTTAATGACTTTTCACGGCATATGCAGACGTTGACCTGACCAAAATTGCAAGACATGCAGATGACCAACAGACAACTGTAGACAGAATGCGAAATGCAACAGTTAAATACCCCCCCCCACACACACACACATACACACGCACACACATATATGCACACACACACACACGCACGCACACGCACGCACACACACACAACACATACACACAACACAAACACACATACATACACACAACACACATACATACCACACACACACACACACACACACACACACACACACACAAACACACACACACACACACACACAAAAACACACCTGTCTACGAATGTTCTAGATAGTCCAGTACCGGTCTTATTTGCCACGAGCTAAGAACTTCGCACTTAACACCATTGCAGTACCCCTGCTTATTCTCGAAAAAATTTAACGGCTCAAACAAACAAAAAAGGAGGGGAAAGAAAAATATCTTCCTTCCTATTTTGCAATATACAAAAATGGACACATAAAGGAAAGACCTGCCATTTTCTGAGACGATGAGCTCTCTATACTAGCAGCGGAATTACGCAAACTCTGTGTGTCTCTTTTCTGAGAGCATATCGCAACACGAAAAGTTTCTCGGATTGTGCAAAAGTAAATTCAGCTTATTATTACTTTTATTTTTTTTACAAACTAACTTTGTCAATTTGTTCCTTTAAATAAGTCTATTGGCATGTAAAGCGAATTGCCACATTCGTTGGTGCTCACATCTTTTCTGGTTATCTCCCTTCGTTAAGTGAGAGTAATTGGACCTGGAGTACTTTGGCGACACAAACGATTTGACTGAAGCGGAGTCATGTGAAATGTGACGTCACATATTCCTCTTTTGCGAAATATAAGTTGCATTTCGCTCCCGTAGATATAGACTTAACTTCGAATGACTTTTGGCTAAATCAGGTGTTTAATTGGAAAGGTAAATATCTTGAGAAACGAATCCACTGATATTCTACTTCCACCCCCACCCCCACCCTCACCCCACTACTCAATGGCGAATCTCGGATCAGGAAGATCTTTAAGCGCATTTAATGATATGAAAAATGGATTACCTTTATAATATGTATTGATGCATACAAGTAATTGTGCAATAAATAATGTCAGTTTGCACAATAACACACAATAATAAGCAAGTACAGACACATGGTAATAAACATGTACAGTACACAATACAAAAATGTAACAAAATATTTTTTTCTTAGATTTCGTCCAAATACACATGCAACAACTCATTATTTTTAAATTGAAATAATTATCTTCTTTTTCTTATAAATATACCTCTTTATTTTGTCAGGAACTCTTCTAAAAAAAATACTTTAGCAGATTCCAACTTCCAAATTTTAAACATTTATCTTTTTTTTTTTTTTCAGTTTTCTGCTAAATTTAATTTATTATTTGTGTGAATAAAAAAGAAAATGTATTCAGCTGGTGGGTGTGCTGCTTTAAATTTGAGGTGTCGCTCAGAAAGTCTGTTGAGGCATCCCTCTAGCGACACTTAACCTCATTCCTTCCTTAGTCACATTAGAAACGACCATGGAGAAATGTCCTTAAAAACGACACGCCCCTTGTAAAATAAGAGTTTGTGTTGGGAGGAGTGAAAAAAAAAATCATTGTCGACCTTCTTTATTTCACCTAATCTTACTTTACCCGTGTCGTGTTTACGACATCCGGTCCTTCCCCGATTTTTGTGACGTCAGTTTGACGCTCTTACTGACATCATTGAAATAAGACTTTTCTTTTCTTTTTGGGGGGAAGGGTGTACTGTCTAAACTCTAAAGTGTCAGATTTGAATTACTGCCCAGAGGCCCACCTCCACCGAAAGAGGGCGGTTAAGGGTGTGCGCCAAATAAGTGCGACCTGTTTCACCCCCTTCCGCCCTTCTGCCCTTCACCTCAGAAGCACCGCGAGGCTTTGGGGATCCCCCTAGCCTAGGAGCAGACCAAGACCGAGAACATCATGAAGATGAAAGGTCTATTGCGGCTTCTGGGGTGAGTGAGAGCGAAACAACTACAACATACTGCCCAGACATATCGTTGATGTTAAAGTGTGACTTCTGACTTACTCTCGTCTTAACTTTGGGGCTATTAAAACTGTTGGATAACAGCTCTGCCCAACAGTCGTTGTCATTGATAACTTGTCTGGCAAGCAAGAAATGCGGTTGTTTGGCTGTAATGGAGGTGGTGGGTGGCGTGGGTGGCACTTGACCTTAGCACGGAAGGTGGCCAATATGCGGGGGCGTTTGGTTTGCGGTTGTAATAATTTTGACACGCCACACCTTCTCACTCGTACCCTCCACCCGCCAGCCTATTCGCATGGGATTGTTTAGTGTCAAGAGGGATGGTCCGGAAATGGCCTTGTCAGGAGTATCAAGGTCGTCGTCTTGTCTGTAACGATCTTTCCTGTTTGCGTGGTTTTAAACAATTTGTTTTGAACTTGTTGACTAACTGCATCAGAGATCTGTAATTATATTATCTATAACGATCTTTCCTGTTCGCGTGATTTTATACAATTTGTTTTGACTTGTTGACTAACTGCATCAGAGATATGTAATTAGATTCCCACGTCTGAGAAAAGGAGGTGCATATAGCATGTAACGCAATGCAATGTCTTTTGAGAGTTACTTGTTTTAACTTTTCTTCCATCCAGATGACCAGAAACCTGTCCCATCAGCTTGAATACAGCGTCGGCATGTTGTCCCTGGCCTCTACTATGAATATATGTTGTCTCTGGCCTCTACTATGAATGCATGTTGTCTCTGACCTCTACTATGAATGCATGTTGTCCCTGGCCTCTACTATGAATGCATGTTGTCTCTGGCCTCTACTATGAATGCATGTTGTCTCTGACCTCTACTATGAATGCATGTTGTCTCTGACCTCTGCTATGAATGCATGTTGTCTCTGACCTCTGCTATGAATGCATGTTGTCTCTAACCTATACTATGAATGCATGTTGTCTCTGACTTCTACTATGAAATTATGAATGCATGTTGTCTCTAACCTATACTATGAATGCATGTTGTCTCTGACCTCTACTATGAATGCATGTTGTCTCTGACCTCTGCTATGAATGCATGTTTTGGCGCCTTTCTTGAAGCAGACCAGCGGAATGCATCTGAGTGGTCCTTTTCCTTTTTTTTTGCCAGACCATACACGTTGCCAGACTGGAGAAAAAAAATTAATAATGTTTCTCTTTATATACCTTGCTTATCTCGGTGCAACTAAAGAGCATCACTTGCACTTATTCAGACAATTGGGAGAGATGAGAAAAAGCCAAACTCGCTTTCACAAACTCTTGCCCCAAACCATAATTAATATTTACTAATACAAACAAATAATGAATAACAAGTATGCAAATAAGCTGTGGAAATGTGGAAAGCTGGTTAAGATTTTGTTTTTTCTGTGCATGTGTATAGTGCTTGGCTTTACATATAGGCAGAAGGCTGTCGACAAATTAGGTCAATGATCGCTTGCTTTGTTTAAACCACGTGACACTTTACCCAGTAAACATAATCAGTACTAACGTGTAGTGCTGTGTTAGAGGACATGCTTTTATGGTTGTACAATGTTTTAGGGAGTTATTAACTAAAGTCGACATTTATGTATTTGACTGAAGATAATCTACTTAACAAAGTGCTTACATTGATTATGAGTAAGAATTTAAGACAAATACGGAAGTATTTCAATTCTAGAAATAAACAGTATATACAATATTTGATATGCAATAGACAATTGGACTGTGAATATCATTGTATTTCACTTTGTTATTATATGTCAACAGCGTTCTCGTTAGCGCAGTGGGTTTGAAGCAAAATCAAGACGAAATAAAAATCAAAGAATTCAGCTGCCTGTTTTAAAATTTTCTAAATTTCCCTACTAACTGTTCCCACTTGCAGATTCAGTCATTCAACCTTGACACTGATTGTTATTACACTATCCAAAAGAATTATTTAATTTTTCACTCAAAGAAAAAATGCGTCGATTACAAAACTTAGTTACTCTTCTGGTTACCTGAAAGTTAGCATCTTCGTTTTAGCTACAGTTTGACGACCATCATATCAATCAAATGATTAATTACGACACTTCGTTTTAGCTACAGTTTGACGACCATCATATCAATCAAATGATTAATTACGACACTTCGTTTTAGCTACAGTTTGACGACCATCATATCAATCAAATGATTAATTACGACACTTCGTTTTAGCTACAGTTTGACGACCATCATATCAATCAAATGATTAATTACGACACTTCGTTTTAGCTACAGTTTGACGACCATCATATCAATCCAATGATTAATTACGACACTTCGTTTTAGCTACAGTTTGACTGACCATCATATCAATCAAATGATTAATTACGACACTTCGTTTTAGCTACAGTTTGACGACCATCATATCAATCAAATGATTAATTACGACACTTCGTTTTAGCTACAGTTTGACGACCATCATATCAATCAAATGATTAATTACGACACTTCTTTTTAGCTACAGTTTGACGACCATCATATCAATCCAATGATTAATTACGACACTTCGTTTCCACTATACAGGCTTGCACATTTATCCTTCTTACAAAAAATGAAAAATACACTGGATCAAAACAATTATACGGCAACAAAATATAAGGTTCTTCCACACACGCACACAGACACACAAATACACACACAGTCACGCTCAAGCGCGCACACGCATACGCACATATACATACATTCAAATAACACGCACTCACGTACGTATTCACATACACACACCTACACGCACGCATAAATACACGCACACGCACATACACACACATATATATGCACACATACGCACGCACACACGCCCAGAAGTATTATTCTCTTGGTTATAAATCTTTTAAGTATTTTGTCACTTAATTCGAAAACTGTAAAATAACAGTTACATGTATTTAATAAATATATCATTCAGCACCAAGGAAACTCCAATTTGGCTCGATGTCAACGCCTTAACACAGAGGTGGGAAAACTTTCCAGTTTCAATTTTTTGCTTTCTAGATATCCTCGAACAACTCATGTTGGCTAAAACTTTGGCAGATAATAAAAACTTTTTAAAATGTATAGATCGATATGGAATTGTCAATCCTGGTAAAATTCTTCACTTCAACAATTTCGCGTTAACTGCGAGTCACTCGTCTATCATGGCGGGTGCACTACACTGTTCGAAAAATCTTTTTGGCGCGTAAGAGATCTGGTATCTATGACACACTGACGACGCAATCAGCCAATCACGAGCGTGTTAACAGTGAAAGACAACGCATGCGCGCACACCTCGATCGACCCACCCGGTAGGAAAAAAATCATAGATATATGAATAGAATGTGAAACAAGCCAAACAAAATTCTATTGAAATTTCTATGGCTTTTCCCACTGGGTGCGTATTTGGCATCGCGGGGTTACATTTCTCTCAAAATTAGAAAGAAATGTTACACTTGAGAAATTTAAATAGCGTGAACATAGGACTTGCTCCTGGGCCACAAGCGGCCCGCGAACCCTAGTTTGCCCACCCGCTTGACTTTCTTTCGCGTCAAGTGCTCCTAAAATGTAGGTCACTGGGACACTGAGACAGCTACTAACATGAACAATGTAATAGTTTTGTATAGCTTACATGTCAAAGAATAAAGAGAAAAACAATAAAATGACACAAAACTGAAAGAAAAAGAAAAATAGTTTGTATAGCGTAAATGTCAAAGAACAAGGAGGAAAATGTAAAATAACATAAAACTAAAAGAAAAATATTTTGTATAGCGTAAATGTCAAAGGACAAAGAGGAAACAAATGAAAAATTACATAAAACTGAAAGAAACACATTTTTGCCTACAGTGCTTTGGATTAAGTGACCCATATATTTCAAAATCTTAATATATGTAAGTTTACTTTTAATAAACTCAACGCACACTTTAGTAAATCTAACAATAAAATAGGTCAATATACACCACACACACACACACACACACACATGCACGCACGCACGCATACACACGTATTAGCGAGAGCACAAATACAGAAAATAGGAAAAAATAAATACAAAATTGTATAATAGTTTTACTGAAAACTGACTTTACAATGATGTGATCGTGATTGTAAAAATAAAAAGGTGGGGTATATTTACTACGATCCATTATTCGTTCAACAAGAAAAGGCTCCACCCATATTTCAAAGATGTTTTAATCAACCTAAGAAACACACACTCCCTCCGTTCCACTCCATCAGCCATGTAAAACTTTGCAGGAAGAAAGGTAAATGACTTTTCCGGTGATTGCAGAATCAATCCGAAGAACGCATTTCCCCTTCTGTTTCTATTTTTAGTCTGTGGTGTAGACTGATTTGTAGACATGCATGCATCTGCCCAGACGGAAAGCAAAGCAAAGATAGGTTAACGTTTTCTCAAAACAATCAAAGATGTTTTGAATTATGTAAGGGCTCTTCTAAAAACATTTAAAATACAGAAGAACCCAGTGTTTGAGCAGCAGCGGTCAGTTAGTGCGTTTTGGATCTTTCTGTAAAAACAACTTTAGTTATAACGAGAACAGTAAAGAAAGTACTTATTTATCTATTTTTTTCTCTCCTTTTTTAAAGTGACGTATCGCGTAGATTCTAAACCCTTTCTTATACTGAATTGAAGCTATGCATTTTTGGGGGGCGCATCCTCAATGTAAAGTTGTGTCACTAATGTGTGTCAAAGGTCACAGTGAATTATTCTTTTCCTTTCGATCTCACTAGATATTTTGGAACATAGGGACTTCGCTGTCAAAAACATGCGCATGCGCAAGGCCTGTTCAACTCCCTATCAGTTAATTACAGTTTTATAAAAATCTTGAAAATAGTTTAATTTATATATGGGTTTATATACGTTTGGTTCGGACTTTATATTTTAAGTTTTCTTTCTCTTTTGAATGTATTGGATTTCAACTGATTTTCTATAGTCACAGAAACTTCGCTGTCTTTTTTGTTTCAGGATGGGACAGGTAGAAACTCTAATGTATTTTTTATTTTATTTTATTATCCGTATGTTAGAAACAAAACCTACTTTGCTTGCGAACACTTAAATACTCTATGTTATAAATGTAAATACCTAATTTGCATACACACATTTCAGCACCATTATTTTAGAAATGCAAAATGTACCTAATTTGCATATATTAAAATTTGAAAACTCCTATGTAAAATAAATAATTTGTATGTGCACAAAAGATTTCCCGTTATGTTGGATATACAAATACTTATTTTACATGCATACTTCTGAGTACATTTCTGCTGGATACACAAATACTTATTTTACATGCATACTTTTGAGTACCCGTCTTATGGAGGTTTCCTTACTCAGCAATTCATCTAGGTATGGTCGAGACCACAGAATATAGTGAGGGGAACCAAGGGTGGAGAGCTCCCTAAGATGAAAGCCTAATACACCTCACCTGCCTGAAGAAAAACTCAATGTATATACACGTCACTTACCTAAAGAAAAACTCAATGTATATATACGTCACTTACTTAAAGAAAAACTCATTGTATATATACGTCACTTACCTAAAGAAAAAATCGATGTATATACACGTCATTTGCCTAAAGAAAAACTCTATGTATATACACGTCACTTACCTAAAGAAAAACTCGATGTATATACGCGTCACTTGCCTAGAGAAAAACTCGATGTATTCACACGTCACTTGCCTAAAGAAAAACTCGATGTATATACACGTCACTTGGCAAAGAAAAACTCGATGTATATATATGTTGCTTGCCTAAAAAAAATTACGATGTATAATAAACATGTCGCTTACGTAAGATTTCTTCTTGTTAAGTTGATTTATTTTAATGTACCCGAGAGTGAATACATTTCTGATGTTTATACTGATAATGCTTTTATGATATTTTTAAAATGTGTTTGCTTGAAATACGAAACTTCAGTTAAAAAACAAAAACAAAAAAAAAAGAACAACACAACACATCACTTAGTTTCTAAATGGTAAGTCCTAGATTTTTTTGTTCGCAACTGATTTTTAAAAAAAGCATTATGTCTGCGCGCAATCAGTTACTTGCCAGTTTTCGGGATAATACAGTAACAATGTCTGGCAGTTCCAAAATAATACCTAAGTGTAACGTCCATATGTGTCTGTGTGTGTGTACTTGTGTTATGTGTAAGTATGTGTGCGTGTGTGAGTTCATTTGTGTATGTATTATTTCTTCATTCATCTGGTTTTAACTCGTGTCTCTTTTAAAAAAAAGCATAATAATTTTCGATCATTATAGCTGCTTTCTTTCTTCTGCCAGTTTGTAAAAGACATTGCAAAACCAGAGAAAGAAACGTTTTCTTGATATTAACTCGTTTGTGACGTCAAAAACAGAAATGTTTACTGTTCACAAACAATTGCTTGTACTAAGTCCTAATATTAACTCGTTTGTAACCACAGAAAGAAATGTGTTTGTATAACAAGTACGTACCCTTGTTAAGTCCTAATATTAACTCGTTTGTATAACAAGTACGTACCCTTGTTAAGTCCTAATATTAACTCGTTTGTATAACAAGTACGTACCCTTGTTAAGTCCTAATATTAACTCGTTTGTATAACAAGTACGTACCCTTGTTAAGTCCTAATATTAACTCGTTTGTATAACAAGTACGTACCCTTGTTAAGTCCTAATATTAACTCGTTTGTATAACAAGTACGTACCCTTGTTAAGTCCTAATATTAACTCGTTTGTATAACAAGTACGTACCCTTGTTAAGTCCTAATATTAACTCGTTTGTATAACAAGTACGTACCCTTGTTAAGTCCTAATATTAACTCGTTTGTATAACAAGTACGTACCCTTGTTAAGTCCTAATATTAATTCATTTGTAACCACAGAAAGAAATGTCTTTGTATAACAAGTACGTACCCTTGTTAAGTCCTAATATTAACTCGTTTGTAACCACAGAAAGAAATGTCTTTGTATAACAAGTACGTACCCTTGTTAAGTCCTAATATTAACTCGTTTGTATAACAAGTACGTACCCTTGTTAAGTCCTAATATTAACTCGTTTGTATAACAAGTACGTACCCTTGTTAAGTCCTAATTTTAACTCGTTTGTAACCACAGAAGGAAAAGAATGTATCCGTGCTAACTCATAATAGTAGCTCTTATGAAAGCCACACGTAAGTTGTTCTTTGCGAAAGAAACCCCACTCTCTTGTCGGTCAACAAGGACTCGATCCACCAGGAATGCGTTCAAACGTTTGATGTCCCTCTCTTGTAAGTCACTGAAAAGTCAGAAATGCTTTCAAATGTTTGATGCCCCCTTGTCTTGTAAATCAACAACTCTCTCTGGAATGGGTTCAGACGTCAATTCCTCACGTCCGATATAAATAAAAATACAAATATATCTCGGAAGTTGTCTTGGGAGACGGCCCGCAACCTGTTTGTTATCGAAATCAGAAGAGACATTTTTATAGTAAAGCATTTCTGTGAACAGTTGATGTTCTTTGTATTAGTTTGACTGCTTTATTTCGGTTGATTTCATCATTGAAAATCCAGACTACAGATATGAGAGCAAATAAAGTTTTGTTCTTCATCTGGGGGGGGGGGGGGGAATGTTAGTAAACGGAAAGTGATTGTCGTTCTCTCTTTGATGCACCTCTACAAATGACGATCAATTTTTCGGTCCAAAGCAACAATTTGTCTTTCTATTATTCTACTTGTATATACTTGTATCAACGGAATGCGAGGAATGAGAGGAAGAAATGCCAAGAATATAATGCTTAACTACACATTTGCTATAGTACACAATAAACCCACTATCTAGGCTCTCACACTGCAAAAGCTACTTTTCAACACTGTTGTATTCTTATTAGAGAGCAAACAATACCTTTAAATCGTGTTCTTCACACACAGCACAAGGCACTTTTCAACACTGTTGTATTCTTATTAGAGGGCAAAAAATACCTTTAAATCGTGTTCTTCACACACAGCACAAGGCACTCTTCAACACTGTTGTATTCTTATTAGAGGGCAAAAAATACCTTTAAATCGTGTTCTTCACACACAGCACAAGGCACTTTTCAACACTATTGTATTCTTATTAGAGGACAAAAAATACCTTTAAATCGTGTTCTTCACTAACAGCATAGGGCACTTTTCAACACTGTTGTATTCTTATTAGAGGGCAAAAAATACCTTTAAATCGTGTTCTTCACACACAGCACAAGGCACTCTTCAACACTGTTGTATTCTTATTAGAGGGCAAAAAATACCTTTAAATCGTGTTCTTCTCACATAACACAGCGTTCGCCGCTATTTTCATCCTTTCACAAATACAAAACTTTAACCATTGACTTTCTTTTCACAAATATAAAACTTTTAACCATTGACTTTCGTTTAACAAATACAAAATATTTAGCCACTGACTTTCTCTCCTCTCACAAATACAACACTTTTAACCGTTGACTTTCTTTTTACGAATACAAAATATTTAACCACTGACTTTCTCTTCTTGCACAAATATAAAAATACAAAAATAAGCACTGAGTGTCTCTCCTTTAATTCAGTAAGAGATATAACTGACTTTCTGTTCTCATTCAGCATTTGTACTTAGTCTTTCTATTTTTAGAATTCAAAAGAGATTTCGTAACTAGTCTTTACCATTAGATAACATCTCTTACCATTGTCTTTCTACTCACAGAAAGCAAAGACATTTTAAGTATTGTTTTTCTACTCACAGAAAGCAAAGACATTTTAACCATTGTCTTTCTACTCACAGAAAGCAAAGACTTTTAACCATTGTCTTTCAACTACAGAAAGCAACGACATTTAACCATTGACTTTCTATTCATAAAAGACATTTTAACCATTGACTTTCTTTTCTTAGAAAGAAAGACTTTTTAACAATTGACTTTCTATTCACAGAAAGCAAAGACATTTTATCCATTCACTTTCTATTTGTAAACAGCTCTTTTCTGTAACTATCAATATCAAGACGCGTAAAAAATATGATTTATCGTTCTTTCTACGTCATTTATAGCCAAGAAAAACGCACATTAATCAGCACAGTGCTATATATTAACTTTTCCTGAAATCTAGCATAATAAAGAGCTTTGAGAAACACTCACATATAGAGCTTTGAGGACACACTCATACATAGAGCTTTAAGGATACACTAACACATTGAGTTTTGAGGACACACCAACACAAAGAGCTTTGAGGACACACTCACACACATTGAGTTTTAAAGACACTCACACATAGAGTTTTGAGGACACACTAACACATTGAGTTTAGAGGACACACTTACACATAGAACTTTGAGGATACACTCATAGTGTTTTGAGGACACACTCATACATAGAGCTTTGAAGACACACTCACACAGAGGTTTGAGGACACATAGATAGAGTTTTGCGGACATACATGGAGCTTCGAGGACCACACATATACATAGAGCTTTGAGGACACAATATACATAGAGCTTTAAGGACACATTCATACATAGAGCTTTGAGGACACACTCATACATGGAGCTTTGAGGACACACTCATACATGGAGCTTTGAGGACACACTCATACAGAGAGTTTTGTGGACACATACATACAGCTTTGAGGACACATATACATAGAGCTTTGAGGACACACATATACACCTACGTCATGCGCGCAAACCCACATTAACATTTAGACGGTGACTGACTAAACATTTATATTTTCATTAGCTCTTTCCCGAGTTCACTATAGTTAGTATACATCCTTCCCGCTGTTGGTCTTTCTAGCACTCACTTGAAAGTCTTTCTAGCACTCACTTGAAGTCTTTCTAGCACTCACTTGAAAGTCTTTCTAGCACTCATTTGAAGTCTTTCTAGCACTCACGTGAAGTCTTTCTAGCACTCACTTGAAGTCTTTCTAGCACTCACTTGAAAGTCTTTCTAGCACTCACGTGAAGTCTTTCTAGCACTCACTTGAAGTCGTTCTAGCACTCACTTGAAGTCGTTCTAGCACTCACTTGAAGTCTTTCCAGCGTTCACTGAACCAAAGATAAATTTGAACGCGATTTTAGTGCTGAAAAGAATATTGCTTACAGGACAATAATCGTTTCCCAAAATAAATCTTCTGTTTTGTTTCGTCTACTAGCTCGTTAAGAAATTTTCTTATATTTCGACACCCCGTCAGCGACAGGCAATAAATTTGGGATCGGCATTATGCAGCAAAAGAATTAACCAATCCAATTTTATGTTAACAGAGTCGACCTTTGTGTTGTGACCTGTGGTACTGTTGTCTGACACAGAGACTTTGTGTTGTGACCTGTGGTACTGTTGTCTGACACAGAGACTTTGTGTTGTGACCTGTGGTACTGTTGTCTGACACAGAGACTTTGTGTTGTGACCTGTGGTACTGTTGTCTGACACAGAGACCTTTGTGTTGTGACCTGTGGTACTGTTGTCTGACACAGAGACTTTGTGTTGTGACCTGTGGTACTGTTGTCTGACACAGAGACTTTGTGTTGTGACCTGTGGTACTGTTGTCTGACACGGAGACCTTTGTGTTGTGACCTGTGGTACTGTTGTCTGACACGGAGACCTTTGTGTTATGACCTGTGGTACTGTTGTCTGACACAGTGACCTTTCTTTTACTTGTGGAACGGACAATACATATCAATGAAATGGAGATTACTGTTTGACCAATGGAACGAAGGAATACAGCTAGATAGAATTCTGAACACTCGATACCATTGGTGTTTAGAAACTGAGAGTAGATCATGCTGTGAAAGCTCTACTTCCGGTCTGCTGTGAGACCTTATAATACCAATCGACCCCAATAAAGTGCAATGATTATTACCAAAGACAGTGTGGATGGTGACTGATTTCAAAGAATTCTCAAGCGATCGTTAGAAAAGCCGGAAAACCCTACACTACAGAGTATTTAATTATCTATCACATATGGACTCTCATAAGGACAACCTGACAAAACCCTTTCCTGCCGTTAATTATCTTTTGGAACACACTGGCAAACAGCAACCAAACCACAAAATGCGATGCCAAGTAGGTGAACGACTTCACATTGTGTAAGTAGGCATAAAAAAAAAATGCACACAAGAACAGAAATTGACATTTTACAAAAGTTTTTAAAAATCATAAAGCGTCCTGTTCTCTAACGGATTCTTGTCGTAATAGCACTAAAATGCAAACGAGCTTTCAAGCATACAACTATGAATTGAGTTAGCAACTTTGAAACTGGAAAAGTAACAATCAAACTCTTGCCGAGCGAGAATGATATGATTTTATGGAACCATTAAAACATTATATGGCCTTTTTGCCGTCAAACAGGAAACGGATATTTTAATTCCGGGTAACGAGCCAACGCATAAAACAACGCTACCCGAAAGGCAAGGTTGTTTGGTTTTCTTTAGACGAAAAAAAAATCACGCGAGAAGACGAGTATTAGCCGCCGTGACGCAGATAGCTATTGTCCACGTCACACATTTATACTCAAACACTTGAAATCAGATACCTTGTTCACACAGATTGATATCCCAATCGTCAAGATCCAAGAGGCATTAAAGAACAAAGAAGTTGAAATGAAACAGGTTGCGATCAGACAAGATGAGACCAGACATGCTGCAATCAGATGCATATTTCAGACAAGTTGACATGAAACATTGAAATAATAATAATGATGATGATGATAATAATAATGATGATGTTGTTGATGATGATAATAATAATGACAATAATAGTAGTAATATTAATAACAGATGTGAATTTTAATGGCGCACTCGATAAGTGTTTAAACATATTTGCGCTTTAAAACACTAAATAAATACAGTTATCCACCCTTGTAAAACATATGAAATATACAGTATTTAATTGCACTATAATCATATCCAATATGTTTATTTGCGCTTTTACAATACTAAATAAATACAGTTATCCACCCTTGTAAAACATATGAAATATACAGTATTTAATTGCACTATAATAATATCCAATATGTTTATTTGCGCTTTACAATACTAAATACAGTTATCCACCCTTGTAAAACATATGAAATATACAGTATTTAATTGCACTAAGTATAATAATAGCCAATATGTTTATTAATGAAGTACTTCACCAGTTAAAAGACAACGTGAAAAGATCCATACATAATAATAATTAGCTGGGCCATGCAGCAAGCATACTCCGCGAAAGCAGGCCACGGAACATTTCTCAAGTTGATGCATGATCTAAAAATCAGGATTACTGCTGAAGAGTTATGGTATTTGCACGTGTTTTTAGTCAGATTTATCGCTGTCGAAAAATAAGTTGCATTGAGTGGGATATAACTGCACATACTCTACACTTTTGTGTGCTAAGTCTGATAGGTGAAGATAACAAAAACGGTTTGTTGATAATCCACGTGAGGACAGAGTAATCATGACTGACAAGGTCAAGATCACCAATGATAACAGGTTATCATAATTATCGCGTGGGAAATAGAAACTTCATAATGATGAGAAACGAGAGAACTTCTCTAGGGATGTACATATGTGCTTGAAGTGAGAAAGATGAGATGGAAGAACATTAGTAGGGATCACACATGTGTCCGGATAGAGAGAGAGGCGATGGAAGAATATTAGTAGAATTCACATATGTGTCCGGACAGAGAGAGATGAATTGGAAGAACATTAGTAGAGCTTACACATGTGTCCGGATAGAGAGAGAGGCGATGGAAGAATATTAGTAGAACTCACATATGTGTCCGGACAGTGAGAGATGAATTGGAAGAACATTAGTAGGGCTCACACATGTGTCCGGGCAGAGAGAGAGGCGATGGAAGAATATTAGTAGGGCTCACACTTGTGTCCGGATAGAGAGAGATGCGATGGAACAATATTAGTAGGGCTCACACTTGTGTCCGGATAGAGAGAGATGCGATGGAACAATATTAGTAGGGCTCACACATGTGTCCGAAAATTATTTATATATATTTATACAAATCTTACTTCTTTCTAAACTGACAAAAGCTATTAAAAGTTCAGTTATGCTTTTTTACTTGGGCATCATGAGGGTATATCTGCTAGTTTATCTATATGTATCCATTTTAAAACTTTAAAAATATTATAGAAGTTTATATATATAGTTCCGAGTTTTAAAACTTCAATTTATCTACATTATAGAAGTTTATAAGCAGTTTTCTTTTCTGTTTTAAAGCTTTCATTTGTCAGTATTGTAGAAATTTATACAAGTAGTTTTTTCTCCACAGTTCTGAAGCCTTGATAAATATTTATTATTGACATTTTTGCCTGTAATTTTATCTCTTAGCTTTAATTATTGATTTTTCTTTATTATAAAATTAATACTCTTAGCTTTGTCCAAAGTTTCAAAATCTTGATATATCGTAATTATAAAAGTTAATACATGTAGTTTTATTAACAGTCTTAAAGCCTTGATTTATCTTTATTATAGAAGTAAAATCATAAAAAGTATTTTTGCCTGTGATCGGTTTGAAGGAATCTAATTAACTGAAGATTACATTGATGCACAATACATATTCAACAGTAAAATACAATGCCTAAGTTGGGTTGCCGCCCTTAAAGAACTCTCTTCTCTACTGGTAGGATATTTCCTTGACTTTCAGACTTAATCTGAGAGAGAAGAAATGTTTTGCCACTGGAATCAAGTTACTGTTGTAAAGACTTAATTTGGAAAGAATGCCTTATTGCGTCCTTTAAAAATATATCCGCTCTCTCACTGAGAGCGAATGCGTTATAAACGAACACGGGGTGGGGGTGGGGGGGGGGACATGGCCTCCTCAAACTAATCAAAATGGAATAACAGCTCTCGCAAAAGTCTCATAAAACGAAATCCATTTCACGAGTAGGAAGCTGTCTGAGATTTCTTTAATGTTCATTGGCTTTACAACTGAATTCTTACAAAGGCATTGATGCCATAAAAACAAGTGTAAAAGGAGCGTTTATGGTTAACATATCCAAGCATGATCACATGTCACAGTTTTAAGTGCTTCCGAGTGTTTGCCCAATTCTGACTCTACTATTTTTAAGTGTCAGCGTTGATTATGACAGCTTTTTTACCTCTCAGGCATGTAAATGTCAACGCAACCATTTCTATGCATATTAATTATTTCTTTAATAGCATTCTTATTAACAAATCCTACCTTGATGATGCTTAAGAGATTTATGGCCGGAATACAGATCGACATCACCTAGCTAATCCTTCGCAATGACATAGCTCGTCATTCACGAGAGAGAGGTAAGTCTTAGTTAAATATAAAGTAATTCTTAGTTAAAGAGAGGGTCAGTACTAGGTAAAGAGAGGTAAGTCTTAGTTAAACATAAAGTAATTCTTAGTTAAAGAGAGGGTCAGTACTAGGTAAAGAGAGGTAAGTATTAGAGAAGGTAGTTCTTAGTTAAACAGAGGAAAGTCTTAGTTTTAGAGGGCAAGGTCAAGTTAAAGAGAGTAAGGTCTAGGTAGGTCTTCGTTTAAGAGAAGGCAATCCTAGTTAAAAGTAGGCAAATCTTCAAAAGAGAGCGTAAGGCCAAATTAAAGAGAGTAAATCTTAGGTTGAGAGGAGAAATAATAGAGAATAAATTCTAGCTTAAGGGAAGGAAAGTTCTTGCTAAAGAGAGATTAAGTTCCAGCTAAAAGAGATTTAGTTCTAGCTAAAGAGAGATTAAGTTCTAGCTAAAGAGAGATTAAGTTCTACCTAAAGAGAGGGAAAGTTTTAGCTAAAGAGAGATTAAGTTCTAGCTAAAGGAAGGGAAAGTTCTAGCTAAAGGGAGAGAAAGTTCTAAGCTAAAGAGAGGATAGTTCTAGCTAAAGGAAGGGAAAGTTCTGGCTAAAGGGAGAGAAATTTCTAGGCTAAAGAGAGGTTAGTTCTAGCTAAAGAGAGATTTATTTCAACCTAAAGAGAGGGCATATCGAATAAGAATGCTCTAATCATTCTGAAACCGGCGTGAAACCTGACTGACTGAAATTATGGGGAGCTCTTTTCGCCGGGGCCGATTTCGCGAAGCAGGGTGGGGATGAGCGGTTATAAGAGGTTGTTTCGGCGGCCGGGGCGTGGTGGAGGGGAGGCTATGTCTACTCTGTACTTAAGAGTTACTGTCGCGGCACAGTGCCATCTCGCAAATCACGAATTTAGCGTGGATCAGATCTGGAAGTTCAAAACAAGTGAAATGAAATCTCGCTTATGGGGTTCAGTACCCCTGATTTAATTGCGATAACACTTCTTCGGTCTATTTCAATCCTATAGGTCCCAAATTCACAAGTAAAAGAAGAAGAATAGTTTCGTAACAATATTGCCCGTTATTATTAGAACCTGTCGCACTGTTTGGTGAAACAGATCGAGTTTCATGACTATACTAGGAATAGCCGACTGTTTGGAATATGTAAAGAAAATACCTTAGCGTTGAGGCATACGTTCCTATGGCATCGCGCCCGGCAGAGTTATGAAAGGAGTCCATAAATAACAATGACTTGATATGAAGTCTTTCAGCGGCCGTGCATCGGATATGAAATTAATACCAGCCATAAATAACAAATAATGATCTTGTTGTTCAGTGTGTCGTTACGTCCCAGCCTTTGCTCGGTGAGTGCAGACACTGGGCGTAGCTATTTGTGGTTAGGTGACGTCAGTTTATTTTATAATTATTCAAGATGACTGTCGACAAAGTTCATAGCTTTGACGGCTTTGTTTATGGAATATTTTCAAGAGAAATGTCAAGAGCTCATATATTCACTTCTTTCTAGCAGGCGAACGAGATCAATCTCAGGGTACACATGACAGTACTTCATTTGAGGGTTCTTTAGCTCTCTATGAAAATAAAGACATTTTTGGTGTCTGTGCGTTTGCACATCTGCTTACCTATACTACCACGTCATTTCTCCTAATGAAAAGAATTATTATAAAAATATTAAATTATAAAAGAAATGCCGCTGCTTAAATGTATCGCAACCAACTGCAGACGTAAGATCTAAAGTAACGTCATCAGCGCAAAGAAAGGTAAAGGTCATCCATCTCAAAGCTAATGGAGAAGGAAATAGAAGGTGGGGGTTGGGCTAGTAGGTACCGACACTTCCTTTTCAAGGGACGTTACTTAGTTTTTGAATTATTTCTTCCGACTGCATCACATGTACTGTTGTGTGTAACTGAATAATGTTGTGCTAGATAATGGTTTATGTTATGATAACGTTCCTTAATTATTGCCAGCACCTGTTTCAGCATTATTGCCATTATCATAATCTGTTAACTAATTTATCAGCAGCGGCAGAAGCATTATTATTATTGACACTTCTCAAGATTCCTGTTATCGTCGATTAGTTGGCTTTAAACCTTGATCTAGGAATCCTATCAGATTCTGGGAAGTCCAAGGTTTTAATACCAGCCAAGAGTGTGGAAACTTTGGAAAATTTCTTACATCCGTGCAGAATGCAATATTTGTTTACAAGTTGTAGATGTCATGGTGTCATCACAACAAAGCGACAAAATATATAATTTTATACATCCTTGATTACCTTTTCTTGTTTTGCTGATCTAATCGTATTACAATATTAATGATAATTGTATGCATTTATCTGTAAATGTTTTCAGCATACCATGGTCTATATTGAAGTGAAAGTGTTTTTAAAAAAACAACATACAACACACACACACACACACACACACACACACACACACACACACACACACACACACACACACACACACACACACACACAAGACTAGCTTCTGATTCAATAATAGTGATTCTGGTTGATAGTTGCAGACAATTATTTTTGCAATGACTATGAAGAAAGGGCACTGCATCAAAGTCTATAGAGATTTTATTCAGTATAGAATACAATTTAATATAATCTATAAAGATTTATTTATTTTTTCCTTTAATTTAAGAATGTGCTCTATTCAATATTATTTCGATGTGATAAAGTACATACGCCTAGATAAAAGATGTTATAACATCCATTCACAGAGTGTTTATTTTATTAAACTCTTCGGAAATATATAAGCACAGGTGTTGATTCTCTCAATCTCTCTTCACACGCACACACACAAACACACACACACACACCTCTGTCTCTCTCTGTATATACTTACACACATATACAAAGCAAAGCCTTTGATGAAATGGTATACATAAACACACAAAAAATGCCAGCTTGTCGTATTACGACTCATGATTGCCATCATCGACACCGGTGGGTAGATGCTAGACATCACGCCACTCATTTAACTCATTCGATGCTGGCATGAAATTGACGTCAAGACGTCAACACTGACTTGCACATGGTTCAGTAAAAAGAAGGGGGAAAAGGTTAAATCACATTTACTTATTCTAACCGACCTGGGCAAAGCCGTCTGAAGGTCGTAGACAGATAAAAATGACTCCTCACTTTCCCTACTTGCATGAGTGGGGACATAGTGCGAGCGAGGAAGCTGTTCTGCGGTCTGCGTAGCGGGAAGTACCAACGAAAGACGTGTATATTTTCGTCGGCGGCCGGCCAGAAACTGATTTTTTTTTGTAGGAATGGTGCTGCGTGATTCACAGGTTCGGTCAGTCGAGATCTGGGTACAAATTGTGTAAATCAGCTAATTCCAGAAAAGCTGTTTTAACTGCTGTTCTTGTTGTCGGTGATGAAAATTTGAGGTATTGTATTTATACAATTTACTGTGAGTTTCAACGATAAATATTAGGAACAAAGTTTGAGGTCATCCTAAAGCATTTATTTATTTTTATTTGTTTGTTTGTTTGTTTGTGGGACGGTGGGGTGGGGTGGGCTTTGTTTGTGGGAAAAGGCTGTAGTCACAATCTCACCCCCTTGCTTATAAATACAGCTCTGTAAATAGCAATACCTATCAGTTGTCCATGTGGGTTTTTTAATAATATGTAAACAGACATGATAGTCTTCTCTGTAAATAGCAATACCTATCAGTTGTTCATGTGGGTTTTTTAATAATATGTAAACAGACATGATAGTCTTCTCTGTAAATAGCAATACCTATCAGTTGTTCATGTGGGCTTTTTTAATAATCTGTAAACAGACATTTTATATGATAGTCTTCTCTGTAAATAGCTATACCTATCAGTCGTTTATGTGTAAATGGCCGTGTAACATGCATAGCCGTATTTAAACGAGTTTTTCAAAATCTAATATAATTAGTGCTTCTCTTTGGCCGATAATTATTTATCGTATTGCTAAATAAGAACTATCAATGAAGATAATATTTCTCTAAAACCGTGTACTATAAGTGAGAACTTTCATCTAAGATAATATCTCAAAAACTGTATATTATATCTAAAAACCTTAAGATTTCAGCAGGATATAATAATTCAGTTACATTAAAACAAACGAACAAACAACCACCACCCACCCCCATCGAACTTGCACATTTAGACGAATTAATTGTAATAAATCATGCCATCTTCTTCTGTACATGTCAATATTACAAAAAGACGTTTATTTTCCCTGTATAATCTCTTAAACCAGTGGCTGAGGAATAATCTCTGAAACCAGTGGCCGGGGCATACTCTCTTAAACTAGTGGCCGGGGCATACTCTTAAACCAGTGGCCGGGGCATACTCTCTTAAACTAGTGGCCGGGGCATACTCTTAAACCAGTGGCCGGGGCATACTCTTAAACCAGTGGCCGGGGCATACTCTTAAACCAGTGGCCGGGGGCATACTCTTAAACTAGTGGCCGGGGCATACTCTTAAACCAGTGGCCGGGGCATACTCTCTTAAACCAGTGGCCGAGGATAGTACGTCATCGATATGTTTTCTTGATACTGCTGATGTCGTTTGATTATGAGCGTTGTGTCATGACCCTGCAAATTTCAACGTAATAGATTAGGAAATGACCGTATGTCTTTCATTTCAAAACCCTTTCCTTAAGTTATTTAAAGGGTAAGTATATTTTTTTTAATGATCTTATCAATCCATTTCATATTAAACCCTGAAACGAATTAAAAACAAACAATCGAACAAACCCCACTTTTAAAATATCTGTATTAAAAGAAACCAGCTATTCTGGCCAGTTCTGCTGGACAGCTCAAAAACGCTCGAAATAAGTGACCTTGAAGAAATTCTAAATATAGAACTCTGACCTCGCGTGCGTTACTCATATGAGAGGCATAAAACTGAGTTAGTTTCTTACTTTGTTGTTTATGTGTCATTTCTTTAGAGTGGTTTTCATCTTTCTATATATATATATTTCTTTTTACTTTGCTGATAAATGAAATTTGTAGCGAATCCAAGAATGTAAGAATGGATTGTTCCGTCGTTAAGTAAATAACCTCTTTGAAGTCGTCAACATCGTTTAAAAAACAAACAACCCAAAATCCCATTATATTTCAAATGACTGCTGTGGGGTGAGAGTCATCAAGAAGCTAATAGATGTATAGGTATAGTTTTTGTCCAGTAATTGTAGATCTATACACCAGAATAATTTCACTCATCATCGAAATGATTAGTTATGTTTGCCAACAACAAGGTCATTAAATACACTTAAAATCTAACACCCAAGCATGCATTAAAAATATTTTTTACATATTATATTTTAAAATATAGTTTACAAATTTTAACTGGATTACAATCAAATAATCCATATCTTTATCATACATTAGTTTTTATTACATTATTTTCACTCAGTTTGCAAACAGGTAATATTAATGATATAAGAAAAAAGAGTCATGAAGTATACAGTACTCAAAAGTATATTGGTAATACTAAATGAAAATTAATAATAATTCCAATACTTTCACATTGATTTCATTAATAATCGTAGGACAATTTGTAAGTTATTTTCATAAATACTAAATTATATATATATCCAGAAACCCATTTGAGATAAGCACCGGCAAATTCCACAGCTTTACACACAATGAATACATTATGATTAGGTGTCACTTTTACTTTTTTCATCTCTTTGATATTACACATTATTGTTACTACTTCATTTATATGCTCAGTCAATAACTTTAATTAATTTTTATATTGTATTATTTCATTTCTGTGTTAATGTTTTATAGGAATTGTAAACTCATTACGGAAAACATTATATATAAAACAAAATGTTATATCATAATGATGCTCAATTTACACTGAACTGATCAGTAACAATAATATTACTAGTCACAATCTATATTAGTTACATAACTGAAACACTTCAAACTGTACAAAATTTAATCAGTAAATTTTTATTTTTTGAAACTGTTTCATATTGATGATTCAACTGAATAAAAGTCACCACAAGATGTTTGGTAGCCACGAATGAGTTAAGCATTATATTTTATCTGCATTCATATTTAAAATATTAAAATTTTGTATGAATGTACCAGAAAATTCCAGTGCATACTACATTGAATTATAGAGCACAAATTTTCATTAATTAAATAAACACCTTGCTGGTGAATTCAATGTAGTATGCACTGGAATAGCCACTAATTATTATATTAAATGAGAGATTTGAGAAGAGAGAAAGTAGATGATAACGATTGACCTAATTGTCTGCTCGCGTGGCGTGACGTAATAGGCGCAATGTTGACATGCATTGTCCCACGTTCAAGCTGTTACTGTCTTCATACACACATCAAAGTTCTGTTATAGTCTCTGCTGACAGTTCCTTTACAGGGTACAACCTTCTCCTTAAGTTGCTTTATTTATATATTTTATTAAGTTGTGATTTTACTATTAATAACAAGGACAGCACTGTTTGCTGTCTTCTTCGACCTGGTACAGCAACAAGTATTGACCGCAAGTCCCACAACTGACAAATCCGGCAGGACATCCTTACGAATTTCCCAGACAATCCAGAGATGCAAACCCTTAGAACCAGCTTTTTCTAATCCTTACGATCTCTGTCTATCTGGAGATTTGGCTTTGGAGATATAGATAGATGATTTAGAGCAGTGGGTTTTAACCATTTATGAGTCACAGACCCTTTTCAAAATTCTGGGGGAGTCACAGGCCCCACTTTGAAAATCTGGTGAAAGTTATGGACCCCCTCCTAGAAAAATGCACATATGCAGAATATAAAATATATTGAATATTTTACTTTTACGGACCCCCTGAAACCCATTCATGGACCCCTTGGGGATCTGTGGACCTCAGGTTAAGAACCTCTGGATTAGACCGTGCTACACAATCTTTTGCGTTAATTTCTCTCTTCTCTCTCTCTTCTCTCTCTCTTCTCTCTCTCTTCCTACTTTGTCAATCTTAATCTGTACAAAACAATGTATCATCCCCATATACACAAGACTAATAAAAATACATGAACACTGAAATACAATCGAAATATAAATTCAGTATCACAACAAAAGTCATTTTAACTTACTAAAACATTTCTTCTATTTTACATCAGAAAGATATGTTCTAACAAATATTTCTGACTCTAAATCTCAGTCTGTGAGCCAATTAACTCACCAATGGTTAGCTAACGCAGCGCTCTCCTTGGACCAGAATCCTCTCGTAGTGACTTAGCAAGAATTCTACTCAGTATATAAACTAAAAGGTGTTTTGGGGGGAAAGGACAATTTAACACTTAATGGTGGTTAACTCCCCTTCAAGTACGATATGTTGAACGACACGCGCGCCTGTCTCTGACTCTCTTTCCACCACCTTGCAGCCTCCGTGCATACCGGCAGGCAGTTGGAACCTACCAGCTTACCTTTCATCTGACACTTATCGTTGATCTCACCTGTGCCTTGTGTATGCTGTAAGCGTTCTTACTTACTGGTTCCTTCCTACTCGGCACTCTTGCCGGTTGCTATAGACGCCGTTCCCGCACGTCTGACTCGCGCGCGATTTCCTAGCATCGTTATTTAGACTATCGTCATGCTGGCCTACCTAGAGGAGTCGGGTCATCGGTGTGTCTTCTCTAAAGTCACGTGTCGTGTCATGGGAATCAGTGCCTTACATGACGCCTTAAGCATTACAATAGCGTATAAAGTAAGACCAAGTATGTTCAAATGTCATATTAACAGTTAGAATATCACAAATATCTAAAAGTTAAAATGATGAAGGATAATAATAATTCAAAAACAAAGAAAAATATACCAGCACAGCAACAGCTCCGTCACACACTGTAATTTAAAAGAGGTTTATTATTGGATGACAATATATGGATTGGATTAATTAATACAATCAATTTAGTGCTAGCTTTGGCTTAATTGCCTGCTAGCTGTTACTTAATTGCCTGCTAGCTGTTACTTAATTGCCTGCTAGCTGTTACTTAATTGCCTGCTAGCTTTGGCTTAATTGCCTGCTAGCTGTTACTTAATTGCCTGCTTGAGTATACGACTTAGGTGAGAAACAAACTATCAAACAAGAATAGCTTTTTCCCTCCACACACTGTTTATATTTCATCAAAAGTGTTTAGAAACAGTTTATTTATGTATTTATAGACAGAGATGGACACAGAGATGATGATGATGATGATGATGATGATGATGATGATGGTATTGATGACTCGACTGAATATTCATATGAATATATGAATCATGACATTGCATATCCTGTATAATTATATTGAATCTGTAGTGTTAGTATACATAATTATAATTTTCTATTTTAACTGGGCATTTAAGTATCAATAGCAAAACTATTACATTTACACATATTTATAACTATACAAATATGCGTAATATTCATGTTTGTTTTTTTAAATGACAATTTACTTTTTTACCCAAATATGAACACAATTTTGCAAGGATAAACTCTGTTTCCTAGTTTGTTTTTTTAAATGACAATTTATTTTTTTTACCCAGATATGAACACAATTTTGCAAGGATAAACTCTGTTTCCTAGGCCCAGTTAAGAAAGCTACCTGATGATGGAAATGGCCCAGTTAAGAAAGCTACCTGATGATGGAAATGGCCCAGTTAAGAAAGCTACCTGATGATGGAAATGAATGGGACACACAGACAGACAACATTGGTTTCACATATCATGTAATGGCTCTATACAAGTTCCCCCCCCCCATGGTGTTACCACCGAACAGTTATCAAGACAATGAAAATATAAACTTTACAGAATGGTAAGACATTAAGAATAAGAATAAGAATTTGACAACTACATGATTGAAATGAAACATAAGAAACTTTATAAAACAACAACAAATATAAACTTTACAGAATGTTAAGACATTAATATGAAACAATAAGAATTTGACAACTACATGATTGAAATGAAACATAAGAAACTTTATAAAACAACAACAAATCGAAATAAAGAATAGAATAAATAGAATAAAGCTGAAAAAGATATGCAGGGATGCAGCCCAATGAAATTGCACACGAATAGCCACATTGACACTAAATGAATATAAAATGTTGCTGTGTCTTAGTAATCTCCCTAAGACACAAAGTTGTTCTGACTTCAACACATAGAGTTTTGAGTCCTAGTGTAGCCAGTGGCCTCAACAAAATAAGTCTATTATGAACTTGGTCCAACTTCCACAAAAGTTACATTCTTAAAGTTAAAAATCAAAATGTCCTACTTGAAAGTAGATGCACACTATTTATCTTTCTTTCTTTCTAGGCCCAAAATTATCAAAAGTTGCAATTTGACATGAAGACTTAACTCTTACTTTTGGTGATGTCTTTCGTTGCAGGGCTATCTCCCTTGAGGCCTTTGCCCTTTTCCCCTGAAAGCCCAATCATGTACTGTAGTTTCTTTCAGCTCCAATCCAACCAAAATATCCTTTCTTCAGGTTTTTGATTTAACCACAGTTGAAGAAAATGGAATTATTTTCCTCTTATCTTTTTTACAATCAGAGTATTTTTACTCTCTGTTCAGTTAACTGTTATGTAGTTACAGATCTTCCCCTGTTCTGAAAAGGCTCTGTCAGACAGTTACTCAATCTTGGTTTTGCTTTGCCTATTTATTCCTTATTCCATCTGGATGTCAATAATTCTGCCCATGCAGTTTAGTTAGGGTTTTCTGATCTGTACAGGGGTTTTTCTGACCTGTTCCTCAGTGCTACATAGTCTGATATTCATCATGGTCTGGTGAACAGTGATCAATACAAAAGTGTTTATAATTAATTGGGTGGTATGTGGTTCCTGACTATGACTGAGAGCACTCAGACTGACCAATGCTTATTATGTAAGAGCTGCCTTTTCCCCTACCCTTTCTTCTAACCACTTTTCTTCAGCTAAGTACCAGAATTAAATACCGTGCATTCCTTTCCATGGATGCAGGACACTCCCAGTGTCTGGGAAAGAAAATTATTACAGTCACGTGACTTCCTTTTTCTTCATGGAGGAAGGACTGTTATTTTAAACTTAAATTGTCAGCATTTTTCAATTTTTGTTTCAGATGCTTGTGAATACTGTGAACTTGTAAAAAGATTGTTGAGAAAGAAACACAAACATACCACCACACCTTCTGATGGTGTAATCAACAAGCATGCACCTTTAAAGCTCTTGAACAAAACACTTTTGTGTAAAGCTTTGCATACTTGAATTAAAGTACAATGCAAACAATTGAAATTCTCTTTGAATAAAGACATTTCCTGATAGATGAACATTTTCATAAAGATTTTTCAGAAGTATTATTAACAAAACTAACTGATCCTCTTTAAAAGGTATTTTGGCGGCAGGAACTCTTAAAGGCGTTTAATTATCCTGGAAGATGCATGAGATGCCGTCAAATGCTAGTTCATCTGGCAATCTTGGTGCATTGCAAACGTCCTGCTGCATACAGCACACTTAGGACGACTGGTGCAACGACATTAAGGAATTATACAAATGTAATTCATCACAAAACTACATTTAATTCTGAAGTTCTTCAGGAATTGGAAAAGGTTTCAAGCAGGCTTGAGGAACATCAGAGGCGTGTAGGTTCTTCAAATGGCTATAAAGTATGATTTTGTTTTTGATAGAAGAAATGGCGTTGCGAATTTAAGCTGCCATTCATTAAGTTTGATTGTATCAGTGTGCCTTCTGCGAAATGAGAAATAAACACTTGCTGCTTGAAGTTAAGATTGCTTGGCACTGCAACTACAACGGCGTTGACTTTGTGAAATCATTAGACATTTTCCAGTTATATATATATATGCAGTTGTCACTCCATGTAAGACTGGAGAATTTCTGCTGTAACATCCTACTACTACAATATAATATAAATTCACATGTAAATAAGAAAAAGCAAGATTACAATTGTATATATGTGCACACACATGTTCTTAAGAGTTAATAAATGTAATCCCTTTAACCCCCTGTATCTGGTGTCGTAAGAGGTGTGTCATGCAATCCCTTGAATTCCCTGTGCCTAGAGTCGTAAGAGTTATAATGTAATCCCTTGAATTCCCTGTACCTAAATTCGTAAGAGCTATTTAATATAATCCCTTGAATTCCCCGTACCTAGATTCGTAAGAGCTATTTATAATCCCTTGAATTCCCTGTAGATTCGTAAGAGCTATTTAATATAATCCCTTGAATTCCCTGTATCTAGATTCGTAAAAGCTATTTAATATAATCCCTTGAATTCCCTGTACCCAGATTCGTAAGAGCTATTTAATATAATCCCTTGGATTCCCTGTATCTAGAGTCGTAAAAGTTATTTAATGTAATCCCTCAGATTCCCTATATCTAGAGTCGTAAGAGTTATTTTATGTAATCCCTTGGATTCCCTGTATCTAGAGTCGTAAAAGTTATTTAATGTAATCCCTCAGATTCCCTATATCTAGAGTCGTAAGAGTTATTTTATGTAATCCCTTGGATTCCCTGTATCTAGAGTCCCAAAAGTTATTTAATGTAATCCCTCAGATTCCCTATATCTAGAGTCGTAAGAGTTATTTTATGTAATCCCTTGAATCCCCTGTACCTAGAGCATAAGTTTTTTCCTTTAGATCCCGATATTGTAATACCATACTTTTTTGTCGAATTGTTACAGTCTGGTTAGGAATGCTTCTTATCTGATTTTATTCGTCCTAAATCACAGGCCTTTGCATGTTCTCTCTCTCGTCTCTCGTCTCTCTCTCTCTCTCTCTCTCTCTCTCATATATATATCATAAGATTTGAACCTAAGAAATTATGTGCACCACAGTCGCGCCTTCAGAGAAGATCAATACGGAGCGAGTTGATGCATCGACATTATACCATACAACTGTTTTCCACCTCCACACGAAACATCCATGGGTGCACACACGCACGACTACACAAAGAAGAAATCAAATAAATATATTGTTGAGTAAATTAAATAAAAATAATTATAACCTTTTTGTTAGTATAAAATCTGTAAGTAGACTGATAAAAAATAATTAATTCTTTGCTTGGATCGTTTGCTCTTCTTTTTGTCAGATGGGGATGGGGATGTTGGGTTGAGCTAGTGCATAATTGGGTCCCAAGGGAATTTAATTTAGTCACTAGTAATGACAATGAGTGTTTGAGTGGATAACAATGCGTCACTGTAACTGTTGTATGCAGTAAAGTCGTTAGTGAGTAGACCTTAAACCGCTTCTGGGAAATTCGGTATTTTCGTCACAGAGTTATTATTAGTAACAATATTCTGGTGCTTCTCCTTTTGCAACGTGAGATCAGTACGACTGATGATTACGTCTCACAAGTGTTGTAAGTGTGCTGAGAAACATGGCCGTGTTCGCTCAAATGCAACTTCCAGTCTCACGCATACACGGTCATGATCGCTCACTTGCAACTTCCTGTTTCACGCATACGACTGCATTCATACACCTGCAACTTTCTGTCTCAAGTATATTCCCGCATTAGTCCACCAGCAACTTGCGGTCTCAAACATAGGGTCATATTCGTCCACCTGTTACTAGCTGCAGGAGTACAGATGCAATGATTATTATTACAGTACATTAATCTCTTTGTGTTCATTGTCACACACGCACATACACACACTCACGCATTATTCATGTGGTTCCTAGTCAACTCCTCGTCCTGTCTCTAGGTGTTTTATTTCTTTTCATTCGGTTGTCTTCTAACGTGTCACACACATCAGCACTTAACACCTTGTAATGTAGTCACGCAGACCATTTCGCTTTTCCTTTTGTAATAGTGTCACGCACATCACAGTAACACCTGTTATAACGTTGTCACATAAACCATTACTTAACATCTGATGTAAATCTCGCGCAGACCGTTATGCAATACCTGTTGTAACAGTATCGCGCAGGCCATACGTAACACATGCTGTAACAATATCGCGCAGACCATTACGTAATACCTGTTGCAATAGTGTCGCGCAGGCCTTTACGTAATACCTGATGCAATAGTGCCCTGCGGGTCGTAACCATTACCCTACAGACTGTCAAACCCGAGGCAGGAACGACTACTAGGTATACTGACCACTGATCTTTCCAGTGTCTCTATGTAAATAATATTTGTTACTGCAGAGAGGTCAGTGGGTGTCAACTAGTAGAGAGCTACGTGCTGTGCTGCTAGATTTAAGTCTGCTGTCCTTCAGTTGGCATTCATTAGTCAAAGACAAAAGCATCTAGTCTGTTGAGAACTGATCAAGCAGATGTTTTTAAACTAGCTGTCAGCCACGTACTAAGCTGTTAGATTGAAGTGCGCTGTCTTTTTACTCGGCGTTCCATTGTCAATGACAGTAACGATGTGTGTGTTGAGAATTATGCAGACAGAAGTAAAGCTTGGGTAGAGAACGGAGAAATTTGAGCATATAAACATTTTTATTGAGTGGTTAAACGGCTATTTACTGTGAGGTTAAAGACACCAGGGAGGCGTAACGCATATTTTAATTTAGATAGGTATCGGTTTCATGAACTGACTTCGTAAACATATTTGCTTGCAGCATGATATGAGTTTATTAATGTTTTAGTTGTTGTAGATATGTTACTTGCAGCATGATATGAGTTAATGCTTTAGTTGTTGTAGATATGTTACTTGCAGCATGATATGAGTTAATGCTTTAGTTGTTATAGATATGTTGCTTGCAGCATGATATGAGTTAATGCTTTAGTTGTTGTAGATATGTTACTTGCAGCATGATATGAGTTAATGCTTTAGTTGTTGTAGATATGTTGCTTGCAGCATGATATGAGTTGATGCTTTAGTTGTTGTAGATATGTTGCTTGCAGCATGATATGAGTTGATGCTTTAGTTGTTGTAGATATGTTGCTGGGGAATAATCTACGGTGTAGAGAAATGAATAAGTTGTGAAAGTTAATAAAATATTAACGTGTGGCATTGTGCAATGTACTTTTGTGTATGCTACCTTTTGTGGATATTTGTATTCCTGAATCTGCTAACTACTATTTTAATCAGTAAAAACAGGAAATTATGATAGATACAATTCACATTTAGATCTCACTATAATTATAGTGTAATGGAGTGCTTGCTAATTTAACAGAAATATATTTCTGTGACAGTGCTTAGTCAAAGTGAAGTGCAAATAACGTTTCTTTAAGCGGAGTGGAATGCTGTCAAATTTGACAGATGTAAGTTTCAGTGACTATTAATAGCGCTAATTCACATGGGATGGACTAGGTTTGCTAATATGACAGAAAGTCGCTTCATTGACTATAAATAACTCTATTTAAAATGGAGTGCAATATAAGTAGCACTAACTGAAGTGGAGTGTAAATAGCGCTACCTGAAATGGATATAAGTCATTTGACAGAACCAAGCTACAATGAAAATAAATAACAGGGTTTGAAGAGGAGTGTGCTAATTTGACAGAAACAAGTTACAGTGACTATAAATAGCACGGCTTGAAATTGAGTGTGCTAATTTGACAGAAACAAGTTACAGTGACTATTGAAGTGGAGTGTGCTAACTGGACAGAAACAAGTTACAGTGACTATTGAAGTGGAGTGTGCTAACTGGACAGAAACAAGTTACAGTGAAAATAAATAGCGCGGCTTGAAGTGGAGTGGAGTGTACTTATTGACTGAAACAAGTTTACTTGTTTATGCTGACAGATACATTTTTATTGCCTGTAAAATGAATTCCTTTTAGTGGGGTACTTAATTATGTCGATAGGTACACTTTTCACTCTCTATAAATAGAACTATATTAAGTGGACTACATGCACTAATTTCAATTTTCAGCCTAAATGTTTTTTAAATGCAAACAAATATTTTTTTCCAACCAGACCACTCCCACTGAACTAGTTAAATGGGACGATATGGGTAGTTGGGGAATTTGCCTTTTAAATTTTTTTTTTTAAAGTAGAGTTGTTTTTTTTTAAAACTGTCACCCGATTGCATTCTTCAGATTTTCACTAATCGCTCCAAACCAAAAATGGGACTGACAGGAGAAAAAATTGGACGGGTGTGTGTGTGTGTGGGTGAGCGGGTGGGTGGGAACCCAACCTTATTTGCTATCCAAAAATATGTTTAGCGGTAGAGCAGACTTACTAATTTGACCTCATCGTGATGTTTGTGTCATCCTGTTCTCAAAAGGATGAGGGCGACATTTCTAAAAATTCTAACAACCAAACTTTACATGCGAAATAATCCAAAGTCGTCTCTCACTGCTAGACTTAAATATAATTGAGTGACGATGAACCAGCTACTCACATAAATGTCGGCTCATGTAACTTGAACCGATATGTAGGGACGGAGTGTAAAGTAAATGTGTATCTACGCGCATGCAAGAATGAGAGAGAGGCAGGGAAAAGAAAGAAAGAGAGAGGTAGTGAGAGAGATAGGAAGAGAAAGAGAGATGGAGAGAAAGAAAGGGAGAAAGAGAGAGAAGTGGATATAGAGGTGGAGAGAGAGAAAAAGAGAAATAAGACACATATAGCTAATTGTGCTTGTATCGCTTATGCAATTTGTTACTTGTTCAAAAGAATTACAATCACATTTTTGGGGAGAAGAATAATTATTATTTCTTTCAAGAGCTTAATTACATAAGAATGTAGAGCGTATATTTCTATTGCGTAGCCATGCATGACAACTGAAAATCAACTTCAGGAATGCTGAACTCTGAAGAACCAATAAATGTCACCATCTTGCTTTAGAAACACGAGTGTGCCTTCATACTTAACGAAAACGAATGATAGTCACGTGACGTGTTTCAAAAGAGGAATACAAAACTCCGACAGAATTGCAAGTATATACGCACAGTGACGTGTTCCTGCACTAGGCACGCACTAGGTACGATTGACGTCATAATTGTCGTGTCATTTGCACGAGAGTCAATAAACTAAAGCCCAGTAGGTCAGGTAGGTGAGCTTGAGTACCAATGCCTCAAGTGGGGTGGAAGACCAATGGTGCTGTGGTGAGCTTGAGTACCAATGCCTCAAGTGGGGTGGAAGACTAATGGTGCTGTGGTGAGCTTGAGTACCAATGCCTCAAGTGGGGTGGAAGACTAATGGTGCTGTAGTGAGCTTGAGTACCAATGCCTCAAGTGGGGTGGAAGACTAATGGTGCTGTAGTGAGCTTGAGTACCAATGCCTCAAGTGGGGTGGAAGACTAATGGTGCTGTAGTGAGCTTGAGTACCAATGCCTCAAGTGGGGTGGAAGACTAATGGTGCTGTAGTGAGCTACGGAAATACATAGCAGCCGTTTGATTATTATGATAATGTAAGGTATCATTTCATCCACTCAATTCGATGAAAAATCAATCCGGGACAAAAGTAAATTCTGGATTTTATCGAGTGCCCAGCACAAAGTGGTAGATGAATCGCCATTTTGAACATGACAGAGAATCAATAGTCCCTTAACCAATACAAAAAAAAAAAAGAAAGAAAGAAAGAAAAAGAAAAGAAAGAAAGAAAGAAAAACAAAGAAATGAAATAAATCATGAACCTAAAGATAAGGAAAAATAAACACAAACAAAAGTAATAAATCAAAGGTAAAATGACGTCAAGAGGAAACTGACCTCGTTAAGTTTACTGTTCTGAAATTAACACACGCATTCTCGGAATGGCTTCAGAGTCAGGGTGCCTTTCCCATCTTTTTAATATTCTATTTTTGGATGATTGGCAAATGAAAGCTCGGATGGTTGGCCAATGGAAGTTTGTTGTTCTGGTAATAATAAAACAACTGAATAATAATGGCACAGTAGAGACAAAGGAGATATACTTAATTTCAAATGGTAGTGGGAATATACTTAAATGACATTACCCCCATACGCACGCACGCACACACGCACACAAACACACACACATTATATAACAGAAAGTACTGTCTCATCCACGCGCATACATATTTGAAATATTTACATATGAAAATATCTGACGTGTAACGGACAATGGACGTAATCGTGCTCAAGAACAAGAATGGTGCGTTACCTGACATGGTTACATTAGGCAGGGCAGATTTTTGTTTGTAAAATACATTAAAGAAGCATTATTAAAAGAAAGCTTACTGTACAAAGTTCGATACATAATTCATTCAGAAAGCAGTGCATAGCGAGAATAAAATATGTACTTTGTTTCATACTGAATGTATTTACGTCAAGGTGACAAAGCAGATAGCGCAAGAAATGAACATAAAGTGACTGTATTTGACTGTTGCAAAATATCTACAAATAATGATTAGTTAATAAGATGGTCAAGATTTAACGAACTAAACACACTATTTCTACATAAGGCAATTTTTTTAAAAAAACGCTCAGTACAATTCTTTTATCTTTTAAATGTCTGCTTTAGAGTCATATGTATGATAAGCGATTTTTTTTCCCAATCGTTTTCTGTACCTGAATTTGCAGATTCTCATACGGTGCATTTCCAGTTAGAATCAGTATCACGTGAATATCATTTAGATATATGTTCTACGTCACATTTCTCGAGTACTCCGCTCAGAATGTTCAGTATAAGCTTTCATTCCAATTATCTTAGAAAACGATGACATTATGTTCTGTTCAAATGTGCGGCATAATGTAATCGTCGATGTCAGAATTAGCATCGTCATTTTTGGTCATTGTTATTATCATCATAAGCATATGGATAGAGAGACAGACAGACAGACAGACAGACAGATAGATAGACAGACAGACAGACAGATAGATGGATACATAGATAGATAGATAGATAGATAGATAGATAGATAGATAGATAGATAGATAGATAGATAGATAGATAGATAGATAGATAGATAGATAGATAGTGTGACGCCAATGCCGCCCAATATTATTATTAATTAATTAATCATCCAAAACTAATTACAAGTGATGAGAATCTTAATTTATTTTATTAATGATCCTCCACTAGCCACTACTCGTCTCTCTCACTTAGCGGATATACGGGCGCTGTAAATGTCTTCTCTCTTCAGCAGCATTAAAGATAAATTTTACTGTCACACAATATTCCGTAGATGGAAATCTTCTTACTAAAGGAGAGGACAAATCCGTTTTTATTCTATATTTAGCGAGCCTCCATCCACCTCTTTCTTCTCCAACATAAGGTTATCAATATGCATAAGAAAGCCAATAAATTTAATAATAAATTTATTAAATCAACAATCAAATATACATATGACAAATACAATGGAAACGATTACTTGACATCAATATTTCCACAAACCACATTCAAATAATTTCTATATTACACAATCCTTTATCCCCCAAACTACAATTCAACAATTCAATACACATCACAGGATAGTTATTATCAGAGAACAGAACTGAAGTTATTAGAGATAAGTGATAATAGCTTTTACATAACCTGAATTAAACAGGGTTTCAAAAGTTTTTTTGCATGCTTTGCAAAAAATTTTTGTCCATGTCAACACTGTCTCTCTCTCTGCATATGTGGAAAAAATATTGCATTATATTGAGCACACGGTAAATTAACAAAGGTACTATTCAACTTGTTCATGGAGCATTGCAAATTATCTTAGCATAATTAAGTGAATATTAAATTGAAAATATTGCATTATATTAAGTGCATGATATATTGAAATGAGCATACTGTTGTTAATGAATAGTAAATTGAAAAGGAGAGTAGTGTTTTAAGTGGATAGAGTACTGAGAATAATCAAAGTAATGAAGTGTGGATTGATAATGTTCATTATGAAGGTATATTTTCTAAGAATGAACATAAGGTATATTTTCTAAGAAGGATCGTAAGGTATATTTTCTAAGAATGAACATAAGGTATATTTTCTAAGAAGGATCGTAAGGTATATTTTCTAAGAATGAACATAAGGTATATTTTCTAAGAAGGATCGTAAGGTATATTTTCTAAGAATGAACATAAGGTATATTTTCTAAGAAGGATCGTAAGGTATATTTTCTAAGAAGGATCGTAAGGTATATTTTCTAAGAAGGATCGTAAGGTATATTTTCTAAGAATGATCGTAAGGTATATTTTCTAAGAATGATCTTAGAGCAGTGAAACCCTCAAGGTGTTGGGCTGAGAGTCATGATCACTACAACATATTAGGATCTACATAGACATCAGTTAGTTAATGATAGTGCACTTAAACTGTCTTAGTGTATATAAAAGGATACCGTTTTGTATTTAGTATGCTATATGTGTGCATTGGGCTAATAAATATTGTTGCATGAAACTGTAAGCTGAGGCTTAAATTTTAGAGAAAAAATGGAGTTAAAAAGAATGAACTGGAAACTTGATATTTTCTCCCTGATTATATTTTTGAGGGAAAAATCAGCCTTTCCTTGTTTTACCTGTATCTCTTGGTTAACTGATTATAGACCACTATGATCGAGATAGACACAAGAGGTATGTAAGTGTACGGAATACACAGTGCCCCATTGATGCATGATGGCAAGGTATGCTGACTACATCGAGGAGGTTACTGGAAATTGCTACAATTGTTGTTCTGCTTGAGGAGCTATTATGGCAGAGCACCAGATTAACCTTGAAAGAATAGCAGAATTTCAGCATTCTACAACGTGAGAGGGAAACACATGGAATTGACATGAGCAATAACTTGTGATTTTGTTACAAAAGTATGCGAAAGACTATTGAGAGAGCAATAACTTGTGATTTTGTTACAAAAGTATGCGAAAGACTATTGAGAGAGCAATAACTTGTGACTTTGTTACAAAAGTATGCGAAAGACTATTGAGAGAGCAATAACTTGTGATTTTGTTACAAAAGTATGCGAAAGACTATTGAGAGAGCACCTAAACCAGGTTACATAGAAACTATTATTGCTTTTCTCTAATAACTCAATTTCTGCTCTCTGATAAGAATTATCCTGTGATTTGAATTTGACACTAATCTAATTAACTATGTGTTAGGATATAAGACTGTATAGATATTAAAATTATTCAAACATAATGATGTCAAGTAGACTTTTAAAAATTGTATTTGTTATATGTATATTTGATTTTCAATTTAATAAATTTATTGACCTTCTTACACATATTGGTAACGTAATGTTGGAGAAGTAAGTGGTTGAATGGGGACTCACTAAATATTGATTAAAGACGGATTTGTCTTCTCCTTTAGTAAGAAGTCTTCCACCTATGTAAATATTGTGTGATGGTAAATGTTTGTCTTTAATGTTGTGGAGGAGAGAAAACGTTTACAGTGCCCGCATGTCCGCCAAGCGAGAGAGACGAGTGGTGTCTGTTGGAGAATTATTAATAACAAATTAATATTCTCATCACTTGTAATTAGTTATGAATGATTAATTAATAATAATAATAACCATTAACTAAGTGGCGTTGGCGTCAACTAACGTAACAGTGTAATTATGTAATTAAGTATGCATAAGTAACATAATTGTTTAAGTATGTAAATAAGTATGCGAGTTTAGGTATGTAAATAAGTATGCATAAGTAATGTAACAGTTTAAATATATAATTAAATATGTGGTAAGTAACATAACAATTTAAGTATGTAAACAAGTATGCATAAGTAACGTAACAGTTTAAATATATAATTAAATATGTGGTAAGTAACTTAACAGTTTAAGTATGTAAATAAGTATGTGTAAGTAACGTAACAGTTCAATTATATAATTAAGTATGCATAAGTAAGGTAACAGCTTAAGTATGTAATTAAGTATGCATATGTAATGTAACAGTTTAAATATAGGATATAATATTGGTAAGTAACAATTTAAGTATGCAATTAAGTATGTATAAGTAACGTAACGGTTTATGTATGTAAGTAAGTATGTGTAAGTTACATAACAGTTTAATATGTAACTAAATATGCTTAAATAACGTAACAGTTTAAGTATGTAATGAACTATGCTTAAGTAACGTAACAACTTAAGTTTGCATAAGTAATGTAACAGCTCAAATAAGTAAGTATACATAAGCAACATAGCGGTTTAAGGAAGTAGGCCCCTATGCATAATTAACAAAACAGTTTTAAGAATGTATAATGTAAGTATGCATTAAGTAACGGTTTAAATAATTAAGGTATTCTGCTTAAAGTAACGTAACAGTTTCAGTAAGGCAATGTGTGTAAATAACGTTACAGTTTAAGAAGTAAGGTAATATATGTAGAGTAACGATTTCAGTAAGTAAAGTAATGTGTGTAAATAAAGTTACAGTTTGAGAAGTAAGGTAATATATATAATGTAACGGTTTAAGGCTGTGGGTGTGCACAAGGACCGTAATCATTTAAGGCTGTGTGTGTGCATAAGGACCGTAACGGTTTAAGTACGTGCGTAAGTAATGAAAGAGTGTATGCATTCTTCAAGCTACTGTCTGGATACGCTTACTTCTGCCATGACGATGATTGATTGAATGATTGATTGATTGATGGATGGATTGATTGATTGGTTGGTTGTACAACAGCACAAAAGCACTAGTAATATATTTTATTCTGGACTTTATGTAGTAAATGTTTCTTTTTTTCTTTAAATACATGATTCATTATTTATTTTTTGCTTCCATCTTTCTGATGCTCTTTGTTTTCGCATTGAAAGTTTCATTAAGACATTTAGCAGAAATCATTTTGATATTTATAAGCCATATAATCGCTTTCATGGCTGGAAAATAAATAATAAAATAAATAATATATATATATATATATATACATATATCTGTTCTTATGATGCAAGACTTGGATGGACGCCGAATTGTAGCATCGAAAGATTTGGGGTAATGTGTTCTGGCATACTTGACAGATATAAATAGCTGCAACCGAAGCACGCTGACCTATGAGATTCTTTGTACGCAACAATAGGGCCACCTTATTAAGACAGTCATCGAATAATGTTAAACAAGTAATCAGTCAAAGCAAAAAGAAAAACCAACAAAAAAACTATTAAATAAACAAACAAAAAACAAACAAGACTGAGGATATAATTATGCTTTATTGAAAACTTTTGAGAACATTACTGCTCCACTGACTGACTTAATGTGATCATCAAGACAGCGATGCTGGAGATTTTTTCAGACATTTTTGTTAGGCCAGACATCTCAGAACATAGATGTCAGTAAGACAAAAATAATTGAGAGTTATCTGCTCTTACAACAGCAAAGGTTCGTGAAAGTGTGACATGTTGAAGTTTAGTGTGTTATTAGTGATTGATAGCAAAAAGCAAGAGAGTAATCTTCTCTTGCTTTAGCAAAAACTCTGGTTTGCTTGTGTATGCAAAATAATTAAAAGTCAATGTTTTTTTTAATATAAATGGTTTACTTCAATCCATAGTCACAAAACACTTACTAAACAATCAAAGTCAGGTGGAAATAATCATTTCATCAGAATGAATATTAAAATCTTAAAATGATAACACATTGCGGAGTTGTGTACCCTAATACGTATCAGGCACAGTAAAAACATTCATGATTAAGATAGTTTCATGTATGTTGAAATTATCTGATGGCGTGGAGGGCGAACGATTTTGAAGCATCATAGTTTGACATACGGATGATATAAAATAACTTTAAAAAAGTGAGTACGCAATAATTATTATAAATATATAATCGTTTTATAACAACTGCTGAAGTCATACTTTCGTTCTAGGCGACAGTGCCTTTAAGAGTTTCGAACGAATATAGTCATTTGTTCAGTTTGAAAGTGAGTTAATTGTTTATATTAACTAGGTCAAACGTACTTTTAAATATTTATTTAGTCTAAAAGGAGAAATCAAGAAATATAAGGATGTGTTAAGCTTAACTAATCAAGAAATGTAAGTGTGTTAAGCTTAACTAATCAAGAAATATAAGAAAGTGATAAGCTTAACTGTATACGAACATAGCTCCAGGGACCCCCCGTACCAACAGATTCCTGATCTGCACTATTGCAACCATAAGACTACTCATTAGGCTTCAACTACTGTAACCACCAGACTGGTCATTAGGGCTACAACTACTAAAATCATCAAGCTGGCTGATAAGGCTACAACTACTACAATCATCAAGCTGGCTGATAAGGCTACAACAAATGAAAACACCAGGCTGGTCGTTAGATGCAACTATTGAGATTATACGGCCGGTATACAGAATTACAACCATAAGATGGATACATCAGACTACAATTTATGTAACATCAAACCGGACGAGAAGACTACAACTACTGTACCATCAAACAAGACGAAAAGACATCAACTGCACCATCAAATTAATGAATGACAACAACTAAAGTACCGTCAATCCAGACAACAAGATAACTACTGTACCATCAAACCGGACAACAAGATAACTACTGTACCATCAAACCAGACAACAAGGAAAACTAAAGTACCACGAAACCATACGACAAAATAACTACAGAACCATCAAACATGATGACAAGATAACAACTATAGTCACATCAAGCCAGACGACAAGATAACTACAGTACCATCAAGCCAGACGACAAGACAATTCTCTACAACTGTACCATCATTCCAGACGACAAGACAACCACAGTACCATTAGGTCAGACAACAAGATAACTACTGTACCATCAAGCCAGATGACAAAATAACTCTGCAACATCAAGCCAGACATCAAGATAACTACAGTACCATCAAGGCAGATGACAAGATAATTATAGTGCCATCAAACCAATCAACACGACAACTAGTGTATCATCAAGCCAGACAACAACTACTGAACCATCAAGCCAGATGACATTGTAACTTCTGTACCTTCAAGCGAGACAAGGTAACTACTGTACTATCACGCCAGATGAAAAGAAAACTAATGTACCATCAAGCCAGATGACAACATTACCATCACGCCAGACGACAAGATAACTTCTGTACCATTAAGCGAGATGATAACTATTGTAACATCATTACAGATGACAAGAAAATTAATGTGCCATCAAGCCAGATGACAACTAAGTACCATCACGCCAGGCGACAAGATAACTACTGTTTCATCAAACCAGACAACAAGATAAGTAATGTACCATCAAGTCAGACAATAAGATAACTATTGTACCATCAAGCCAGATGACAAGATAAATATTGTAAGATGACAAGTCAACTCCTTCAAACAAAACAATAAATGTGGCAATGTCCAACAATTTCTCTACACCAGAAATTGTTCAGGTAGCTATATTATCCTGCCACCATACCTCAGTGGAGTAGAGTGTATTCTTACACTTACACACAAACTAGCATAGGATTTTCCACATCTACTCTGGTCAGTCATAATGGTTTACAAACATTAAACCAGGAGGTTCAAATCAAATGTTCAAATTAAAATGAAAAGACTACTTGTCTCTGCAAAATACAATCAAAGAACAAATGCTAAGCTTCCAGTTTATCACTTTACAACTCCATTCTTTCTTACATACCAGTCTCAACTTACAGTTTCCTGCAATGGTATTCAGTGCATGTATCATGCACATGGCATAATAAATACAGCATATCAAACAATGTCAAGTGTCTAGCAAATTAATGTGAGCAACCTAGTTCAAACACTTGTATTGTAAAAATAAAAGTCAGCTTACTTAGTACATCTCTAGATTAAACAGGAGTACAACATATCAATAGTGAAAATGCATGAAATATTTCTAAGTCCATTCTCTCTCAAACAGTCAGCTAACTTACCATCAAGCTAATGGAAGCTTGGACTTCTTGCCAATCCAAATTCAAAGTGATTAATTAGACAGTAGATTTCCCGACAGCAAGTAAACTTTTAGATCTCAGCCCATTGGCAGATCTCATTCTCATAAATCATAACCATTGGATAATAAAAACTACTCACTTGTTTGCATTACATCAGCAATTCTAGCATATTCTTGCCTTGAGCATTTACTTCAGCCCAGACATTTAAAAAAATAATATCAAAAGGAGTGCCCAAGTTGGGCTACTCTGACAATTTAACAATTTATATAACAATTAAATTGTAAATAGGGATAGGCAAATTTACAACACCACAGTACTCTCCTGTCAAAGCCATATGACAAGACAACTTCTGTACCTTCAGGTCATATGACTGGACAACTACTGTGCCTTCAAGCCATATGACAAGACAACTACAGTACCATCAAGCCATATGACAAGACAAATACAGTATTCTCAAGTCAGACGACAAGATACGACTGAACTATCAAGCCAGACAACAAGATAAATACTGTTACGGTCAAGCCACATGACAAGACAACTACAGTACCAGCCAATCAGATGACAAAATAATTACAGTACCATCATTCCAATCGACAAGACAACTGCAGTATTGTTACGCAAACGACAGGATACCTATTGTACTGTCAGCATATGACAAGACAACTACTGTACCATCAAGCCCAACAATTAGGTAACTACTGAACCATCAAGCCAGCTGCCAAGACAACTAATGAACCATCAAGCCAGATGACAAGACAACTACAGTACCGTTACACCAGACAACAAGATAACTACTTTATCTTCAATCCAGACAACAAGATAACTACTGTATTTTCAAGTCAGGTGACAAGACAATTACGGCACCATCAAGCCAGATGCCAAGACAACTACTGAACATCAAGCCAGATGGCACGATAGCTAAACTACCATCAAACCATATTACAGGACAACTACTGTATGGTCAAGCCAGACGACAAGACAATACTGTACCGTGAAGCCGGATGACAAGACAACTACAGTCCCTTAAAGACAGATGATAAGACAACTGCAGTACCATCAAGCCAGACGACAAGACAATACTGTACCATGAAGCAAGACGACAAGACAACATCTACTATACCATCAAGCCAGACATGTATTGTTTTGTCAAGCCAGACAAGACAGCAACTAATGTATACCATCAAGCCAGATATTTAAATTATTGCAACCAGACAAGACAACAACTAATATACCATCAAGACAGACGACAGGACAATAACTACTCTAAAATCAAACCAGACGATCAGACGACTGTACCATCAAGTCAGACAAGACAGTTACTACGATATCGCCAAGCCTAACGACCGGATTTGGACTACTTCATCGCTATTCCGGATGCAATTACCATATACGACTTCTGCATTCGTTTAGCTGTACAACCGCCCAAGTTCTGGTACTGCGCCTCTTCAACAACAACCAGTACTAAACCTTTTCCTTAAATTCTAAAATCCTCACAAGCCTTCACTTTGCACCCATCCCTAAAACTAATGTAACCCCTCAGTAGATGGCTGCTGCACTGTTCCAATACGACAAGTTCTGTATGGTTATGTACGTATCACATCCCAAAATCAAACACGGCAAAACCTCGTTTTAGAAACCCCTTCAAGTCTAAAATGAAAACGAGCCTTTACAATGTACCCATCCCAAGAACTAATGAGACTGCTGTAAATGATTTCAATCCCGAGCAGCGAGGATACGCAAGAAGCAGAAACAAATAGTATGACAGAAAAACTGCAGGGTAAGGAGGAAAGACAGGGACAGTTATGCAGTTCACGGTTACTGATAAGACACAAAAACCGACCGTCAGTCCTTCTATGGGCTCGCTTCCGTATCAATTTATGGTTGTGGTTCCGCTTACATTCATCGTATCGTAGTGTCCCTTTATACGGAACCGACCTGACGTAATTACCACCGGCAGGCTCGTGTTAATGGACTGGGTGTTTTTAGTCTGACATTGTTCAGCAAGTTGCTTGGCTCTTTACGGTTATATGTTGTACAACATTATTTAGTTTAATTATATTCCTCTAGCCTGTGCTACTTTCTCTTAGTTAAATAAATAACATTACAAGCAGAACAGAGAAGCATTTCGCTAGATGCATGCACTAGTTTGTAAGACAGTCAGGCTCGGTTAAACTAGCTACTTGTGATTCTTTCGAATGTGACCTATGTCAACTTCCTATTTTTGCTGGTGTCACTTTCGTGTTTCGTCAATATTATAGTTAGCATGGTTTGCTAATATCTACAACAAAACAACTGAACATAACTTTAAAGGATACAAGTAAAGATAAGAAATTCCCTTGTTAATAAAAAGTAGATATGTAGTTTGGATTTTAGAAGTGAGGTAGTTCAATGTGGTTATGAACTTTCTATAGTTGTATAGAATAGAGAAAAAATACTTGTAGATCGCGAGTTAAAGGTCATATGTTACTCGTTTATAATACACAGAAATAAAGTGCTTTTAATTGCACGCAACGCTTTCTTTGTGGAGAAGATAGCTATATAGGTAGCTTGAGACAGACAGACAGACAGATGGATGGAAAAGGAAACAGAATACAGAATAAATGAGAAATCCAATAGCTTTCTCGGATAAATGCTGGGGGAAACTGAGACATGAAGAGAAATAAGAAGAAAGCAAACTAAACAGAAAGAAAGAAAGAAAGAAAGAAAGAAAGAAAGATAGATAGATAGATAGATAGATAGATAGTTAGATAGATAGAAGTGTTTATATTGATTTCTTGCAGCAACTAAATATTACCACGTGATTTAACAAAACATCATCCCCCCCAGAAAAAGTCACTACTGCAATAAATCAGTTTCAATCTACTGTCATGTGAGGTGTAAGTTGCTGCTTACTAACGCTTTCTTTTATTGTTTCCATTTTCAACCACAATAAAAAAAAATTGCTGCTCGAGGTAATCTTAATTCTTTAACTTAACATTACAGTCATCCTGACAGCAGTGTTAAATACACTGATCATCTTTTGACAGTTGTCACTGACTGGCGGTCGAGCTGGCTGTGCGTGCGTAAACACGTGGGCCTGTGCAACTAGACGCTGCCGCGTCGACCAGGATAAAAAAAAACAAAAACTACGCCTGAATCACATTCCTGATTTGCTTTTCTTTAAAATTTGCTTTCAAGGAGGGGTGGATGTTTATAAAGCGTATGGATCAACCGTTACTAGAATAGTGGCCCAGAAGTTTTGGACTAGTCACCTTCTTGCCACGCTCGCTCAGACCCTGAACGCCGCTCGTAGTAGGCGATCCCTTATATGGTTTAATGAATAATTCATGACTTGCCTAGGGCCTGCGCGCTGCAATAGAGCGAAGACTAGAAGTGAGAGCAAAGGCATTTTGCGATTTGTGTTCGGAGACGGCGTGTGAGAGCGCGTGTTCTGAACGGAGCAAGAAAAGTGAACGGACGCAAAACTCATTGTGACACAACCGATACTGTCGGCGACAGCGCTGATCTACACTGGGCGGCCAAATGGTGTTACGGGGCCAGTTTCAGTATGAGGTGGTCTAGACGTCACCTCGTCCTTTCATCGGGTGTTTTGCGCGTACAATGGTTGTTCGCGTTCGCCTGCGTGTTGACACGGACTTGTGTGTCTGCCAGTGTGACCACTCCGGTCACATGTGGTACTTCGTTTGTGGATACCGCGTCCAGTGCATACCTGGCCGAGGTTGTGCTGGAAGGGCGAGTTCGAGAGAAGATCAACGGATCTGGAGGGCATTTTTACAATATATCGATACAGCTGAGAAAAAATGTTCTGAAAGGCAAAGACCTGGTCAACGGGGGCAAAAAGTTAAAAAAACTCACACTCGGCAAGTTCTTTCACGCAGGCGACAATGAAGTGCTTCCAGAGGAAGTCAGTGGCAGCAGTAGTGGTAATGACTGTGTCGGTCATGTAGAGGATGGGGCGACATACATTTTCTTTCTCAGAAATGTCGGGGATAAAAAGGGGAAATACTTTGAAATCAGTGCAAAACCTGTGAAAAGTAGTAGACAAACACTATCAACCGTTACCAAGGCAATTGGACCAAAAGGCGGTAAGCACTTATAATTGCCATCTATCTATCTGTCTGTCTGTCTGTCTACAAAACTTATTGGTTACTTTCCTATATGTCAAGTTTTAAAGACAAGTTGCCGTGTAGTTAATGCATTTTATTTGCAAAAAAATATTGTAGGTTCGACAATCTATATTTCGACCCGCCTCAGAATTTTTACCGGTGCAGGCCACGCTGCTCGCTCGCGCTATCAATATTTAAGGTCTAACTGTTTGGCCTAGTGTCAACATGTAGTATTGAAGGCTGTCACCGTTGAATGTCATTTAGTGCACTTCTACTCTATATGGATTGATTTTTTTTTTTATAAACGGCTAAGCCATAAAACTTAAATCGTCGGCAAACTTATTTTCGGCTGTGCACTACGCGCAAGGCATGTGTAGAAATCGCTTTGAAGTCTCGTCTCGCCAGTGTTACGCAAAATATATCGACATCTGAGAGCGCGCGCGCAAATACATAGGCCTACAGGTAAACAAATAATCCATTGAAAGATATAAGCGACAGGATTATTATTGTTTTCATTCACGATGTTCAAGTTTTTCAATTCTGATAACGAGTTTGCATAAACGCAAATGACTACTGTGAAAGTATTTGCAGTCAGATACTCTTTACAAAGAACCAGAATATCTGAATTAAAGTAAAAGAAAGTAGGATGGATGGGGAGTCAGTTAAGGGGATAGTGGGGTGGAGAATTACATGTATATGTTACTTTGAAGGTACACGTAATAAGGAGGGCTCGCGTTAATATTCTGAAGTTTGCCTGAGGCAACCATGTACGTTTCGCCGGCAACCGCCAAACCACGAGGCGAAAACGTGTAAAGCCTGCGTGCTTGAGGCTAACCTCAACACGAAAGTAAATAGTCCATAAATCAGGTAGCGTTAAGTCAGATTGCGTCTTGTGGTGGCCGGGCCGTCCGATAGGCAGCCATACCGCCGAGCCACGATATTCAATTCCAGTTGAGGTTTGCCGCGTGTACTTAACTGTGCCGACAGCTAGCGAACATGAACTCATTGTGTACTTCATAATACGCTGCGCTGAACAGGTGTGTGTGTTCCGACTGTATCCGGATTATAATTTATGAGGTGTGTGGTGGTGGTGGCGGGGAAGAGGGTGTTGCGGACTTTTTCGCCTAGTTTGAAAGTGATACCGGGTGCGGGTAGTTCGCCTCATGTGGAGCATATTTCGAACTTAGCTTCATCTTTACGTGTAATAGTGCTGTTCGTTGCTAGAATTGGTTTTAGCATTACTTGTAACGGAACTGTTCCTTGCTAGACTTGGTTTTAGCATTACTTGTAACGGAACTGTTCGTTGCTGTACTTGGTAAAGACACATCAGCCTAGGTGGTTGGGGGTGGGAGGGTGCAACATGATTTATCACGAATCCATTGCAGTTGCAATTATTGGACAAATGCAGGCAGGATGAGGACTTTCTGTGAGACAGGGAAATTGCAAAATTAATGTATGAAAATAAAACTTAACTAAGTCTAGGACTAGGAGTATTCCCCACCCTGATATTTTAATTTGTTATTTCGTTCTCTTTATATATGTGTTTATTTTAATCTGAAGTGAAAACTCTCTTCTTTCACTCTCTCTCTCCTGACTTCTGTCCATCGTACTCGTAGGTTACAGAGTACATAGATCTAGAGCTCTTCGCTTGACAGGCGTTTCGCTATGCAGCTTTTGTTTTTCGGCCCCTTTGCCTTGGAATCAAGAAAATGGATGTGCAATATGACTGTTGCAGGATTTTCACGCTAGAAAGAGAATCGATCTTATTCCTGGCGGTTTACGGTAACGTCTCACCTGCTCGCTGTGAGCACGACAATAACGGGCATGTAGACTTGCGCCTCTTGTCGCAGGAACTCCAGCGTCAGTGCCACTACCGTAGATATTTCTGGAACGCGTTACAACACATTAGGCCTAAGTCCCTTGACTGGGAGAGTTTGTAGGGTGGGTCGAACTCTGATTAATTAAAACCACGTTTGAGCGAGTTACACTTTACGTACGCTCAAGCAGGCATCCGGGTATGTGAATCAGATCACACATACTGTATAGTGTATAGCAATATGTGAATCAGATCACAACTACAGTATAGCAATATGAGAATCAGTTCACACTTAGAGTATAGCGATATGAGAATCAGATCACACCTACAATATAGTGATATGAGAAACAGGTCACACCTACAATATACGATATATGACGAGTCACATATACGACTATATGAGGGGTGGTGGTGTCACAATTACAGTATACGACTATAAATGAGAGACAGGTCACATCTGCAATATATTGTAAGTGGGCAGGTCACGACCCTCTACTATGCACTGTCTATAAGGCATGGGGTTAGATTTATTGACAGAAGTAGGGCACTAGTCACACACTCAACAGGGCCATTTCCTTAGATCGATACCGGCCTTCTGCTGAAAAATGGTAGATTTAAGAGTATAGTCCGTCGGTTGACACTCTAGAGATGGTCCTACAGACTGGTCAAGGGGTCAAGGTCACTTGACAGTGGTAAAATAAGGAGCTATTAGGGCGTCTAACGAAATTCGGGCCGGATCTATTTTGTAAATATGACTTCTCCGAACTCAGACTCATTTGTGTTATGGCATTTTTTTTTTCCAGTTTGTAAACCTCCCCCTTCCCCATCTTACCCTCCTCTTTCTTTCTTTTTTTTCTCTCCCTACCCATCTGTGAAATAAGTGAAAACTGAACTTAAAACAAAAATAAATCACTTAGTCCGGGCACTGGATAAAAATTGATTGGTTCGATGCCATTTGAACTCTATTCTGTACCAGTAGTTAGGCACTGGCTTCGACCAATCAATTCTATCGTATCAAACGATCGCTGCAACGTCATAGTTTGTCGCCTTTGCTCGCCCCGTGTGTTGTTTGTTTTGCTTTTACTTGCCCATTTTTTTATAGCTTGCCGTGTTTAATTTTTGCTTACTCACTGTACGTATTGCGTACCTTTTTTTAATTGTTGTTGTTTGCCTAGAGTAGTATTGCGTATCGTGTGTTGTTCTTTTGTTAAATGTGTGTGTGTGTGTGTGTGTGTGTGTGTGTGTGTGTGTGTGCACTTGCACCACTACAGTTAATACACCAGCAGCCTGATGGATGTATTGGAAGTAATCTTAGTAGTAAACATGTCCTTGGTCAGTAGTAAACATGTCCTTGGTCAGTAGTAAACATGTCCTTGGTCAGTAGTAAACGTGTCCTTGGTCAGTAGTAAACATGTCCTTGGTCAGTAGTAAACATGTCCTTGGTCAGTAGTAAACATGTCCTTGGTCAGTAGTAAACGTGTCCTTCTAAACGATGATATGAAATAAACTTTCCGTGACTTCTGCCTGGACGATGTTGATCACTTGTGAAACCTTCCGAAACCACCGCTCTGACACTTCAGATCCGGTCTTCAGCCGCGAGCACGTTTTGTACTTAGACACCCATCGGCTCTGTAATTCCACCCCCTATCCTGTTAGTCTTTGACCGTCCGCTGTCTGGAACCATCGCATGAAGCAGCTTCGTTTAAGATTTTGCCTGCAAACTGCTGGCGCCTGCGACGGTGCTAAGCAAAAGCAGGTGGATTAGAAAAGCAGACTCTGGAGGGCACGCCGGCTGCGGTAACACGAATCAGATGGGGAAGCATGGACTGTGTGTGGCAGGCCGGGGGAGGGGGATTAGAAATAGGATATAATAAATATCTTCATGTTGTGTGTTGTCTTCTAGGCAGGGCATACTTGAGTAAACTCTACGTGAATTAAAAGCATGAACCAGTTGAGCGTGACCGAAAACAGAAACAAAACAAACCCCACGCGTGAACCGAAAAGGACATCAAAACAAACTTCAGGTCTGCCGAAAATGAAAACATAACAAACCCTAAATGTGAAACCGGTCACAACAGAGCAAGCGTGATTTTGCAGACCTGTGGAGAACACGGTGTGGTGTTACTTGGTGAAGCCATTCACGTCCGGATCTAACTCGCTGATTTTACAGAAAGGCGCAAGCTCCTGGGGAGGTATTTTGGTTCAATAACAGGAGAGATATTATTCTATGTGGATAGGAAGATGGGAGGAGTCTGGGTAGAATTCTTATACTGGTGCCGATGGAAGCTTATATGTGTAAAGATTTTCAACCTCAATCTTGATTATAATATCCTAAACACTTTGCAAACCTCTGGCCCTACACAGTATCACGAGAACTTAAGCCAGTTGCGGTTCCTTTCCCTCCCACCCCTTTAAAAGCTGCAATATCACAACATTCATTTCCCCTTCTCTCGTCTGTTTAAATGTCGGAGTTGGTTAAATCATATCATTCAGTTTAAATCATTTGCCCTTGACCTGTATTTTAAGTACGTGGTCATTTCACAGGTCTGCAAAATCACGCTTGCTCTGTTGTTAAAAGAAATTTATTATAAAAAGATTTTGAAATGCGTCAGACATTATCTGACGTCAATAATCGAACATAAACTGTTTTGTTAATGACGGTAATGATTGACGGAGGCTTCGAGTGACTTGTAAAGTCAAAGTCGCCCGTACCGGAAATGTTTATACTAGAGAACAGAGGACTTATACTGACTGAAATCGTGCACTAACTGACCTCATGACTGTGGAAATGCACAACTCTCGACCAACAAACAAGAGCGAAAAACTAACAGAAGTTCGAAAGCCGTTGGGGTTGCCCGCTCATCTTGGCCGTTGAAACAAACACTCGTCACTTACCTAGTAACACGGAAATGCAGACAGACCTACCCACCTTGAAAACTGTATCTACATTTTTGCTGCTCCCAGAAAGAAGCTTGCGGGTCTGAATAATCTTCAATTCGTGCAGCTGTTGGTAGCATTTCACTCTTCAAATTTTGGTGTAGGCCTTCTGTTGTGACAGTCTTGAAGAGAGAGGAGTCACAGTCCAATCAAACTGTGCGTGTGTGTGTGTGTGTGTGTGTGTGTGCGCGCGCGCGCGTTCGTGCATAGATCTAAATGAATAAATCGGTGCCTAGGGTCAGTCTCCAATAGTGTTTGCGTGTAGGACAAAGTGTGAATGAGTTGGGGAAACCTAAAGCTAGTCTTTTTTGGCGATCGTGTAGGCCTAATGGTGAGTGATATATGGTACAAGAAGCCGAGAAAATAGTGATGTCGAGTTAGTAAGATAAATGATTTGATTTGTAAAGAATATAAAGAAAGTGTTTCTCTGACTGTACTTTTATGTAAAGTTATCAACAATAGAACGTGTGCGTTTAAGCGACTACTTTATCCAGATTTGATTAGAGCAACTACATTATTGAGCGCTATAAAACGGGAAGCTTAGCTTGGGTTCCCACACAGCTGGGCCTATATTATCTTTGATTTCACAAAAAGGCAACCTTCACCTTCCCCAAACTGTTGTTCGTCACTTATTCACACACTCTCTCTCACTCACTGACACACAAAGTATATGAGCTGATGTTTGTTTCATATGCAAAAAAAAAACCCCGGAAACATCGGTTCATATGTGTGTATATATTTGTGGTGGTGGTGGTTGCGAGAGAGAGAATGAGGGATGGACATAATAGCTTCTGTTTTTGCCTCCTGTCAACGTATATTTAGTGCAGTTTTTAAGCGAGAATGTTTTCCCATTGTAATTCACAATTTTTCGTGAGCAGAATGAGTTCGACCATATAAATATTAACCTTTGAAATAAATACTTTATCTTGAAATCCTATCCCTGGACCTGTTTGCACCCACCATCCCCCCCCCCAACTTCCACTGGGAAGAAAACGTAGATTTCGAAACTGGAATACTAACTTGTAAATCGTTTGAATTTCGTTTTGGAAATAACTATGACAACGTCGTGACATAACAGACAACAATAATGGATAATTCAAACCCCGCTACTTACGCACATGCGCAAGAAATATAAAATACACCCAGACAAACAAACCGATAGGTTACAAATCAGTTAAATACCAAAAAAATGTGGGTCGGGTTCCCAACATTCTGGTCCGTAAAACTGAAATTAACAAGAACTACTGTAGCAAAACAGGCAATAGGAAGAGTGTCGTATTAGCTTTGGGGAGCGCGTACCTGTTGCTGAAAGAAAGTGCAACCTTTTCCCTACTTTCAGTGATTATCGGGGTGTCGGGTGTGCACCTCGTTTCTGCGGGCACAGCGCTGGTTGAAAGCGCTTCGGGGGTTCTTAGTGTCATACTTGCCAATTCTCGCGCTGTCACTATTTGTTCTGACGTAGCTAGACGTTGACTACCTCTGGGGGTAGGGTTAGGTTTTGACAGATCGAATGACATTTTTACTTGCTGCAGTGAAGGAAGGTTCCAGCAAACTCGTCACCTTGGTAAAATGAGCCCGGTGGAAGCCCCCAAATTACACTACACGGGTCTATAGTTGCAAAGGTACTGAGTTACAAAGTTTTAGAATTAAAGAAAACAGTCTTTAGAAGTATATTCCAGCCAAACAGTCATTAGAAGTAAATTCCAGAAAACACAGTACACAGAATCAACACGGTGATCATCAGCAGCGGTAGTAGTGGTACGCACTATTTGTAGTAGTCACCACGTAGCAGTGACAGTAGTGATACTACAGTAGTTGTAGTCGCCATGTAGCAGTGACAGTAGTGATACTAGTACTAGTAGTTGTAGTCGCCATGTAGCAATGACAGTAGTTATACTAGTAGTTATAGTCACCAAGTAGCATTAAACAAATACAGTGATAAATGCAACTGGTACTATCGGCCTTCCGCAGATCAGGACTCGAACTCTGATACCTATATATCCGCACCTCGCTCTAGACGACATCTTCTGGCGATGCCGTGCACTTTGGCGTTTGGTTCCAGAAACAGCAACCACTCATGGGCACTCTTCTTTTTTTTTAATCGGAAGCTGCAAACACTCTCATAGCCCGTCACCGTTCGCTGCACTTCATTTCAGCAACGAAGAGAGTGCACGAAGAGAGTGCACGTGTGCTCGGTCGTCCCTTTCTGTTGTCTTGAAACGAGGACATGGGGGAGGGCTTGAGTCCCTTGCAAAAGTTTTGAAATGAGAACACAAAGTGGGTGGGGTGAATCCTTTTCCGGGTTCTTGAAAAGAGGACAGATAAGGGCTGAGAGAGAACATGGCACTTGATGGTGGAGGGGGAGAGGGGACGTGAGTAAAGAACTTGTGATACAGATTTAAGATTAAAACTTTATTTCGATTTACGAAAGCTCTGCTGTAAGACATTGTGACGTCGAGTTGGGTTCTTGTGACGTCATGCGCGATGTTTCTTGTGACGTCGAGTGGGGTTCTTCTTGTGACGTCATGCGCGATGTTTCTTGTGACGTCAAGTGGGGTTCTTCTTGTGACGTCATGCGTGATGTTTCTTGTGACGTCGAGTGGGGTTCTTGTAACGTCGTTTCTTGTCTGCACAATGGTACTTTATGAAGTGTTTCTTGTGGAGGTAGTGTGAAGTGGTTTCTTGTGATGTCGTGTTTAGTAGTTTCTTGTGATGTCGGGTGATATGTGTCAGGAATATATTGTTTAAGTTGTTCTTTCCTGAACAGTTTTGATTTGGGGCCTGAGTGAAAAGTTTGTAGGTCAAATATTCCAATCCACCTAACTCGCGACAAGCACACATATATGCACTCATTATACATATGCCTGATAGACATTGGAATTGACCTAATGCACACATACATACACACACACACACACACACACACACTGATACACATAGACATTGGAATTGACCTTATGCACACACACACACACACACACTGATACACATAGACATTGGAATTGACCTTATGCACACACACACACACACTGATACACATAGGCATTGGAATTGACCTTATGCACACACACACACACACACACACTGATACACATAGACATACACTGATACATATACACATACACTGATTCAAATACACTGATACTTTTTTTTGGACACCGATACTCATACATTGATACACATGCACACTGACACCGATACATATACACATACTGGTACATACACTCATACATATACTGATGCACAGAGACACACACTAATACACATAGACACACTGATACACATACGCTCGCTTACGTACACGTATAAGCAATCACTGAAAATTGCCAACACGTGTAGAAAGTAAAAGCAGCTGAACATTAGATTTGCCAAAACGCACAGTAAGTTTCTCATTAAGCAAGATTGCTGACGTTTAAGCGATGCGAAATGTAAAGCCTTTAATTACGTATTCACACCTGTAATTTATTGTTCACTGAACCGACTGTGACTTTTGCGTCTGGTGTGGAATGGATTCTTTTGATCTATGGTAATTTTTATTTAATCTCAGTTTTCCTTGTTACAGCTTTTTAAAATGCATTTTTGAAGAAAAGTATTTGCAAGATTAATTCTTTTTTTTTTATTTTTTGTCTTTTAATTTCACATCGAACAGGATAAAAAATATGGATGGTATGACTTTTATAAAAAAAGAAATTTAAATTATTTTTTTACAAAGTAACAGCGTTATTCCTTACTTTTAATAGCTTGTGCAAACAACTGTCCCGTGCGACTTGTTTGTACTGTGAGGGTTAAAAAAAAATCAGTTGTTTGTATAATGAGGGTTAAAAAATAAAGTGTTTGTACTGTGAGGGTTTAAAAAAGAAATCAAGTGGTTGTACTATGAGGATTATGTTGCATTCCAGCATTTGTTTAAAGACCGTCTCAGCATGAGGATTTAAAGATTGTTACTTTGCTGACGACAGACTGGTTGCCAGACTCAGCTTCAGTCTCCTCAAATTAATTCTCTCAGTTTAGATATTAATTAATGTGACAGATGAATCTGTGTAATATAGTGTAAATTGGGCAAGTTGTCTTAATAACGACTAATTATGAGTATAAAATCACTCACACATTATTATTAATGTAGGGGGCGCTTCCGGCTTTCGCGCTTAGGTGGGGGAAAGGAGGGGGGAGTGGGGGAGTTGCCTTTCTGCTCCGTGCCCTTCCGTTGCTAAAACTTGTCTAGCCTGCGAAGGCGGACTCCAAACTCGGTAATCCGTGGGTTGGAGTTGTTGTTGTAAGTTAGGCAAGGTTTTTCGTGGTGAATAAATTCCCAAGTCGAGTCTCTCGCTATTTATGCACATTTATGAATCAGTGGCTGGAAAGCTCCATTAAAAAGGTTATCGAGCGTCGGGTTTGAACAACAACCCCCTCCTTACAATCACTCAAGCATAGTTTGTAATCTGCTTATAGTGACCGACATCTCTTTTAACATGCACGGGACTTTCTAAAAGTCAGTAATTGTTATGTGGCATTACGTCGCCCAGTCGCGATTGCCAGTGTGAAGAAATGTATTAAAAAAAAAATGAAAACATCAAAGAGTTTAATAAATGAATAAAGATAAAACTTTAGTTAGTAAGACAGGCATAATTTGCACCTTGACTCCCATGACAGGTTACAATAAAATCAAGTGTTTGTACAAGGAGGGTTACAAAAACAAGTGTTTGTACAAGGAGGGTTACAAAATCAAGTATTTGTACAATGAGGTTACAAAAACAAGTGTTTGGAAATTGAGGGTTTTAAATAATCAAGTGTTTGTACAATGACGGTTACAAAAAAAACAAGCAAAAGGAGGGTTTTAAAAAATCTAGTGTTTGTACAATGAGGTTTACAAAAATCAAGTGTTTGGAAATTGAGGGTTTTATAAAGATCAAGTGGTTTTGTTTGTTTTTTTTAAAAATCAACCTATAAAATTGTTTTTCATTAAATAATATTTTTGCGTATTGTAGTGCAAACGTAACAGTTTCATAATCATGGAATGACTAAGCGGTTTCATGAAATGGCAAGTAGTTAAGCAGTGTTGTATACTTTCATGGAATGGCTAAATATGCATTGATATTTTGCATACAACGTGTTTTCAGACTGAAGGTGAAATGTTTGTGCAAAATTCCTCTTCGCAGTTGTCGACGAATGTGCGTATGCACTTCATGCACCTTTTATTTTATCATTGGCCGCTTTAAGTCGAAATGAATAATTTAAAAAATACATTTAAAACTATCACTTTGCCAGTGAAATTTGAGTTTCATATGCATTTCAACATCTCGCTATTTCGACAGACAGCTGTGAACGTGAAACAGACTAACGTCATTATCACGAGCAGTTGTGTGTAAACATGACATATCGTGAAAGTCGTCACCAAAACCAACCACTTGTGGAGCTGTCTTCATCATGACATATCGTGAAAGTCGTCAACAAAACCAACCACTTGTGGAGCTGTCTTCATCATGACATATCGTGAAAGTCGTCACCAAAACCAACCACTTGTGGAGCTGTCTTCATCATGACATATCGTGAAAGTCGTCAACAAAACCAACCACTTGTGGAGCTGTCTTCATCATGAAATTCACTAACACCGTGAAATTCATCAGCAAAACCTGCCTCATGTGAATTCTACACTCTGAAATTCATCCCAAAGACAAACCACGTGTGAACACTTTACATTATGAAATTGAAAAAGAAATCATGCCGGTGTGAACACCGGACATCTTCCAATTCATCAGCGAATTTAACCAATTGTGAACACTACACCGCAATGTTCATCAGATAAAAATAGTTGCTTTGATTATTGACAGATTTTTTAAAATTGTGGAATGCAAAACTGGATTAGGGAAAGTGAACAGTAGACTACACGGAGCACAATTCTTATCACTAGGGTATAAACTCAATTCACCTTCACAATCAGGCCAGTGGAAGAAACACATTTTCAAGTGGTTTAGGTGGGACAAAATTCCTGACTTGCTAGATCTTTTTAAACTCCAAGAGTCGCAAATATTTGATTTCATTGAGTATTACACGCGGCACAAACCATTTGTGACCTACATTGAGTTATCAGAAAAACTAACGGGTGTGGGGGTGTGTGGTAAAGAAAGAGACAAAATACACCCTGACAGATAACGCACAACCGGAAGTTTCATTATGAGGAGTTACTTGAGGTCATCATCCAGGAGTGAATGTTAACAATTATCTCTCCTGCTTCTTTTTAAAGTTTAGAACTTTAGACCATAAAGAAACTAGCGATATGTTCAAAGTTCACAGCTAGAAATCTAACCTAGCTAGGCACTGTAAGTTGCGGCGTGACTTGGTTTGATTCTTGACGTGGATGTAGGAGACAGTTATTATTTTGAGATTTGAACTAAGACTACTCGTCGAGAGTTGATGATGATCAGGTTAAATTTCTTTATGGAATAGTTAATATTGCCTTCGATGAATGATTAGCTAGGCTAAGACTGTCCTTAATGAATGATTAGCTAGGTTAAGACTGTCCTTAATGAATAATTAGCTAGGCTAAGACTGTCCTTAATGAATGATTAGTTAGGTTAAGATTGTCCTTAGTGAATGGTTAGTTAGATTAAGACTGTACTTAGTGAATGGTTAGTTAGATTAAGACTGTACTTAGTGATTAAAAAAAAAAATGTATATTATATTACACACACGCACGATGCTGTAAACTTATAATTCCTAACATGATGTTACAACTCTTACTGCTCGTAAAATATTAACGCGAAGTTCTCGTAGTTAAATTTCTTCGAACTGTGGAAGCTGTGCCCATTGCGACACTTAACGAGGGATGGCGGCTTTCCGTAACCGTCAAGAGCAAAACAGACACGTGTTTCCCCTCCAAGTTGATTGGGATCTCTGTTGGGGCTATTCACCATAATTACGCTGACCAGTGTCAGCAGAACTGTCACGTTTGCTAATGGAACTTTTCATCAAATTGCTAGCCACTGTAAGCGAAAGATTTAAACCATAATAATTAATATAGATTGAATACCTGCACGATTTCGTGGTAGGACATTTTAACCAATCACTGTTTTAGAATCAGAGATTGGCATGAATAACCCATTAAACCACAGTATATTTCATGGGGTGGGACATTTCAACCAATCACTGTTTTAGAACCAGAGACTGGCATGAGTAACCCATTAAATCACAGTATGTTTCATGTGTTAGGTATTTTTTTTAAATAAGATAAAGCTAGTCACTGTCGAGCGCCAAGAAACCGTTACAGAGAATCATTGAACCACTTAAATTTTTCTAATGGAATTTTTAACCTTTATTTTTGAGACCCCTGATCAGAACCAGACAGTTGTTTGAATTTGCTATCATAGTTTGTATGTGTATGCGTGTGTCTGTGTGCGTGTATTTTATAGGCGTATCGTACGTGTATTTTGTGATGTGTTTGTAATTTACACCACTCTCCTCTTTCCCTTACAAAAAAGAAATGAAACTGATCTTTCGTGTTTTATCACCATTTTAATCATTATTGTTGCTATTATTACTGATGTTTTACTTATTATTGACACTTCTTACGATTTCTGTTGTTTGCTGGTTAGTCGTTTGTGAACCTTGGTGCCGGAATCCAACAGGATTCTTGGGGGTCCAATGTAACCCACGTACAAGCACATCATTGTAGTGTTAAACATAATCGTGTCTTGTTTAATGTACCATTTCCTTTTAAACATCCTTTTATATTACTTCAACTTTTGGGACGTCGTAGGTTTCGCAACGTGAATTATCTCCCGTTGGCTCGGATCTTACTGCGCGGTATAAGACACGCAAGGTAGTCTTCGCATTGGGGACAAACAAACATGTCGAGAAAGTAGCATATAATTCGCATACCTTTGACTGGACTCAAGCACGCACAAGGCACACTCTCTCGCATACTTGCACACAGCCGCAGAAATAAAGGGGTGGTGGTGAAATCATCTAAAGTAAAAGTTGGAAGCGGAACGTTTGAAATTAAATTCATCAACCAATCAGATAGACACTAGGATTTATTACTCACCGTAACACTTAACTTAGGTCATCCTGACTTTCAATCACTTTTTCGTGAGAAAACTTAACGCGGCCTTCAAAACAGATTGAAATCCGATACAGTTTTGAAATAACCGATTTTAATTTTCGGTATAGTTTGCATAGTCTGACTTTCCCTCTCTCTATGTATCTATCAGTATGTCAGTTCTTTCCTGGTCTGTCTTCCCCTTTCTCTTTGCAAGCAGCAAGAAAGAGCTTATTACCTAAGTATTCGTTGCGTTTTCGAACCAGTGGATTGTAGTGACGTAAAGCTCATGTGGATTGTAGTGACGTAAAGCTCATGTGGATTATTGTGACGTAAAACTCCCGTGGATTGTTGTGACTTAAAACTCCTGCGGATTGTTGTGACTTAAAACCCCTGTGGATTGTGGTGACGTAAAACTCCAGTGGATAGTAGTGACGTAAAATTGTGGATTGTGGTGACGTAAAAATCATGTTCGATGTAACCGGTGATTTTATGAGATATTTAAGTCATTATTATAAAGTCATTCGACTTACCGCTGTTTTCTCTTTTATGTTTTGTGTGTTGTAATACAAAGCGCTAACATGAAAGTTTTAAAGCAACAACAAACATTTATAGCTTATTTTGATTGACATAACTCCTTCCATTGTGCCCTTGGACGTTGTTATTGGTGGTGCGGTTGTAGAGCCGAAATACTGCACGGTAAGATAGGCTGCTGGGTCGGCGAGACTCCTCACACACACACACACCTACACCCCCTTCCGGTTCAACTGTCGCCAAAACTCACCTCTCCACTGTGCATGGTAAGGTTACATGCACAACCGCCCAAAACCGTTCTACATGTTTGCGTGAATTCCTGGATGGCCTTGACCTTCGCTCAAGTAATTGAATGTCGACTGGGTGTGATACTTTTCAAATCGTCTTAGATAATACTGGGTCAGGGGAAGACGGTGCCTGCCATTGACTCGTGTTAAAACAGAGGTGGTGAGTGACTGATCGCCCTGGGTACGCATTCAAGTATCAGTTTAGTAATTGGATCCAAAAAGAACCAAACAACAACTAAAACTCTGGAATCCCATTCACGGAAAACGCCCCTCCGAGTCTTTTCCGCCGTCATCGAATTGTGCAAGCACCTGTCTGGACTGTCTGAGTAAACACACGGCAGTTGTAGTTACAGGAGTATTGTACATTTCCATTCAAGATACAGAGTAGTTCGCCATCTTTGGTGTAACTGGTCACGTTGGTTGCAATGCAAAAGTTTTGGAGGACATAACCGCGTGCATATTCGATTACCTGGTGATTCTGTTTAGATTAGTGTGATGTCAGTGTGCTGAGATTATTGTTTTTGTTCTGTGTGCCGCCCTTTATCGTCATGAGTGAGAAAAATAAGAAGAAGACGACTAAGACAGGTAAGACTAATAAGAATGGGCGACAACTTATACTGATATCATTGTACACGAGCTTTAGGCCTACAAACAAAAAAATGTTGCAACAAATTCATTACAGCGCTGTTTCTAATGGAGGTCGATTTTTTTATGGGGGGAGGGGGATTGGTTTTTTTCTTTTTCTTTTGGCATTGCTTTAAAAATTCTATTGACGTGCAATTGGACTTTAATCTTCTGGACGGAAACTCCAGGATTGTGTGGGTGTATTATGCTTGAGCAAAATAAATACTTGAACGTATTTTAAAATATAGGTTGTTGTCAGACCTTGGCATAGAAAGTAATTTACTGAACATAGTACACATTAGGCTCATCTGTTCTCTTAGGGACAAGCCTGTTCCTGTCGGAATGAACTCTTCGCGTCTCAGTCGCGAAAGAGCGCGTGGAATGTGTTGAAATAGAAATTAGGTTAAGCCTAAAGCATTCAGTGCCTTTGGCAGCTTTATATATTCCGTGAATAACGTGGGTTTTTTGAAAACTTTCCCTGATTAAATCTCATACGTTGTTGAGAGATGAGAGGAGTAATGTGGAACATGCAGTCTTTTAATGCTTTGGGGTCAGTCGATTCACTTCTGACCCTATGAAGTTACACATTTATATATATTATTGTGATGTTTGCATACGATCATTGTGACATACGCAAGGTGTTATGTCCCTTTTGTTCTAGACCAGATCAACTATTGCTATTTCATGTTAAGCGCCATTGCCGTTTTATTTGCATTTCTCTTATTTCGTTTTAAATTGCATTGGTGTTTTGTTTCCATTCATTATCAAACATTTATACATCTTCCGGTGGACCAACTTTGTTCCGGATATCTTTTGCCGTTTACAGTTGACGAAAAAACACATAGTGGACTGAGAAACACCTCTGATTCTGTATGACGTCATATGTGTATATGTAACTCGTTATTTTAAATGTACAGTCATTACGTACACAATAAACTTGTTGCGGTAAACCATTCGATTTGAGGTCATCTAGAAGTAATTGTCATTGTGCTCGTAATCACGTGCTTGTGTTGTGAAATGCACGTGAGTAAATTAGGACAGTGAGCTATCTGGCTCACACAGGAAGCGCCCTTCAAACTTTTGACGAGTTTGTCTTTGTTTGTGGCAATGATTTTGTAAGCCGTGAGACCTTGAACTTGCATATTGTTTTAATTAGGAACCACTGGGTCTTGATGAGGTTAAAGAGTACACATGTATTCCTTCTTCTTAGTAAATAATTAGTGTAGGATTGCTATAAATATTCCGCAAAGAAAAGGTGGTAGGGAACTTTTTGGAAGACGGTTTGTGTCCGTGGATGGATGGGTAGGTGGGCAGGTGCTAAAAGGCTGGAACATTCAGTCTACACTACTATAATACCTCTGCCATTAAACTAAAAGCAAATGAAAAAAATTATATCGTTTATATAAATAAAGCCTGTTCGCTGTCTGCTAGACGTGAAAACAAAACAAGCAAAAATAAAAATAAAAAGCTTATTGGTTAATCGACTGATATAAAGGCAGATAATGAACGCAGTCCTCTCCCTCCACCCCGTCTGTCGTTGTAAAGAGGGTGCTTATTTTCAGTAAATATCAGTTTCTGTTTGCGTAACTTTGGCTGTATTTTTTTTTTAAAACTTTGATAATTTGGTGCGCGAGCTGAAACAAGCAGGCGCAAAGCAGGTGTGCACATTTAGCACGTGTCATACTCACGCATCGCATTCGACATGTCTGTTGCACCTTGCTGCGCGCTTTAAGTCAACAATTTGGTCTATACGATGCAAGCTTTCGTTCTGTCGCTAAAAATCAGTTTCTTCCGTCTGGAAACTTTGAGAATGATTTTATTTTTATTTTATTTAGGGGATAAATAAACAGTCTTGTTGGAAAGTTCGTAAACACTTTGCGTAATTCCTTTCTCGAGCCATGCTAATGGACATTCTGTGCTCAGTGTCACGACCTGAATATTAATTACTGACGAAAGGGGATCTGAATCTATAGACTCTAACCCTCTCTCTCTCTCTCTCTCTCTCTCTCTCTCTCTCAACACACTCACGCGCACGCAGAATCCTCGCACTTATACTCTTTATGAACTTTGAACTATTTAACATTTTTTATTAAAGTGACAGTTTTATTGTTGAGTGTTGAAACTTAACCAGGTCACGATGTGGCTTCTCTTACACCGCATTCGTCTGTTCGTGCCTTGCACTGTGTATATAACCTCTTAACGAAAATTACGAAGTGTTCCTTAAAGCAGCTGATTGCATGAATTTGTCACTGAAATGAAACTCGTCAACCGCCATTATTGAGTTGTACACTTAACAGTTAATTGCTAATTATGACTTTCATCTTAAGCGACAGGCTGGTGTGACCATGTAGAATATAGACGTCGGGCTGAATAGGGCCTACGTAAAAAGACGGATTGGTAAGTAAGTCGGTTGGTAGGTTGTAATAATTAGAGGCTTTATCTCCTTTTTGGTTATCCTTATTTCAGTACGACTTGACGTATGCATGTTATCTTATCTTCGTGCCTACCTGTAACTTTGCCTCAGGCGACACCGGCTATTCACAAGCTTGTCGAGTTTCAAGTTCCCCCCCCCCCCGCCAGGTATGCTTGGCATGCACGAGAGTTTGCGTGGGGGTATGCTTTTCTAGGGATGGAATAGACCTATTCAGGCAGTCGGCTCAGGTGACAGCTAGCCAGACTCATTCATGTTGCGGGTGGGGTTTGACGGAGGCAAAGTTCAGAATCACCTACGATTTTGCTGTTAGGGTTTTTTGCCGCGATCTATCTATTCGCGTGAAATTCCCTACGGCCGGAAGTGCTACCTATACCTTAATAAAATACTGTCTCTTTGCCTCTTTTGGGAATATAATTTATGAAGTCGTACGGGCCTCGTGCGGGTAATGAGCGTGTTCTAGCTAAGCAAGACACAAGGGTCAGTTTCATTTGAGATTTTGACATGTACGTGTGACAGAGGGAAGAGTGGCGTTGTATGAGGCGGAGTCAAAAAGGGAAGCAAGCGTGGATGTGGCGTGTGTGCGTAGGTTGGTATACCTCCGCATACTTTGTACAATTTGAGATTCCTCGTATGGTCTTCATGTCTTGAATGTGGGGAACGCTTCCGGCTTTCGCGTTTGGAGAGGGAGGGGGGGTTTCATGACCGTCTATATAGGCCCTACGCACCTTTTATATCGGTTGAAAACGGGACTAAATGCTTGCAATAATTCCCCTTCTGCACACGCATACATCGGTGTGACTGTTAATTGGTGTGTGTCATTAACATAACGCACAAGGTGCTTGCATTATATTGTACATGAAGCTATCTTTGGCCTGTCCCACCTTATTATGCATACCCCTACCCGTTAAGAGATAGGCTTGCCGTTGGCTTGTTTCTGAACCCATTATCTCCACATTCCTCGATACAGAACGTGTGTTGACGTGTGTTGACAAATTTGCATAAAATCCAAAACTTCCATTAAAATGTGACGTTTGCAGTTCCGGGGTGGGTTGGGGTGGGGAGGACGAAGAACAAAGATACCATAAGTGTGAAGAAGTGGGGAGGGTATGTACACATACCCTACTAGTAAAGAACTGTATTTGTATTTTCTGGTGTGGTGGTTGAAGGTACATAAGAGTACCGTCCGTACAATTAGCTCAAGTTGGAAGCGGACGTTAAACTCGAATCAATTATTCACAGATGAGCAGAAAACCATAAAACAGCGAGTTGGGTTGCGGACTTATTTTGAACTTTCCAAGCCTTTTAACACGGCTGTTACGTAATAAATTGTTTTGTCTCTTTGCTTTTGTCTGCTCGCGCAATTCCTGAGACCGTTTCCCGGAGCATATTTCTGGCATCCATTTCCTGGCCGTTGTGTTCAAAAGTCCCTTTATTTAACTAAGTTTATTAACTTTAGTTGAACTAGACAGCTATTTCAGCTGAATGATTCGTTCCATTTTGCTAAATAATGACTGATTGCTTAACTAAGTAAAACTTATTTACCTCATTATGTTCTCTTCATTTGTGCAGCACTCTTCTTAACTATGTAAAACTTATTTAGCTCAGTATGTTCTCTTCATTTATCCAGCACCATTCTTATCATGTTTCTGTATTGTCTGCGTCTACGAAAGACTCTGGACGAAGTACTTTACAGTACAAGCACTGAAAAACGTGTCAAAATTGATTTTTTAAAAAAAGGACTTCTATGTAACAATGAATATATTGCTTTACTTATGTCACTTTGATGGGAATCGTTTTCATTAATGATTTCCTCTCTCGTTCGTTACGCAGTACGTGATGGAAAGGTAACACACGTTCGTTACGCGGTACGTGATGGAAAGGTAACACACGTTCGTTACGCGGTACGTGATGGAAAGGTAACACACGTTCGTTACGCGGTACGTGATGGAAAGGTAACATAGAAGTTTTTGCTACATTTAGAGAGCACATTTTGTAAGTAATTATTTAGTTAATTAAATCTTACAGTTTAAGTCAGTCACTTTCATATTTAGTTAAACGACTTTAGAACATAACAGTATCAGATGCAACCCACAGTGGTCTAGTTTGAGATAGGTGCATAATTTTTTTTTTTAAGTTCTGTTATACATCATATGATATTTCTCCTCTACCTCGCCGAATTCTGCTGCTGGGTGCCATGGAATCACTACATTTCCAACTGTCACCTGCAAGGAATGTAGGTCTTTTAAAAAATAATTATCACTTCGTTGGTATTTGAAGTCAGTTTCAGTGGTTGGCTCCCGGTGTCGAACACATACGTTTACAGCGACATCTTCATTTCATTGACTGAGTGCATTCCTTCACTAAGATTAGCGTACATTTACAGTGGTCTTTGAATTTCATTATTTACATTCCTTCACTAAGATTAGCGTACATTTACAGTGGTCTTTGAATTTCATTATTTACATTCCTTCACTAAGATTAGCGTACATTTACGGTGGTCTTTGAATTTCATTAAGTACCTTCTTCTCTAAGATTAGCGTACATTTACAGTGGTCTTTGAATTTCATTATTTACATTCCTTCACTAAGATTAGCGTACATTTACAGTGGTCTTTGAATTTCATTATTTACATTCCTTCACTAAGATTAGCGTACATTTACAGTGGTCTTTGAATTTCATTAAGTACCTTCTTCTCTAAGATTCACGTTCATTTATTTACATTCCTTCTCTTAGATTCGCTACATTTACAGTGAAGTCTTTGCATTTCATTATTTACATTCCTTCTCTAAGATTCGCTACATTTACACTGAAGTCTTTGCATTTCATTATTTACATTCCTTCTCTTAGATTCGCTACATTTACAGTGAAGTCTTTGCATTTCATTATTTACATTCCTTCTCTAAGATTCGCTACCTTTACAGTGAAGTCTTTGCATTTCATTGAGTGCATTTCTTTTCCCAGATTCAGTTGCATTTACAAAGTAGAACCTAAGATTAACAGCATGACTTCTGCAGCCCGTCAGTTTTTTTAACATAGATTGCTTTTCCATGAATAGTTCTTTTGTTTCCCAGCAGCGGGAGTTGGGTTGAGAAGGGGAAACACCGAATTGTGTACTAAAGTAAATGTATTTGTGATTTCAGCTCAAATCTAATTTTAGTCCTTGTAATATATTTATACAGTGTCCACGCGGCATTTCGAAAGTCTTGGCTTCAGCGCATATTGAGCAAGTCTATTGTTAAGTCAGTATTGCGAACTGTCGTGATACCGTACATCGCGTTAAGTATTGTAAATACGTGACTGTCGCAAATAACGACATCGCAACTTATCGTGAGAGTGTTTTGCTTATTTATATTTTAATATGCGCAATCTAACTGCTTTCTAATTTCAGTGACTTGTACAAGTTAACGGAAAATAATGATTAGTCGAATTAAAAAAAATATATCTATGCAACACCGTTGAGGTCACATTTTTCGTGCCAGCTCCTACGATTGCGCAAGCTGTACACCCCCTCATTCATAAATGAGTCGCGCTGGAAAAGAGAAGGGGAGAGAATTTGTTTTCAGGGCGTCGGTTTAAGCGTGACAGGTCTTATCTCAGCGGCTTACAGGCGCTGCAGACGACAGAGTGAGTTTGGATACGTGTACAAACTGTAAGCCCACCTGGGCGACATTCTTTTTGCACGTGTCACGGGGACATGTTCTGAAAGAAATGTGCGCTACAGCACTGGAGAATGTTTTCATCAGAGAAACGTTTTACAAAAGCTTGAAATAGTGTTTTATATGACCGTTCATTTAAAAAAATGAAACCTTGTTTATAACTACAGTATTCCAAAAACAGTATGTTTGTGGTTAAACAGATGGGACTAAACTATCTTGTCTTAGGGGGTGAGGTAGATTCTGTGCGTGTATGTGTGTGTGAGAGAGAATTTCGATGTGATAATAATGATACTGAGTTCTATTAGTTCACTGCCAAATATGTATCAGAGTCGGATTTATGCAGATAAAGAATTATAAAATATAGATATTATTTTATTGTTCAGTAATTTCTTAATAATATTGGTAGGAACATTGTCCATTTTGAATTAGAACAGCGAGATCAAAACCGTATAATAAATATGAACGCTAGTTGTTATGTAAGACTTTTACTTTCATCGACTTCGGGTTTATGTACTTCTTGCTTGCTTCCGTCACTGTGTGTGTCGGTTGTTAATTGCGTTCTGAATCTGATATGCTTACGTCACTGTGTGTCGGCTGTTAATTGCGTTCTGAATCTGGTATGCTTCCGTCACTGTGTGTGTCGGTTGTTAATTGCGTTCTGAATCTGATATGCTTACGTCACTGTGTGTCGGCTGTTAATTGCGTTCTGAATCTGGTATGCTTCCGTCACTGTGTGTGTCAGTTGTTAATTGCGTTCTGAATCTGATGTTATGCTTACGACTACGATTAAAGATACGAATGCGAATGTACATCTGCGCTACTTCGAACCGCTACTTCGAACCGCCACTTCCTGCCCCATATATTTATGAAATATACAACCTGAGATGTTTGTTTTCCCCAAGATTATGTCAGCTAAAAGAATTGCTTTTTTAAATGTAATACTTCGTTTACTTTTTTTGACCCAAAAAGGTTACATACCTTTGATCTGTTCATGGACAGTCGCGTCTGCGAAATAATTTGCGGTTTCTCTGCCCCTCCCTCCCAACTATTTTTGATAAGCAATTTAAAAATTAATAATGCAATCATAGTAAATAGGTGCAACAAAGTATGTATCTGTGTAAATAATGTGAAATGTTTAAGGTTTGTTTATTTTCTTTAAAATAGTTTCTTCTTTGAAAATTATTCAGTTTTTTTTCAAAAAGAACTCTGATTTACTGTCCAGATATGTATTGAAAAGTCAAGATTAGACATCTCGCTTAAAAAAAAAAAATCCAACTTACTTCAATAACACAACCCTTTACTAGTGGTTTTATCTTCTTTTTTTTTTTGCGCACGCATGCTATAAACGAACCCACACAATTCTTAACTGAAACCCGGACGCACACACACCTTATTGAAAAAAAACACGATTAATGTATTATACGCACACATACTCAGAAACCCACAAATTGCGCGCGACCATACGCACATATACTTAGACACCCACATATGGGCACGACCATACTCACACCAGGTCTCCTTTATTGTACACAGATTTGCACAGTCCTTTTGCTGTTGTTAATACATGCGCGCACAGACACTCAGAATGCCTCTTGTGTTAATTAAGAACCGTACGCACGCATCACACACACACAGAGGTTCACTCACAAACACTTTCTCATATACACAAAGTACATACAATGCTTTACACAAATAATTACCTTTTTCTATAAGCACAGGCGCACGCACGGAGCGCACACACAAATATTACACTTTCTTCAATGCATGTATATACACACATACCCCGACGTCGTTGTTACGTTTCCAGTATTTATTTAAAGACCCTGCTTAGAATAATTAAAAGACTTTAAATATAATTAATTCTTCCTCTCATATTCTACGCAGACTGGTTGCTCAATTTATTATCTGACTAATTAAAAGTGCGTCTTGTAGTTCAGACGACAAATTTACAGACTAATAAACTGCGAACTTTTAGCTAGATTTGAAAACAGTTAAATCCCTCTAAATTAATATGCACTCGTCATCAATCTTTCTGCTCATCCGCCCCCATTCAAATCTAAGAATTAATCTAATTGGTCTATTGTGCATAGAAATCAACTACTAAGAGGTATTAACAAAGAAAATAAGATTTAATAAAGTTTAACAAATTAACAATAAATCGAATGCAACGCGAATAGTCTTCACTCTGTCTTTACGCGCCTATGCCTGATTTTTGTCAATCTAAATTGCCAGAAAAGTGTTCCTTTGAGATCTGTACACTTGATTTTGCACTTAGCTCTATTCTTGTATCCTTGGTCTCAACACTCAGTCATGCCGGTTCGTTCCCTCAGTCCCCCTTTAACGACACACGTGGTGCATAAGGAATGATGTCCCTTTGTTAGTGGCTAGGAACTGGAATTTTTGCAGCATGGCCCTCAGAGTGGATTTCGACACGCTTACGCCAATAAGCTAATGCAGGTGAGGCATGGGTGAACATGAACCATGAGCCGACCTGTGGATGCAACGTGTTTGGATATAATTCTCAACCTAACAGGTCCTACCTAGGCATGGCTCAATTAAATGCGCTGAACAAAGAGTTTCGACCTCGCGTCGCTTACAATTTAGATTTAGAAAAAATATAATCGTCTCACATGTGTTCCATTTAACAGTCATGACGTATGAAGCAATAAAATAGATACAACGTTAAATTAATGTTCATACAAGGGGTAATTCAAACCAACAGAGCGCTTCACAATTTACAATTAAAATTACACGCAATAATTGAATTACATGAAGAATTCATATCGAGCGCAGCATTCTGGCTCTTAGTGAATTAAACAATATAAATTAAAGTACAGAAATGGAAAAATGGTTACAATAAATTTATATTCCGTAACGTATAGGTTTTCAGCTATTTCTCTGAACCATGCTCAAGTGTATATGGAAATCATATAATACATAGCACAAATACATACTTAAACAATACATAGGCAAATACTATTAAATGAAATGATACCTTTGAGAGAAGTCGAAGGGTACCTTGATTCTCTATGGCGCCGGCTGCCTCTCACGACCCGAGTAAGCTGATGGAATTAGCTAAAATGTGCTCGAAGTGAGGGAGCGGAAGCGTGTGGGTACATATATAGAAAGGTATATTGCGTATCACGTGACTGTTCGCAAAGCATGTGGTTGGTTCGAGAACTGGACAATGGTCCTAAAGTTACATAACATCTTGACCTGTTCTAGAAGCACCTAGAAAAAGGAAGCTTTGAACAAAGGGCCAAGGGTTTCAAATATTCGAATTTGAAGTAAACAAGGCAAGTGGGTCACGAAGTCGGACAATTTTATCAGACTGTGACACCCCCTTGCTTTTGAGGCGTTTATCTTGCCAAAGATAGAATGCCTCCTACAAATTATGTATGATAAAATGTAGAAGTCCACAATGAAGAAAAATTTACACAAAAAAAATTTCGACATTCCTAGAAATAAAGTGTGCAACTATATTTCATATTTACAGGAAGGAATCCGTAGGGTTCAGTTAATTGATTAAACAACATTCTATCAGTACCGGCACTTGATGGCATCAAGCACGACTCATGTAATCTGCGCCAACATTCAAAGACCCTTTGATGTAATGAATATTTGCGTCATACTGTGTCAGAAACAAAGACCAACGCATTAAACGGCTGTTCGTAAATTGCGCCTGTCCGAGAAAGGCCAACGGCTGGTGATCGCACTCAATGACAAAGGTTTTTCCGTACAAATAGTTTTCGAACTTTTTTATGGCCCAAACTATTGCAAGACATTCCTTTTCACTGGTGGAATATTTCTGTTCAGTAGTTGTGAGTTTACGGCTTGCATATGCAACTGGGTGTTTGGTGTCATTGTGTTCTTGTAATAACACTGCTCCTAATCCTGTGTTGCTAGCATCAGTCCTTAACAAGAATGGTTTTGTCAAATCTGGCAGTTTAACAATTAAATCTGAAGTCAGTCTAGATTTCAGTGTGTCAAAAGCGTTTTGGCATGCATCAGTCCACACTACTTTTGTAGGCATATTCTTACGTGTCAAGTCAGTCAGAGGACATGCAATGGCACTAAAATCTGGTACGAATTTTCTGTAGTAGTTAGCAAGACCAAGAAAACTTCTAACTTGTGTTTTTGTTAGCGGTTGTGAAGTGTCCTTAAGTTGTGCTATCTTAGCTTCACTTGGCGACATAGTTCCATGACTCAACTTGTGTCCCAAGAAGTCTAAGGAGAATTGTGCTATTTCACACTTCGTAGGGCGGGCAGTGAGGTTGGCTTGCTTTAATCTGGCTAGCACATCTCGTAAGAGTGTTAAGTGCTCCTCCCATGTCTGGGTGCCTAGAATTAAATCATCCATGAAGTTCTCAACTCCGCGTCCGTACAGTGGTTCTAACAATGACCGCATCATTTTAGAAAAAATGCTTGGAGCGTTTGAAACTCCGAAAGGCATAACTTTCCATGTGTAGTTTCCTACTGGTGTAGTGAAAGCTAGTATGTGTCGATCAGTGTCCTTGACCTTGATTTGCCAAAAACCGCGTGACAAATCTATTTTGGTATAGTAATGAGCGTTAGCTAGCTTAGTGAAGATGAGATCCGGATCAGGAAGAGGTTCGGCACAAAACTCTGTCACTTGATTGAGTTTGCGGTAGTCTACGCAAAAACGGAACGAGTTATCACGTTTTTTAATCAACACGATGGGTGATCCGTAGGCACTGTCAGTCTTCTCTATGACCCCTAGATCTAGCATAGTCTTAATCTCACGTCTAACGTCATCTATCTTAGCGTGTGGCAACGGATACGGCTTCAAACGTATCGGTTTGTTGTCAGTCAGCTTCAGTGAAAATTCTATTAAGTCTGTCAACCCTGGTTTGTCTGTCAGAGTAGATGAGAACTCATTAAGCAATTCATTCACTTCTTTTTTCTGTCTTTCTGTCAAGGCTTCATTTACCCTAACGTCTTTGACAGTTTCGTCCGTCTGTAGAGGACAGTTTGGTAAAGTACCAGTGACGCAATCAGTATCCCCCTCGTCTTCTGTAACTATCGTCGCTACGACAAAATCAGCTTGAGTGGTTTGATCCTCACGGCTTATGTACTTTTTGAGTAGGTTAACATGAAAGATTTTCTCTCTCTTTCCTGTCTGCACCTTATAGTTCAGTCCCCCTAGCTTGGCGGTAACTACAAAGGGCCCCTTCCATTTCATCTGAAGTTTGTTATGTGCTTCAGGAAGCAACAGTAACACTTTGTCATTAACTTCAAATTCTCTAGGTTTGGTGTGCTTATTGTAATATTCTGCCTGTCTAGACTGAGCTATCGTCAAGTCTTCCCGTGCTATCTTGCCTATAGTTTCAAGACGGTTTCTTAAGTCAGTGACGTATGTATAAGTTGTCTTAACTTCGTCATCTGTCTTTTCATCAGTCCAAAGTGCCTTCAAAATCATCATCGGTCCGCGTACAGTACGTCCGTAAAGTAGCTCAAATGGTGAAAACCCGGTGGAAGATTGTGGCACCTCCCTATATGCAAATAGTAGGGCAGGGATGTATCTGTCCCAGTCTTTCGGTTTATCTGTGGCGAGCTTTTTAAGTGCTGTTTTTAATGTCCCATTGTATTTTTCAATCAGACCATTTGCCTGGGGGTGGTATGGTGTGCAAGTAAGATGTTTGATGGAAAGTAAACGATTTACTTCCTTCATTACGTTGCCTATGAATTGACTCCCCTGATCCGTCAAAATTTCAGTAGGAATTCCAACACGACTCCAAAGACCGAAAAGGGCTTCGGCGACAGTTTCAGTATCAATATTTTTCAATGGTACTGCGTCGGCGAATCTTGTTGCGTAATCAATAGTGGTCAGCACGTATCGATTACCTCTCGTTGATGTGGGTATTATAGGCCCAATCAAATCCAATGCTACGCGCTTGTAGGGTTCACTGATCAGTTCAGGCTCTCCTAACGGTGCGGGTCTGATTGAATTTTTAGACTGTGTTCTCTGGCATGTGTCGCAACTTAACACGAATCTACGGATATCGGCAGTGATGTCCGGCCAATAAAACTCACTTGTAATACGACTAGTTGTTTTTTGTACACCCATGTGTGCACCAAAAAGACTCTCATGACCTAATCGTAATACGTCATTTCGTTTGGTTTGTGGAACGACTAATTGTTTCCGAAATTCGTCTCCCACTTTCGAATAGCGGTACAATAAACCCTTTTTCAGAATAATGCACGCTTTCTTATTCGAATCGTCAGTGTTGACGTCACTAACAAGTACAGCTTGTCTGCGTAACTTGTCTAGTGTTTCGTCCTCAGCTTGTAATATTTTAATCTCGCTAACTGTTGCTTTATCTACGGCTGGTGCGGCAGACATCGGTGCAGTTACAGATTTGTCTTTACTACTCGCTGCTCTGGTTACAGCGTTAACCAGTGGTGGTTCAGTTGAAGTTTGTTTTTTGCACGGCAAAACATACTTGCAACCAAGGATCACGTCATGCGGTGAGTTTTCCATAACTGCCGCTTTGACTGTTCCTTCTACAAAGTCTGAAACAATCGAGACTTCAGCTACTGGTAAAATGTCTTGTTCGCCGTTTGCAAAGGTGACAGAGATTGTCTCCCCTGTGTAGTCGGTACGGTTAACTAATGATGCATTTACAATAGCGTCTAGCTCACACCCTGTATCAAGCAAAGCGATTGTATCGTGACCGTTTGCCTGTACTGGTGTTCGATTCGACTTTTCTGTTTTAGGTGTATGACTTTCTACTGCGTAAACTTTAGCTGTTTTCTTTTCAGGACATGTTCGTGAAAAATGGCCACTATCACCACAAGTGTAACATGCAAGATTCTTTTTATCTTTCTGTTTGTCGGACTTGTTTTTAGTGTCGGGTTTAGATGTTTTATCATCACGCTCATTAGGTGCCTTCCCGTCATTTTTCTTATCCTTTCGAGTCTGCGGTTCGTTCGGTCGAGACTTGTTGTTCGCGTGTGCGTTCGAGAATTGAGAATGTGCGTCATCAAAGCGATCGGCGGCGTTGCCTATCTCCTCTAGCGTAGATTTTTCCCTTATTGCTAAGTGAATCAGTAGATCTGATTTGTATGACCCGAGAATATGGTCTTTTACCATTTCATCCCTAAGACCTGCGTACGTCTGTGGAGTTTCGGCTAGATCTATCCATCTTTGGAACAAGTCAGCTACGCGTCGTATGTACTGTGCGTGCGTCTCTGAACTGGCTTTAGTGGCCTGTTTAAACTTACGTCGGTATGTATCTGCTGTGAGTTTGTAACGTTTCAATAATGCGGCCTTGACTGTGTCGTAATTATCTGACTCAGAATCGCTAAGCTTATTGAACTCGTTTTTCGCACTGCCCTGCAATAACCCCGATAAATTTATCGCCCAATGTTCCGCTGGAATGTTCGTTGCTCTGGCTAACTTTTCAAACGTTTTTAAATACGCGTCTATTTGATCTTTGTTCTCATCAAATGGGACCATATTTATCTTTGGAATGATATTTTCGATTCTACTGTGATTATTTCCATCGCTAGAACGCGAATCACCACTGCTTCTGCGATCACGGTTTGGATTGGTAACTTCTAGTTTCTTTACTTCCCATTCTAACCGTTTTATTTCCGCGTCTGCGGCGATGCGTTTGGCTTCTGTGTCCGCTGCGATACGTTTTGTTTCGATGTCGGCTAGTCTTTCAGCCTCTAATTTTTTTGCTTCGCGGGCAGCTAACCGTTCTTCCCTTTCTATCTCTTGTCTCTCTTTTTCCGCTTTTTCCGCTTTCTCTAGCTCAGTTTTAATGTAGCTAGTCAGTTCGTCACCCTGGTATCCTATCATGATACCGGCTTCTTTCAGGTCTTCGATAACCTGTTTGCGATCCATTTTACTGTCTTAGCGCGCTGGCTACAATAAGAATGTATCTCGTGAATTGTGTGTTTTAACCGTCGGCGATAACTCCGCTTATCCCGAAAATAACTTTTAGGGTACAACCTTACAAAAATTATTTAATTTACTCAGAACACCTTCCGAAATAAATTACGCGTTAACTCTTTACACGTTTCACCTGCTTGTCACAGTGTCCGCTGTTCCAAGACTTCCGTAATGTCACGGCTCCTACCATACAACATTACACATTATATCTAGCACCCTAAATATAATAGTCCGAAGTCTGTTACTACCGATAACTCTCCTAGCTGGCGGTATAACCTTCGACTCCTCACAATGAAGTACTCAGTAACACAATACTAAATAAATCATTCAATAGCTAACATGACATATTTAACTACGCTTAAATATATCAACATTAACTAACATGCACGCTACTCTGCAAAAGAATACATGCACATGTCACAACAAAAGCAAAGAAAATCAGTAATACAAAAATCAAAAGAACAATTGGCAATTTCTTTTCGTTCGTTCGTTTCTAGGTTATGATGCGCCCTATGTATAAAAATGTTACAATTTACAATTTAATACATATCAATCCCGCGACGACCCACACTTGTTACGTTTCCAGTATTTATTTAAAGACCCTGCTTAGAATAATTAAAAGACTTTAAATATAATTAATTCTTCCTCTCATATTCTACGCAGACTGGTTGCTCAATTTATTATCTGACTAATTAAAAGTGCGTCTTGTAGTTCAGACGACAAATTTACAGACTAATAAACTGCGAACTTTTAGCTAGATTTGAAAACAGTTAAATCCCTCTAAATTAATATGCACTCGTCATCAATCTTTCTGCTCATCCGCCCCCATTCAAATCTAAGAATTAATCTAATTGGTCTATTGTGCATAGAAATCAACTACTAAGAGGTATTAACAAAGAAAATAAGATTTAATAAAGTTTAACAAATTAACAATAAATCGAATGCAACGCGAATAGTCTTCACTCTGTCTTTACGCGCCTATGCCTGATTTTTGTCAATCTAAATTGCCAGAAAAGTGTTCCTTTGAGATCTGTACACTTGATTTTGCACTTAGCTCTATTCTTGTATCCTTGGTCTCAACACTCAGTCATGCCGGTTCGTTCCCTCAGTCCCCCTTTAACGACACACGTGGTGCATAAGGAATGATGTCCCTTTGTTAGTGGCTAGGAACTGGAATTTTTGCAGCATGGCCCTCAGAGTGGATTTCGACACGCTTACGCCAATAAGCTAATGCAGGTGAGGCATGGGTGAACATGAACCATGAGCCGACCTGTGGATGCAACGTGTTTGGATATAATTCTCAACCTAACAGGTCCTACCTAGGCATGGCTCAATTAAATGCGCTGAACAAAGAGTTTCGACCTCGCGTCGCTTACAATTTAGATTTAGAAAAAATATAATCGTCTCACATGTGTTCCATTTAACAGTCATGACGTATGAAGCAATAAAATAGATACAACGTTAAATTAATGTTCATACAAGGGGTAATTCAAACCAACAGAGCGCTTCACAATTTACAATTAAAATTACACGCAATAATTGAATTACATGAAGAATTCATATCGAGCGCAGCATTCTGGCTCTTAGTGAATTAAACAATATAAATTAAAGTACAGAAATGGAAAAATGGTTACAATAAATTTATATTCCGTAACGTATAGGTTTTCAGCTATTTCTCTGAACCATGCTCAAGTGTATATGGAAATCATATAATACATAGCACAAATACATACTTAAACAATACATAGGCAAATACTATTAAATGAAATGATACCTTTGAGAGAAGTCGAAGGGTACCTTGATTCTCTATGGCGCCGGCTGCCTCTCACGACCCGAGTAAGCTGATGGAATTAGCTAAAATGTGCTCGAAGTGAGGGAGCGGAAGCGTGTGGGTACATATATAGAAAGGTATATTGCGTATCACGTGACTGTTCGCAAAGCATGTGGTTGGTTCGAGAACTGGACAATGGTCCTAAAGTTACATAACATCTTGACCTGTTCTAGAAGCACCTAGAAAAAGGAAGCTTTGAACAAAGGGCCAAGGGTTTCAAATATTCGAATTTGAAGTAAACAAGGCAAGTGGGTCACGAAGTCGGACAATTTTATCAGACTGTGACAGTCGTTAATTCATGCACGATATACACCACATACCCCCCCCCCCCCCCACACACACACACTTCGTTAATTCACGCAAGATATACACCACATACCCCCCCCACACACACACACACATACACACTTCGTTAATTCACGCAAGATATACACCACATACCCCCCCCCTCACACACACACACACACACAACTCCGGGCAGGGACACACACAAACACAGACGCATTCTTCGTTAACGCTTAGCATTACGTGTGCGTCTGGCCAGCTTGGGTCCACCACTAACAGCATTACTTGTGCTTCGTCTCATCTTGAGCCCATTAACAACTTTACCTGTGCGTCAAGTCATCTTTAGTCTACTAGCAACATTACGTATGCGTCCAGTCATCTTGAGTCCACTAACATTACCTGTGCGTCAAGTCATCTTGAGTCCACTAACAACATTACCTGTGCGTTAGATCATCTTGAGTCTACTAATAACATTACCTGTGCGTTAGGTCATCTTGAGTCTACTAACAACATTACCTGTGCGTCAAGTCATCTTGAGTCTATTAACAACATTACCTGTGCGTCATGTTGAGTCTACTAACATTATGTGTGCGTCACGTCATCTTGAGCCCGCCTACAGCTCTGCAAAATAACCCACTACTGTAGGAACCCATGTTCTGAACGAACTGGCTCAACTTTGTCTGGCATCTTCATGTGAGCCATCTGGATCTCTTAAAGACCGACGTTTGTGTTTCGTAGTGACTTTGGTCTTCGCTGACTTTCATGTCAAGTGCTGTCCTGGAACTGGTTAACGTCTCAGCCGGGTCATGTATGTTCCTGTCTTGGAAAGTGTTTGAAAAGGAATTTGTATATTGTCGACCAGAAGATATATGCGTTTTCTTTCCCTTTTATTGTTTTATAATTGTAGACTCCGGTAAATTGTACTTCAGTTTAGAGGTCTCCTGTTTGCATAGTGTATTTAAGTCAAACGTTACGTAATCTACGCTTGTGAGCATACCGTTTATTTTTCTAATCATTCTCTCTGTCCAAGGTCACCTAGTGTAACAAGTGGATAATGGGAGGTCAAATGTCACGTACTTTGCGGGTTAGTAAGCGTCCAGTACTTAATGCAAATGCCTTTCGTTTTGAACTGTCATAGCGTGAGGGGAGATAAATTGGATACAATAACTGCATCAACAAAATGTTGGCAAAGTTATTCTTTTCTTCTTTGTTCCCCCACCTCCCCAGCGATACCATGAAACTTAAGATTTATAAATATAATACGTTTTGAGAATCTTATATTTCGACATGTTTTTGTTTGTAATAAATATTTCTTTTAACGAAAGGAATACAATGTGTACGTCTAATAAATCATGCATGTATACACAATACTCGTCATGACCTTTCAGCGCGTCCTTGACCGCATTTGTCCCTCCGCACTAACCATCCCCTGAAACTTCCTTAAAAATATCTGCCCCTAAAAATGTCTGCCCTTTCAAGAACACCTTCGACCGCTGCAATTAAACGTCTACTTAATCTAAGACCACGCATCCTAACTCGGGTGCTGAGTTCGCTATCAGCGATAGTGGTCTTAATAAAGCTTGTTGTAAATCAGATTTGCTTGCTTCCAAGAAACACTAATAGCCCGCATCTTCAACACTGGGGCCTTTGTCCTAGGGAGATATGGGTTCTATTCCTAGTCCAAAGATTCTCGTTATCTAGTCACAATAAACCGTCACTTTTATTGATGTATATATTTTTATGATTTAGTCTACTTATAATAGCAGTGACAATTAAAGGGATGTTCTTTCTCATAGAGTTTTTTCGAAGATATTTATCACATATGGGTTTCTTTTCTTTTTCTTAAATTACTAAATGTATTCTTGAAATTGTACGTTTCTTGTTTGCATATAAACGCTTAAAGAAAGAAAGAAAGAACATGTGTGGCCACTACCTTCTGCTGAAGGCGAAGTTGCTTCTGACCGCTAGGACAAAAGTAAATAACCAGTTTTCTTCCCCCCCTCCCACTTTTTTTTCTTAAGGCGCAACAGTATCTGTTTAATGCAAACATGTCAAAAGACTGGTCTTCGGTTTAATTCTCAGTGGTCAGCTAAGTACTTGTAATGCAAACATGTCAAAAGACTGGTCTTCGGTTTAATTCTCAGTGGTCAGCTAAGTACTTGTAATGCAAACATGTCAAAAGACTGGTCTTCGGTTTAATTCTCAGTGGTCAGCTAAGTACTTGTAATGCAAACATGTCAAAAGACTGGTCTTCAGTTTAATTCTCAGTGGTCAGCTAAGTACTTGTAAGGAAAATAACACAAGGCAGAATGCGCTTTATTATCACTTATATTTTCCCTGCACAGCTGTATCTGTTGAAAGCAAGCAATACATGTCACAGTGTGTTATATTGTTAGTTTTATTTTCACTGCTCAGCAAAGTCTGTTTAAAGCAAACAACCCAAATCACAGTGTATTATATTGTTAGTTTTATTTTCATTTAAGAAAAGTCTGTTTAAAGCAAACAACCCAAGTCACAGTGTACTTTATTGTTAGTTTTATTTTCATTTAAAGAAAAGTCTGTTTAAAGCAAACAACCCAAGTCACAGTGTGCTATATTGCTATATTATTAGTTTTATTTTCACTGCTCAGCAAAATCTATTTAAAACAAAAAAACCCAAGGCAAAGAACGCTGTATTACTTTTTATTTATTTATTTATTTATTTACTACACAACAGCTTCTGTTAGCAGCAAACAACCCAAGGCAAAAATATGAGAAATTTCATGTTTCATGCTCAGGGCAGCAGTAGTTCTGCAGACAGCAGAGAAACGGAAATGTCTGGAGGATTTCTCGGTGCCCGATGTGAAGACGGCTGACAACCATCAATCATTTTGCTTTATAAGTCGCTGTTTTGTTACATGAATCATCAATGCTCTCATCTTCGTTTCTTCATTATTTCATTATTGCCGTCGGTGTGCTGATTTCGAGCTCAGATGCTGACGTTAGTTGACTCGTTCAGTATATTTCTTTCACGCCCCACCAGCCCAGTATATACTCAACCTCTCCCCCCTTCCGCACTATTTTTATTTGTTTGTTTCTATTACTGGGGTAGTATAGATGTTGAAGTTTTTAATACGTTCATCGCGGCAATTGTCGTTTTCTTTATTATCTCGATCCACGAATCTAACCCGGAAATTATCTGGAAATTATCTTTACACTCCGCCTACAGTGTCACTCCTGCACACGCACACACACCTATACACGCCCTCTACAGTATATATATATATATGTCCTCCCACCCCTCCCCGCTTCTGATTTTCCAATCGCCATTAACTTTTGTTTTTGTTCTGAAGGACTGACCATCTTCGAATTAACGTGACATTTATTTTTAATGAGCATTGACATCTCGCCTGAAATGTCCTAAGTTCATCTGCTCGTGACTGCGATATCTTATCCAACGAAGAGTGACCCCTATCTCTGTCTCCGTCATCAGTTGTCCAATTGATCGGTGTCTAATCTCTCTGTCTCCGTTACCACTTGTCCAACTGATCAGTGTCCAATCCTCCTTCTCCATCATCACTTCCCCAACTGATATGTTCTCAGTCTAATATCAATAATCAACTTACTTGCGAAATGAGCGAGAATTGAATTTAGGCATCTGATTCTCTGTCGATCTTGACGGCTCGTTTGTCCACCCCCCCCACTCCCTTAAAGATCGTCCTTGCATTACAAGTCGGGTGTTTGTCTTGACCGCTGTATTCGTTGATTATGATCGAAGCTTATCGAACGGAGCACTACTGCTGTCCTTCAGAGTTCGCTGCCCATCACGTATTTTGTGCACCATCAAACCTTGGTGCTAGGTCGTTGAACTGGTTGCTGACTATGCCCCCCCAGTTCAAAAAGTGTTTCTTTGTCCGCCATGATTTATGGTCTGGGGTAGCCTTTCTCAACCTTTCTCAGCCTTTCTCAACTTTTGCAAACTGGAAGAACTCTTGAAATAAATTTCAACTCTGAGGGAATCCCTGCATAACAATTATTAAATCTACGATGTTTATTTTTTCAATCACATTCTCTCGGGGAACCCCTAGCGACCTCTCCAGAACCCTTGGGTTCCGCGGAACCCAGTTTGAGAAGGCCTCGTCTGGTCTAGACTGAGTCACGGCGCTGTCTTGTGCACCGTATGTTTTGTACGTCGCTTTTGAAACGCTCCACTTCTCGTCTGTGCGTTACGGCTTGCAACCCGTTTGCGATTTAAAAACACAACAAATTAACTCTAAATTTAAACACCACGTGACTCTCCCCTTTTAGAGCACTATAATTACATACCATACAGGTACCCCCCCCCCCCCCCCCCGAAAAAAAAAATCCTTTGGAAATTTGCAATTACCGAGTACTTGTGTCGGTTAAATTTAATTGTGATTTTTGTCGACTTGTTTGTCTATACTTAATTTCCTCAAATCTTCTATCGAGAAGTCTTACCATGTTTTATTTTAAGCATGGTACACTTAAATATTCTCTTTTATTAACGTAAATTTGCAGGAAACAGCAACAAAAGATGTCTGGTCTTCTTCCTGTACCCAGTTGTTTTGAAACCTGTCATTAATAATTAATTCAACCTGGTTATTTTCGTCTAGTCCACGACTTCTTGAACATTTAGGTCAAATAGTATGCATGCTGCAATAACTGTTGTAAAAATAGATTTTTGTGATCTGCTTCCGGTTTTCATTTCTCATGTTCGAATTGTACAACGAATCTCTCGCATTTAATACTGTTTTGGGTTGTTTTTATTATTTAGCTATAAACCGTGAATAGGAGCACTAGAACGCACTGGACAGTGCGTGAATGGACATTGGAGAAAATCAAGAGGCATTAAACAAGTTGTGACTGTCACTGTGATTACCCTTTGCTTTCTGTCGATTGCCATGGGAGCCAGACCTTAAGAGACAGGGGTTGTCTGTTTTGCAGCTAAAAATTCCTCCATAAAGTGTATAGTTGTGCTCTTTTCATTGTACTGATAAAACGACAACCGTTGACAACCATGTTGCATAGTTTTAGTTTACTTGAAAACCATCGTGAACTGGTGAGGTTTCCAGCGACACCATCTTGTGCTGCAAACACGTGTGCTGACATACCCGGTCAAAACTCAGGGGAAAAAGTCAGTAATCCGCTGATGGATGCGGCACTTCTCACCCCTCCTTAAGCCTCATGAACATATCTTTGTGATGATCCACTCTTTAAAAGCATCCATAGTTTTTTGAGATTCTAAAAATGATTAACTTGTAACGAACGGCTCAAAGTGAAATTTTTCAGTAACAAATTCACAGAACTGGAAGTTGACCCACAATAGCCTTAAGTATTTAGAAATATTGCCGACCTTAATGTAATTTTTAAGTAAAGTCGGGAAGGTTGTAGATATGTTCATAGACTTGGACTTTATTCTATGCAGAGTGATAATTTCATTTGCACACAAACTAATACACCAGCACTCAAGTTCATACACTCGTTGTTACATGCAAGCAGCATGTACCCTCCCATGTAAATACACACATACTTCTCTGTTCAGTGCGTATATAGACACCAGCACACGCACAAATACACATACGCCTACTATTCCTTCATATACAGACACGCACTCGTATCTATACATATACCCTAACAGACGCTCTTACGCGCGTGTGCACACACACACACACACACACACACACACACACACACACACACACACACTTAACAGACGCTCTTACGCGCGTGTGCACACACACACACAACCTAACAGATGCTCTTACGCGCGTGCGCGCGCACACACACACACACACACACACACACACACACACACACACACACACACACACACACACACATTCACCTTCATGTATGCGCAAATACGTTCACACCATGTATTAAGTTACGAGGCCGAAATTTGTCATTATTTATTTTTAATAAAAATAATTTCAGTTTTCTCGATTGTATGTGGTTCACTTGATTTTCTTAATTATTTTTCTTTCCCTAAAAATAATAAGAATAAAAAACGAACAACAACCAAAAAAACACACACAAAGAATCAAATCTTTTTCAAACGCAAAAACAGGAAAGGTTATATTTTTTAAATTGGTTTTTGAAATGAATTTCGTAGTATTCTAGTATGACTGAGCAAGAATAAGGCAGAGACGCGCCTTGAAATTAAATGTGGTCTCAGCAGAGTAAGAGAAGCGACTCCCGCGCTTTCCTCTTGGAACAAAATCTTTCCGAACATGCACTGGCGTTACTTTTTTTTTTCTTCTAAGTTGTTGTTATTGTTGTTGTTTGGTGTGTCTGCCAGAATCTCTTCGGACTAGATAATTTCCCATGGATCCGAGGTCATCGCAGTGCAGCGCCACCTACCGGGAGTAGGCTACTCTCGTATTTAAATACTACTCACCGTTGCGTTGCCCACACTATAGACTTCAGGCGTGAACTGTCTTTGCACTCGAGTTTCAAACACAGAATGCAAAGAGGTTTTTTGTGGAAGGGTAGGGGGAGATATTTTGCATACCTCTTAGCACGTTTACATTGTTTTATGTGACATCCTCAAGATGGAACTTCCTTAGACAAGGTGAAAGGTGTGTGCCCTAAGTACCCGAAACTGAGAAAGAAGATGTATCTCTCTTTGCAGATATCTTTTTTCTCGGACTTATCAGTCAGCCAAGATTCGTGACCTTTCTTACCCCGGGCACCGTTATCATTCACCCCCCACTGCAGAAGCAGCCGAGGTGAAGGAGATAAGAAGACAGGGCTGTCTGAGAATTTGTTGAAAGAAAGAAATAGCTACGTTAATTTTGTTGCTTTTTGTACGATAAAGGTTCGCGTTAAAAAAAAAAAAATATCCGGTTTAAAAACAAATCTGAGGAGACATGAAAGTGAATGAAACGTTATGTAGTAGTTCAGAGGACGTGTAAATATGTGTCGCTATGTAGTAGTTCAGAGGAAGTATAAATATGTGTCGTTATGTAGTAGTTCAGAGGAAGTATAAATATGTGTCGTTATGTAGTAGTTCAGAGGAAGTATAAATATGTGTCGTTATGTAGTAGTTCAGAGGAAGTATAAATATGTGTCGTTGAAAAGGTGTATGTGTGTGGGTTGTTTATATGGGTGTAATTCTGCCTGTCGACGTGTGAACCGTTTAGAAGAAAAAGATGGAAGACAAAGAGACAGAAGTGGGAATGTAGAAAGGTAAAAACAGAAAATAAATTTCAGCGAATCGGATTTAGTTTTACTTTTATATCAGTTTGCATGTGTTAGCTGTGCTGACTGTTTCATCAAGCCTGCGTTACGAATACATGTTTCGTAAATGTAAGTAACCATTCAGTATACGTAAATGTAAGTAACCATTCGGTAGAAGAGTATACCCACAGTATACCCACAACATATCAATAAACGTGTAATCAGTCACTCGATGCGTTCATATTTATAATTTGAGTGCGATATTACTTTACTGTGATAATATATTTAAAGATTACGAATCAGGAAAGTAGGGCATGGGATAAGAAAGTGGTCATGGGACAGAAAAGTAGGACATTGGGCAAGAAAATGGGATTTGGGACAAAAAAATCAGGACATGGAGCAAGAAGGAAAGAATCGTTACAAAGTTTGCTTTAGACACTTATTAATTCCAATCTAGACACTTATTAATTCCAATCTAGACACATATTAATTCCAATCTAGATGCTTATTAATTCCAATCTAGATGCTTATTTCCATCTAGACGCTTATTGATTCCAATCTAGACACTTATTAATTCCAATATAGACACTTATTAATTCCAATATAGACACTTATTAATTCTAATCTAGACACTTATTAATTCTATTCGTGACAAACCTGAATACTGAACAGTTTACACAGTAATTGCTGCTTCACACTGCTGAGTAAACAAACTACTTTAGACACGACACAGATTTTGGTTTTAACATCACTCTAGTGTATTGCCTGAGTTTTCATAATATCAAATTTGTCCTCAGCAAAATAAGAAGATGCATTTTAATGAAGTTAATTGCTTATATAACAATTAGAAGAACGTCGGGAAAACGTCAAAGCTTTACTTCATTGTATAAATTAACAAATTAAAAGAAAACAAAAATACCTACAACAAATCACCAACCTCACCCCCGAGAACAAAAACCCAGCGGCAACAAAAATCAAACATCGATTAACCTCTTAATACAAGGGGTTTGTTCCCTCCCCCTTTTTTGTTTTGTTTTGTTTTTGTTTTCTCCCTGTTTTGTTTTGTCTCTATTTTCCAAGTAAAATTGTTCACGAACGAGAGAGAATGATGTCAGGGGGGAGAACTCCCACAAGATTGCCTAACCCGATTCATTCTTTAATTAGCCTATAACCTCCGTGAACTTATATTTGAAGTGCAGCCAGCCTCTGATGCAGTGTTTACCTGCTCTTGTTACACACTGAACTCAAAACCAGTACACCAGTACTCCGTTACGTACTTTCGTTTTCTGTTTTTGAAATGTAATTCGCAAGACTTTAGATAGACAGTGATGGATACACAGATAAATGGAATAATACATGATAGACAGTGATGGACACACAGATAAATGGAACAATACATGATAGACAGTGATAGACACACAGATAAATGGAACAATACATGATAGACAGTAGATACGAACAGGTAGTCAAACAAAATAGTAGACAGTTACATTTGTTTTAGCTAGATCTTGTTGGCTGTATTCAAAATTAAAATAACATTTACTTGGAAAAATAAGCAATTTGTAATTTAGCCTTTTGTGGCTCTACTCAGCGGTTTTCGCACGAATTGATAATTCTGGTGGCGGGGGTTGGCGTGTGTAAGGTGGGGGTGAGAGTGATTTATACTAAAGGCTCGCAATAGTTGCAAAAGTGCATTTGATGCTTGAAAACTAGGCTACTGCTACCCCCGACTAGATTGTTACTACACCCAACTAAAATCAGTTTTGTTACCGCGGACAGATTCTTTCGAAAGAGTCGCTGGCACCGACAGACCGACTGTCAGAAACATTTATGTTTTTTATTGAGAAAATCGCCACAAGTCACGTGATTATGTAAGTGCTAGAAAATATGGTATATTCAGACATGATAGAATGAGATCACGTGATTATGTAAGCGCTAGAAAATATGGTATATTGAATTCAGACATGATAGGATGAGATCACTATGAGGCACGACAGGATGAGAGTATAAGACAGCGGTGTGAGGTTTTACACTCTATTACAGTCGACATACGCGCACGCACAATGCCATATGATGATCGGTTGAACTGAAGTACCTATGTTTGTGTTTATCCCGCTAAAACGATGGTAGTGTGTGCGTGTGGTGTGTTTATGGGGGGCTGTAGGATGGTAAACCATGACAGCGTTTGATTTCTTTTCTTTCATAACACTTCCCCTTTCTCATGTCTGCATCTTCAGTTTGGAGATGGGTACTTCGTAGCGGTTCATTCCCTTTGCAGATTGGTGTTAGGGGGGAGTATGTCGCCCGTGTCTTGAGTTGCAAAATCAACAGGTCTCACTTGGGGTCGGTCTGGACATTTTCCAAATCTCGTCTTGTTTTCATTTCTGATTCGGATGGTGCCACCTGCCGTGGAGCCCATGTTTCTGCCCAAAACTAACATTTTGTTATCTCCCTTCGGCCTCCCGCAGAGTACAGGAAGAAGAGAATGTGGAATATTTTGCCTGATTCTTTGATAGTAGAAGAGATCAGGAAATGTTTTTGCCTGGTTTTAGAATAGTGTCTCTTTTACCTGACTAAGGAGATAGTAACTACTTTTTGCCTGCTTATAAATATAGAAATTATAATCCCCTAGGCCGCTTTTGGGATACAATTGAGAAATGGAAAATGCACGAAGCACCCATTTCATATCATTAAACTCCTCTTTGGAGTACAAACCCCACCCCCATTTTGTCTGCGAAGTCAGTGAAAGTTGGAAGCGCGTGTGAAACCCAACTTTGAAGAACAATCTCAACAGTTGAGTATTGATCTTTCGAGCAATTCTCTCGCTCATAGCAGTGGGTTTTGGATAGGACGGTCAAGGCCATAATTTATGAACACACACACATACACATACATATAATTAGAGTGGTTCATCGAGCACTCTTATGGCCAAACTGACCAGAATTTATCCATCTCGTAAAATCCTCCTTCACGTCCGTCATTTACGTCTATTAACAATATTTGTACTGGCATTTGTACAACAATACATCACATTTCAATATTTACATTGTTTTCAACAATACATCACATTTCAACATTTACATTGTTTTCAACAATACATCACATTTCAATATTTACATTGTTTTCAACAATACATCACATTTCAACATTTACATTGTTTTCAACAATACATCACATTTCAATATTTACATTTTTTTCAACAATACATCACATTTCAACATTTACATTGTTTTCAACAATACCTTCACTTTTCAACATATACATTGTTTTCGATAATATATCATATTTCAATATTTACATTGTTTTCGGTATATCTCATATTTATATTTTGCTAGGTGTATATTATCTAGTGTTACTGGATCTGAAATATATATTTTATGTTATTGGTCGTCAGTATTAGATTTTTATTATTTCTCGATTCTGTTCATTAGTCAATGAACCGCATCTGTTTCACTTAGTTTTGAACACTTTATTTGTCCTCTGAGCTCAGTGTCGTCTTTTACTGTTTTAGTCAACCCGTTTTCTTTGTCACGTGTAACAGTTTAGTTTTTCTTTGTCGTTTTATTTTTCCAGTTAGGTTTATTTTCTGTAGTTTGTTGTCTCTTAACAGTCCAGTTACTTACTTTCTTGCAGTGTACTTGTTTAGCAGTACTGTTCACTTGTTTTCTCTGTTACAATTAATTTATCTCATAGTTCCCTTGTTGTTTTTCTAATGATTCACTTACTTTCTGTTACAGTTCAAAAGCCAGTAATACAGCATTTACGTGCGTCCCCTAATAATGTAACGGTTGGGAACAGTGTCACGTTGCGGTGCAAGGCCAAGGCCAAGCCTAACCCAGAATACGCGTGGACCTTCAATGGTAATGAGCTCAATTCCGTAAAGAGCCACCGAATCACGTCGACCAAGTGAGTGTTGAATACATAATACAGTAGAGGACATTTGATTTCTTTAATGCTCAGTGCTTATAATATAGTAGAGGACATTTCATTTCTTTAATGCCTATTGCTTTATACAGTAGATTTTATTTCATTTCTTTAATACTAAATGCATAATAAAGAAGACATTTAATTTTTTTTAAAATCTTGAATGCATAATACAGTAGAGGACATTTCATTTCTTTAATGTTGAATGTATAATACATTAGAGATTAGAGGACATAATTTCTTTATTGCTGAATACCTTATACAGAAACGACATTTCATTTCTTGAATATTGATGCAAAATACAGCAGAGGACATATCATTTCTTTAATGCTGAATGCATTATCCAGTAGAGGACATTTCCTTAATACGGAGTGCATAATATAGAGGACATATATATAATTTCCTCAATACTAAATTGTTATACAGTCGGGGACATTCCATTTCACTAATGCTAATTTGTTATGTAGTAGAGGTAATCCCATTTCCTTAATAATAAATTGTTATACAGCAGAGGACATTTCCTTAATACGGAGTGCATAATATAGAGGACATTTCATTTCCTTAATACTAAATGCGTAATACACTAGAGGACATATCATTTCCTCAATACTAAATTGTTATACAGTCTCCAGATCTCTTTCTTGTTGTTTACAGTGCTATTATTGGAGAAAAGGCTTAATGAGTCTTTCGAAAGGTGATGGTTCATACCCTTCACAATCTGAATAAGTGCATTAACATTTTCTTCTAGTAGCATATGCCTTTCTGCAATTTGGTCGAATTGTGCGCCATCAACTGTTTTCGTAAGACACTTTGAGAGGGCACTAAAGTCGAGTTACTTGATCTTTGTTATTTACATTTGAGCCAGCATTCATTCATACTAGTTGTTCGATCTTTGATTGTTACTTACATTTGAGCCAATATTCGTGCATACTTGTACTCCTTGTACACACATGATACATGTAAACATTCGTGCATACTTGTACTCCTTGTACACACATGATACATGTAAACATTCGTGTATACTTGTACTCATTGTACACACGATACATGTAAACATTCGTGTATACTTGTACTCCTTGCACACACACGATACATGTAAATATTCATGACGGACAGGCAGTAACACAGAAGGTAGGATATTATCATCTTGCTCAAGTGATCGAGCTTCGATCCCAACCTGGTATGAAAAAGTTGCCCGCGATTCTTAACGATTTCCTGTCTCTAGTCAGTAGAGCGTGGTCCGTCGGTTGGGACAATAAATCGGGTCCCTTGTGCTACAGGTATGCACGCGTAAAGATCTCTAGTTAATGAAAAGTAGGAAATAGTAATCTTCTGCCCCGGGCAAAGCTGCTTGTAGAAAATCCGTCCAACCCCACTAGAATCTTGATTCTTCAGAAAATAAAATCTTTCAATTGGCTTTTGCGCCTGTCTGTGAAATCATAAAAAAATTAGAAGTCAAGTTATATATCAAATCAGCAACATGCAGACTTATGAAAGTGGACAAAGTGGACTAAACAAAGTGTACAAAGTGGACTAAATAGAAAAGGCTGTGCCCTTTGTCACTCCTTTTGCAATCATCACTGGCATTCCTGCTGCAATCAATGGATCGATGGTTACAGTCCTTCAGGCGCAGACTTACAGCAATGTTTTCTCACTTCAGTCACTCGAGTTCGATTCCCACTCAGAATTGGGGAGGGGGGAGAGGAAGAAGAAGACTCCATCAGCGGTTGAAAACGGAAAGAACCAGACAGTTGACGCGTGAAAAAAACTGATCATCTCACACCTACTCTCTCTGCAACGAGGAAACTATACATATTAATTTAGGTTTACCTGACACTTACACCCGACTGCAAAATAAGGGTAAGTTTAAGCGAACATAACACAATTAAAAATAAATATACCCACCCCCACCCACGAAAGTTGACAGAAATAGCATTAAGGTGATATCCTTAATAACAGGACATAAGACAGTTTCCTATTCAGACACCGTAGACGGCTGGCAGACAGAGAGGGTGGGTGGAGGGGGAATGGGGCACATCAACATTAGCTTTTAATCTTGCTAATTCTCAGCTGGCGGAGATCTCGCAAAGATTAGAACTGAAGCAGACAATCGGTTGTATCGCTCTAGCTTAGTACGCCTTCAAGCTTCATTAGTCTTGTTGGCATGGTAACCTCTCTCAGCTCGCCGAAATCTGCTACCTTTGAGCGCTACAAGAGCCGCGAGTACTGAGAAGCAACGACGAGTGGGCCAAAGGAGACCTTGGCTTGTAGGCGCCCAGACTCTGGTCGTATTTACACCTTGCAGACTGTATCTGTCTCATTCCCTCCCTTGTTTTGCCTCCTGTCTGCCCTAGTTTAGGAGTCTTTAGCTAGGTGCCCCTGTCTTTATTTGAGAAGACATTAGAATTCGACTCACAAGCCATTAGATCACTGCAGTATACTAAACCTGTGAGAACATTTTTGCTTGAGTGTGTTTTATCTACTATAATGTAGGTATAAAGAAAAAAGAATATATATATTTATAATGCCCTTAATCTGTTTATTATTTTTGTCGTGTTTAGGTGGGTGGAGGGTCATTTTATTAACGTGATTATGTTCTTTAAGCAAGGTAACTGATCAGCTGGCGACTTTTCTTTTTTGAAGTCATAAATTTGTATTTACTTTATTGATCTCGAGTTTATCATACATGACCTTCACCTTTCGGATGGAAGATCTCATAACATTCACGATAGGGCCTCCACCTTGCAGAATGCCTTTTCTTGTAGTTTTTGTTCTTTCCTCATGCTTGCTAAGTTGTGTGTTTTGACTTATCTGTCAGTTTGACAGTAATGTCTATGATGACAGTCAGCCGAACTGAAAGCAGGAGTTTATAAACCATTCAGGATGAAATATCTACCGGTGAGGGCTAACCACTAGCTGCTAGCATAAGGTGGTGGGCTTGCACTTACTTAGTGGCTGATCCGTCGGGTGAGTCAGTAAATCTGTAATCTAGAGATTACAGCAGTTTGACAGCATATATCTTACACTCTACACTAGACAATGCAAAAGTTATACTTTTGCATATAGTTTACACTCTACACTAGACAATGCAAAAGTATGCAAAAGTATGCAAAAGTTATACTTTTGCATATAGTTTACACTCTACACTATTGTACTAAGAAGTACTGTGCACTCATTGTACTAAGGCAATACTATGCACTCCTAGTACTAATGAGTACTGTGCACGTATTGTTCTTAGAAATTATGCACTCTTTACTGTGGAAGTACAGAGCATTTATTCTACTAAAGCAACCTAGTGCACGTGTACTAGTGCAGACAGTACAGCACTAAATGTAAAATGTTGTGCTCTAACCCAATAATATAACTTATTGTACAAAAGCAATACAGTTCATGTGTACTAATGCAGACAGTACAGCACTAAATGTACTCTAACCCAATAATATAACTTATTGTACAAAAGCAATACAGTTCATGTGTACTAATGCAGACAGTACAGCATTAAATGTACTCTAACCCAATAATATAACTGTGGTCGTGTCGGCAAACATTACTTACTGCTAAGTTTAAACTATTTACCACTTCTTTCTCGCACAGCTCTTTACTTTGTACAAAGTCGATCATACAACGTATAGTTTTTTTAACATATATTGGACATATATAAGTACAAGTTCCAGCGCTTGGACTACGAGAGACATAAGAAAGATTATATTATGCAGATCATTGTATTTTGCAGGAGGCCAGATAGTACAACATTTATAAATGTATAAACAGTTGCACTTTGCGCTGGTCAGACACCAAACACTAATAATGTGCAAACAGTTGTACATTACACTGGGCCAGACTGCATAGCACTTATAATGTGCGAACAATTGTACATTACACTGGACCAGACTGTACAACACCTATAATGTGCGAACAATTGTACATTACACTGGGCCAGACTGTACAACACTTATAATGTGCGAACAGTTGTACATTGCACTAAAACAAAATAGCTCAGCACTATCTATGTTCAAATACTTTTACTTTGTCGACGTTACATTTTTTTAAAAGTAAAGCAAACCGTTATACTCTTTTCTAACACAGGAGCACAACATTTATATCTAGTTAATTATTTTTTTTTTATTTTATACCATTCCGTGGACAGACATCCACATCCCTAAAAACTTGCAACCTTACCCTCTATCTATCGATGACCTAAATAGTAATAGTAACAAAAACAGATTTGATTATTTAAATTTAAAAGATTACATAGCCAAATAAGGCATTTGAAGTCTACAACCGACCTTATACAGACTCTTATAAAACTCCCTATTAAACGGACCTTATATTAGACTCCTAGAAAACTCCCTGTTAAACCGACCTTATATGGACCCTTGGAAAACTCCCTGTTAAACGGACAATAAGACATTTCGTGTTTAAAACGGCCTTATATAGACTCTTAGAACACTTCATGCTAAACGGGTAAGCGATAAGTATCAGGAGTGAAATCCTTCAACCGTGAACTCTTTGGAGGTTTATAGTTTGTGTTTTTCTTATTCCTCTGTGGTTCCCTGCTAGGGCTGCACTTGTTACCCTTGCCGTCCTGGTAGCTTTTTGTGGCGGTGCCATGGTGGCTTCAGGCGAGCACGATTACCTACCAAAGCTTTCCGCGTTAAGGCCACCCCTATTGCACATTACTATACCTACCAAAGCTTTCCGCGTTAAGGCCACCCCTATTGCACATTACTATACCTACCTGTCTGCGTTAAGGCCACCCCTATTGCACATTACTATACCTATCTGTCTGCGTTAAGGCCACCCCTATTGCACATTACTATACCTACCTGTCTGCGTTAAGGCCAACCATTATCTCCCTTTACAATACCTATCTGTCTGCGTTAAGGCCAACCATTATCTCCCTTTACAATACCTACCTTCTGCATTAAGGCCAACCATTATCTCACTTTATCATATCTAACTGTCTGCGTTAAGGCCACCGCTATCACACTTTGCTATTCCTATCTGCGAACCGCCAGGTTGCTTGTAGAGTGCCTACGGTGTGAATGTATGGTGTAGACTGTAGACAAACTACCCCAAATCGCCGCCACCTCCCCCGTCCCTCCATTCAACCTTCGCTCACCTCGCCAAACAAATTTCAGTCCTTCACTTTCAAATCTTTAATTTTCTCCAACCTCTTCTTTCGTCCGACTCACTTTTGCGTATTGGCCTTTTCCAGCCTTCATAGCTATTCCAACATCCCGTCAGCCTTCATAGCTATTCCAACATCCCGTCAGCCTTCATAGCTATTCCAACATCCCGTCAGCCTTCATAGCTGTTCCAACATCCCGTCAGCCTTCATAGCTATTCCAACATCCCGTCAGCCTTCATAGCTATTCCAACATCCCGTCAGTCTTCATAGCTATTCCAACATCCCGTCAGCCTTCATAGCTGTTCCAACATCCCGTCAGCCTTCATAGCTGTTCCAACATCCCGTCAGCCTTCATAGCTGTTCCAACATCTCTTCCTCATCCTTCATAGCTGTTACAGCCTTGCTGCTCCAATCTCCGTAGCTGTTCCAGTATCCCTTCTCCAACCTCTTAGCTGTTCCAAAATCCTAGCTCCTTTGTCCATAGATGATGTTCCAACATCTCAGCTCTAACATCACTAGCTATTCCAGAATCCCTTCTCCAGCCTTCAGAGCTATTCTAACATCCTTTCTTCAGCCTTCATATCTATTCTAATTTTTTTCTCTAGCTTTCATAGCTCTTTCAACATCACTTCCTCAGCTGTTTCAACATCCTTCTCCGGCATTTAGAGCTATTCCAACAACCATTCTCCATCTTTCATTGTTGTTCCAGCCTCGCTGCTTCAATCTTCGTAGCTGTTCCAACGTCCCTTCTCCAACCTCATAACTGTTTCAACATTCTAACTCCATCCTCCATTGCTGATGTCCCAGCATCCTAGCTCTAACCTCTGTAGCTATTCCAACATCACTTCTCCAACCTGCATAGTTGTTCCAATCTCCGAGCTCCCCATTTTTCATAGCAGTTCCACCCCTCCCTGATCCTCTTTGCTCCATCTTTTTTTGCTGTTCCAATTTACTTGTTCCAACTTAACTATTCTATCTGCCCCATTCGTCTTAGCCGTTCTAGTCTCTCTCTCTCTCTCTCTCTCTCTCTCTCTGTCTTCTTAGTTGCTTCAACCTCATTAATTGCTAGGTAGTTGAGAAACGAACCCAAGCTTTGACGTTCAGTGTTCCACACAAACATGATTGTTTCGTATGGGGAACGTAATATGGACGCGTCATTGTATTTATTTCTTTATTTCCGTAAATTTTTGGCCAAATATTTTGAATTTATATTTCAATCACTTAGTGGACGAAGGCCGATAACTAAAATGTCATTGAACTGCACGACTCTAACACTGAGGTATTTCCGGTTCCATTTTACATTTTTGTTTTTGCGCGTGTTAGAACGTTCGTTTACTAAGACTTCAAGTATAATATCGCGGTAGAATAATATATAATCAAATTTTCATTTGAATATATTTTCATAACTTGTTTTGATTAATTTTTAATCGATGCCTGGTTTTCTTCGATTGCAATATTGTGGACTGTTATAGAATGTAACATGCGATCTGTAATGCATGAACTTTTTGCGCATAACTAACATTTATCCTATAGAATGTAACATGCTATCTATAACGCATGAACTTTTGCGCATAACTCACTTTTATCCTATAGAATGTAACATGCTATCTATAACGCATGAACTTTTGCGCATAACTCACTTTTATCCACACGCATGTAGGCTGAGTTCAGTTAGAGCGGAAGTAAATTTATTCAAAAGTTGCGCTTTACAGCACTTAATACTTAGCCAAGCCAATCTGTTTTTCAAACCGAGAACTGAGCAAACTCGTGATTACTACAACATTCAGGCTGGCCCAAGGCCAGATCTTTCACCACCACCACAACACACCACCACCACTGCCACCATCATCATCCAAGTTGTCTGAATACTCTTCATCGGAAACATAAAAATACTATTATCAGTGCACTTCACGTGCTGCACTTTTCGCTCTACACCCTCCCCCCCACCCTCCACACGCTTCTAAATCCATTTAACTTTGCTATCACCATCCCTCCCTACACACACCTTTTTATTCTCTCTCTCTCTCTCTCTCTCTCTCTCTCTCTCTCTCTCTCTCTCTCCCTCCCTCCCTGCTAGGAGTCCACATCATTTCTCTCAGCAGGCAGGTGCCATTAGCTTTCCCCTATCAGATACGGCTTTCAAGGAAAGTCTTCATCTTACACCCGCACCTCCAGTCTTTCACCCCTCACCCATTTTCTTTTTAAAGGAGCAATATCCTTGGTAAAAAATTTATTTACCCCCCCTCCAAACACACACACACACACACACACACACACACACACACACACACACACACACACACACACACACACACACATTTTATGCCATCCATAAGCAATAGGAAACGAGAGATTAAAAAAAAGATCAATACAGGTGCTAAACTAATAGCATTAAATATATTTGATGGGGGGTGGGGGAATATTTTTTAAAAGTGAATTTATGGTATCGTTTCTTTCTACGTTTCTTAACATTCCTCAAGGGCAGAAAGTAGCTCGCTAACGTCTCTAGAAATATGGTGTAAGAACCTTTTTTTGTTGTTAATGTCTCTAGAATATTGACGTAAATAGTTTTATTTTTTTTAAGTTAATGTCTTCAGAATTATGATGTAAAAGCTTCAACAAGCTTCTTTTTTTTATTTTTATTTAACGTCTCTAGAAATCTGAAACCGTTTTGAATTGTAAAAATAATATTATAAAATATCAGTTAGAATATTAATAGTATTGTTGTCTATCTTTGGCTTGTGAGATCAAGAGACCCTTAAATTAAATAAATACGCTGAATTAAGCTACAGACATTAGACATTTAGCTATTTAAATATTTGGTGAAATTAAGCAAATTACTGTTACTTAGTTCATTAAAAGCTTTTCTTTCGCTAAATAACTTCTGTACACTTTGACAGTTGAATAATTTTAAGCTAAATGGATTACTAAATATCTTACACCTCCTCGAACATATTATTCACAACACCACTTGTTCAGAGGTTTTATTCACACCACCACTTGTTCAGAGGTTTTATTCACAACACCACTTGTTCAGAGGTTTTATTCACAACACTACCCGATCGAAGAATTTATTTATTTATTTACATCACCTAATAAGACTCTCTATTCACAACACCTCTCGACCGTAGTGTTCAGAACACTACCGTATCGTACATTTTACCACCAATCAGGGAGGAGATACATATTTTTTTGAAGGGAATCCGACAAAATGACATACGTGACAAAAAATGTTAAAGCACCAAGTCATAGCTAAAATAGAAATATTAGTATCTACCACACACACACCTCCACCTCTACCTCAGCTTTCCTACTGCCAACGCGCTTCGCACAAGGTCAAGTACTGCGGCCACAATTTTTACCAGAAAGCGTTGTATCTGTGACTTAGACAGGCTTTGCAGGTTTTCTTGCGCACAGAATACTGTCTTGATTTTCTGACAGAGGTAGGATGGGAACGAGTTAAATAATTAATTAGCTAAACAGCTATACAAGAGAAATAGCGAAAGGGCTTTTATTTTCACTAAATAATGGTTATTTAGTTAGGTTCAAACAGAATGAGAAGGCCGCTATGGCACTGGACAATAATTTCTTAAGTTACGTTTTCTGGATTTTACGTTGCATGCAAAGTAACGAAAGATGGCCTCTTTGGCTTTGAATGAGAATTATATTGCAGTGTCTATATTATTTGTTGTAGATTCTATCTCTCTCAGGTACTCTTCATTTTAAACGTGTTCTCTGCGGACAAAGTTTAGCGCGTGTCACACACGCATGTCACTCGCACACACGCTAACCCTTTATTTTGTCTTTAAATGTCTCACCGATCTCTCTCAGTTATCTCCCTTTATAATGTCTTTATGAATCTTTTCCCTGATTAGATATCGCACTTCTCTCATTTGATGACTAGTTGTTGCATTGCTGCCTCTGGGTTAATTATTTTTTAATTTATATTTGCCTGGGATTGGGAGTTGCTTGCAAGGGAGAGATCTTTCATAGGCGTTCAACTTTAAACTTTATAAAAGTACTATCGATCAAAATTATCATTGGTATATTTGTCTAATTCAAAACATTTATTGTTTTAATTTGTTCTGCTTTAGTAACTATAAATACATTAAACTATATTTATTTATTATTTGCTCTGTCATTAAAGGCGAGAATCCAAGCTGGTAATTCAGAGGACAACTAAAGACCATGCTGGGAAATATGAATGCATAGCTAGAAATGTAGCAGGATCTGCTCATAAAGGCTATGTTTTGGGAGGTAAGGTTACATCATTTTTGTACAGACATACTAGTACACTAGAATGAAAATCTATTAGAAAAAAATATTGAATAAAAAAACAAAAAAATATAGCATTTACCAGATTTAAAGGGATTATAAATTAAAACTTTTTAAAGCTGCCACTACCGTGTGTTTAATGTCTGATCAAAGACAGTACATGTGTTAAATTTCCTGAAAGTGTGCTCGCTGGGAGTAAAATTAACCCCCTGCACGCTTGTACTCGACATTGTAGTTATATATTGATTGTTCCTTTGAACACTTATCGCCATGAAAATAAAACCGAATAGTTTAATGAGTACCTTTCTTTGTTTTGCCAACTCTGCATTGTTTTATTCTCGTGTCCTATATAGAACGCTTTCCGGGTGCCCGTTTATTTGTGGGTCTGCACGAATGCGACATAAATATACCCCTGCTCATTAATTTAACCTTCGTTTGGGAATCGTGCTAGAACGTTTTCAGAACGGACACAAGAGCCTGGAACAAAGTTGTCTCTAATTATTCATGACTTGTGTGCACACAGTTTCAAGTTGTACAGTTTCTCTCAGTGACAAAAGTCCGTGTGCGCATTGATTTGAGTACAAGTAAAATTGTACACCTGAAATTATTACTCTTTGAATAAAGTAATTCTTTTAGCTTTTTTGCAAAAAACTATTTTTATGTTCTAACAGAAATTGTTTTTGATGCAGATAAACAGGAAAGTAATAGGAATGTTGTTTGATTTTTATCTCTTACAATTTACAATGCAAATAAATATCACCACACAATATACAGTATATAAATAGTTTAATTCATGTCTCTCCCTTTTTTTTCTCTCTCTCCCCTGTTGGACATTTGCTCATTATATGTTATATTTATCCAGATTAATGAGCCTTCCCTCGTTTGTGAGATTTCAATTCTTATCAGCATGTCCAGATGGCATTCTCCTAGAAGGTTTTTAAATTTAAAACATTAAATTTCAAAGTTCCTTCAATACCCAAAGTAAAAAAGTTCCCCCAATATCCCTAGTCAAAAGTCCCCCAATATCCCTAGTCAAAAGTCCCCCAATATCCCTAGTCAAAAGTTTCCCCAATATCTATAATCAAAAGTTCCCCCAGTACCCATAGTCAAAAGTTCCCCTATGCCCATAGTCAAACGTTCACCCAATGCCCATCGCCTGTTCATTTTGAAGTGCAATTGTCACCATTCAATGTCACAAAACGGTTCATTTTGAAGTGCAACTGTCACATATAAGGTCACAAAACTGTTCACTTTGAAGTGCAAATATCACCATACAATTACAAGGTCACAAAACTGTTCACTTTGAAGTGCAAATATCACAACATCAGCAAGTATGTGACTAGTATTCATTTAATATTTTCACTTGCAGTAAATTTAAAGTCATTGTACTATTTCACTATGATAATATCTTCACCTAAAATGTCTGGGTATTTTGCCTTAGGGAAAGTCTCACTCAGCTATTGCTGAGCAATCAGTGGCTGACCCTTCTATTTCTGCAGGAATTCTTTCTTCTAAAAATAAGCACAAAGCAGTTTTATTAAAGTTAAAAAAGAATTTGCTAAGCAAAACCTTAACTTTCAGACCACGAAACATTATTGCCAAGATACTGCTGTTTGAACTTGTTATGTGCAAACAGAAGTAGGTTAAGTAGTCAGGTAACACCGTTACAGAAGCTTACACAATGCAATGTTCAAAACCTCCGGGACTAATTGGTATGCATTGTTTGTTAATTTCTTCTGGCAACTTTTTGGAATGGGATCATTCGATTTATCGTCCTCAAAGTCCCCAATGACCTTCTCACAATGTCTTGTTATTGCTTGGAGCGTCGTGTTTCTTTTAGTAGTATTATTTTTCTGGATTTTATTTAACTGTGCACACTTCAGTTTCCAATGTGCGCTGATTTCATAACCTGTTTCGCGCGCGCACTTTAGAGGAGCGTTGGCGCGGAACCGGGACACCGGCATTACAAAATATATATAATTAATTTTTATATCAGTTATTTATATCTTGATAATTTTTGTGGCGCGCTGGTATGTGTGGGTGTGTACATGCTTGCGAGTGTCTGAATTGAACATTCCCGTGAGCGTGACTTTGGTAAATATCAAAATAATTAGTAGTCAAGCGAATTAAATATTTTTATGAGAGGTGGAACGTCCCATGAAACACTGGTGGGTGGGAGGTACGAATGAAATTAAGAAACCAATGTGGAATTAATTACAGCACTTGTTGAAATATAATGGATTATAAACAATATTTATTGTTATTTTTGCTTTGTATGGGATTGGTCAACGGGGCGACAGACCAGGGTTTTTTTGTTTGCAATAGTTATCTTTCTTGGCTGATATTGATAATGATAGAATTGGAGAAAGCTGTTATTTATTAAACCTAAGTAATTAGTGTTTGAAAATAGTTATTGTACGTAGGCCTAATTAATTATTGTCGGAAAATTGCTGCTTAATTTTTTAAAATTATTATTGTGTCATCTGAAGATTTGTATTTAATTTTTTATTGGCCTGAATTAATTATTTTCTGAAGGCGGCTGTTTATTTATGTTATTTATGAATGTCGAATTAATCTGACTACTGCTGTTTAGTAATGTATGCTTAATTAATTAGTATCTGGTTGGTTCGTTGCATTTCTTTAATGCCAACTGCATTTATGCAAACAGTGAGAGTCAGTGTCAGTTGTTCTTTGTTTATTTAATTGCAAATTCTTTATAGAAATACACACTCTCTCTCCTTCTCTCTGTACGGTTTTTAATTTCAAAGATGGTACTGTTAATCTGCAGATATCGTTAATAATGCTTTGATAAGCCAGTTCACATTGTCTTTTTGTCAGTTTAGATGAGTCAGGATGAAAACTGCTCACTGACAGTCAGTTTACCTTTCGGACACAAGACACGCGTGGTAATTTCCAATAGGTCACCGGCTGTCTCGTGTCATTGAACATTACGATCAAGCACGCTCCCCTTTCATTGATATTTCAGGTTTTGTGCAATAGCCAGCGAGCGAATCGACGTGCATCTACTTTATTAAGGCGCCCATCCGTGACCGAATACGAGATATGGAGGGGGGGGGGTGCTAGCGTACGCGTGTGTGAACTTGTCCCGGTAGGGATTGCTGACGAGAGTGCTGATCTGCAGGGATGAATGAGAGAAATGGGAGAGGAGGAGGGATTGGGCGGAGCAAGAATGCAAACTTCAAGGGGTTTTGCCTTGCTTGTAAGGGCAGATAAGTCGGCAACATGGGAGGTGCAGGCAATAAACTTCAAAGCCCAACCTGGGATACCGCTCTGCTCTTCTGCCACCCCCCTCTCTTGGTATCGTTACCTGGCGTTACAGTCTCTCTCTCTCTCTCTCTCTCTCTCTCTCTCTAATCTATATGACTGCCCAAAGATTTGTAATCGCAGACTGCTGGTAAAGCGATGCCGGCCTCGGCCTCTGTTCACGTATGTCTCTCGAACATGGCGCTCACTTCCCGTACGTTGTTGTACAACGACTACACAACTCTATACTTTTGTTTGATGCTAGGTTCACTGTATGATCTGCCTCTCGCTGATTTTGCAGTCGGGCGAAAGAGCTCTATATTCTGGAAGGGGTGAGTCGTTTCCAGTCGATAATTTTCCCAGAAAAAACAATTACACATTATGAGAATACATTTTTTTTTAACTCACAAAAACCCACCCTAATACTCCAAGGCAGTGAGAGGGTTAAACATCACCAAATGCGTGTCAGTCATTACTAGGAAATACTTAAACCTCATGGAAGAATTGGAGTCGAAGGCTAGAAAGATAATTAAACAACATAACGTGTTGCCATACGTGACTTAAACATCAGTGGAGAATTAAGGGAGACACATAAAATATAAAATTAATTACATGTCTGCAATTAAAAAAATAAAACACATCATAAGTCATGGTAACATTTTCAATACATTGTCTGGAGTAGAGTGTAAACTATATGCAAAAGTATAGGCTAAATATAGCTTACTAACAGAATCGTAAAATTGATCTGTAAACACTAAATTCAGCAACTTCAGCAAACAGAATGCAATAGCAAGAGACCACGTCTGTCTCTCATTTTCGTCACAGACCACGTGATCCTTCTCTCCCTCCCTGGCGACAAAAATGTAAGTTGACGTCACAGAGTAGTGCGTTACTTAGTTATTGGTGGCTGGCAAACGCCCGGATGAACATTTCAGTGGGTTACGCGTCTCGGCCAAAGAAAGTAAGAGTCACAGCTAAATTGTTCTAGCCCATTTTACTCTACTGTATGTTTGCTAGATTTACGTCGACAATGCTTCTAAAGATGTCTTTGTGTGCGTGCAGTTGTTTGTGTTGGGGAGTGAGTGCCCCCAAGTCGCATGCAGCCCATCTGCAGTTGTACGGCGTTTACTGTCCTTTACTATGCTTTACTTATCACTTATGTATCACTTAAAATGACTACTAGCATTCGGAGGGAGGATGGGTTGTTCTTAATGTTGAAATTAATAAAGAAAAAAAAAATGAGCTGTTTACTGACATTACTTTTAATTCATAATGTATGTTCCTGCTTTTGGGGCAACAGCCATTATCCTGGCATCAAGGGCTTGTTCGACAACGATTTCGAAGACTGCTATCGGTCGGTATAGGCATCTGTGATTTCTGTTTATTATTTCTCTCGACTCTTGGACCGTTGTCTGTTTTCTCAGCAAAATTCGCGCTTATGTTCTGTGGCTAGCCAAGGCGCGCATAACTCTTGTGTTGGTTTTGGATCGCTGCTCCCCCTTTCCTTTCGTACTTCCTCTGCTAAACAATCTCATTTTCTCATTTTCACTCCCACCCCAACCCTTCCCAATAATAAAGAAAAATAATCTCTGTAATTTAAGCAACATGCACTTTGCAAAAGCTGCGAACAAGCTATGTTGTACAAAGTACTAGACAGACCTGACTTGCGGTGATGACTGTTATTTTGGCCATTTTCACTATGTTGTACAAAGTACTAGAGTACTAGACAGACCTGACTTGCGGTGATGACTGTGTTATTTTGGCCATTTTCACTATGTTGTACAAAGTACTAGAGAGACCTGACTTGCGGCGATGACTGTGTTATTTTGGCCATTTTCACGTTAACTTTATTTTATTTCATGACAGTTGTAGCGCATGCTACGATAACTCATTCACTTCATTTGACAGCTGCAATCTATTTCACGATAACTCTCTTTCACTTCCTGACGATTGCAGTATATTTCCTGTTAGCTGTGATTCAGTAGCTGTCATTTGCAGAGGATTCCATATCAGTGGTTTGTTTCAAAACAGTTTCAGCAAGTTTTTTGATAATTAATAAACTAACACAGTTCAGAATTTTATAATTGTTTTTTTTTCCTGCTAATGTCTTTCATGGAAAAAGTTCGTATTTCCTTTCTTTAAAAAATACTTAAAGGTAGATACATTGATAGATAATGAATGGACAGATAAATAGATAGATAGATAGATAGATAGATAGCTAGATAGATAGATAGATAGATAGATAGCTAGATAGATAGATAGATAGATAGATAGATTTGTGCAAGTAAAGATAAGTAACAATTTGCACAAAATTCTTTGCTGTAATGATCAAGATAGGACATATTCCAGGCATTTCTTTAATTTACTATTCTTTTTTTTATAAAAATCATATCCTAATTATTAAACGTAAATATTTTTTTTAGAGCTTGAAGTAAACAGGCATATACACTACTTATATCTATTTAAATTTGTAATAATCTGCAAGCATTCGAGACGTTCATGCACAAATTTTCGATTTAATAAAATTGAACCAGGGGAAATAAATCGTACCCGTCGTTTAAAAGTCAAAACGAAAAGTTTTTTTTTTAATATTCGCTGCTCCATCGTGCCATTATTTTCTTTGGCACTATTTCGGTTTCACGCTGGCTCTTATGCCGTGAGCCTGACGAGGCACAGGCAAGGGTCAAGACAACACCGGTGGATGACCAAGTGACCTAAAAATCTGCTCACAGACACCATAATCTTGCGGGCGTGGAGTAGCTGCCAAAGATTTAAAACAAGAAAAAGATAAAAAGAAGAGTAAGTGCTGAGTAATATACTGATCTGTCTTCCTGAGACAAAGTCAAGGATAAATCGAAATTCTTTCAAGATTTTTTGTTTGTTTGTTTGTTTTTTTTTTTTTTTTTGTGGGGGATCTGAAGAGGTTAACAATTTGTAAATTAATGGTGACAGAAGGCAAGTGTACAGGTGAACAGACGGATAATCGTTGCTAGGTCATTAAAGTGACCTAGTTATTTTATGTACGAGGAAATGGAGTCATTTATTCGGTCATAAACTTACTTAAAGCCACCACAGTTCTTCGATATAACATTTATTTAGCGGGAAAGTTCATTCACTGTAAATCAAGGTATGTTCATAAGTTAATGTAACTTCTTGCATATGTATGGAACCAGTTTCTTGGGGCAGAAATTGTTAATGGCTGACACTTACGTACTGTAAAAATTTAGATCTGATGAGTCCTAGATTTTTTTTTTTAGTGAATGATCAGCGATCATTTAACCTTTCAGTATAAAGCTGACACTAGAATGTCAACTGAGCGGTGACCTTGCAAACTGGTGACATTGTGTCTTAATGCACAAGTAGTTTAAACTTACAAGTTTTTTATTTTTATTTTTATTCATTGGAGTATTGCCTGTGCCTATTAATTGATATCAGGCACTCTGCATTAAACATTAAACTTCTCAGGTTACTTAGTATTGAACAGAGCTTGCAAGACTTTTTACTCAACATTCATAACTATGACCAGACACGCATACAGATACACGCAGACAGATAATACATACAAGTATGCATGCAAATGGAACATGTACACTGAGTCACATGCACACAGATGTGCACATACAAATACAGAGTTGCATGCATGGTATTCATCACCCACTCACCCACCCGCAACCACCACACACATACATTTATATTTTTAAAAAACGTTTAACATATTTCCAGTCTGTTGCATAGACAAATGAAGCCAACATGTAGCTGGCATTCAGATCCGCTAAGTCAAAATATTTTGTTACTGGCCATGTTTACATCTTCAAGATCTTTCTAGAAGGAGAAAAGGGTGAAGCAGGGGAGTTTTGCTAGGATGTACATGAAAGACTCTGCTGATGTCTATACCATACACATATACACGTACGCACTAACAAACACACTGAAAATTGTGCGTACCACTGTGTATAGTGTGTAAGGCATTCCATTAAACGCACAGAAAGAGAAAAGAATAGTTAACATTGGCAAGGTTTTTTGTGAACTTTGTTTGGCTTGTATTTTCTTTTGTTAGCTATTATTTTTTTTTAAAAAAAATTAATGCTGTCATTGAACACTTACTCTGTCTTCTGTAACAACAAGCATTTGAATTTGTGAGTGACAATCAGTTGTGAATGTTTGCAATAAAATATATTTATAAATAGATAATAGTTTAGATAGGATGTTTAGGGGATTTGTTTACCCACTAGATTCCTTAAGAAAAGAAATGTTATGATTTGCTTAACAAATTTCATCCTAGATGTCATTGAAAATCCTATAAATGATAGCATCAATTGCCTTCCTTCACTTCTTCTAACTTCAATATGGTTTTTTCATGGGGGTGGGGTGGGGAACAGAGTGGTGGTTTTCAAAATTGAAACGTTCAGTACATTAGCAAGAATGTAACTGTTTGACTATTTCAGTCATGTAATGTCGAAGGCACTTATCTTTTAACTCATAATAAAATTGTTTTAATTTAATGAATGTTTATTTCCTAATTTTATTTTTATTTAATAAGTATATGTTTATTTGGTTCACCGACAAATGCGCGCCGACAAAAACGCGATGGACAAAAGCACGTTCTGTCCCTAACTCTAACCCTAACCCTAATCCTAATCCTAATCCTAACCCTAACCCTATCGCGCATTTGTCAGTGCGCGCTATTGTCGTTAGCGCATTTGACGGGTCACCGTTTATTTATAAATTTTACTCATTGTTAGTAAGAAACTTCATTGTTGTGAATTTAATATGTAGACGAAGACATATGTCTATGAAGTTATTTAGAAGTTTATTCGAATTAGGAAACAAAAAGACATAGAAGAAAAATCTGGTACATATATACTTTAGAGAAAGTATCGTGTTTGGGAATGAAATACATTATTTGTGTGTACACCGTTGATGGACAGATGTTTGTTCTTAAGACAAGGCTGTAGAATATAACTCGTTCTTCCTCAAACAAAACAGATTCAATACATTGCATAAAGAGATTATATAAAATAAAAGAAAGGTTACATTTATTAGAACACTTTTTCTGAAGAAACTGTCATTTTAAAATGAAATAGTTGTTATATGGATGCATTGCCATTGTATCTGCTTATAATAATTTAGCTAGACAGGTCAGCTGACCCTTATTATACTTATTGCATGCATTTTTAATCATTCCTTTTTCTTATACAAATTTTGCAACAACTTGCGTAGCTGACATTTGTGAGAAACGAAACACACAGACTCTCACACCATTTAGAATCTAGAATGATTAGCTTCCGAGCATCTTTTACCCAGAGCAGAAAATGGTCAGAGAAAAAGCACGTGACGAACAAAAATGGCTCGTTATCAGGAAGAAAAGAAAGAAATTATCTGTACGTGAAATCTGAAGTGGGCCACTAGATGGCAGCTTGATGTATGACGTCACATCCGTTCAGATGGCTGTTGATTAGTCAAGGTCACAGAGACTTCCGGTGTTTGATTGGACAAGCGGAAACGGGCTACTAGGTGACCTATATTCGTAATGGGAATATTGTCTTTCACTGATTTAAGACTTTCATGGCCTAATGCATTTCTTATTCTGTTCTTATTTGTTATTTGTTTTGTTGTGTCTTTTTTTTTAATTTAAGAATTGTACGTTTGAAATATTATTCTTTTTTTGCTTTGAAAGAAGAAATATTTATATGTTTGTACAGGAATCTGGCAAAACACCAAACCCAAGAGTTACTTTTACTTTCAAAATGCATTGTAATAATGGATGAAACTAAATCTTGGATTTTAAATAATAATATTACCCTTCATGCGGCATTTGGCTGAATTAACTTAGATGCTTCTCTGTATGGCCTATGAATATCATATTGTCTCCGAGGGGGGGGGGGGGGGATAAAGAACACAAATATATACAAACACACAAACGCATAAAACTATGAATACTATTTTAATTGTAGGGTAAAAATTCAAAGACACAAGCATACGTATACACAACACAGCACACATCTACAACACAGGACACATACACAGCACGCATACAACACAGCATATACACAACACGGCAAACACGGGAACTACTTATATTATTTTAACTCGGGGGGGGGGGGGGAAGCAAAACAAGTGTGCACACAACGCACACCAAAAGTCAAACTGTTGTTAATTTTCTAACAGGAATTTGTAGTTCTATTGTCAATTTTTTTTATTTAGGAGTGGTGGTGTTCATTATGACCTACTTATTCATTGCTGTGTATATTTTACAAAATTTTAAAACAAATGTCATTGTGGTGAATTTAGTGCACTTGTCATATTCTATAAGAAGATAACTCGTTTCCCACTGGTAAAAGTGGAGAATGGGATGGGGTGATTTGTGGACGGGGGGGAGGGGGGAGAAATTTTGAGGAATGCTGGTTGTACCAGATTCGTACACGCACATTGGTGAGACCTACTGGTCTAAGTGCGCTGAGAAGTGTTAGCGTCACGGTGTCTTTAAACTCAAGAGGAATAATTTTGCCTCTAACACCACCACTGTCTAGTTGGCGTCATGATTAGAGCTCGTGTATGTGATTTGCCTATTCCGGCAAGTTGTCTTTCCTTGTGCGAGTTATGGTTACTTGTGAACGAAAATAATCTCGTGTGTGTGTGTGTGTGTGTGTTGTATGTTGTGTGTTACAGCTGTAACAGAAATCAGTAGTATACAGTTATCTTTATCTATGCCTGTCAATGTTAAGTTGGTTTCTTTAATAATTTATAAAGAAGAAACCAATATATTGGGTAAGATTACAGTTGTGTCCCCTCCCTCATCTCCCTGTAACTAATTGCGTTTATGTCTTGATAGTTTAATATAAAAAAAGAATATATGAATGCCAGCTTCTCGTAATGTCGAAACTCAAAAGTGAATATTCTCTCTGGTTCTCTTTTTTAAAAAAAATTATAAACAGTAGAATTTTTTTTTTTTTACAGTTACTTTAAAATTTTGTTTTGGGGAGGGGGAAGAACACTTTTTTGTTCTTTCTTTGTCTGGTAAAGTTATTGATGATGTTTTCAAGAAACGGTTAACAATGACAAGTTTTAGGTACATCTGTTACAGTTAATGATGATATTGTTCAGAAACATGTTGGTGTGTCTGTTACACTTAATAATGGTTAATATCGGGGTGTCTGTTACAATGTCACAGTTAATACTGTTACATAGTTCTCTTGCAGTTAATGATGGTCAAGTTTTCAAAGTCTGAAGCAGTTCCTAATGGCATTCTTTAAGTATGGCTTTTATAAATAGTACCCACATGTCATATCGTTTACATTTCATAATGGCAACTTTCCTTTCGTTATTTACAGTTAACAGTGACAAAAAACCCCGGTACACTCCCTGCGAACAACAGACCTTTTGCTTCAATGGCGGTAACTGCACGTTTAGTGCAGATCTTCAAGAAAGGTTTTGCAAGTAAGCACACACGCTTTCACTTTTCTCCATGTTCTCCACTGAAATGGTGTTTTCTAATCAGTGATTCAAGAACAACCTTTTTGTAGACTTGTTTGTTTGTCTGTCTGTCTATTAGTAAGCCTGTTTTGATTCTGATCTGCAGTGTTTTCAAATGTGATAAAAGTAATTCATTGTATGGTCAAAATTAATGTATAAAAGGGATGACGAGGGTCCGTAAGTTTGATTGTTATAATTTGTTAAATAATAAAGAATTGTATTATTTTAAAGGTGAACACTTTGTTATTAATATTTAATTAAAGTATTCATCTTTGTAATCATCTGTCGTCTTTATTATTATTAATAATATTATTGCTGTTGTTGTTATTATTATTATTCGTATTGTTACATGTTCTCAACTGTCGTATACACTTTCCCCACAAGTTCACTATTTATTTTTCTAGCTGTTCTGTCGTATACACTTTCCCCACAAGTTCACTATTTATTTTTCTAGCTGTTCTGTCGATTACACTTTCCCCACAAGTTCACTATTTATTTTCCTAGCTGTTCTGTCGATTGCGCAGTCCGTACGTTTGGGTGTATAGAAATGTCATTTAAAGAGTACACACTTTGAAACCACAAATAGTGTTTATGCGGCAAGTGACAAACGAGACCTAAGACCAGCCGTATTGGCAATTTTCCAAGACAAAAGATCACGACTTTGTAGTGTTGACTAGAAATTACAAACCCTTTCAGTAATTTATTAATGCCTTTCCATCATTTGCTTTTTAATTTTTATTTATGTTTTATGCTTTAACCTTCTTCTTCAATGTAAACTAAATGGTGGGGTTGAAGCATTCCGAACTGACTCACCCTTGACGTTTAACCTTCTTGCACTCCTGAACGATTTCCTTGGTTGAGGTGGGAGTGAAAAGGGTGGCGGTTGAGTCGGATAGATGGGTCAAGAGTATGTCAGAATGATAGTTGTCTTCACTAGTACAGGTTATCTTCTCACTCAGGAATCACCAGTACATTTGACCAAGTAGGCTTGCTATTTTTTTTTTTTGATAATCGTTTTCTTCAGGTCAACCATCTGTTTGGAGTGGCGGGTGGGGAGGTTGAGATTAAACTGAGTTTGTTGGTAATCTTTTGGGATATGGTAATGAGAGCAAATGGGGATGTTTTGAAAGTAGATTGTTGTTTTGGGGGAGGTGGAAGTACTCCCAGAAAAGGTGGTAATATTTTGAGTAGGTAATAGAAGTTTTGAAAGTTGGTTTCAGTGTTTTAGGAAAATATGGAATTATTTCATGAGTAGGTTTCAAAGGTTTTAGAGAGGGTGGGGTGCTTTCCTATGGGGATATAGTTAAGGTTTCGAGAGTGAGTGGTAAGGTTTTAGGAATAGATGGTAACGTTTTTTGGGAATTGGTTGTTTTGATAGGAATTGCACCACCAGATCCCTGATACCTATAAAGAGAAATGTTTACATAATCGTGTGGGAAGAGTTAGTTTCCTTGTATTTCCACCGGCTGATGTTTATTGACGAATCTTAATATCTGTCAACAACCCCACCTTGGAGGAGCAAACCATGAACCTTTTAGAGTAGCCCTATTTATTTTTTCAGTAACGTCATAATCAGTGGCGATTGCAGTAGTGATGACGTCAGAAGATATTATGCAAAGGGATTGAAAAGAGATCTAAAAGAGGCATTTCCTCTCATTACTATTGACGTCGGCAGGCACATAGTGATACGAATGATGTCAAGAGACGAAAGAGACCTAAAAATAATGACTGTTTTGGTTGTAGGTTTCGGTTATGAACCCTGATCTACAGCGTTTTCCACTCGTGCTTCCAACCCTTTTGATTTGAAGACAGTTATGAGACTAGCTGGGTGGGCAGATGGGTTTAATTAGTTTAATTGATGTTTGTTTTGTTTATAATCAGCTACTGCTCACACATTGTCTCAACATCCCCCTTAAACTGTATTTCAGTTTCCATTTTATAACAAAACACATCAAGAGTTGTTATAACTAATGTTCCTGTATTGACTTATTAGTATTTGAAAGAGTTGATTGAAATGACATGTGTTTGTAAAATAACAGATGTCCGGAGTCGTATGAAGGTAGTCGTTGCGAAAAGGAAGTCGCACACCCTTCCATCCTACGAGGTGAAGGCAGCCTGCAGTTCTCACACTTGTTCTCAACAGGTTGACAAAATTGTCGAACACTACTTCGCATGGCATGACTCTTTCTGAAAATAAAAATAAAAAATAAATAATATTTTCTTTCATTGAAAAAAAAGTAATTCAATAAAGTGATATCGTTTTACTAAATTCATTACTGCTGCATTGAACTAAAATATTTTAACTGCGTTGATTTTTTATTTTTTATTTTTTTTTTTAGTTTTCGGCATGACCAATCTCGGTGGTTACTTCCCGAATCTGGTTTACTGTGTTCGTGATTGTGGCGAGTAAAAAAAAAAAATCATACTGAAAGAGGATATTTTAAAATAATTTTATTTATTTATAACTACTAATTTATTTGTCTATTTTAAAAAAAAATAATATAAACTTTATGACTGATTCCAGTAGTCTCTCTTTTGAAACCGCATGCAACAATTTCTCCATCCCCCCAACTTCTTTATTTTTCTGACCCTGTCCCATCTTTTTTTTTTTTAATTTTTTGCATGCCTCAGATATCTGTTCCCCTCGTGCTTTTATTTTTCTAAAAAATTAAATTTGTTTGACTGTTTCACTAACTTGCCTTGCAAAGGTTTTAATTATTACACACGTTGACTGACTCCTTGACCTTGAAAATACAGAACGAAAACGGCGCACTGTTGCCTCAACTTGTGTGGCTTCTGGCATCAGGCAGTTTGATCCGCTCCCTTTTTTATGGTGTAGGACAAGCTGGTCAAACTTCAGAATCATCACTGGGGGCCAGATTTTTCCAAACATGTCTAGTCAAGGTCCGCACACTTATTTCTTACAATTATCGACTTACTCTAGAAGGCGCGTTAATTAAAAACAACAAATATGCCAAGATTATAAGTCATTTTCAATAAAGATTATGATGGTGACAACGGTAAAAGAGCTAAAATGCAAGGAAAAAAATCTTAATGTTTTTAACACTTGTGCTTTTTTAAATACTAGCAATATTACAAATACTAACGCTACATAGGAATAAAAGAAAAAATATGCTCATTCACAAATTACAATTAAACTCAGGAAGAGCTTTGTCGGCATTCTGACTCATTCACCAAAGCAGGGATGTCAACCTGTGCATTTGTTGTAGAAAGTCTCATAAATGCAACAAAGAAACGTCACATAGCCAGCTCCTGTACTTTTTTTTTTTTTAAATGAACCTCATGTTCGAAAATACAATTTCACACACATAACGTGCTTCTAAACATAGTTGTGGTTTTCACACCAAAATCTCTTAGCTGTCGGAACCTGTCACCAGCAAGAAGCTTGAAAAAGTTCTTTCCTTTTTTTTTTATTTTGTCTTGAAAAAAGGGTCAGTTTGAAGATCACACAGCTCACAGATAACACAACTCACCACTTCAACATTCTTACCAAAGTCAGTTAAGTCCCATCTAGTCAGCAAAGTCCTGTATTCTACTTCCTCTGACAACTCTTACCAAAGTCAGTAAAGTCCTGTATTCTACTTCATCTGACAACTCTTGACAATATGGGAGCTATCCCAAATCATTTTTGGCTGAGCTTGATTGTAAAACTGTCAATTTATTTAAAAACTCATTGACATACCCAATCAGCTCTTACACTGTCTCTTACACCTTTATCTTGAAGTTTCATATTCAGTTTACTGAGTCAAATCAGTCATACAAGCAAGCTCTTGAGAAAGTCAGGGTCTTCCACTTGATTCACATCCTTGCAGTCTTAACAACAACAACAAAAATCACACACACAAAAATGGAATCACCTTTCTTAAACCAAAAAAATTCTGAAGGCATTTCCCTGCACTTAACCAACAACGTACATTTCCCTGCACTTAACTAACGTACATTTGCATGCAGAGGTAGATCTCCATATCGAGCTTCCACCTCGTCCAAGAATTCCAGGAACCTACAATGCAACCTATTGCCAACACATATCTTGTTGGTAAGAACTCACTACAGTTTTTAGTGATCACTTTGTTTAACTGACTTTCCACCACGTGTCATGTTGATAATAACGCACTACAGTTTTTATTACATCACTTTGTTTTAACTGACTTCCCACCACGTGTCTTGTTGGTGATACACACCACAATTTTTATTGCATCACTTTGTTTAACTGACTTCCCACCACGTGTCTTGTTGGTGATACACACCAGTTTTTATTACATCACTTTGTTTAACTGACTTCACACAGAGATTTTCTTGATGAATAATACAGTGAAAAACAGGGCACCTCACACGATTTTTACTGTGTAGGCCTAAAAGTCCTTTTCTCCCTCTCTCATGGATGTGTGCCATCAGTAACAACACAAGAACATTGTCAGAACCACCATACATTTGCACTGTTTCGGTAACTGCTGAAAAATATCTTCACTTCTGCTACTCCCATGCAAAGAAAAGTCAGTTCTTCCTGAGTCGAAAGCTCATCAAAGAAAATGAGAAGTTGGTTGAATGTCCGTCTGGTCAACACTTTCGTCCAAACAGCAAAAAGTAGCTGCATTTTTCTGCTGTCTCTCCAACCATATTTTTTATTTGCTCGCCCACACTGTGCACTTGTCTGAGACTGATTATAATTATCGAGTTAGGGAACAGCTGCTAATTTTTCACGCAAACGTTTTTTCACCAAAGACTTCTGCCATGATAATTGCTCACTTAAAAAAAAATCACCATCCTTAAAAGCTTTCATACTCTTTGCAAATTCCATTAATACACCGTAGGATTTAACGCAGCAGTCTGCTTAGTGCTTGACAAACAAACCCGTCTGTTGTTTGAAGTTTTTTTTTATAGTCTTGGAAAAAACTGTGGCTCTAGCAACTACTTCATATTTCGTCAACTGTTTTTCGTGCGATGTAGTGTAGTGCCTCTTAACATTATACTCCTTGCAAACTGCTATTATCTGCATACAAACAGCACATTTTGTTTCTTGTCATTATTATTTATGACGAAATAGTCCAGTTCCCACGTATCCTTAAAACTTTTATTTTCATCTTCTTGCTGCCCTTCTTGCCAATCGTGATTTTCAATCTGAGTGCAAAAATAAATAAATAAAGACAACGATTCGACTTCACAAGCCACCAAAGCACATGGCAAAACACCGGGGTACCTACAGCTTTCGAGCCAAGTCAAGATAGTCACTTGCACAAGAGGAATAGATGACGAAAGAAAGAGATGCCTTGACCGGAAGTGATAAGCACATGGCGTGCAGGGAAGCCAATATATTCCATCTAGTACTGAAGAATCATCGAGCAATATAATTCCCGCAGTCGCTTATTTCAAGGTTCACTTTTGTTTCTTCATTATTTTTGTATCCACGGGCCGCAAAACCTGGCGTCACGGGCCATTTGTTGGACCGACCTGGTCTAGGACATTTGGCTGGTATCACTCGCCTCATCCAGACTATAACTGTCGTCTTTTGACGAACACATCTCATCGGAAAGCTTCACTGTACATTGTTGTTGGATGAAAGATCCCATCACACCCAACCCTTACACACGCACATACACACACACATACAGATACCCCTTCATAAGAAAAATAAATAAATAAGTATTAGTAAAATAAATCTCAAACAATTAAGAAAAGAAAATTGTTTTTGGTCTTTGGCGTGTATTTTTCTTACAGATACTTCTTAAGCATCAGATGTTTCTTACATTTTACAGTTAGTTACAGTCAGACAAACTATGACGTAAAAGCTAGTTCTAAGTTCTAGCAGACAGCTTGTAAAACTGGTCGAACTTATACCGGAAGTTTTCATATAGATATATATTCTTCATACTTTTTTCTAGTATTTAAATAATAATAATAATAAATTACGCTGTTTAGTATTAATTTTATTTTGTAGTTTAAACATTTATTTTAGATAATCACTTTGTGATAAAGTTTTCTTTCAAAACAAATCTTTATTTATTTATTTATTTATTTATTTGAACTGAATTGCAGTCGGTTTTAAGAGATTTACAAACTCCGATTCTAATTAGTCAACACTTGAAATTGTTTATACCAAGAGACATGCCATCGAATAGAGTCGGCTACCTTGGAAAGCTGTTGTGGAGTCGAGTGTTGGAGTTTTTGTTTTGGAGTGTGGTTTTTATTATTTTCTCTCTACCTGTATGTCCAACTAATCTATAACACGTGTTATCCCCCCTTTGACTTTTTCCATCCTTGACTTGTGTGGCACGCTGGTCTGGACAAAATTTGTAGGACGATTGTCCATTTAAAATGTTTCCTCTAGTTAAAATAGCTTTGCTGTTGTTGTTGAAAAAATCTTGCTATTATACATTTGTTTTCTCTTTATATTCTAATTTTTATATTTTATACGTTTATAAATAATACATTGCTGTCTGAGTGGATTAGAGTTTAAGTAGATTTTTTAAACACTAATATTCAGAACTGGCAGTTGAAATTTCATTGTATAGCCGAGTTTCATGTTAATTAATAGTTATTAGTAAATTAGTAATTAGGAATAAGCACTTCAAAGGTAAAAGAAACAGCAATGACTGGTGTTATATATTTTGTATATAAGATAATATGTATGTAAGTATATATATATATTGAGAATTGTGTGCCTTAGAGTGTTAACATAACTTTTACTGCGTGATCAGTGAAGCATGCTGATTAACAGTATCTTTGTTATAACTGTACAACAGTTGCATGCTAATGATTTGAATTTCGTATTGAATAAGATAATATTCATGTATATCGATTTCGTTTTGAATTGTACTTCTTTTTTTCCTGTTGTTATTTGACTGCTGTTGTTTATTATTTATATAAACTTTTGCTATTTTGTATAGAGACCTTTATACAGCTTTAAAGCCTGATTACAGTTGAGGTCATTTTCTACAGTTAGCAGTAAATGTATTATTTTTCTTTTTACATGTAATAGTTAGCCGGCAGTTAGAAATAGCAAATTTTAAGTCGGTCATTCTAGAACTAATACTTGATCTGTCAGCATTAATACGCATATTTTAAGACGATTGTTCTAGAACTGTACTGTCAGCAGTTCTATATACATATTTTAATTGGGTCATTCTAGAACGAGATCTGTACTGTCAGAAGTTATATATAAATTCTTTAATAAGGTCAGTAATTCTAGCTCTAGTTTAGCACTTTTTGCATCATTTTTTTTTTATTGTATAAATTTGTGTCATTAAGGTGTTTCCTGAGTAAACTGATTGAATTACCAGATATACAAAACATAGTGTTAACAGTACTTAATTATTTTATGTAATGAGTTTAAAATAATAGACCTGCCTGCCATACACCAGTAGATTTATATCTTCATTTCTGTTCCTTTTTGTTAAAAAATACTATTTTTGCCTTTAAAAAGCTAGTTTGCTTATTTCCTAAGGCAGTGTAGGTAAGTATACTTGTAACAATATCCAGAGGCTTAAAGAAAAGAACTTTTTGCTGATTACTACATACATATATTGCACTTTTTTTTCCTTCTTTCCATCCTAGCACTTTATCATTTTTCATCATCACGTCAGGCACTGTACTTTATACATGTTTATGTTTTCATTTTGTCTTTTTTCATCTCATTATTTGCCATTCATGCACTTAGTTATCACCCCATTAGTCCCTGGACGTGTTCTCATAATGCCATTGCTCACTATGTCATAATTCTCTGTATATATCTTGTTACTGCTCACCATGATATAACTCATTGTATATGTTCTCATGTTACTGCTCACCACGGCATAACTCATTGTATATGTTTTCTTAATGTCATTGCTCATTATGATATAACTCACTGCATATGTTCTCATGTTATTGCTCACCATGACATAACTCACTGTATATGTTCTCATAATGTCATTCTCTCTATGATATAACTCACTGTATATGTTCTCATAATGCCATTGCCCACCGTGTCATAATTCACTGTATATGTTCTCATAATGTTATTGCTCATTATGATATAACTCACTGTATATGTTCTCATGTTATTGCTCACCATGACATAACTCACTGTATATGTTCTCATAATGTCATTCTCTCTATGATATAACTCACTGTATATGTTCTCATAATGCCATTGCCCACCGTGTCATAATTCACTGTATATGTTCTCATAATGTTATTGCTCACCATGGCAATTCACTGTTTATATTCTCATAATGTCATTGCTCATCATGACAATTCACTGTATATGTTCTCATAATGTCATTTCCTTTGGGTTTATGTAGGATTGATTTACTTAAATCCATTGGAGACACAAACTTATGTGAACTGCTAGATGTCTTCAGCACAGAAGATAGCTTAAAATCAACTTTTAAGCTTTGCCTTAGACCTTGAACTTTCAATTTATGTAACCTTGACCTTTGTTCACCCCTGCTTTCCTGCTGTCACTCACTAGGTGCCCGGCGCAGTGGGCGGGGCAGCGTTGTGAACGCCTAGACTATGAGAGCATCAGCATTCTGGAAGAGCGTATGTATTCCTCGGTTGAAGAACTGCTTCCGGGTCATTCTTAATTCTTTACTGCATGCTGAATGTTGTTGCAGTAGCAGCTCCCCAAAACAAAAAAAATAACAACAAAAATATATCAGCGCATGCTTCTGGTGGCTATATTTGATGTGATCCCAAAGTGTTGCTTGTTTAATTCAAGCTTGAAATGTTTGTTTTTAATGAGAAAGGAGAACATGGGGAGGGGGGGATGTTATGGTTAAAAAGAAACCAAACATGTTTTAAGAGAATAATTGCCTTATTCAACTGGCCAGAACTATTGTATTTGTTCATTCACTTTTGAATTGAATTATTTTTTCCAATGTGAAAAATGTTTGTTCCTTCACATAAAAGAAACAACAAATCCCCCTGTGTGTTTTTTTTTAATTGCCTTGCCGTCGTATCTACCTGTTGAAATGTATGGAAGTGGGTTGCGGGGGAGTAATCATTTCTTGAAACCTGATTGGGGGTGGAGCGGGCAGGAATATGAGAATCTCCTTTACACTGAAACCTATCTAGTGACATGACTTACATGTTTACTGAAATCCTTTCACGATGCATCATTTCTGTTGTCATTTTCAAATATGTTTGTTTTATTCTTCATTTTGAAATCATTAGCTACTTAATTATTCAGATATTTCACACAGACGTGGTGTAATGAAATGTTTGTATTTATGGGATTTTTCATCCATTGTTCACATTCATCTCAGGTCAGTCTATCCTTTATTGCTGAATTAGCCGCTTGCTTCATGTACACGACCTAACATTTAATCAGAAAGCTTGAATGGTAATTTGCTTAATACGCTTTCTTTTGGGATTGAATTGGATTGTTATTTGTTGTTGTTTTTATTATAATTCATAACTCTTTAGTACTTAAATAAATCTACCTTTTAGGTTAGATTTTCGATTAGCATGAGTATTTTTGTTGCATGTGTTTGATGCATTTTTGGTCTAGATTGTGTGTGTGTGTGTGTGCATGCGCGCGCTGATGTTTAGCACCAGCCCTGTAGGGGAAATGAGTGCGAACATTTATGTGACTAGGTGCGTATGAATCAGTTCTTATGTTTTGAGCATGTCTGCACTTTGTTTTGCTTTGTCAGAGATTAATAGTTAACTGAAAAGTATATCATTTATTTTTATTTTTTAAAATCAACAAAACAATATTTACTTATTTTAGGAAAAAACACATTTTAATTAGCATTTTAAGATTTTAAAAAAATGTACAATTTATCTTGTAACATTAAGAATTATTTTATAATACATTAATGCTATGTTGTGTGTGTGTGTGTGTGTGTGTGTGTGTGTGTGTGTGTGTGTGTGTGTGTGTGTGTGTGTGTGTGTGTTGAACGAGAGAAGTGAATTTAATTTACTTGTAAACTATATTCTGCCATTTGCGTCAAAAGGAAATAAAATAACCTAATAACGACACGTTAAAGATAAGTTCTGTCGCTATAAATAACACAGACATTATTTATAACCAGTTTTTCTTTAGAGTTTCCCGATTACCATTGACACATTAACTGAAATAGATTATCATGGACGCTGTCACATGTCCAGTTCTCATTTTACGACCCTGTCCTAATTTAGGCATTAATTATCAATATTAATTTATAGGATAATCCCTAACATTCGCGACAGCTGGACTTGCCTAACTTATCTCCCTTTCAAATGCCACAATCTCAGCCTAATTGTTCACGACACCTAGTCGGATAAGTTAGTTGACTTCCTTGCCAACGATGTTATCTCCCCTAAATATAATTCTTTATTCCTCTACTCACGGCTCGACCCCCAGTTGGCAAACACGGTCGTTACATGTACTTATGTAAAAACATAGAGAGATAACAGTTTAAGAAAATTAACAATAAAATGTAATAACAATAAAATTAAATTTGATTATAATTATCATTGGCACGTTAGCTGAAGTCATTTATCATTGGCACATTAGCTTAAGTTGATTATCCTTGGCACGTTAGCTGAAGTCAATTATCATTGGCTCCTTAGCTGAAGTTGATTCTAAATCTGGTAATAATCAAAATCATATATAAATCTGTCTGAGAGGAGTAGCTTTTAAAAAAAAGAAACTCAACAGGAGTTTTAACCTAATCTTGTAGAGTTCACAGTCAGACCGTTAAGCTAACTCTAGAGTTCATGCACAAATCATCAACATAACTCTGTTGAATTCATATTTATACCATTAATCTAACTCTGAAGAGTTCATACCCATACCGTTTTGAAATATTAATACTTTAACATAACGTCAGAATTTCGGTTAAATGCAGAAACTTATCGTTGTTCCTTTTTCTAATAGGCTTAATGCAATAATAAATCCGTGCAGTAAATGTAGACGGCAACAAAATGCTCTTGATCTTATGTGACGTCATAGTACCTAAAATCTCTTGTAATTTATCACGTGTAGAACAGAAGATAACTCTTGGAATTTTTCAGTTAGATTTCCGATGTAACTGTCACTGGCAAACACTCGTAAATTGGTGACTTTATTTATTAAGGGGAAGTTAGAACCAGTGGTTTGTTTGACAGATTGCATGCATTATGTGTGGAATATTTTGTCCGGTAATTTTACAGTCTCCAATATAAGAACTTAATTGAAAACCCCTGATCAATTTGATAGTTAAGTATTGCATAATAGAATAAGATGACCTAGTTGATGTGGAATGATTGCATATTTGAATTTGAATGGCTTTGAACTTAGATATATCTTGCCTGATTCACTAAGTTGTTAAATAATCTTCAAATCAGATCACACTTGCATTAGAAAAGTTAATTTATATTTTCATTGCTAATTTATTTTATTTTATTTTCATTTTTTACTATGACTTGCATTTCATTGTACTCTCCTAACCGTAGAATTTTTTTTTAATTCTCCAGCGGTGATTGGTGATTGTCACCAGTGACGCCAATCAGTGCATGCGTTCCTTTTTTATTTCAGGTGATGTGGTGTCCTCACTTTTATATGAACGTTCACTCATCATCATAGGAATTGCTATTGCTGTCTTGGTGTTCGCCGTCATTTGCATTGCTTCGTTCTGTTTGGCAAAGTAAGTGCATGCAACTGCACGAGACGCCGGGGCTGCGTCTCACCCCGTCCCACCCCACTTCCCCGTCCCACTCGTTAACTCAAACAAACACCGGCACTTACCATTCCAATATGGACGTCATCATGGGCTACTTTTTATCTCAACCCGAGCTACACCGCTCGGACACGCTTTTTAGCTTTAAGAAGTTAAACTGTTAAGTTCCCTTACACCCAGCAACCCACATCTACTTGTAAGCCTTAGGCTCAATTGCACCCAACAACTCTTATCCACTTCTGAGCTTTAGACTCATTTGCACCCAATCCATATCCACTTTAAGGCTTAGGCTCATTTGCTCCCAGCAACCTATATACGTTTAATCCTTAGGCTCAACTGCAATACAACCAGAATACAAATCATAGCTGTAGGAAGCCCCCCACCCCACCCCCCACCCCCACACACATTCTTGCTCTCTCTCTCTCTCTCTCACAAAGAAGACAGAAAAATAAATAACTCCCACCAAACTTATATTCGGATATAAGATGTATCCGCTGCTTCATTCTAATCTTTGCAGACTCATTGCACTTAAGCAAAATCCTCCATATCTTAGGTGTAGGCTCCAGTCAGTCACCCCAACTGACGTCGTCATCGACTGCCTGCTTTATTGAGCTCCATCCTCAAATCCACATGTCAGCTTGTGGCTTTATTGAGCTCCATCCTCAAATCCACATGTCAGCTTGTGGCTTTATTGAGCTCCATCCTCAAATCCACATGTCAGCTTGTGGCTTTATTGAGCTCCATCCTCAAATCCACATGTCAGCTTGTGGCTTTATTGAGCTCCATCTTCAAATCCACATGTCATCTTGTGGCTTTATTGAGCTCCATCTTCAAATCCACATGTCAGCTTGTGGCTTTATTGAGCTCCATCTTCAAATCCACATTTCAGCTTGTGGCTTTATTGAGCTCCATCTTCAAATCCACATGTCAGTTTGTGGCTTTATTGAGCTCCATCCTCAAATCCACATGTCATCTACTGGCTTTATTGAGCTCCATCCTCAAATCCACATGTCAGCTTCATGCTTTACTGAACCACCCTTACCTCACAGCAACATCTTAATCAAAGAACCCATGCCGTTCCATTCCACCCGTGCGCTCCATGCTTCCTCTTCACACCTTATACCTACTTTATAGTTTCTAAGCTGAAACTCCAGCTTGCCCTCACACCCATCCTTAGTTTAAGCTCCATTTAATCCTCGCACATATCTTTATTAAGCTCCTTTGTTTCTTCCCCACGAACATACGAACGCATCAAGCCTACTGTTTTATCCATAAACATATCCCATCTTCTAATTTACCCACACATATATCCAATCTACCATTTTACCCACAAACATATCCAAGTTACGAATTTCATAAACATATCTAATTTACTATTTTACCCACAAACATATCCAATCTACTGTTTTACCCACAAACATATATATTTATTATTTTCACAACCATTATCTAATCTACTGTTTTACCCACAAATATATCCAATCTACTCTTTTACCCACAAACACAACCAGTTTGCCATTTTACCCACAACGCATCCGGTCTCCATTTTATCAACAAACATATCCAGTCTACCATTTTGCCTGTAAACATCATCCGTACTACCATTTTACTATAAACATGTCCAGTCTAGAATTTCTACCCATACATGTTCATTCTATTAGTTTACATACAAACACATCTAGTCTACATGTTTTACCTACAAACACGTCTAGTCTACATGTTTTACCTACAAACACGTCTAGTCTACATGTTTTACCTACAAACACGTCTAGTCTATCATTTCACCCAATAGCATATCCAGTCTACAATTTGCCTACTTACAATCCAGTCTAACATTTTACCTACAAACACGTCCAGCAATCCATTTTACCCACACACTCCCCTCATTGTACCTACAAACTCATCTACCATTTTATATACAAATAGGTCCAGTCTACCATTTACCCATACAGTCCACTCATTTTGCCTACAAACACATCTACCATTTTACCGACAAATATATCCAGTCTAGCTTTTTACCCCCACACAATAGTATGTCATTTTACCTACACACATATGATAACATATGGTATGCACTACATACCATGTTACCACAGACTCCCAGTATACTTTTTACCTCCGCACACAACAGTATACCATTTTACCCCCACACAACAATACTGTTTTACCCACACACGCCCAGTATACCATTTACCCCCACACAACAGTATACCATTTTACCCACACACGCCCAGTATACCATTTTACCCACACACGCCCAGCCTGTATATTGGGGTTCTCACTCCCTTTGACTGCCTTTGTGCCAGCTGTGTGTGATGATGGCATGCTGTGTTATGTAAGTAACTCACGTGCATTTGTGATATTCTTTGCACTTGTTGGTATGTTAACTCTAAAAAGGGAAATACACTTAAATGTCATGCCTTGTCACTGTTTGTTGCAATGCAGACCTGTCCATTGCTATGCCTTTGCACTCAGTATGCTGAAATGCAAAAATTATGATATATATGAATAGATGGATTTCTTGAGAGTAAATGAATAGCTAGATTAGACAAAGCAGACAGGTGGATAAAGAGAGTCAGATATATATATATATTAAAACACATCTTTCACAGCACATTTCAGGAAGCGTTTAGTAATTATCTTGTGAAAGTGAGGAGTTAAATAAATATTAACGGATTTAGATAGACATATGATTGATTGATTTATTAAGACCATGTATAACCAGTCCACAAACTATCTTTCCAGAAATCATTAATCTGTGGGATAGCTCTTATTTCTCTAGACTGATTGACTGATTCCATTTAAATATTCGTTGACTCATAGGCCACTCGGCCATTACAGAACTGCAGAGGCGTCGAATTAATCTGAACAGTACCGCACTCCGAGAGATCGGGCGTCATCTCGCGCAACCAATCACGTGATGACGGAACCTACAACCTTTTCCTTATCTCAAACGAAAGCACTCAAAGAAACCATGTTTTAAAACGTGTTTATTAGCTGAACAATGAAATACTTTTATTTTATTACTTGATGCAAATTGTATCTTAATTTATTCTATGTCAAGTTTCAAACATTTCAGTAAGTGAATCCGACTGTTAACCCAAAACTGATTGCTTTTGAAAATAATAAAAATAAATATGGCGTATTTAGTAATTATATTTTTTATAATAATTAAAAATATTTGCTCCTTGTCATTAATTAAGGTCAGTTGATGAGGCGTATCACCCTATATTGCCTTAAAAGATATTTCGAGAATAATTTGAAATAGTTTGCTGTAATAGTTTGTATTTGATGGCCTACTAAAGCAGATAATTGAAGTTCTAAGATTGATGTAAGAAAGTTAATTTTAAAGCATGGGCATGTTTACTTTTTAAACTTCTATTCCGTGTCTTTCATGAAATAGCGATTTAGCATGATGTTGATACACATGGTGTTTCATGTAATCCCAGCATGGTTAGATCTAAAAGTTTTAAAGTAACCATAAATGAAAATAAAATGTGCATTTTGTTTTATCTGTGAAACTAATCACTAAATGAAAATAAAATGTGCATTGTGTTTATTTGTGAAACTAGTGTACGTAATCACACAAATTTGTTTGCATTAAAAAGCTGTGCACTCTTTTTTTCTTTCTTTCTTTTTTTAAATTTTTTTATACCATGTTCGTTTTTGTAAACTGCAGATTACTTTGTGGCACTGTGGTTTTCCACATCTAAAATAACAAGCATGCTCGATGTTTGTTTCTCGTTAGCTCATTTGATGTCCGCACGCGCTCCAGTCAAATTCGGAATTCATCCTTATTCGGTTCAGGTCGCATACAGTATATGTCATTCTTACCTTGATCAGTTCACATACGGTAATGACGGGTCAGCGCCGCAGTGTACAAAATGTGCATGTATGTATTTCACTTTCTTTTCCGAAGTAGGTCATGCTGAAAATAATCATGTTTTGCAGTCGCCGCCGAAAGACTGGGGAGGCAAAGAGGCGGATGAAAATGAGCAAGGGTCAAGACAGCGAACAGCTTTTAAAAGAAGGGGATTTCAACAGTCAGTCGACTCCCAGCCAAAGACCCATGGCTCATAAGGTTTGTTTTAAACAAACACAACCAGACCAGCAAGCACACAAACCATAAACCACATACAAGCATGCTTTGTTTATTAATGCATTATTTTCATAAACACTTACTTTAGTCGCCTTGGGCTGCTGGTAAATGAGTATTGGTGTTGTCCATTATAAGATCCAAGATGTCAGGTTTCTGTGTGACGCTGAACCATTTCACTCTTCAAGAAGATAGATACAAGGGGGGGAGAGGAGATGTATTTAATTTGTAATTTTTGTTTTATTCTTTATTTTATTAAATAGCTGCTAAACTGAGAAGAAATGTGTAAGATACGCAATGCCTAATTATAAATTGATGGATGAAGGATTGGACATTGTAAAAAGAAAGACACACACACGGACATACAAATAGATAAATAGCACAGGCATATACTTAATCACGCATTTAGATAAACATACATATACAGACATACCTACATACAGGTAGACAAATATAGACAGATACAGATGTAACGGCAGACAGGTAGAAGGAAGGAAAGATAGAGAAATTGATGGACGGTTGGACATACACTTAAATAAATTATGAATCTTTGTGTTTGTGCTGTGTGTATTTGCACAGGAGACCCAAATTCACCCGTCTGACTTTCCTCACACGCTCCAAAGTGAATGTGAACCCAACTTTACTGCCCACTCTACCAACACCGGCAAGGTCTTCCAGCTTGACAAAACCTTCCCAACCTCAAATTCTTCTGCCTCTGTCTCTGCCATCACTGCCCCATCAGCAATCAGCAGCGGTCACCGCGTGTCGCCTGTGCGTCAGCAGTTGGACCGAGATGCCGACCTTGAACGGAAATGCTCTCGCTCCCGGCTCAGAGCTGTCAACGACACTGACGACAACTGCAACGACCGTCCATCGACTTGCAAAGGACCCGGTCAGCACGGGGTAGCCGCACCAGAAGAGATTGAATTAAATAATCTGAGTCCACTGGAGCTTGATAACAGCGGGGGCTGCAGTAGCGTGCAGCACCCGGGTTCTCACGACAATTGCGAAGCCGCTGGGTTGGATCGAACGAAGGACAGGTCCGCCCCCTTTATTCCGTCACCGCGGTACGAACTTCCGATCGCGTTGGAACCACGACCCACCGTGAGCGCCTTCGCTGAGATGAAAAATTCGGGAGAAAAACAGGCGAGCAAGGACAGGAGAGCCCAACTCACTAATGGCCAACTGTCTGGTGAGGAATCGGATAGCGAAGGAACGCAAGACATAACACCTTTACATTCTCTGCACATCAATGAAGAAAACTTCAGCAGCCATTTTGACGCTCCGTCAAAACTGGCCTCGTTTCCTCTCTTCTCACACTCAACGGCGGCGGTGTCTCGGCCCAATATCCCTGTTAGCATGACCTATATTCCAGGTATCTCCTTTAACCCGGCCACTCCAGCTGAAAACGACGACTCTCTGGGGTCATATCCCCTGAGTCTGAGCAACAGTGTCGAGACCACCATCTCAACCGTTCCGGACAGTGTCAAACTCGGCAATAGCTATGCATTTGTTCCCTACAGTGACTCGGAGCCCGACGATATAAACGAACAATTTATGCACAGGTCGCCCCCAAGGGGAGCCTACTCCAACACGAACGAAGCGAATCGTGAACGCTATCTCCAGGGTGTTCGGGAGAGCCAAAATCCCGTACGGATTTAGTCTTGCAGACAGTGACTGTTCCTCCCGCCATCCCACAAAACATAACCTGTATTAAAACTGGTAAAATATGTTTCCGATAAACGGTTAGGCTACGTTTACTTTCTCTGAAAAGTTTCTAGAAAAATGTGTCTAAAGATGCTTTGAAATGTATATTATATGCATATATATATATATTATTTTTAAATCCGCAAGAACAAAAACATTTGGCCAACAATGCACTCAAATTTATTGTGTTGGTCTTCAGTCTTCGCCCTTGAAATATATGGATTTTCTTTTCACCCGCACTTATATATATATATTTATGTAGCTGTCAAACTTTGTTATTTTTTCTGTATATATGGGACACTGTACTTAATTTAAAAATCAATAGTTGTGTATTTTTACGCTCTTCTGGTCAATAGACAACTGTGGGCATGTTGAACGACCACTTGCTTAATGAGGATTGCCGCCCCTGTCCTCATTTAGCGCTCCTTAAAAATGTTACTTATCAGTGGTTGTCTATTTTAGTAAATGTTCTAACGTATCTGTCTGTGGTTGCCTCCTTAGCAACAGATGGACAGCGGATAGTTTCGGAAACTGTTTGTACGCAGTTTCTTGGCAACCACAGTCCCTAGCGACGTCGAGAGAAACTCCTCCAGCAGGAGACGGTGCTTAAGTTGTTTATCCTTATGCGATTGAATAATTATCTAAAAGTATGCTTACTTTTGCCTTGTGTGCTACAATGTTTATATTAGTCTTATGAAAGCCATCTTGGTGTTTACAAAGGATTCCATTACTACCGCTTCGCGATGTTTGTCGAAGCCTTAAGAATGTGCGTATTACAAGTTAATTTGCTAAACAGTCAGATAGATCCGTACTGCTTGATGTGCGACGTATACATTACATTACACTTATTTATTTATTAATTTATTTATTTTATTCCACAAACAGTCACGAATCAGACTGCCATGTAGAACTGGACTTTACAGGACACTTATTGTACAATTGGACTTTACAGGACACTTAATGTAGAATTGGACTTTACAGGACAATTAATGTACAATTGGACTTTACAGGACACTTAATGTACAATTGGACTTTACAGGACACTTAATGTACAATTGGACTTTACAGGACACTTATTGTACAATTAGACTTTACAGGACAATTAATGTACTATTGGACTTTACAGGACACTTATTGTACAATTGGACTTTACAGGACAATTAATGTACAATTGGACTTTACAGGACAATTAATGTAGAATTGGACTTTACAGGACACTTAATGTAGAATTGGACTTTACAGGACACTTAATGTAGAATTGGACTGGACAGGACACTTTGTAGAATTGGACTGGACAGGACAGGACACTTAATGTAGAATTGAATTCGACAGGACACTTAATGTGGGTTGGATTCTGCTTTCACTATAGTTCACTTTGAACTATAGCAATCTACAACATAATAATAGACTGGAACAATGCCCCCAGATAACAAAAGCCCCAAAACATTTCGCACATTAAATACTGATGAAATGCCCCCAGATAACAAAAGCCCCAAAACATTTCGCACATTAAATATTGATGTTAAAACGTTGAGACCTATCACTGCCACTTATACACATACACAAACCTCGCGCTTGTACACACACGTACACAACTCTCCCAGCATTCATTTCCCTCAAAACACGCGCACTCAAACTCTGTTTTAGAGTAATCACTCAACAAAACAAGAAGACCAAGCGTATTATTTTAGCTCTGTTGAAATTGATATTATTTATTCATTTGTTTACGTATTTGCATGCCCTTCGATTAGTTGTTATTTAATGAAGCGCTTGCCAGCAATCAGTAATGATTGTTTTTTCTTCTTTTTATAAAGACAATTGGTGTTCAGTTCCTCGTGTAAATAATGATTGTTTCATTAAATGAAGATGGTGAAATACAAGTCATTTCGTTCATATATTTACATTTGGAAATTTGCATCTCACAAGATGGCCGCCAGTGAACCATTAGTTAAAAAGTGTTGTCCTTTAGACAGCTATGCATTCTAAAAATAAGAAAAAGCCTCAATATCTAAATGTAGATTTTTACGCCGATACTCTGGAACTACTTCAAATCTGACGATCCTGATCCTAATGTGACACTTCCATAGGACAACTCTCTTCTTTCCCGTCCCCACCCACCCTCACACACATCCCGGTCCTTAGGAAATCTTGCCAATAATTTTTGTATCATTCGCTATTTCTCTTGAATTTCGGGAGTAACGTACAGATTTGCCAAGATTGTTGATGTTAAAACTCCATCTTTTCGACATTGGTGTCTCGTACTTTACTGTGTCCGGCAACAGCCAGTAAGGGTCTTGTTGCTTTAGTGTTCTTTCTCGACCTTTTTGTGTCCGGCAACAACCAGTATCGGTCTTGTTACTTTAGTGTTCTTTCTCGACCTTTTTGTGTCCGGCAACAACCAGTATCGGTCTTGTTACTTTAGTGTTCTTTCTCGACCTTTTTGTGTCCGGCAACAACCAGTATCGGTCTTGTTGCTTTAGTGTTCTTTCTCGACCTTTTTGTGTCCGGCAACAACCAGTAAGGGTCTTGTTGCTTTAGTGTTCTTTCTCGACCTGTTTGTGTCCGGCATCAACCAGTATCGGTCTTGTTGCTTTAGAGTTCTTTCTCGACTTCATTGAGTGCGGCTTCATGTATCAGTCTAGGCGTAGTGATGGTGGTGGTGGTGGTGGTGGTGGTGGCGTCGAGTGACAGTTAAGATAGTTTGGTTATGTTTAAATTTATAAATTATTGCATTTTTGTATCACTAGATATCTGTTTCCTACTTCAAGGTGTCTGGTTTTAGCTTTAACATGCATGTTGCAATTGATAACATTTTGTCACTCTGTATTCCTTTCTTATAATGTGCTGTCTGGCATCTACAAGTAGCAGGCTTGTTACACTGTACCCCTTTCTTGTAACATATAGTGTTTGGCAACCTTAATAAAGAGAACTGTTACACTGTAGGTGGGTAATATTTTCTTTAAACATAATCTAAATGGCAACAACAATTAGCAGTCCTCTTACACCGTGCTTCTTTCTTATAATTTTCTGTGTCCGGCAACTGCAATAATAGAACTAAGAGCTGTCCGGCAACTGCATATAATAGAACTAAGAGCTGTCCGGCAACTGCATATAATAGAACTAAGAGCTGTCCGGCAACTACACATAATAGAACTAAGAGCTGTCCGGCAATTACAAGCAACAGAGGTACAAGCTGTCTGGCAATTACAAATAACAGAACTACAATCTATCTGGCAGTTACAAGTAACAGAACTACAGTCTGGCTGGCTGGCAATGACAAGTAACAGAACTACAGTCTGTCTGTCTGACAATGACAAGTAACAGAACTACAGTCTGTCTGGCAGTTACTAGTATCAGAACTACAGTCTGTCTGTCTGGCAATGACAAGTAACGGAACTACAGTCTGTCTGGCAGTTACAAGTATCAGAACTACAGTCTGTCTGTCTGGCAATGACAAGTAACAGAACTACAGTCTGTACTCGTTCTCTAGCATTTTCATTTAACATCCAGCGGTACGTCACAGTAACACGTCAGTTAATGACATGAAGTCTTTGTTTCTCCATAAAATTATATTAAAGCTCGTTTGTAAACACATGCAGCTCTAAATACATTAAAATACTTTAGTCAGTAGTAACAGTTGCAGTAACAGATCTTTTACATAAACGGAACTCCAGCCTTAAAGATCTTCCGTAAGAGTCTGAAACAAAATATATTAAATGTCTTGTGTAAGAGTCTAGACTCTAGAGCTTCAAATATATTAAAGGTTTATTTTAGATCTCGAGCTGCAGATATAAAGGTCTTCTCTAAGACTCTTCAGCCCCAGATATATTGCAGGATTTTTGTTTTGTTTTGATCTCTGGTTATAAAAGAATTTTCTAAAGTTTCTAGAAGTCTAAATATATTAATGATCTTTTGTTGAAGTCTAGAGTTTCAAATACTTCCAAAATATGTGTTGATTCAGATTATATAAGAAGAATCTAGAGCCCCTAATTCATTAACAGAGTTTTTATACGGAAGTAGAGATCCAAACAACATGATCTGACGTTTTTGTTAAGAATTTAAAGTTCCAGATTTTTTTAGCAAACCTGCAAAAGTATAGAATTTCAAATATTTAACACGTCTTTTGTAAGATTCTAATCTCTAATGGTCTAAATGTATTAGCACCTACAGTTTCAGTACTTTAAAGATATTAACATGTGTATTGTAAGTCTGCAATCTCCTTGTCTTCAAGGAGTATTTTTTTTTTAAAATGCATTTCATTTTCAAATAATGCTACAGACTTTAAAATGCTGAATTTTTAAAAGAAGCTTATTTTCATTAACGCTCATAATTATTGTGTTTTTCTGTTGTTATAGTTCTACGTTATTGATAGCGTTCAGTGTTGTTAGTACAAACATTTCATTATTGACAGTGTTCAGTGTTCTTACAAACATTTAATTATTGACAGCGTTCAGTGTTGTTAGTATAAACATTTAATTATTGATAGCGTTCAGTGTTGTTAGTACAAACATTTAATTATTGACAGCGTTCAGTTTTGTTAGTACAAACATTTAATTATTGATAACGTTCATTGTTTTTATACAGACATTTAATTATTGATAACGTTCATTGTTGTTATACAACATTGAATTGATAGCGTTCAGTTTTGTTAGTACAAACATTTAATTATTGATAACGTTCATTGTTTTTATACAAACATTTAATTATTGATAACGTTCATTGTTGTTATACAACATTGAATTGATAGCGTTCAGTGTTGTTAGTACAAACATTTAATTATTGACAGCGTTCAGTTTTGTTAGTACAAACATTTAATTATTGATAACGTTCGTTGTTTTTATACAAACATTTAATTATTGATAACGTTCATTGTTTTTATACAAACATTTAATTATTGATAACGTTCAGTGTTGTTAGTACAAACATTTAATTATTGATAACGTTCAGTGTTGTTAGTACAAACATTGAATTTTTGATAGCGTTCAGTGTTAGTACAAATATTTAATTATTGATTTAAAAAATACACGCTCCCTCTTGTCTTTTCCTCCCTGTGGAATTAAATATGAAAGCTTTCTTTCTTTCTTTCGATGTTTAACAAAATCAACAAAACAAAACAAATGAGGCTGATAAAAGCCAGACAATTTTTTCGGACTGGATAAAATATTAAAGGCTTGTTTATATTGCTAATTTATTGACTGTTAATTACAAATTATTAATGACATAATGATTTGTCTTCTCTTGGATTTTTTCAAGTTTAGATGTTTAATGTTTTCAATCTTTGGATGTATATGTAATTCAAATTTGTAATGTTGAAGATTGCAGCCATAAGTGAATGAAGTGTCCCGTCTTGTGAGAAATTGTTATAGGCTGGAGCAACAAACACTGTTTCATATATTACAGGTGTAAACTGGTCTGGTTTGTCCAGGTGTAAACTGTTATAAGCTAGAAGCAATGTAATGCAGTGTGGATAATTCTGAGTCTGTGATGAAGGCACGTTGTATATTTTTGTGAACAGTTTTCAAACATTGTGGGGTTCTCACTCCCTTTTTAAACAAACATTGTAAACATTAGGTTCAAAATCCTGCTTTTGCCTTTACTTTCGCCATGAATTGCACTTTTTTGTTAATAGCTGGTGGACTATGAGTTCTTTTATTTCCTTTTGTACATAGGTGACTGAATAAGAGTTGATGTACATCCTTTTGTACATAGACGATGAGTTAAGGGTTGATTTACAACAATTTGTATATAACTGTCAGTTACAGACTTGGTATCCAGCCTTTTCATTTTAAATATTACATTGCACACAATCGCGCTTTTAAAACGTATTTGTTTTTCTATTGTTGTCGTTTTACATGATATAGTTTATGCAGATGATGGATTATGTACCTATGTTTGTGATAGAGTGCAGATGATCGAGCAAATGAATGTGTGCGTGCGCCTGTGGGTGTGGTGTGTGGGTGTGTTTGTGTGTGTGTGTGTGAGAGAGAGAGAGAGAGAGAGAGAGAGAGAGAGAGAGAGAGAGAGAGGTTTTGTTTGTAAGTTAACATTACCCATGTAGTTTCGTTAGATGTGCTCTATTTTGACCTTGAAATCATTTGAACATCTCGCTTCTTCTTTTTTCTCTGTGTGCGTGTATGTGCGTTATTCAGTATGTTAATATAGCATAATCGCCATCATTATCAAATAAAGGTTTAATAAATTTTTATTCGCCGCTAGATCGTAATTATTTTGGGTGACGATTTGTCCCGTGCAGTTTAAAGAGAGAGAGAGAAAGAGAGATTGTGCAAATGTTTCAGTAATATGTAAATATTTCTTGGAAGATAACAGCCCCCGTCCTCACAGCTTGTTAGGGTTCATGAGTGTAAAGAGCTGATCAGAACATACAACGTCGTCATGAACACATACGCCTTCTGGGATTCCTGATTATATTAAAGAGGCGACTCTCAGCGTCTGCTTCGCAGCACAGCCTTTGGTCAAGATAATTTTTATTTCAATATTATTGACATTAACAGATGTTTTATTTTGACGGAATAGCGTAATTTTTATTTCAATATTACTGACATTAACACCAGATGTTTTAGTTTGACGGAATAGCGTAATTTTTATTTCAATATTATTGACATTAACAGATGTTTTAGTTTGATGGAATAGACTTGCTTATGTACTTCATTGAAAATGACGTGTACAATTAGGAAATATTCACAGCACTGTAAGCTAATTTGACATTGTAAATAGGATATCATAAAGGTAGTGTGGGTAGGTACTTACCGAAAGACAATGCAGACCTTACTCTTTAAACCGTGCTATCCTTAAATAATCAGATAGGTAGCTACTAGACAATGCAACATTATCTTTGAACCAGATAGGTAGCTACTAGACAATGCAACACTATCTTTGGAGCAGATGTGTACCTACCAGAAAATGCAACATTATCTTTGAATCCGATAGGTATTCTCCCCGTCCACCTATCTATCTATCTATCTATCTATCTATCTATCTATCTATCTATCTATCTATCTATCTATCTATCTATCTATCTATCTATCCCTTAGTCTTGCCGACTGTGGGGCACCACTGATGACCTGACAACCAGCTTCCTCCATTCCATTCTGTTCTCAGATAATTTTACTCTACCCCCCCCCCCATCTCCCCATCTCCTATAAAAAAAAAAGGACTTTATTTTGAACAGAACGGCATCTAAAAATAATGCAGGAACCCACCCCAACACAATGCTCCTTTAAATGATCTTTAAATCAGATAGGTACCTACCTTAAAAAAATGCTACTTTATATAAGAAGGTACCTACCCAAAGACAGTGCTACTTTTCTTTGTATCAGATAAGTGTCTACCCAAAGAAGTGCAACTTGAAGTTCACATACTAATTGTTAGTTAGAGATTTCATACAATAAAAGTTGTAATGTATCTATTAAGACTACCATTGCAGCAGATGACAATTTTGAAAAAAATGACGTCATAGGGTGACTATTTGTGCCTTTGATGTTAGTGATTTGCCATTAAAATTTAAAAAGTAATAATTGTTATTTCTTTAAATAACTACAGGGAACCCTTCTTAGGTAGCTTTGAAGGGGTCGGCCACCAGTTCCATGCTGGTTGCAGGGAGCACCGGTATTACATCTGACTGTAAATCGAAAGTAGTCAGTAATGAATTATTTTCTTTATTTCGAGCTCGCCATTAAATTCTATATGAGTAGTTATAGTGACATGCCTTTTGAGAAGCGTTCTCCTCTTTGGATTACGTCCCTTTCATACAACAAGGGTATGTTTACGCCGCTTGCTACTACCGATGAGAGAATTGTATAGATTCTACGTAAAGAAAAACATATTCACTCTCACATTACCTTGATCCTTATTTTATTTGCATAAACCTCGTATCAACACTTGGTTAAGAAAAATCCAAGGCTGCACGCTTCTATGATATGATCAGCTGTATATGGAATTTGTTGTGTTTAGTTATTATGCACATCGGAATGCGGCCATTGCTTAGCCTGAGAATTTTACATTTGCTTCTGCCGGCTCTTCACTTACAGTCCATGAGGTTTTGTTCAGTATAGGTGTATGTGTTTGTTTATTCACACTTTTATTAATTATTATAATATCCACCAAATGTTTTATTTTCCTTCTTTATTTATCTCTCTCCTCCTCTCTTTGTTAAAAATACTTTTGTATAATTTACTTGTTAAAATTAACTATTGTGAAAGATAACTGTAATATAAACTGTTTACTATTGTAAATTTAACATGTACAATGTGAAAAATGAGTTTATAATATCAAAATGTTTTTGTAAACGGAATGCATTGTTAAAAATTAACGTTATAACATCAGACAACATTTGCCTTTGTAAAGCATCAATTTTGATATTTATTATTGCTCTTAGATTTTTGGTTCATTGTTCTTAAATTTAACTTTAATTTTTTTGCAAAGAGAACAAAGAGAGAAGAGTGAATCTGCTTTTTTTGTGTATGGTTGAGTGCCACTGTGTTTAGTCACCCGCTCCTTAGTGCCGAGGTAGGGAGGGGAGGGAAGTGGGGGAGTAGCTCTTCAGGTCAAGATTATAATCTGGTCAATGTATCAGTATGATCAAACTCCGGACAAAGGAATGTAAAATATTAAAATAATAGTAAGAATAATCCGGTACTAGTTTTAATTAGCACGTGCAATATATAAATAGCTTAGAGAAGAGCTTGAGAGATTTCTCTCGCTCAGTTCAATGATCTAAATTGCTAGCGTCATGTGATTTCCGGGGATGGGGTGGGGGTTATTCTGGCGGCCCATTGTTGTGTTGTGATTGCGCAGTTCACTACTTCCGATAGCTTGGCAATTGTCACGTCAGCAGGATAACTGTCTGCCTCCTGCGATCAGCAGTCATCGTCATGAGTTTATTAAAAGTTTTCTTTATATTTTTCTCTTGTCTTTACTTGAAACAGACGTAAAACTGGAACACGTTTTAATTTTGATGTTTTTGTTGAATTAAGTGTTTTTTTGCGAACGTATGTACTAATTTCGGACTTGAAAACACACTTGTTTTCTTGGCATAAATTGTTGCTGGTTAAAAATAAAATATATATATATAAAAGAAAAGTATTGGTTTTAAAATTAAAAGTAAAACAGAGAAGTATGTGTGTGTGGAGGGGTTATAGAAAACATTTTTCATTTTGTGGAAAAGTGGAGGGGTATTAATGCTTTTTCTTTCTAATATGTCGGCTGTTAACTACGGTATCCATTATTTAACAAACGTAATACACATTAAAATAATTTTATTTCTCTCCCAGCTAAATACGTTGTCGAAAACATGTCTTCACGTTAGAAGCAACAAGAGTACATTATTATTATAATTATTACGGATGTCAGTCCAATAGCAATCTATAGTGTTAACAATACCGGTTATAATATTAGCCTACTATAGTGTGATGAACAAAATGAATTGTACGTAGAATGGTTTGGGTTCTCAATTTGTAAATTTTCAACAAAATCTGTTAATGATTTTATCCTAAATCAGACATCAGTTTCAAACGAAACATTTTGACCCAAAGCGCATAAGTGAACAAAATCACGTTTGTTTCATGTGTCTTTGAACTCGTGAACCTTGAAATGTCCTTCACCACCTTTCTGTTTTCGTTGGAAACCTGCAAAAACAAATAAATTATCAGCTGGGACATTTGTAGTCAAATTATTAACCGTAGAAAAAGCAAAAACAATCAAGAACATAGCAATAAATTATTGCTAGTTTTGCCTTTTGCGTCTGCATTTTTATTTGATGATTAAATGCTAATGTCTACTGCATTTGTTTATTAATAAAAGATGTGTCTATTAATGACTCTTTTAGCATTGATGTTAGTTACTCCGGCGATGCTGACAGCGTTTCCTGTGTGACGTCAGTTGGGAAGAGTAGGGGTTGAGACAGATGCTAAAACCGAAATCGCATATAAGTGTGTTATTAAAAGAAACCATACGTTTATTAAGGTAAACTTGCGTACGGCTGTGGCTAAACCATTCCACTGAATCTGTTACTGATTTATTTTGTTTTTGTTGTCATGTAAAAAAAAAAAAAGAAAAACAAACTTGAATGCACTTGTCAACCTGTTCCTCTCAAAACTAAAAAAACAAAAATTAATGCAATTGTCGTCCTGCTTTTCCAAGTCATGCCCTATTGGTCCGTAGTAGACATTTAAAAATAAACTGTATTGCTTTTCAAGTCGCCTCTTAGCCGATAGTGGCATTTTTCAACAACTTTCTTTATTCCAATTTATTTTTTACAAACTGGATGACATTTTCATGTGATTGCTTTAGACGGAAATATTGTATTCAAACTTGATGTTCTTTCATATTTTTTTTCTTTTCCACTATTTTTTCGTTTGGGTTGGGCGGGGACCTGCAGCAAGCATGAGAAAACGCACAACACGCTTAGGAGTAGTAAATCCTGGCACTTTCTCTGCGTAATGAGTTGTGGGCCCTTGACATTTGCATCTTAGTCGATAGTTTGTTTGATCGGAATGACAAATTACAACAGCAACAACACCCGACCAACTCTTGTCTTATTTTTTTTAAACTGAAAAGTATGCCTATCTCGGTATTTCATACTGTTTGCGACAATTGTTTCACAAGTAATTTATTAGTACAACCTTAAAGCTGTAAAGTGTAATCTTCTTACGGAACCCGCCCATGTCATATTATTTGTGGCAGATGTTTTCTTAGTACATGTATAACGAAACTATAACGTGAAATCGTGTGACGAAATCCACCCAGTACTCATGGTCCCACACTTGAGCCACTGATATTCGCCTTGGTTCGTTTGCACTCTTCGGTTCATGAAACTTTCTCTTTTATTCTCTATTGCCCACATTAGAAAGGAAATTAATTCATTTATTTAACTTACTGCTGCAAAGGAAAAAAAGAAGAGGAAGGAAAAAGATTAGTGTTTATGATATACTGTTATTAAATGGATGGACTTTGAAAAATCGTACTATAGAAGTGTGCTTGTGTATAGAGATATTTTGAGTCGTGTAGAGATATTTGAGTAGTGTAGAGATATTTAAGTAGGGATGTACAAGTACTGTTGAAGTAAATGGGTAAACATTGCAGCAGTCTTGTTCTTAAACTGAAGATGCTCATTTAAGGAATTTGTTGCGGAGATAACTCGACACCCAGAACTTCGTTTATTTTTCTGTCGTGGGAAACAACACAAACTACTAGCTAAAGAAACAAACACGAAAAAAAAAATTTGAATAAATCAAGTGTCCAGAAGTGGTAACAGTTTACGCTATATTTACGTTATCGTATGAAGTGGTAACAGTTTACGCTATATTTACGTTATCGTAAGAAGTGATAACAGTTTACGCTATATTTACGTTATCTTAAGAAGTGGTAACAGTTTACGCTATATTTACGTTATGATGTGGTAACAGTTTACGCTATATTTATATCGTATGTAGTGATCGAGTAATTGAGGTGACAAATGCGGAACTTCCGTTTTGAGAACTTTCAACAGAGTAGTCACGTGACCTGTCAAAGTGAATAAGTGACGGAGTTAAATGAAAGGTCTGAGGACACTGTAAGTGATGAAAACAATAGAAAACAACAGCAGCGACTTCAAATTGTTCTCATTGCGAGCGTGTTAAAAAAACAAAGTTTAATATATAAATATTAATTTGTGATTATTTAGTGGTTCCAACTTCAAGTAACTTTCTTCTGTTCATGCATGTTTTAGTAAGATTAACTTTGATTTTCTGCCAGAAAACTTGCATGTAATATTTTGGCTATATTCTGGTTTCAAACTTGTATGCAAAATAAGAACAAAACAAAAGAAGTCTTATCTTTAAGCAGTTTTATATAAAGTATTGGTTGTTTCATTATTTTAATGTTGGATACATGTCTCATTGTTTTTACGTTGGATACATGTCTCATTATTATTGTTAGGTAAATGTTTCATTATTTTTACATTACATACACTTTCATCATTATTGTTACATCATGTTTCATTGTTTTTACGTTGTATAATGCCATACTATTATTTTAGGTGCATATTTCATTATATTTACTTTAGACTCACATTCATTGTTATTGTTAGGTACATGTTTCATTATTTTGACGTTGGGAACGTTTCATTATTATTATTGTTAGCTAATTGTTTCATTATTACTGTTGTTAGCTACGTGTTTCATTCCCAAAGTCCGCGGTCCACCGTTGTAGTTAAACTTCGCACATGCTCATCGGAATGAAAGAGTACAAGAATGCTGTTTGTAAATGTTGGGGAAAGAAAATGAATAAAAGAGGAATGAAATGTTAATCCTGCCTTATTGTGTGAATCCTGCCTTATCGTGTGTGTGTGTATGTGTGTGTGTGTGTTGTTTTCTATTGTTTATAGTTGACATGTAGAATATGCACTCCTAATTTCTCAGTGAGACATGAAACAATTCACACAGACGCATTGCAGACTCACTGGTCTATATTCTACAACATCAGAACGAACAGTCGAGCTTGTGTGCGTAAAAATTATTTGACGGGATTTGCTCCAAAATCAAGAACGATAATTCAAGCTGACTGACAGGAAATAGTGAAAATATTTGCCAGTGATTTGAAGTATTGCATGCGCGCACTATTAATTTTAGCTGACAGTACTTTTTTTTAAATATTATATATATATCCCCCAAATGAATACTAAAATGTAATGCTTAATGCATTTGTCCTACGAATAAATAATAAACATTTGTTTAAAAGAAAAAGTTATAGCCTATCTCCCTGGCTGTCCATCGGTCTCTGTGTGTGTGTCTCTCTATCTATATACTGTATGATATGCACATATGAGTGTGTATGAAGATAGAAAGAGAAACGGGTATCAATCTCAAACACCATTCACCTGCACGCTTTTTTATGTCTGTGTGCAGACTGGATCAATAATTAATCAAAGAGGACATTGAAGTGCTTTCACCTAATAAAACGTTGCATAATGCGACCAGTTAAAATTGCAATGCTGTATCTGCCATAATTAAATTGGGTTAACTGACTCATTTTGTTAGCTAGGTGACTGTTGGCACCTCCCGTAAATACGAATATCTATGAAGGGACAACGGAACGTCACTTCCGGTAACTCGTATGAGCCCCCAGAGGAAACGATTCTTCACAGATAAGACAGACAGATTAGTCGAAGACTCAGGACTGACGTTAGACAGAGGTGACCATGACACTTATGAAATCCTATTAGATGAAAATGATAATGAAATTGACACAACACTAATGAAAATTTATATTAAATTATTTATATTAAAAAATCAAAGAAAATAAAAATAAGAGAAAGAACAATGGCAGGTTACAAATGTAGATTGGTTCTAACCCCAATCAGGGAATTAATTAGCCTCCCCTAAGATTGTAACTTGTCCTTGAATTAAAGTTATTTTCAACGTCAATTTTTCTTTTCCTAATATCTCTTCCTTTTCTGCACGAATCTCAAATCTCAATTTTAATTACAACATATATATGCACTCGTTTTCATTGCCCTGGGTTCGAGTACTTAGCTTAAAGGTCCCAAGGTGAAAGTTCAACACAACAGCTGTGAGTCAGCATCCAACACACAAATCTTCACAGCAGCGGCCCTTAGCTGACCAACACTAGCTAGCTCTGCCCCTTTTTGCTTTGCACACACACAGCAGTCTTCAGTTGACCATCTTAGGTGCCCCTGATATGGTTGAGTGACCTGATGGTCTGTTGATTCTGTGATCTGGGTGATCTGGTGGTTCTGTAATTTAATAATGCAGTGTAAGACACTGCTGACTACAATAGAAAGCATTCAAGTGTCAATGGCTATGAATTTCCCCCGCACATTGACACTAAGCTGAAAGGAAGATATGACTTAAAGATACATAAATAGCTCTCTAAACATTCTATTATTATTACACAAATATTTAACTAAGATTAAAAATCAATCACACATACCTTCCATGTTCTTCAAACCCCAAGAATCAAAGGTAATCTGGTTAGAGTACAATAGATACTTCCTTAGAATATTGTACTCAATGGAGTCTTTCTAGACTTTATATTCAACAATTTTCTCTCTCCAAAATACCAGACCAAAATTCTGGGACTTGCCTCTTCCTGCTGGAGCAAGGTTTGTTCTAACCGGAGTGAGGATAATTCATTAGACATGGGCATTTAAAGGTTTCCCAGTCTACCATGTGTTTCCTTGAGACTACCCATTCCCCTGTTTTTAATTACAAATGACCCTTTGATCTTCAACAATTTCCTGCGCTCTAGCATGTAACTTCCCTCCATTCCATCCCTCCATTTATTTGCGATAGGTTGTCTTGGACAGCCAGACCACAGGGACACAGTGGGACACAGTGGACAGCTACACAATAGACAGCTTATCAGCGGGGAACAGCACAGCGGTTCTCCCGCCATCTGGACCGCCAAAAGGCCTCCGGGACAGAGATACATCAAAATAGATACATCAAAACTAATGTTCCACCTATGGATAGTCCAGCCTGTTAGGTCTTGTAATTCTAGCAAACATCCTGTTGGTATCTTGGAGTGGCTTGGTTAAATACTTTAAATGTGTTTTTTGTACTAGGCTTCCTATACCCCGTGTGTATCTAGGTTTTATTCCTTTTTGTTATTTTAATTTTTAAATGTTTATTGATGTGATGCCGGGCGAAGTTTTACTTTCGACTGACAGTGACGTAATCACTAACAATATTACATTACAATACACATTACAGTAACAATATACACTACAATTACAATATAATTTACTACATAATAACAATGCAATGAAATAATATTACTATTTGTCACACAACGCCACCAAATTCAAAGTGATTAGAGAATAGAATTACTTCAGAGGTAAACTTTGACCTCAACCCATTGGCTGGTCTCATTCTTTGTAAATCTTAACTATTGGATAATACAAACTAAGGTAAACTTTGACCTCAATCCATTGGCTGGTCTCATTCTTTGTAAATCTTAACCATTGGATAATACAAACTACTCATCCACATAAGATTATTTTAGATTACATCAACAAGTTCTAGTACATTCTCTTCTTGTTATTTTAGTTCTGGTACTTCAATGCCCGAAGGCCATGTCACGCTGACATTAAACATGTAATATAATATTTAATTAAAAAGTAGGGACACACAACTCTGTTTTGTCACACTATTAACAGTTAGGCAAATGCACTAATGCTAAACGACGGACGGAAAATTTAATACATTAATGGTGAAAAAAGGTTTCTTTCACTTATGGCAAGTCAGTTAATCAGTAATTCACAATATCAACATATCTTAATACACTACGGGACTGTGAGGTTGGCCACGCACAAAAGAGTGAGCTAGATGTGCAATTACTGATTTTGGGTTACTAAATTCCATTTTAATTAAATTGCTGTGTTTATTCCTTCTCTCTCTCGATCTCAAATCAATGATCAATTTTCTAGATCTGTATTCTCTAAAAAGAATTCAGTTCTTAAGTTCTCAGTAGAGGTGACTATATTTAGCAACACGCAAGTCACTTTATTGAATATCAAATCACTTACTGTCTTTGGCAATTAGTTTGGATCTGGCCCAGCAGAGTAAGTAGCATCAAGTGGCAATAGGTGATAAAAATAACAGACATTGAGATCAGGTAAAGAATTAGTGTCAATGAGGTTAATTAAAACTGATAATGAGGTCAGGTAAAAACATAACAAAAACCGTGGCAATGAGGTTTATTATGAGGTCCGGTTAAAGCAATAGTGACAATGAGGCCCGGCAAAAGTTTTCTTTAAATCTTGCCCCCTTACAGCATGCTTGAAAAGATAACTATAAAATTTCAGCACACAGATTTCTTGTTATCTTTTCATGCACGCTTGAGTATATTAAAAGTTGTTTCATTCTTAGACTTATTGAGAAAACTCTTATAATTATTAAGTTGTTTTACTTATTTCTTTTATTGTTATTTATACCTAAAATGCAACAAAAAAATAAAAATAAATCTGTGTTATTATTTATATCTTTTAAAATAAGTGTATTCTTTAATGCATTATGTCGACAAGATCCATTACTCACCTTATGATCGAAAAACTGATAACGTGCTGAAGGAATAAATTAACTCCCTTGTTTCCAAGTGTTCCTGGTATAATTTCAGTGTACGCCAACATGCATTATGTTGACACGATCATGTAAATGTTTATATTTAGTAAATAGAAAAAAAAATATTGACTAATAGAAGTGAGTACTGTTTTAATTTATTTTCAACGAACAAGAGGCAAATTACCGAAATAAACCCATGGCCTTTCCTAAATTTGTTTAGTCAGCGGAAAAGATAGAGTTTGCTTGTCATCCTTGCTGTTGTTGAGAACAGATTATAAAAGATTATCCTTGTCAAACTGAGAGACAAGGAAGGAAGGGCACAGTCTAGAACAGGAAAAAAACCGGTATCTAAAGAACTTCAGTCGTTCCGGCTAGCGGCTCCGTATAGTTCCTTTTCTGGGATCGGCTAGCGGCTCCGTATAGTTCCTTTTCTGGGATCGGCTAGCGGCTCCGTATAGTTCCTTTTCTGGGATCGGCTCCGTATAGTTCCTTTTCTGGGAGCGGCTCTGTGTAGTTCCTTTTCTGGGAGCGGCTCTGTGTAGTTCCTTTTCTGGGAGCGGCTCTGTGTAGTTCCTTTTCTGGGAGCGGCTCTTGTAGCTCCTTTTCTGGGAGTTCTTTCGAGCCTTTCCACCTGTGACAGAGAGAACCAACGACTCTAGTGTATGTTCCACCTCCCTTTCCTCCATCCCCTCCCCCTTTATCTCCTGCGCCAAAAATAATGAGAGAAAGTCACATAACTGGTTAATAATATTAATAAAACACGCAATAATGTTACTAATTAATAAAAAAAATAACAAAACGATTGAAGATGAGATTCCTGACAAGTCAATCATCCTGTCAAAGAAATTAGGTCCTTGATTTATTTATTTTAAAAATTTAAACAAAAGTTAGATTTCGTTTTTCTCAAACATTTTCATATTAACATAAACATAAATTATAGAGGGGGAGAAAAACACGAAAAATACTTTAAACTATTTCAACTATATTCTTAAATATTTAGCATAGCAGAAGTGAAATAGCATAGATAAAAGGAAGTTAGTACACTAAAGTATTTAAAAGCTGAAGATGTATATAATTTCTATATACATATTCCTCTGTATAACTAATTAACTTCGAACAGGTGATAAAACAATTGTTAAAAAAAATAAACACATTGCTACACATTAATTTTTGTTTAACAAGCTTTCTTTCTTTTTTTTTTTTTTTTTTAGATGATTACCATAGAACCAAACAGCACCACTTAAATTCAAATCGGCAGTATAATAAGCAAAATAATACTTTGATAGTATAGATGAATGGTTTAATACGTCATAAATCATTTTTTGTTTGTTTTTAAGTTACTTTTTTTCAGGTTGCAATAAAACAGTAAAATTTTATAAAATAAATATCCATGCTGATTGGTTGATTATATCCTCACAACCCCCCACCCCAATAAAATATAAAGAAATTTAAAAACAAAGTGGATATGATGTTCCAATATGTGTTTCAACCGCCACCCCCACCCCCCGCTTTATCATACTATGTCACACTTTTCCCATTCCTTATCTACCCGACCTTCTCCGCCAATTTCTTGACCGACAATTTATGAACAGTCCTATACTGTGGGGCTACTTAGGATTTTTGGGCAGTCTTTTTGTAGGGCTACTTAGTAGTTATGGACAGCCCCATCCCCTTTGTTGTAGGGCTTTATGGACAGCTCCTTTCTGTAGGGATAATTACAATTTCGTATCACGAAGTGTCGCATGCACGGTTGTATATATTGCGCTGTTATATGCATTACAATGTTGCATGTATTACATGTACGTTTGTATTGCACTGTTGTATATATTAAGATATTATTATCTTAAGTTGTAAAGTAACAAAGCAGTGAATGTACACACACTCTAATTAAGACTTGTCGAATCTGTGGATCATGTGTATTTATTCCAGTTCATGTTTTGATCTCCACAAATCTACGTTTTCTTTCAATCGGGCATGCACATTCATTCATTCAGCATTTTTTTGTTTTTCTTTAAATATGATGGAAATTATGCTAATTTATAATTTAATGAAGTTAGCATGATACAGGCAATGTATTTGTGTTTGTGGTAAACTTCCATTCATAATAGATTTAATATTGAAAAGTAACAAAAGGTGAGATGGAATGAAAAGTTAATTGCATAAAAATATAACAATACAAAATACTCTTAGGATATAATATTTTGCAGGATGAAGTGAAATTTTGCCCAAGTACAAAATATGTTGTACCCATAGAAGGCATAGATGAAATGTAACTGTAAATTTAAAAAAGTGGCTGCCCCGGGTGAGGATCGAACTCACAACCTCCGCATGCCTCAGTTACCGTGACTTGCACGGTGGAGGTACTGTCTATAAGTACGGCGCGCTAACCGATTGTGCCACCGGGGCGCCTCTACGGAGCGACAGTTCAAAATTGACATAATTTTAAAATATTAAGAAACTGTTATTTTCTCTACAACTTTTGTAAATAACTTGTTAAAATAAATTAGAGGTATATTAACTTTATTATAATTATTATAAGCATACTCAAAGCAAAGATACTAAATTTTTCGTAAATTTATCTTCCAATCGAAATTTATAACGTCAACAAATATGGCTGCCAAAAAGTGGTAAGCGTTTCCCAAACGCGAGAAGGCGTTTGCCAAGTCATCTTTATTGTGAGTAATTATTTATTTGGGGTACCTCTATTAATCATAATTCGCAATGTTCCCTGTGTTTTCGCGTTGGCCCTTTAAATAATTTTGCAGTACAGTTTCCTCACTACGATGATCACTTGCTTACATGTACTACCAGCACACCAGTGATCATGCTTGTAAACATAAATAGAGATATTACATCTATCTGTTCTAAAACTACTATAATGACGTATACTACTAATTATGCTATTGTACATAAACCTGAGAAAGATTCCCAGAAATGTTTGAGCTAAAGTGTGCGAGTGTCAAGCTTCATGACAAACGTCGTAGGTAGGCCCTACGCATTAAACATTAATAACCTGCTAACCTTTGTTGTTCCTTCGTTAACCTTATCATATTTATAAACAACTTTTAGAGTTTAAATTACGTACTGAATTATCTCTCTCTACGCTTCTTTTTTAAAGCTAGCATTCTATTTAGATCATTATCACCTTAAAAAACATTAGGTTGTGAGTAAACGCAAATAACCTGCTAAATAACCCGAAGAACAGATAAAACAAGAGATAGATATAAATAAACTATGGACATAAATTATGCTCGGTTGTGCATGTTCCGATCCAGACGAACTTAAAACCTCCCCATCCCTCACCTCTCCAATATTGCTGTAGTTCACAAAGTGTGGTACCACCCCGTGGGTGGCGGGATTGCTTATTAATGAGTTTGCTTATAGTTATAGGCAAAGAGATGGCAGGGAAGGAGGTGGTCTCCAAGTACAGTGATTGCTAAAACAAGAACCTAGATACCTAAAGTAAAACATCTTCCTAGCTTTGCACTTAACACTTCTTCAGTTCTTGTAACTTTTTTACTGTCACTTTTATTCCTTTTGTGACAGATTGGGTTTAAAATTAAAGGCTCCAGCAGCCTATACTCTCTTATTCTTAACCATGATAGGTGAACATTATGTGGGATGCTTATTCTACTGCCAACTTTGTACTGCCCTTTTCTCTTACCTCCACAAAGTTTCATTAGTGGGTGATATTAACTTTTAGTTTTACATAGTGCATTGACTGGTCACAGAAGGCTCACATTCTTTATCAGCATTTATACTTTTTATATATTAGCAGTAGCATATATTGTTAGCATTAACTTCAAGTTTTAAAATGCTATGTTAATATGTTTGTATTTTTATCTGAAGCCTCTTTATTATATTATTTAATTATAGTAAACATTAGTACAAGCCTAGATTATACTTTTATGATTTTCATAAGTGTATTTTATTATTTATGTGTGTAAGTATGCTTGTTTTATAGCTTACCAGTGTAGTTTTCTATTTTGTACTTGTTTCTTGAGATAATACATATATTACTGATATTGATGATTTAGTTCATGTAGTTTAAATACATATTTACAATTATACTTATTTTAACAGTTGTTTATAATTTAAGTAGTAGTACAAAACATTAAGGCCTTTTACTCTTTGTTCTTGACTTTGTCCTTTGTTGCCTGCATTTCTGTCATATATATTTAATTTATAATATATAGTCCTCGAAAGTCCCACTAACAAACTTGCAATTTGTGTTTGGAAAAATATCATTTGTGAGCTCAGAAAAGAACAAGTAGGCCATCATAAGTTGATATTTTTTCACAAAATATCATGATTTTCTTTCTACTTTAAAGAATAATTTTATTACTGGCAATCAGTTTGACTAGTGTTTTCAAGTTAGATGCAAGTTGTGATTGGTGAGAACATAGAAATTGGAATAACAGTAATAATGTACTTATATGTTTTGAATGCATGCCATGTATAGGCAAGAGTCATGCATAGAGGCATATTCTGTGCATAGATACCCACCCTTTCGACATATTGTCTGACCAAAGTAACTTGGCAATATTCAAATCAATTTGAATTCAGAAGAATCGATTGCTTCATCTGCAAGCACTCTGTCCCTCTCAAACATCTTGGGTTGTATTTTATTTTCCGTGGCTTTCTTGTAGTTTCATTCATTTTAATTTTATATTCCTTTAAATCACTGTCTTATTCATCACCCACTTCTCTGGGTGTCTTGTGTTTGAAGTATTAATTATTATTTGCAGTGATATTTCATATATCTAGTTTAAAAATCTAAATAATTAAAACCTTCAACATAATAAGAGACAATGATACAGTAAAATATATTTTTGTTTCTTTAAAAAAAATTGATACTGAAACTAATTGCATGAATGTGTAAAGATCTGTCCAAGGTTTTTGAGAATTTCCATTTGATGGAAATTTCAGATTGGGTGACATCCATTTTCACTTAATAAGGAAGTGGGAGTTGTGGAGAATGAACTAATTCTGCTACAAACTGACATTGAGTTGAAGTCAAAGTTTAATAAATTGTGCAAAGAGTTTTGTTTACAGAAGAAGCACTACCCTGTGCTATAGACAGTGATTTAGAAGCTCCTTCCAGCTTGTTCATGGAATGGGGTTTTAGTGGATTGTTCAGTTTTGCTCAAAGCAATCAACTCTAGATTTCTGAAAGTATTATATCAAGACTTTTATTAATGACTTGAAACCAGACTTTAGAATATAATGATAGCAATTTACTGAACAATGAAGTAGTTACTAAAATCAAATGTGGTATCTATTTATGACTCTTGCTATGTAGAAAAGATTTTGAAAACTGGTATGTGTTGATAAAATTCACTAGTTGTTGTTGAATTAAAAAATTTAATTGGATTTTAATAAATATTTGATTTATTGTTACTGTTTTAGATTTTATTATGTTAATATTGTCCCTAGAGGGTTGTGCAAATATTTTTTTTAAGGTAGAGGTATGGATTAATGGAAACCAAGGATTGGTGGCCCCAAAATGTTGGGAACCACTAGTCTTACTGTAAGTAATTAAGAGTAAATTTGCCACATTTTCATGTTTTTCAGTAAGAAATATGTCTTCTCAGAATTATTTAACAGCTTAGTAATTTTATCCATTTATGTAGACAGGTCAGGGGAAGTCTTGCCAAACGTGACCATGAGCTGGTGGGATCCAACAAACAGCATCACATCCTTGGCATCTCAGGTATAACAACAAATTAAGGATGATTTTATTTGATTATTTCCCTCTCCTCTTTACTATTAATTATATCATGATTATAAACTATGGTAGAATTGTGTGACTTTTTATGATTTTAGTTGGACTGAATAAATAATTAAGTTAAAAAATGTCTGGTGCCTATTGTCTCACTCTTTATGCAGGTATATTATGGTAATAGCTAGTGAATTTATGGTTATTACAAATGCTGTTAATTATAAATGATTTAATTTCAGAGTCTACACTTAGTTCAGTAAAATTAACATCAGAGAAAAATGTCTCATGCAAAAATATTTGTAGAAATGCACTTTCTTAGCTGGCCTACTTATATTGTTTATAGCCTTGTTTACTGTAGATGCTTAATATTAGTTCTATTATAGTTGATATACAGTTTACAAACTATAATTATAAAAATATTTGTATGCAGATATCATTTCTTCTGTTATCTGCCAACTCTACATTTTAAATTCCATCTTTGTCATGACTTTAGATTCTGTTTGGAATGGCTAATTTAAATAGTTGTTTTGTTCTGATTGAGGTAGCAGAGGATCAGTGCAAAAATAGTAAAAAAACCCAGCAGTTTTATACCATAAAGTTTAGCTAAGGTCTTAAAGATTACATTTATTTTGAATTTTTATGACTAACTAATTTTAGAGAAAAAAACTATCTTATGTACTGTAGCTGTTAATAACTCATAGTTGCAAACTGTACAACAGTTTGGAATGCAGACATTTGTTAATTCTGTGGCTGGGGTTATAAACCAGCTCAACTGAATAACATATACTTATTTGGTTGTATAAGATTGCAGTGCTTTATCATTTTGGTAAAATACTCTATAAATATGTTTCTCTAAGTTTGGGTCATAGCCTTTTGAGGGTGTGAAGCCAATGCAAGTGGGTTTCCAGTTAAATAAATAAAAAAAATTATTGTAGTAAATAACTATTCCTTGAGTGGGTCCCAAGACACATAAGCATCAGGAATCACTGCTGCACAAATGAATGTCCATATTTTAAAGAAAAATGAACAATATTTTAGTCTCTTATTTCCATTATGTTATTTATTTTTGTTATCAAGTTTTCTTTCATATTACTGTTAGAATATTTATTTACAGTGATCTTTGAATAATTCAGTTAGTTTGTATCTCACCTTAAGTTTTACTGTTAGAGATTAATAGTTACTAAGGTAGAGAGCTTCTATGCACAATTTTTGCTTCACTTGACCATTGCTAAGATACTTTTCATATTATCAGGCCCTGAAAACAGCTCAGAAGAAAATTGACAAAGTTCTGGAAATAACTGAACATGAATCAAGTGGCAAAGGAAGACCAGCAAACGGTACAACTTGTTGCATGTTATTATGAATGCACATTTATTATTTTTCTTAAATTATAACCTGAACATTCAAATGCTTTATATATTTTATATACCTATACATTTGGGTCTCAGATTATAGTAGTCTCAACTTATGGCAACCTGCTGATACAAGTGAATCCATAAGACCCATTAATTTTCAGTTTGTCTATTTCATTTTTAAATTTCAAGTACATTCGTGTAACTTCAGTGACATCCATTTGTTACTACTTACTAACAATGCAAACTACTTCAGACAGGGATGAAGAGCAGACCAGTCATCACTGACACTGAAGCAAAGGAATGTATCTCATGATTTTCACTTAGTACATGTATATAAATTTTCGCTTACTTGTCAAATAGGGTTACTAATGTCCTTAAGAACAGAACTCGTTTGTAACCTGAAACCTGAAAGTACATGCAAGAAAATTAGTAAATAAAAGTAAAACATTTCAACAAAATAATCTTTATTAGGACAATGCATGATCTAATAACAGTGACAGATGGATAAAGAAATATATGACATATTGATATATGAAAAATCTCTCTTTTATAACTCTTTGAGGTTTTGCTGTTTATTTGTTATATTTTTTCACCCAGTTTGATTTATGTTATTGTTGTTAGTTAGGCTTTTGAAAAGAGTTTTAAATTTTTAAATTTTTGCTTTCCCATTTTTTTAAATAGCTCTTTGAGCACTATTGTTTCATATTAAAGGAGTAATTACATTTAGTCTTTGCATTAGAGAGTTGTTAAGTTTATTTTAGCTTTGATTTAATTTACACATACTGTTATTAACAGCTACTTTAAAATTATGATGTTGTTTATCATCAGCCATCATGAAATATATTTTTTTAAAAGAAGAGAATTGTGTCACAACTATTGTTACCAATTTCCTGCAGAACAGTAGGAATAACTTGTTTTTAATATATCAAACATATGCTAACTTTTAAAATAATGGAAAGAAAGAGGGAACTTGAGTTGTTAACTGTGCATATTTCAGATGTTTTTATTATTTGTTATCCATGGTCAGTTGAAATCAAATCTGTATGATTCAAAAGCATATTTTAAAAATAATAAAAATTATCTGTATTTACAGTTATGTGGGTTTTTTAGTTGGTTTTTTTGTTGTTGTTTGTTTCTTAAATTTTGTTCATTATTTTGCTTTATAAAAATCTTTTAAATTCAGCAAAAGGAGAAGTTGAAGATTCACCTGTGAAGGATGGGGATTCTTGGAATTCCTGGAACTCTTGGTTGGGAATGGGAAACAAGACTTCAGCAAGCAGTGAAGAAGAGACTGAAGACAACCAGGTTGTCTCCTCTTCCTCCTGGAATTTGCCCTGGCGTTCACCTGAGTCCAATACTGGCCCCAAGACTGCATCTCTTGCCACTGATAGCCACTTTCCACATCTTGCACCCATATCGGAGCAGACTTCAAAGTCTCCAGGAAGATTAAAGAGCACAGTTTCCAGAGGAAAGAAAATTTCAGGACATATAATGGATACAGAAACAGAGAATTCTAAGCCTGCATCTTTGAAAAAGATTGAGTCAGAGGATGGAAATGCTGAAAATTTAAGCAAAGATATAAATGAAAGTGTTAGTCTTCAGCTGAAGCAAAGAACAGTAGTCTGTGCTGATATGGCAGTAACTAATGAACCATGGAAAGATAAAAATACAACTGCATTTCCTAATGTGAGGGAACAAAATGTTGATGTTGCTTCACATTTACAGTCACAAGCACTAGTTGGAGAGGTGAAGAGTCATTCATCTGGTCATGACTTCTTACCACAGGAACAGATTGTGGCTGCAGAGAATCAGGTAAAAGAACAATCACAGGCATTCAATATGGATGAGATTCAGTCATCTAGTTCTGATCATGACTTAATATCACAGAAGCAAACTGTGGCTGCAGAAATTCAGGTAACAGAAGAGTCACAAACATTTAAAAAGGAGGTTATTGATGAGATTTGTTCATCTAGTTCTGGTCAGGACTGCTTATTGCAGGTACAAATTGTTGCTTCAGAGATTCAGTTAATAGAAAATAATTCAAATTTGTTAGATATTCAACCAGCTACAGAGTCAGAACTTTATGGTGAAGTGGACAAACATGAAAAATCAGTGTCTATTCTTTCACCAGAAAGTACTTGCATTTCAAGAACATCTGATATAATGACAGAATCTGAGTTTGCACTATCTCTGCAGGTTGTGGATTCTGAAACTAAAGGTGGGACTGTTGATTCAGGCTTAGAAATTGTGATAGAAACATATAGGCAAGATGAGGATAATCTGGCTTCTTCATTACAAGATGAAATTCCTTTGACACAGATGGAAGAGGTTGAAACAAAGCAATCAGAAGACCCTGTTCTTCAGTCAGATTGTTCTCTCTCTGTACAATACATAGGCTCTGCAGGGGATGCACCAGCAGAGGTACATTCCACTGACCTTTCACAGGTGAGCCTAACTTCCAGTGTGAATCTGGTTTCAAAATCACAAGAGTTTGGATTTGAGACCATCAGCAGAGATTCCAGCAAAGAAGCTTTAGAAAACATGAACAGTGTTATTTGTGCTCAGACTCAGAGCTCTAGTGGGGGTGAGCCCTTTGATGAACTCAGCTATGCACAGTTGACTTCAAGTGAAGACTTTCAGGTTGCATCCACATCATTTATGAGCAGTTCATCTGAGGTGGTCATGCTTTCAATGTCAACAGAGGAAATGGTTTCCACTCTGGCTCAATCAGAAAGTGACATTTTAGCAAGGAAAACAGATAACCCAGAAACTGAGAGCTTAAACATGATGACTTTAGAAAACAAAAATGACTTGCTATTGGATGCACCATCTCTGCAAGATGACAAGTCATCTCAACTAGATTCTACAATTACCAGTAGCAGTAATGAATCAGAAACAAGCCGACTAGATAGTAGCATGGACACATTAGTAGACAAAAGCAACCAGCTTCAGTGTGATCTAGAAGGGGTGGATGCATTTGATGAAAGTAGCATGCATTGGGTCGAGTCCAGCAAAGTAGAAGATGATAGTCATAATAATAGTGAGGCTCTTTCCTCTCCTACAGCATCTTTTGTTAAATGCATGATTGAAGAGGCAATGGAGGATTCTTCCAGACATGAAGACTCCAGTAGTGATAACCACTCAGAAGAAAAATCTGAGAGTTCCAAGATCGATTCAGAGATGGAGAAGAGTGTATACAGTGGGCATGAGTCTAGTGATGAAATTGAGACCACAACTTCATCTGACATAGAGATCATTTCCACACCGACTCCTAATGGAGAGAAAAATACAATAGACTTATCTCCACTCAGAATCTCTTTGCAGGTAACAGCTTCAGAATTGGGTAGCAAAATAGCAGTCACTTTTAAGAGTATTTGAGTAATTGAGATTGTACTTTTGTTTGTTTAAAAAAATATACCTTGTGAAATTTAAAACATGTTAGCATTATAAGTGCTAGTTGAGAATACAATTTGAATTTCTCAGTCAGAGCTATATGATTTACTCATTTAAAATTAGTCTTATAAAATTGGTTTTTTTGTTGCATTCTCACTGTCAGAGCTAATATTATTGGCAGGGTTGTCATCCCTATATTTTTATATGTTGATTAACAAACAATATAGTCTATGTAAACTTATATATCCATTAAAATGAGATTATGAGAAGTAAAAATTATTGGTCATAATCAGTTTTAAATGTACTTTAATGATTCAGCAGAATTAAAAACATTTTCATTGATCTCTGCTTGTTACAGTGGCACCTGGCTTGATAACATTCAGAATTTTGGGACCTGCAATATAACAGTCAGTTTTAGTAGATTGCACTTTAGTGAGTCTCAGTTTTGTAGGAATCATAAATGTTTCAGCACTTGGTGATCTCATGCTACTTGACCTATCAGTATCCACTTCTCAACTCGAGTTGTTTACTCCACCTCTGACACATAAAAATACCATCATAAGGAGTACCTAAGGCCGGGTCACTTTCATAATTTATATAACAATTAAGTCCAGAAATACTGATAGGCAAATTTATTCTGCCACATACCCCCCTCCCTTTTGAGATGTTAACCATCGTGTTAATATCTGCTGTATAAAAATAAATTTCAACATTACCGGTGAACCTTCCACAATAATATTAATATGAAATGAATAACTATTCACAAGAACAAAATTCTATGTCAGTTTTAAGACATACGCATAAATATTCATAAGACAAAATTTCTGTGTCGGTTTTAAGATGTGCATAATTAATTCAACACGTTTTAGAAACAAAGGTAATTTTGCATTCCTTGATAATCACTGAGAATTAAAATATCATATATCCTATTATTTTCTTTCATTATAAGTTGGAACATGACCAGTTATGTCTCCATACTTAAAGAGTTATATATAAGGATAATTTATCATGAAAAATCACCATAATTTTCATTGTTATAAGTTAGAGACAGGACCCATTATGTCTCTACACTCAAGGAAATACAAACGCAAATCATAAATACATAATCAAGTTCATGGTTATCATCTCGGAAATGAGAGTAGAGTTCAGAAAAATAATTAAAGTCAAAGAACATAGAGCATAACCTTTTCAAAGATGGTAGCTGTCACCAGCATGTGTTTCACAGTCATGCAGTTTGCAACAAGTCACTGCCTTTTATTTAAGAGAGGTCCCACCTGTCCCTTCTAGAGGCACATTACACAACTGTTACAGAACCTTTGATGCACTCTCCTAGCACACCATAGAGAATTGTCCTGAATTTCATATGTGCTATGAAGCACAAGGAATTTTCTTAAATTTCCATGTGCATTTATTTACTCAATACACTGAAGAACATTCAAAATAATCTTTGTGAATTCTCTAGGCCAAACTCAAGCCACATTTTCTGCCATATTGGCACTCAAATGGAATTCTCAGGAATCAGCTTACAGCAGCACATTTTACTGATAAATCTATGACAATGCCGGATGTATACACCATCGTATTCAAGTAGTCACTGTAGCACGAAGTGATAACCAAAACATAAAGGCTTGCTCATAAGCTAATGATCGCCTTTATGATGGACTTACATTATGTTCAAATTCAAATTAATGGAATAGAGTACTTCTTTAACAAAGAAACTTCCGGTCCATCCCCATTGGATAAAATTGTTATGAACAAGTGTAAGACAATTACTATAGTATTAGTCAGAAAAACTACTCATCCAGTGTTGGAACTGGTTTAGATTGCATCAGCATATTTCTAGCATATTCTCAACTCAAGTTGTTTACTCTAACTCTGACGCGTACACAAATACCATCATAAGGTGTGCCCAAGGCTGGGTTACTTTGACAATTTAACAATTTATATAACATTTAACTTTTTAAGTCTAGAAATAGGGATAGGGAAATTTACTCCACCACACATTGCAGTAAAAATAGCATCAATTAACAATTTGTATATATATATATATTACATAATACATGACCTGAGTCCTATAGGGTCATCTTTTCCTGCCCAATTTTTCAAACTGTAAAATTTGGTCCTTCAATATTACACAAACAGAGCCCATTATTTTACTTTTAGACATGACATTAGTTTATGGAGATGTTGGGTCTTCTGGTTGTATAAGGTGCTTTTCATTTGGTGTTCATTTAAATCTTCAGTGTCTTTTATTCTTCACCCTCATGTATAGGTAGTTAAAATATCTAAATAATTAAAATCTTCAGCATAATAAGTGACAATGCAGTAGTCATATAAATATAATTTTATTTTTAAAGCGATACTGAAACTGATTGCCTGGAACAATCATTACCCAGTACATTGCAGCAAGTTGGGGAATCTGAGCAGATGAATCTATTGTTCTCAGGGTGGGATTGTGCAAAATTAAATTCTTAAAATGCAAATTAATAAAAAATATGAAAGCAAGGTTGCATGGCTGATTTATCAGTTACTGTAGGATAAATGTATTTTTAAAATAAAACTGCAATTATTATATGAGTAATAAAACTGAAGTATAGGCAAATATATAGTCAGATTTTTTATTTACCTGAACCTATTATATATATTCGATGTGAGTGGTTGTTGTTTCCATCCTCCTTCTCTCCTCCTCCTCTTCCCTCCCCTCTCCCCTCCATTGTTGGTATTCTTTCATTAGTGAGTTGTCAAAACAAATTGTAAATTACTTGTGGTTACAGTTTTCAATGGTTGATACAGCATTTAAAAATATGGACATACACAACATATACATATATATATAATCAGGAATTTAATAGTAATGATCTACTCTGCTCTCCCAGATTAAGAAATACAGTCTTTGACAGCAATTTTTTTTTTGTATTGTCCTTTGTTCTTAGGAGTTCATTCACTGATTCAGCATCTGATGAATGCTGTGTTTGAAATATTGTTACTATCAATATAGACACCACATATATTACATAATACATGACCTGAGTCCTATAGGGTCATCTTTTCCTGCCCAATTTTTCAAACAGTAAAGTTGGAATGACATCAGTCAGGTGGTATTTCAAATGCCCAGTCATACTCATGCCTTTCTCAGGTCACTTGATCATGTTTATTCATAGGGTCAGAGTTCAGACTCAAACAAAACCACAGAAGGTAAGTAAACCACAATCGATGACTTGATCGATGATAAACTCATAGGATGACATTAAGGTGACAATAAGTAGCTGCTGTTGTCTCAATTTCTGTAAAATAAGGGTCTCTTTGTAAGAATCCAGTCTACCTCACATTATCCATCCTCTCCATAAAATAACTTATCAGATATATATATCACTATACACAAAATAGCGAGAATTATTAGGCATATTGTTCTTTACAAAATTAGTTTACACTACACAGTCTCCACATAATGATAAAAAACATACCATACAATTAACAAAGTAGTATTCTTCATGGATCAATTTACACTATGAAGTCTTTAGATCATTTATGATGTCACTCTAAAGAAAATCTGCAGTGCTAAAGCATGCTACAATGGCTACATGCATTATTTGCAAAATACATTTATAACATTCATATGGTGCTCTCTACTAAATCAAGAAAATATAACACAAGGAAATCTTTTAGACTTATAAAACATGACACATAATTATATACATATCTTTATCACTTAAAGTATACATATGAATAAAAATACATTACTACTGCCTGAAAGAAAATGAATGTTTACAAGCTAAAATATGTAATTCTGAATTTTTTTTACTCACAATACCAAAATGCTGACCCACACGCCTGGATGGGAACCCTTGAAAAATATATCCTAGTATGTTGGAGGAATTTTGGAGACTAATTTGAAATTAAAATATTTTCTAAAAATCTGGCTTGCTCTCTATACTTCACCAATTCCTATTGGTTGTCTTAGTTGGCCAGTACTCAGCCATTGCTTAACTATGATATATCTCAGCTAATTATGGTCACTTACTGTCATAACTAATTCGGTCAAAAATAACAACTTGAAGCAGGCAGGTGTACCTATTTTTGGAGATGGCCCTAGGATTTGTAAGGAGATGGTGTAAAAGCCTTTTTGGCATGAAATGTCGCCTAATTGAGTTAGTCATTCAATTACAATAATAAGTCTATAAAACAGATTCACTGACTTTCGCTAAATGTTGTGTCTAACATGCAGAGCAAAATGTCTACTTCAGATATAGCTACATTAGCATTAATAACAAGAATAAAAATGTACTGCATTATAATATATAAAAGTTCATGCAAAAATATACATATTATAAAGTGACAAATAGAGGAAAATATTTGTTTCAGATATGTTTGTAAAAGTTCTTAAATTACTAGCTGTTGAAAATTAATAATTTATTTAATTTATGTTGACAATATTACAAATGAGTAGATTATTAAAGCACCATGTTACTTTTAGAATTGATAAATTATATGTTGAAATTTGTAATGTGGGACTCTAGAGCACACTATGCACATTGGTAGAATAAGCTACTGTATAACTGCATAAGTATGATCAATATTTCCCCATCATTTACTTTCCCCTGAAAAGAGCCTTTATGTTCAGTAGCCTCAAAATTGTCCAGATACGTTTGAGAACATTTATCTTATAGCCATAAATTTGTGGCTGTGTGGCAGATTGATTTTGAAAGAGGCTATGTTGATTTGAAGGTAGGAATGCCTTCAAAATTTGGCATCTCCAAACTGTTTGTGATTTATGAAGTTACCCTTTTACTGAGTTGCTAATTTGACTTCTGTTTGTTCTGACATGAGAAGTTATTTTAAATACGTTTGGTATAGTGCTATGCAATGAAATGAAACAAAGTTTATGATTGAGGGTAAAAAAGTTAATATATTTACTTTAAAAATAAAGAATGATTTTTTAACTCTCTATTCAGAAAGCTGCATCAGCTCGTGGACATGCTCAAAGACATTACCGTTCTGATAGCCAGTCTAGCTCTAGCACCCACAGTAAAGGAGATGGAGAACAACTCTCCCCAGAGCGTGACTCAGACCATGAGAGGCACGAATGGAGGTCAGATGGTAAGGGACAACACCAGCACATTTCTGCTGTAGTCAGCAGTGAGTACCAGTTATTTCATATGTGCAGTTCTATCAACACAGCCCAGGTACTGTTTGATAGGATAATCCTAAGTATATTTTACAGTATTGCATAAATACAGTTTGATAATTTAAAAATAATTTGAATTGTTGTACAAGTAGTATATGTTGGAAAGACAGTGGGTGAGTGTGGGCTCACTAAATATAGATTAAAGATGGATTTATCTTTGATAAATTAAGATTCTCATCACTTGTAATTAGTTATGGATGATTAATTAATACTAATAATCATAACATCAACTAGGTGCCATTTATCCAGTATAATATTCAAAACATTAAAATAATATGTTGTCTTGTTTCTTTCCTGTTCTGCTGAAAAAAGTAAAGATGTATGTTTATGTGTGCATATCTTTCAGTACTTTGTAAAGATCTTTATGTATCATTTTATATTATGTTATTATTATAATTTTATATCAATTGTCATTACAAATCATTAGTTTTGTAATAAGATGTTTCTGTTTTAATTAATTCTAATTTAAAAATTATGTATAAATGTTAATTAGTACTATTACATTTTAAAATCTACTTTGAAAAGAGTTTTTATATGATTAAATCATCTGAGCCAAGGTTAAAAAATAGAAAAGAAGAAAGAAAAGAAGAATTGTAAAGATGTGGTAGCAAACATGATGGAGAATTTAAGAATTTGAATTTTTAAATTTAAATTGCAAAAGAAATAATGCAGAATATTTTAGAATGAAATTAAAAAAAAAAATTATTTGCAGTGTTATTTATTTATGCTTTAAAAACAACCGTAGGCAAACCCTTGCTTTTAATAATTTTAATCGGTGCATTGACATTCTGGAATAGAAGTTTCATTATCAGTTTTAGAAATTTATGTTACCCAAGACTGTGCTGATGCTGAATCAGCTGTTGGTCATTTACTATTTTACTATTTCTATAGTATATGTGAAATAACTTAATAATTTTTTATTTCTTATTATTGTCATCTCCATAGTGTTGAGCATAAATGTTATCTTAAACCAGTAGTATTAGTTTGGGTCTCTTTAAATTATGATCACTTCATATTTCATTCACAGGTTTGTTTATAAAGTGTAGCATAATTTGACATTTTATTTTTTTTTGTATATTCTGTATTTTGTAAGTGTAACCTGTATTGAATATATAGTTTAGTTGCTTGTCAATTATGTTTAGCATATGTAATTTGCAGTCTTTAGTAATAGATTATTAGTTAACTTGTTTCTAAATGTAAATTGCAACTTATATAATTGTTATTATACCTGTAACTGTAGCATACGCATTTGTTTAATTATAGCTTATTTAGGTGCAACATGTGGCAATTTTAATTATTTATTAATTTATTTGTCACTAAGTGTAACCTTATATCACATGACATAATAAATTGTTTAGTCACTGTCTTGGTTGGCATTGTTGTAAGTTAAAGTAGTATTCATTTGGTTTACAGATGACATAATTGTAAAGCTCTTGCTAATAAATTTCACGTGCATATTAGTGTAACTTAGTCATTAGCTTGATTTTCTTGATAGTTTGTCATTTGTTTTATTGACTTGTTTTATTTAAATTTAATTATTATTTCTTTTCTTCAGATGATGACCTGGACAATCCTCAGCATCCACAGCGCCTTTTGAAGGTAAGTTGTGGGTTTGTGCATTGCAGGGATGCTTATAAAGAAAGACTTTAGTTCTTTATTCATTCAAATGTACTTTTAATATTGGTGCTTTTTTCACATCTTTGTCCCCGTACTGCAGTCCAACAGTATGCTTGATCCAGCTTTAGCATCTCACTTGCTTCTAAGTTTGGCATTAACTTGCAGATTGTGAAGAACATTAGTGCTCTTTGAATAACTACTGGCTTTGCATTTAACAGAACGTAAATTATTTGTCATTAGATTTACTGACAAATGCTACTTAAAATGAATTATGTGAAAAATTGTTCTCCTGGCCAGCCATTATACTAGAATTACAAATGCAAATTAAAAATTCTGTTTTTTTTAATGTATTATTGTAATTAACAATCTTCGAACAGTATTATAAATGCAGTAGATTTGATGCTGGAACCCCTTTGTGAATGTCATCATATGCCAAGTTTATGTTTGTTATTTTTATTAAATTTTTGTTTGTTTTAAGGATTTTTGTTTAGTAATATTTGATTTGGTTTTATTAATAAAATTATATAGTACTATCTGGACTTGTAAAATTAATTAGTATTATTAAATTTCATATGTAACATTATTGCATCTTATAATTATTGATTAAATATTATATTATAGCCTGGATTATTTAAACAGGTATTCATTATTACTCCATTTCAAGCTAAAGCAAAAATAGTTCAGAATGTGTGAATTATTATAGCTTATGATACTTTAAATGATAATTATTATTGATAATTAATGTTAATTTATATATAGATACATTAAATAATAATACATACTGGTTGACTTCAAGTTACCATATTTCTTCTAATACAGAATTATCAAATCAACACTTTAGAGTAGTCTCTTCATCGGCTAATAATTTCTTTCATCATAATCTTCAAGTAGGTTCATTTAAATTTTAATAAAACAAAACAGAAGAACTGTACATGTTTGAATAATTTAAAATTATCTGCTTTTTATTGAATAATGTTTGATTAATTCACTCTTGTCATTTATATAAATTAATTTTGTTATATGTGAAATGTAACATTCATTTTAATAGGTATCATCAGCATTCCATAATCTTAATTTGCTTGTAAAGACATATATATCTTTAAAAAATTGTTGGCTTTCCCTTCTGAGGATGTTATGGACCCACGTCATTGCTTAGTGCAGTGGGCATTACCTGTGTTGATTTTAGTTCTTTACATTTAAATTTAACTTACAAAGTGAAATAATTTTTTTTCCCTGGTAATCAGTTTCATATTTTATCATAACATTATATTGTTTAACATACAAGGCTGCTAAATTCTGAGATTTTAATATATACATTTACTTGTGTCATAACTTACATTTATGGTAGCAGTTTACTAAAAATGCCTCAAATAAGTTTAGTGTCCTGGAAAAACAATACATTGTAAAATGTGGTAACAACTTTCATATTGTGATGTATCAAACAATTTATTACATAAAATTATTTATTCTTTATATTCCTTGGTGTTGTAAGAATGTGCATTTTATTTTCCTGCTTTTTAGCAAAATTCATAAATGATTATGTTGAAGTGTGTAAAATTTTGACTGAATTTATCATTGCATCATATATCAGTATTTTACACTTCATTTGATTTGTGCCCAAAACATTTTAGTTTGAATGAAAAGTTGTAGTTCTAACTCTGGCATTTTTAATTTTATTTTTAATTTATGCACAAAGCGTTTTAGTTGTGAGTGTTAAAAGAATGAGCAACTCTAATTCTAACACTTTTATTTGATTTAAAGTACACTTTACCATATCTGTATTTTATTAGTTTATTTTTAATTTTAATTTTTGTAAAGCAATAATTTGATGCATATTTAGTGTGATGTCCTATTTGCTTAGTAAAATTTGTACTGTAGACATGCTCTGATATCTAAATATTATTTTATAATATAATTTTAAAAATCTTAAATTAGAAATTATGTCATAATTCAGATTTTGCTAGATTAGGTTAGTTTATCTTTATATAATTTAGTACTTCGTTACTGAAACATGTCATGCACCCAATTGTTTGCAAGTTACAAAGCATGTTATTTTAATAAAATGACAAAATCTTGATTAAGTTTGCTCTATTAGTTATATTGTTTATATATTCTCAATTAATTTCTTGGCTATTTTCAGAATTAAATTAAAGCAGATAGGTTTCTTGTTGTTGTTTGTTTTTGTTAATTAATTTAATCAGCTTAACTAATTTATTTTGTTTATTTATTAAAAAAAAGGACAGTTTAAGGCAGTAATCTACAGATAAAGGGTTATATAGTGAGAGTTTATTTTCTTTAAAAGATTATTATTATTGATTATTTATTTATTAGTAAGTAAAGTTGTTAGCTGAAGGTAAATTTAAAACAAACAAAAAGTAATAGTAAATTAACACTTAATATTTGCTCATAGCCTTTACAGTATATATTAAATATAGACCTTAAAACATTATATATTATCTTTATTTCGCTGGCTTGCAGAATTGTAAAAACCAACAGGAGAAAGAGGTTGTGAAGGTAATTTCTCAACGTAAATCAAAAGTTGCTATTTAAAAAATATTTATTTATTCATTTTATACTTTCTGTTCACATCACAGACAACTTTTTCTTTCAGCTTTTTTCACATTTTTGGGGTCTCTTCTGTCTTGTGAAATGTTGTTTCCCTGAAATATTTTGGTCTTTCAACAGCATTCAGATAGTTTTAACACATAAACAAATACATCAGAAAAGGATTAGTGTGAGTGATAATGATCTGTGTAGTCCTATCTTCTTTTGTCTTTAAATGAAAGAAAATGTATATACAGTTGTAAATGTGGATGCAAACATTTTGCGTAGCTTTAATTTGATGTACTTGCACTCTGTTGCTAATGTATAGATAATTTGTTTTTCTTCAAACTGTAAAATATGTTGGTCTTAACTTAAAAGGCTGATAGTAGTGTGAAATAGTAAGTAATACATTCTTCATTCACTCATTGGCACCTCATAGAATTATTGACTTGATCTCTAACATTTGACTGAAAATAAGTTGTCACTTAACAGATCTTCAGTTTTACTAAATGATTCATCTGCCAGATTTATTTGTTGGGTAATAAAAGATCATATTGTAAATCTGATAATTATTATAATATTATTACTTATGGACATATATTGAAAGTTTTAAATACCTTGTGAGATATTTTATTTATTTGTTAATACTTTTGAAGCTTTTATTATATTTTTGGTAGAAAGTTTGAAACATTACCATCTGTTTTATAGCAAAAGTAGGTAATATTAATTAGTTGATAAATGCTATGTTGGATACAAATCCCACTACAACTAATAAGTTGCAATATCTTGATGCTTATTTTGCTTCTCAAATTAAGATAATTTGATCTTTTGGTTGTTATTTTATGCAGTCAAGATATCCAGTCAGAAGATTTTAGTGCAAGTAATGGTTTGATTTTTTGGAAAGTGTCATACCTCTGGAAACATCAGTAGAGAGACAATATCAAAGATTGTGGCTACACATTTAACATATCTTGTGTGTCCTGTCTCTCTGCCTTTAGTTGAATTATATTACATCAGAATTTTTTTGTTAAATACGAATGAAATATTCAAATTACATATATATTGTATTTATAAATATAATTATATTTACAGCAGTATCCAATGGAAATCTTTAAACCATAAAACTAATTAAGTAGAACCAGCTATTTTTTCAGTCTTTGGAAATGAATGAAATTTACAAAAAAATGGTTGCTTAATCTTTCATATTTTTTTTTTTAACACAATTTTTAAAAAATGGTGAAAAAATGCTTTTTATATGTTTTTTTATGTTTTGCCATTTTTGCATGCACCCTGAAGTAAAAACTGACTATCTGACAGAGCTAATTTTTTGCATACCTCATGTATCCAATGCTGACATGAAGCCTGATTTTTTTCTAAGTCAATAGCTTTTTTATTTTTTTAGCTATAGATTCTCAAACATGAGAAAAAACAAAAATTGTGCAATGGTACTTTGAGCCAACACTGAAAATGAACAATATTAGTGCTTTTTTGCTTTTTTGTTTTAGTTCCATTTGACTTATTTAATAAAAATAGCTGACATTTTTAGTTAAAATGCACTTATTAATGTCTTATGTTTTAAAATTTTTTGATGATTTGAAAATAAGGGTAGAGGGCTGATTGAAACCTAGTGGCAGGTTGAAATAAAACCAGTATTAGTATTACCTGTAATGATGCCCTTTAGTGAAGTCTACTTTCCTGTCCTTTCCTGTTTTATTTGATTTTATTTACACACAGTCTTTATTCCTTATCGTACATGCTATTATTTAACAGTTTACTTTCTTTATTTGCAGTTATTTTTTGTTCATTAATTTAACAGTTTAATTGTTTTATTTACAATTATTATGTTTTTTAAAGACTTATTTTTGAGAGAATGTTATTACATTTTATGTGTTCATGTATAAATGTGTGTGTGTGTGTGTGTGTGTGTGTGTGTGTGTGTGTGTGTGTGTGTGTGTGTGTGTGCGCGCGCGCGTGTGCGTGTGTGCATGCATGAATCTGTGTATATGTAGACATGTATATTTGCTTAACAGAAGAGGTCACTATAGTTTTAAGTTAATGGCTTATAATGGTAACATTTCTGCTATAAAAGTTGCATAATTTAAGTAAAATGTAGTAGTTAGGAAATTATTTTTATATTAGTTTCTCTAATTTATAATAATACATTGTACTACGCTTTTTTCTTTACTTTACCTCAGGGGTCTCAAACTCAAACATTTGGGGCATGCATGATGATATTTTGTGGCCCCCACTTGATATCAAAGTTTAGTGAAAGTGCGGCTTGCACTATTTTCCCTAAATAAACAATATACCAACTAAAAAGATTACATAAAATAATTACGAAAAAAAGTACTTGAAACACTGGTGTGATTCCTAATTGAGTGAATGTGTTTTGTCGTTTCTGTGAAAGTTAGCTGCCTGCTAATGTATGCAATATACTATAGGAGCCTGTCAAAGCATAGGCCTATGACATCAGCAGACCCTTTGCAGCAAATGCCTGAAGTTTGACAATGTGATGTCTGATGTTGTGAAATGCATCAACCATATCAGATCCAGGGGTTAAAGCACCGGCAGTTCCGTGCCTTTTTAGAGGAAATAGAGTCGGCATATGAGGTACGTTGGCTTAGCAGGGGACAGGTCTTGAAGAGGTTTCATGAGTTGAGAGCAGAAGTGAAAACCTTCATGGAGAAGGATAAGATGGCTGTTCCTGTTCTAAGTGATTCCAAATGGCTCATGGACTTAGCTTTTCTTGTTGACATCATACAAGAGATGAATGTACTGAACAAGAAATTACAAGGCCAGGGACAGCTTGTCAGCGCAATATATGACAATGTCAGAGCATTTTCCACAAAACTTGTGTTATGGAAAGCCCAGCTTTCTCAGACAAACCTCTGCCATTTCCCACCATGTAAGGCACTCATGGGTTCTGGCACACCATTCAGTGGTGAGAAGTATATTGATTACATTGTAAAGCTGCAGGAAGAATTTGATCACAGGTTTGCAGATTTCAAAAAACACAGAACCACCTTTCAAATATTTGCTGACCCCTTCCCCTTCGAAGTGGAAGATGCCCCTCCTGTGCTTCAAATGGAGCTAATTGACATACAGTGTAATTCTGAACTCAAAGCCAAGTGGAAAAGCAGACAAGCTTGGACAGTTTTTGAGAGAATTGCCCTTTACCATCCCTGAGCTTTCCAGGATGTTCAAGCGGACCATGTGCCTTTTTGGGAGCCCCTATCTGTGTGAAAAGCTTTTCTCCACCATGAACTTTAATAAGTCAAAATTCAGGTCCAAACTTACTGATGAGTATCTTCAAGCCATACTGATGGTCTCAGTGGCTTCCTCCCTGAAGCCAAATGTCTCAGCTGTGTAAGAGGAAGTGTTGCTAGGTCTCTGGCAGCAATGAATAATGATGCAGCCCAGCTTCACCCAGACTCTACTTCCAGCGGCCCCCAGGCAAAATGAGTTTGAGACCCCTGCTTTACCTGAACAAGTCCAGTCTAGCAACACTACAGTAGCACATAAACAACTTATAATGGACAAACTTTTAGAGTTTATGTAACATTTAATATTTTTTTGAACTGCTTAGAAAAATACTGACTAATATAAATTCATGTTATTAACACTATTAGTGAATAACTGTAATATATTTAAAACTTGCAATCAGCTTGTCCCTTGAACATTTAAAAAAGTTGATGTCTCTCCAAACCTGGCTTATAGTGGTTCACTTATAGACTACTCTTACATATAGTATTTGCACCTTTGTGTTTAGATGATGTGAAAAATACAGAATAGTAATAGAGAGACTTATCTTTATGTTTGTTTATTTTTTCTTCAAGTAATTTCAGTATAATGCAAGTAAAAGTTAAATGCCAGTTTTTATAAATTTTAATATATGTTATTTTCCTAAAACTTAATCAAATGATTTCTTACTTAGTCCCAAGATTTGTACAAACTGGAATTTTGATATATTTCAAAAATATGATTCAGATCACATGTGATAGTTGTTAAACTAAAACATGTCATTCTAAAAATGAAAAAGTTGTTAAACTAAAACATGTTGTCATTTTAAAAATGAAAAAGTTGTTAAATTAAAACATGTTGTCATTCTAAAAATGAAAAAGTTATTAAACTAAAACATGTTGTCATTCTAAAAATGAAAAAGTTGTTAAACTAAAACATGTCGTCATTCTAAAAACGAAAAGTGTATGTTTAAACTAAATAAAGTATGTGACTAGTATTTCTTACATTTATTTGAAAGGAAGTTATGCTTTAGAGTACTTGAGAGTCAGAAAATGTTATATTCATGACTTCCTAGCTCCATATAATTGATGGATTTTGTGTTTATTTTGCTTTGCAGAAGTTGGCTGAGATGGCTGAAATTTTGCAAGCACGTGAGACTAAACTCGTACAGCTCAGCAAAGACAACAATGATCTACTTGAGACCAACAGCATCTTACGCAAGTATGTTTTATGAAAAAAATCTCTGTACAAAAAGTCTAATATAGCTGTTTATGAGATTTTTGGTTTTGAATTCTTTTAAATTTACTTTTACATTTTCTTTAATCCTTTAGTATAAAACATGGATTTTTTTCTTTCTTTTGCTAAATCTTCACTCATTCTCTGTTATTAAGCTGATAATATTTGTTTACATTTTTTTTATTTTGTCATTATTGATGTCATTGTGTTGAAGAATTACTAGTAGTAATATAGTTAAATTGAGTATAGTTCAAGGAATTAGTAGTACAGTCATATTTGGTGTTTGTTGTGTTTAAATAATTACTAGCATCATTTGAGTATGATTGTTGTGTTAAGGAATTACTAGTACAGCTGGAATGTGTTTGTTGTGTTGAAGAATTACAATCAGAATCCATGTTTGTCTGTTATGTGTTGATAAATTTAACATATTACTAGCATACTCTGTTATTTAACATACTGCTAGTAAAGTCAAAGTATTTATTGTGGGTAAGGAAGATTTTTAACAATCTGATTATGTATTTGTTGTGTTGTACAACAGAGTACAAAACAGGATCTCTTCTCTCTCTTACCTTTAACAATCTGATTATGTATTTGTTGTGTTGTACAACAGAGTGCAAAACAGGATCTCTTCTCTCTCTTACCCTTAGCAAAGTAGGGCCTCATAAATGTTCATTCTTGCTATAAGCTTGCACTCGTCATCAAAGATTCAAACACACACATTTTTAAGATTCCACCAGCAAAGTAATAGTCACATAGTTAACATTCCTTTGCTAATTAAGGTCCATCTATTTATAATTTGTAGCCTTTTGAGCTGAGATACAAAGTCAGGGTAATTTTTCATGAGGACTTTCAAAACACATCTTTTTTCATCAGCAAGAATAGCACTGATTGTTAATGTTCTAATTGTACATTGGTGTTACATTTGACTTTTGTTTCTCATTTACAAGTAGAGTTATTTCTTATAAATTTTCAGTTTGTATGTGGGTTCTTATTGATTTTGTTATATTTCAAATCTTATTTATGTGCTTAAGTAGTGTGTGTTACTGTTGAAAGATCTTTTGTAATTGTTGGGTTCTTCTTCTTCTTATTATTATTATTATTATTATTCGGCCTCATTCCACGACTTCTGTTTTGACTGTCGGTTGTGATTCAAGGTCTTGGAATCTTACCAAGATTCTGGGAGATCCAAGGTTTTACAGAAGAGGTGGGCACTTCCGAGGATCACTACTTTGAGTAGTGGAGCGAGTGTGTGGTTTATTATTATTATTACTATTATTATTAATATTCAGCCTCTTTCCACGACTTCTGTTTGACTGTCGGTTGTGATCCAAGGTCTCGGAATCTTACCAAGATTCTGGGAGATCCAAGGTTTTACGGAGGATGTGGGCACTTCCGAGGAGAGCTGCTTTGAGTAGTGGAGCGATTCTGTGGTTTCCAGGGAGTTTATTCATTTTCATTTATTTATTTATTTATTTATTATTATTATTATTATTATTATTATTACTTTTAATGACTTTTGTTGACTGTCAGTTTTGAGCCAAGGTCTCATAAGCTTGTTTCTGGGAGATCCAAGGTTTTACAGAGGATGTAGGCACTTTTAGTAGTGTGATTTGTCTGTGGTTCCTAGATAGTTTATTCAGCCTTCCAACTCAGATGATATGTTCCCCAAGGCTTCTGTCACTACAGAGGTATCATTTCAGCTTTTACATTCCACAGTTTTTGGATTTCTAATCTGAGATCCTGATATTTTTCTATTTCTTTTGTTTCAATGTTTCTATCACTTGCAACAGTGACATCAATGATTGCTGTTGTGTCTGTTGGACTTATTGGAATTACACAAGGATTATTGGAATTCCTGGTCTTCACACAGGAATCACTCAATCTCTTCTTCTTTTTATATAATTACAGTCTGTTTATTGAGTAATTGTTGTTAGCACAGTCTGATGTGAGTTTATTTTGTTTAAGAAACCATTAACTCTTACTTTTGGCCTTTGATGGTAATTTACTACTTCTAATCTTATAGTAATTGTTAAGTATTTTAATAGCAACTTTGTTAGGCTTCATGCATTTCTTGTTAATGCACATACTAGTTCTTGCTAGTCTGTTATGTAACTACTGGTATTTATTATACTTTTAAGTATTTTGCTAATATATTTTGATATTTTGCATTTCTTATTCCTCTATAAAAAGTATAAGCACTCTTAGACTATATGATTCTGATATTGGGCATTTTGTGAAGGTAATCAGTAATACTAGCTTAATTGGCACTTTGTATATTAATGTAAATACTATGACAAGTCTTTTACAGTCTCTTTTCAGTTAGATTCTTTTTTACATTTGATATCTATAAATATATATAATATAAATGGCATAGAGTGATAGAAAATAATTTGTTTCTATATATTCTACTAATTCTACAAGTTTTAATTTATTATATATTTTATCATTGCATATTCTTGTATTATTGAAAAGTCATAGTGTGAATTAAGCATTGTAAACTGAGTATTGTGATTTATGACTGGGATTGAAAATAGGTATCACTGTTATGTTCATCTGTTATGCTTTTGTTTTTATTACTGTAATTTAAAGTATTTGTTTGTTATGTGTGTCTTAAATGCTAGTACGAGTCTGATGTTGTGCATGTTTTTATGTTGATATATCTGACAGCTTTGTGTGAGATGAGTTTTATCTTGTGTCTCTTGGACACAGAAATAGCAAACCGTGTTTGTCATTTGGATGTGTAGCAAGGCTCAAGCAGTTGCAACAAAACCAAACATTGTTACAATTTGCTACTTCTATACCTTATGATACTCATTTCTACTCAGAGAACTTTCTCTCATCTCATCATCTGTATGTGTCAGAGTTTCATTTGATATTTAATTTAAATTATTGAAAAGAGATACTTTTGTGTTAAGAAGCATGATATTGTTGTATGCTTATAGCTGGCTTTAATACTTAGATGAAAAGGTATATTTATTTTAAGAAACACTATCTCATATGCTTACAGCTGGCTTCACCAGTTAATAAAGAGATACCCATGTATTTAAAAAAACACATGATATTATTATCATTGTATGCTTACATCTGGCTTCAACAGTTAAAGATATATTTTTGTGTTAAGAAGCTTATCATTGTACGCTCACAGCTGCCTTCAATAGTTAGATAAAGAGATACATTTTTGTTAAGAGGAATGATATCTTTGTATGATTACAGCCAGCTTCAGCAGTTAGAAGAGACACATGCAGCAGAAATGACAGACTTGAGTGCCTTAACAGAAGAATTCACACGCAGGATGGGAGAGTCTGAGCGCAAGTTACAGGTGGCATTGAAGGTAAGACAACTGTGCTTATTATATGAAATATGCTTTTAAATTTTTAATACATATTATTGTAAAAAACATCATTATTTCTTGTGCTCATTTGTTCAATTTACACGTCATCTGACCACAGGTCACTTGCAATTGGTTTCTGCCATTGAGAGTTCATTGAGCCCCATGCAGACCTGCCTAGTCTACAGATTTGCCATTACTCTCAGAACTACAGTCAAATACTGGAACTGTGGTCTAGTCCATTGTGATAAAATAAATTATGATATGATGTCCATTTACATGACTGGACATCAAATACTTTTTTATGACATGGCACATTAGCATATGCTTGTTTGAATGCAAATTGACTGTCACAATTGAGACACTGTTGTGTGCTTATTTCACTCTGTGTTGGCATTGTTTATTCACCTAAGATTGATGGTTGTAGTACATAAACTGTGTACCCATTAATAGAGACTATTACTTATTCCATGAATGACTTTGCAGAATATAGATGAAAATTTCTCAACAAAATGCATTTGGTATGGCAGAAAGTCCTATTGTACACAAGATTACAAATGTGTAAAACTTAAAAATAAAATATTTATTTTTTTTTTAGTTTAGGCTGAGAGGCTTTTTCATCCATTAGATAGATTTGTTTTTTGTTTGTAAAATTTTGCAAAGAGGTATAAATGTTTGCATAAAGATAGAAGAAGCTTTTTTTCCTTTGGTTATTAGTTTAGCACAGATTATGTGCTACTGAGAGTTACTATAGATAAGGTTTTGATATTTCAGTATTTATAATAATAAATGACACGTTTGTATTTACAACTTTATTAGTATACGCTTGTCTTCTACTCATTTTCATATCTATGGCCATATTCTCCTTCTTTGCTCATCTGTCTTCTTGGCTTATATCCTGTTTGGGTTTGTTCAGAAAGGTTTTACTGTGTATTAATTTTACAAGCATACATTTATAGCATTTTGTGTGATCCCTGTCTTAGTAAATTTGTTTTGTTTTAGTGCCAATATTCCTCAGTCAGTTAAAAATAAGTGACAGATTATATGTGGCCCATTCTGGCAAAGGGGGTCCTAAGTTACTGAAGACAAATTGAGACAAATGCCAAAACAGGTGTTGAAGATCTTTCAAAGTCGTTTTTCATAATTTAAAAAAACAAACTATTAGTCTGTGCTGATTTAGAATATTATCAATGAAAGTTAAATTAGAGAAAAATGGGCATTATAAACTTGTGACCCTATTACAAGAATCAGTGTTTGGACAGTTTTAACTATATTTTTTAAAATGTGAAGAACGCGTACAAGTTGGTTGGAAATGCACAGAATGAAATCATATAACTACATTCAGCACTCAGAGGTAATTTTATTTCAGCTGATATAAAAAATTTATATTACAGTTAGAATTAATTGTCTTTTAGATTTCCATGATTTTCTTTACTTGGGGAATACACTTATAATTTATACAGTTTTACGTGTAAAGTAATTAGAATTTAATTCTTTATTTACAAGTTTTCATTTATGAGTTGAGTAGGTATTTTTAGAACCAATTTTGCTTGTGAATTAAGAATTTTGCACAGTTTAGAACTTGATATGTATTTTTTGTGTATTACTGTCTTATAATAAAGGTCAATACTTCATGTGATTATTGTTGTTGTGTAAATTTCTTGAATTATTTTTAGGAGAAAGACACATTGAAACAACAACTTCAGCTTACTCAGAGTGAACTGGCTAAAAGGTAACAGTTGTCCATCATAATTTTCCTCATTGAATAACTTTATGTAATCTAGAAAAGTTATACCAGTTTTTTAAGATCTGTCATGTAAATTGCACATTCTGCCAGTGTATCATTCTCATTTATTTTTTTTAAGCAGTCATTTTAAGTAAACTAATTTGATTTTTTTAAATATTCAATTTTTATTCATGTGTCTTTGCAAGAAAATGAATATGAAAAGAAAGCAAAAGTAGTGTGTTTTTTATGGTTTTAATTTCCATAGTTTTACTTAGTCTTCAAACATACATATACTTCATTTTGAATTTTCAACAGTTTACTTAGTGTTCTGTTAATGTTAACCACTTCAATTAGGTAATTTTCTGTTTGAATTTCCATCAGTTGAGTTATGTAGTCTTTAACATACAGATACTTCACTTGGCAGTTTTCTGGTTGTTAGAACACTGAATTTTGAAGCAGCTGGACTTGTGTTAATGAGTAAATGTTGACTGTTCAGTTTACAAAAGATTGAAAGCAAGCCCAAAGGTAAGGTGGAAGAGAAATAAATTTAAAATGTTACGATGCATTCTTCTCAGTAATCTGGTATGATGGAGGATGGTGGCTGTTTTTTTTGTACTGTGTCTATTAAACATCCTTCTTTGTCTATTCTTTTCTGTGTATACACTCAAAATAAAATGCAATGAATGCTGAAATTTTGTAAGCAGACAGGAGGTGTATGTAGAAGCATGAGAAATACAGTTCCAAACATAGCTATTTTAAGATGTCTCATCTAATAACTCTCTCTTGATCAGAGCTGGGTGTTATATATACATATGGAAACACTTACAATTTATTAATGTCTAAACATAACCCAACCACTTTAGTCTGTGACTCTCCAAAACAAAGGTTCAGATATCACTTTAAGACATAGATAGAAATAAGAATCTTGAAACTCAACAGGCAGATGACTCACAACGGAAGTATTGTAGTTTGAAACTCTCCAGGCACATGACTTGTAATGGAAGAATTATATTGGTTGGAAACTCAAGTGGCATTTCTCTCATGGAATAATTACAGTAGTTTAAAACTTAACAGGCATATGGTTCATAATAGAAGAATTGCATTGGTTGAGAGGCATTTAGCTCATGATGGAATAATTACAGTGGCTCATGATGGAGGAATTACAGTGGTTTGAAAGTCAGCAGTAGATGGCTCATGATGGAGGAATTACAGTGGTTTGAAAGTCAGCAGTACATGGCTCATGATGGAGGAATTACAGTGGTTTGAAAGTCAGCAGTACATGGCTCATGATGGAGGAATTACAGTGGTTTGAAAGTCAGCAGTACATGGCTCATGATGGAGGAATTACAGTGGTTTGAAAGTCAGCAGTACATGTCTTATGATGGAAGAATACTATGGTTCAGAAGTGAACACCATGTGGCTCTTGATGGAAGAATTACTTTGGAAGTCAATAGTTATGAGGATCTTGATAGAAGAATTATAGTGGTTTACAACAGCTACTTGGCTCAAGAGAAATAAAGTGATTTCTTAGCTAGGAGCATAACAGAGAAGAAAGAGTTTAGCTGTTTGTCACCTATTTGAAATAATATAGTAATTAAAACATTGTACTTGTTAATGTATTCATCTTAACAAAACTGAATCCTAAGACAAAATTTATTAATAATCATTTAGTTGGTGTGCATTAACAGTTGACTTGACATTCATATATACATGATAAAAATTTAAAGACACGAGACATTTCTTATTTCTTTACTTTAAATTTCATCTTTAGTATTCTTTCAAGTCTGAAATCTATAATTTCAACTGTTGTAACAGTTAAAATAATTTTTATATTCAGATTTAAATAGTAATATCTGTTTTCACACTTAATGGTTATCTTTCCTTTCTGAGGCATTTCATAAATGTATATTCATACATACAGTAATAAAATATGATATTGTTCACAGCAAATACAAAAGAAATGCATATAATAATAATAATATATGATTTTAAAAAATATATAGCATATCTATATAGAGTTATAATAAACATCACAACAACAGATAAACTCAGAGGTTAACTGCACCAGAATTTGTTTACAGATTTTTATTATGTTTAGCAAGAATTATATATATTTATAGTTATGTCTCACCTGTGACTTAAGTAAATAAAAAATGTTTTAAAACAAATTATTTTCTTTTTCATAATAGGACAATATAAACTCTGAGTTAGTGGTAAAACATATAGTTTATTTGTTTCTGTGTTTGTAGATCTGAAGACACAAACCTCCAGGCATTGTTAGAAGAGAAAAATGAGCAGATTGCCGGCTTGTTGGAAGAAGGTAACAGAAACTTAAGCATATGTCTGTGTTTATGATTGTGCTTGCAAAAATCATTTAAAAAATGAAACAAAACTTTTAAGTGAATGTGCAGAGGTATCCAACTTGCGACCAACTGACTTATGAACACCCAGCCTTATGACCTAAATTTCCATTCATAAATTTCAACAAAGAGGAAGAAAATTTGAACATTTTTAGTTAATTTTGAAAGTTTTATAATATTTTCAGAATATTTTTTTAAATTTCATATACAGAAACATGATTGTTGTATATAATTGTTATATATAATTTTTTTCCAACTGTGCATACATAAAATATAATGTACACATATTTTCTTAAGTAAAACTGATATTGGAAACCATTTAGATAGGTTGGTTGACACAAACAGCACATTTTAGACAAAAATTAACATATCACTGAGACATGTTTGCTATTTTTCCTTTGCATTAACATATTTCCAACTCAAGAACACTTTTGGCTTATGACCAAGCACTCAGAACCGAACCCATTCATAAGTCAAGGACTACCTGTATTGCACAATAAAATAATTGAAAGGACAAACTGTTTGAATTGATAAAGTTTTATAAATTTTAATATTCTGGCTAAATTCTAATTACCTGCCTACTGTGGAGTGTGGGGATTGTGCATACAATTGAGATAGAGTTCCATGGGTTATCTGGTTTGTGGGCTAATTGTGCATACAATTGGGATAGGGCCCCATGGTTATCTGGTTTGTGGCCTAATTGTGCATACAATTGGGATAGAGACCAGTGGGCATATCTGGTTTGTGGACTAATTGTGCATACAATTGGGATAGGGCCCCATGGGTTATCTGGTTTATGGACTAATTGTGTATACAACTGAGATAGGGCCCCATGGGTTATCTGGTTTGTGGACTAATTGTGCATACAATTGAGATAGGGCCCCATGGGTTATCTGGTTTGTGAGCTAATTGTGTATACAATTGGGATAGGATCCCCTGGGTTATCTGGTTTGTGGACTAATTGTGCATACAATTGGGATAGGGCCCTGTGGGTTATCTGGTTTGTGGACTAATTGTGCAATCAAAATATTCAGTAGTGAAAATTTAAATAATAAATGCTCTGAGTGGTGCTGTACAGAAGAAAGTGTAATATTGAATTACCATGCTTACATATAAAGGCATAATACTTGGATGTAGAATTCTACGGATACAGAAAACAGTTTTATAATTTTTTTATAAATGTCATAAGGTATATGTTATATAGTTTAAGGACTTACATATTTAAATGTAAAGCAGAATGAAGCCATTGTATCCAAAATCAACTTGTATGACATTAAATTCCAAAATAATCAGTCTAAACCAAGAAGGGAAATGCAAAGCGATTATGACTGTATAGTGATCCAGATTTTGAGAACCCACCCCTGAAGTTTGCTGTTAGATAGTTAACCTTATAATTGAATGTTTTGGTCATCTTTCCATATTTAAAAGCACTGGTTGAAACTAAATCTTTTTTTATGCTCTTTTTTACTGTTTTTATAATTATGCAATTGTTTACTAACTTGGTTATGTAAATGTCAGTTTTCAGAATATGTTACTTCAAGTAAAATTATTGAATAGTACAACCAATGCATAGCATTGCATGAAAGATAGAGGAAAGGGAGAATGAAAAAGTTGACAGAGAGATGAAGGAAATGTGTGTGTGGGGGGGTGTAATTAAATAAATGAAAGAAAGGAATGGAAGATAGTATAGATTGAATATAAGGTAAAAGAGAGAATGTGAGAGTGGAAGAAAGAAAGTCAGAAAGAGAAATAGATTAAAGAAGAGAGAAAGAGAGAAAATTACAGAAAGAAAATGTGGTTTGATCTTGTTTGGGTGGGTATTGCAAAAATAAGAGCTAACCACACAGCATAATGCACCCCACCAAAATCCAAAATACAATATTTACTAAGATATACCACAGAAAAAGTCCAATGAAAATCTGTCCAGCACTGTTTAACTTAAGCCCGCACAAACTCACAACCAAAACATTTTTATTATATGTAAAGATTTAATTTTTTTAGTTATGGTTCTTTGTATATGAAGATTTACAGCATGACTAAATTAAATAAATTATTTTCTTCTGAATATTTAACTGTTTTAAAAAAAAAATCCATAGTATAAGATAATCCTTTAGTAATAATAATTTTTAAATATATGATGCAAAAATGTTGACCTAAATTAAAACACAGGCATTTAATGCATGTTTTGCTGGTATAGGTGAGAAGTTATCAAAACAACAGTTGCAGAACAGCACCATCATTAAAAAGTTGCGCTCTAAAGAAAAGGAAAATGAAGGAATGCTTGCATCACAGAAGTAAGCTTGTGCAAGTAATGAATTCCAAGTGCAGTGTTGTCTTGGTGTATAGATATAATTTAAAGCGAAAAATTAGAATGTAGATAATTGATAATCCAACTTGTCTATCATAGAGAAAGTCACAGGATATTCAACTATTATGGTATGAATCAAAATCTCACTGCAGTATTTTTTAAAATATGCATTACATTATGATTTTAGTTAAGCAGATATGTGCTCTTGTGTTACTGTATTAATATTTAAATAACTTTGCATAAATGCATGTGTGGTAAATATTTTTCTTTGGTCAAAAAAAAAAAAATGAAGGTTTTCTAAATAGTATTTCAACAACAGTAATAGCTTCAGGCTTATTTAGAAGTAATTTTTGTTATCATAATCTCCCTTTTTTTTTTTAACCAGATCTTTGGTTTAGATCTTTCTGATAAAGAAACATTGAAAAGTCATTTTTGTAATTCTTTTTTTAAACAGAAAGAAAATTGAACAGCTAACAGAGGACCTAGAGAAACTGAAAACTGTTCTAGATTCAAAAGAAGATATGGAGAAAAAACAGGCAGGTGAGTAATTTTGAGCTTTTCTTTCTTTCTGATATGGTTATTTTGGTGTTTGGATTTCTCTTTCTTTTCTTTATCCACTTAGGTCGATGACATTTTTTTCTTTTCTTCTCTTTGGTTAGATTGGTAATTTCATTGGCTTTCTCTTTTTTCTTTGTTCACATAGGTTGTTGATGCACTTTTCTTTCTTTCCCTTTGGTTAGATTTGGTCACTTCATTGGCTTTCTCTTTTTTCTTTGTTCACATAGGTTGTTGATGCACTTTTCTTTCTTTCCCTTTGGTTAGATTTGGTCACTTCATTGGCTTTCTCTTTTTTCTTTGTTCACATAGGTTGTTGATGCACTTTTCTTTCTTTCCCTTTGGTTAGATTTGGTCACTTCATTGGCTTTCTCTTTTTTCTTTGTTCACATAGGTTGTTGATGTTCTTTTCTTTCTTTCCCTTTGGTTAGATTTGGTCACTGGTATTTTTCATTTCTGTCTCTTTGATTAGATTGGCCATTGGCTTTCTTTTTCTTTCTTTCTCTTTGGTCACTTAGATTGAATATTTTTTCTTTCTCTGTGGAATATTGATTGAAAGTTTTTTTTCTTTCTTTCTCTTTGGTCAAACAGATTGAAGACTTCATCTTTCTCTTAGGTCAGATTGATTGAAAACATTTCTTTCTCAAAAAAAAAGAGTCTTCAATCTATGTGACCTATATAGATTAAAGACATTTTATTTTTTTAGATATATTAAAAACTTTTTTCTCTCTTTCCTTTTGGTTAGATTAGTGCAGAAAAATCAGTCTGATCCATCTCAAATTTTCAGTCATTTGAGTATGTTTTCGGAAATAACAAAAGACAAGATCTCTGTGATGAACACTCATATTTAGAAAATTATTCAGATTGTGCTGTGTGGAGAACAAGGTTCAGTGACAGTCTAAGATAAACTACCTATGCTATTTTTGCAAACTCTGTACCTGCTCGTGCACCCATACAATTCATCTCATTGTGCAAGGATGCAGGTCTTGGGGTGGGGTGGGGGTGGGTTGCTGATTTTGTGATCTTTCAAGGGACCAGGTCACAGTTAGAAAAATCTTAATTTGTAAACTGTCTAGAGATTAGAGATTCTGGCAGTTTCCTAAATGCTCAAGACATGGGAACAGACTTTATAGCACAAAGTTATCATATCCTCTCAGACAGCTCTCTTGTAGTGGCTTCTTGCTTTTGAACTCTTAATCTCTAGAAAACCTCCTCCTGGGTTTTTTTTTCTCTCAGTCACATATATCCTGCTTACAATACTAATGGAGAAACTTGATTTATAATACACGAGTCAGCAATTTCATTTTTTTTTTTTAACCAGGCAATCTTGAGATTATTGTGAGAAATTACCATATATAATATAGTTGCTTTTCATGAAATGTTGTTACTATTATTTTATGCTCTTTCAGATGCCATTAAACAATTAAATGCTGCTGTACAGTTGATGGAGAAGGACAAGTTTAAAATGATGGTAAATAAAACAACTTTGCCTCCTAGCAATTTAAATTGTTAAATATTTATTTATTTTTTTAAAAATTTTATCATGCTTGATAAGATCTTAGGTAATATATCTTTCCCCCAGATCATAAAATCTTAAAGATAGACTCATAAATATTTAATTTTTAAAAAATAAATTAACATTGAAATCCCTAAAACCAATTTAAACATAAGATTTTAACATCACCTGTTTACCCTTTGACCAGCAAGTGGCTGGTCCCATTTAAGTTGGAGTAAATAGCTTAACTGATGATTATTAGTTTTTACTGCATTTTATGCTTATGGTATGTGTAGCTTGAAGTTGTCATGTATTTTGTTAATACTCAATCATGAAATTATATGATGACACATTGCAGATCGTTCACAGAACAGAGCTGTTATAGGAGTCATTTTCTAGTTGAATGTATAGTTAAATCCAGTCTATAGGGCCTGTGAACATTTAATGATTTTTCACTAAACATCATTAGTGGGCTATATATAGCATTTATTGCAGAAAATAAATAATCTTGCACTTTACCAAACAATTAATGTACCCATATAAAGCTCACCTTTGGACAAAATGTTTACTTTCCTAGATTTTAAACTGGTTATTTTTGAACTCATTGTAAAGTGCATTAATTATAGTTTGACTGATTCTCTCTTAGTATTCTGCACATAATCAGCTGAAGATGACCACTATTTTCTTTACTCAAGTTTCTGTTTGTCAGTAAACAATTGATAACATTGTCGATAATATTATCAGACACATGAGTGAAATTTTCAGCTGTATCTTTTGCATTGCTGTCACACAGTATCCACTGAGAAGCAGTCTTTTTTTTCATTCTGATATATCATTGAATGGTGTTATTTTTTCTGATTCTTTTACTGATTTAAAGTGTCCCCAACACCTTAGGTGTACAGCAATATTTGTTGTGTTAACATAACCCATTGAAATGGTTTATTTGATTGGTTAAAATCCTGTCATAAGTTCTGAGCACTAATTATCTCTAGGTGGCATATAGTTTTGCACATTTGGCTGTAAAAATAGTGCAATTTTCGGATGAAAATAAAACTCTGACTGACAGGTTTGATTTGGAAACATTGAGATTTTATCAATTGTAGGACATATTTATTAATTTTCTGCTGTGTTTTTCTAGCTTGTGTATATGTTTAGCATACTAAATGAACAGTGACATTTATTAATTTTCTGCTGTGTTTTTCTAGCTTGTGTATATGTTTAGCATACTGAATGAACAGTGACATTTATTAATTTTCTGCTGTGTTTTTCTAGCTTGTGTATATATTTAGCATACTGAATGAACAGTGACACTTCAGAGCCCTTGCCCTGTGGACTAATCTTTATAAGTAAAGAAAGAAATATTTCTAGAGAATCTAAATTATTATTATTATTTTAATTATTATTTAACTTTTATCATTACTTTTATTGACTGTTGATTGTGAACCAAGGTCTTGGAATCTTATAAGATTCTGGGAGGTCCAAAGTTTTATGGAGGATGTGGACACTGAAAACATATTTTGTCACATTGATATCCAGAGTAGTTTTTAAACAATAGTTAGTTTATGTTAGCAGTATTTTGACACTAATTAATTATTATTAGCAAAAATTGAAATCTATGTCACTCTTCCTGATTTATAGATGGAAATGGAGTCAGCAAATGAGAAAATCAGAGGTCTTCAAGTAACATTGGACAACTCATATAAGTAAGTGATTTAATAATTTTTTTGTCTGGAAGATATTAAAAACAATAGACAGCTTTTTTCTGCATATGTTTTTATTTAGAATACAGACAGCTGACTTGTGTTTAGATGCAGTAAAATTGGCTAGATACACTAAATTTTTATATATCTAGAGAGATTGCAGAGTTTTGTTATGTCAAAGTGTATTCTTTCATATTTAACAATATTTCCAGGCGAGATTGCAGAGCTTTGTTGTGTCAGAGCATGTTCTTTCATGTTTATCACTTTCTCCAGGGAGATTTCAGAGCTTTGTTGTGTCAGAGCATGTTCTTTCATGTTTATCACTTTCTCCAGGGAGATTGCAGAGCTGCACAAAAGTAATGCAGCCCAAGATAGCAAGGCACAGGCAGCTGCCTTAAGTGCTGAAATGCAGGTGCGAGAAGAACTTAAAATGGCCATGGAACAAGAACAACAGCAATTTAAGCGTGAGCGTGAAACACGAATCATGCAGGTGTGGGAACATTTTTTCAAATTTATTTTGATTAAATAAAATTCTTTAAAACTTTAAGTACTGCAGATGTTAAGTTTGATTCATATATATATATAGTCTATACCATAGTCACATTTTCTATAAACCAAAGGATTGGGAGAAGATAACTGTATCACAACCTTATCTGCTAGGAAGACAAATCTGTATGGTTAATTAAATGGTTCAGCATTGCTATAATACAGGGATTATTAACCTTTGGTCCATAGATGGGCTTCAGGGGGTCCGTGAAAGTCAAATATTCACTATATGTTTATATTCTGCTTATGTGCATTTTTCTAGGGTGTGGTTCCATAGCTTTCACCAGATTTTCAAAGGGGTCTCTGACTCACTTCAGTCTGCTAGGATGACAATTCTTAAATGGCTGAGGATTGCTAAGGAATATGCAATGTAACCTCGATTTATAGAAGACAACTCTTGAAGGGCCGAGAATTTAGAATACACAACTTTTGCATATAAATTTCTTCGACAATCAGTGGTCATGTACCACTGCCATTTGCTTTATGCCATTCACTAGAGAATGATCAGAATCACTGAAATATAAAGTACTACAGTATAGATATGTCTTTGTAAAACTTTAACCTTCAAGTAGATGGCAGATATGTTCAGATAATTTTTATTTTTATTTTATCAATCAATAGGTCATTATTATAAATAATTGTATTGTTCTGATAAAGATTTAGCAAAACGTCAGTTCTTATAATGTTATTTTTTAATTGTATACTTATGAACCTTTGATCAGTTATTATTATTTTTCTGTAATAATCACTCACCCTATTAATTGCAGGTAAGTGAATTATAATTTATATATATTAAATTCTAACTGGACGTCTCCCCACCAATTTCACCTGGCAGATTTGACTGGTGCTTTCAGAAGTTTATTTTGTAAACGAAATGTTTAGTTTTTCTATTACATAAGTTTTTGCAGAGGGGAACTTCTTGCGTAAGGGATAGGTTTTGATCCATCTTTAATTAATTCTGCCCCCCACCCGTCTCTGCTACCCCACACACTATATTGACCTGCACAGGAAATTAGTTACAAGAAATAATAATATATATTAAATATAACAATGATGGAAGAAATATAAATACACTTAGTTTATATAAAAGCAGTAGGTTCACACATTATCTAATATAGTGTCTAATTTCAATGTGAAAAAAGAATACTACTGAGTAATTACAATCTTACAGATCCTAAATTATCATCATACAAGGAATTTAGAGTCAAGGAAGAGTAATTATTTGTAATGAATTGTCTGTTTGTTGTCGACATGTGACTCATTCACTTGCTGTGCCTTGTGTAGATTGCCTTGCAAGGTGGTGGTGACATGACTGCACTTTGTAGCACTGTTGACAGTCATGACATGACTACACTTTGTAGCACTGTTGATGGTCATGACATGACTGCACTTTGTAGCACTGTTGACGGTCATGACATGACTGCACTTTGTAGCACTGTTGACAGTCATGACATGACTTTACTTTGTAGCACTGTTTATGGTCATGACATGACTGCACTTTGTAGCACTGTTGACGGTCATAACATGACCCTTACATCACTGTGTTATGGCTGTCCATAAAGTACAGGTGCACACATCAGGAATTATTGCTAACAGTTCTTAGAGGAAATGACCCTCACTCAAGTTTGCATTGGGTTAACACTTTATCCTGTATTACTTCAACTTTGGAAGGAGAAGCTGGTTCACCTCCCTTACATAACATTAACTAATAAATAAGGAAATATTATGTATATATAAGTGAATTTGTTCTGTCACAGAACCATTTTGAATGTCATATTGTTTGGTTTAAATGACACAGTTTCATATTTGAAGAGTTTTAAATTGTCATGAACTGTATCAGTATAATTTCTTGTTTCTATGGCTCTCTTGATTCACCATTTCCCCTCATAATACAACCAGCTATGCACACTAAAATATTATCATAACATTCAATACATGTACAACACCTAACCCAAAGGGAGACCATTTTAGCTTCAGAGGTAGATAAATGATTAAAATTGTCAAATAAGAGTGATTCCCCTTCAGTACCAATTTCACTTTGATACAGTTCTGACACAGTTTTGATACAAGTTCAGACTGTAATTTTTAGACTTTCTTCTTGTCATCTTTCTTCATGTTTTTAAATGCTACTGTTGGTTCATTTTGTCCTCTTTTTGTGTGTTGTTGTGCTACAGTTTGACATATCTTTTTCCATTTTGTTAACAAATACCTTTGCTTTATCTCCCTTCTTGACCTTGATAGTGATAGGACTGACTGACTACCTTTGAATGTGGCTGCTTGAAAGATATTATGATTCCCATCCCTCTTCTATCCATCTGATAACAAAATGCTGGCACTTGAAGTTACTGATGATATAGAAAAATTGGCAAGACAAGACATTACAATTTACATGTAATTATAAACCTACTTGCTTCAGTCAGTAAAGACTATCAGGGGTTTCTGTTAATGTTAAAAAATCTTATTTCAAATTCTTGTTGCATTGGTTGCATAATTGAAAGGATGTATGTTTTCTGAATGCTGATTGAATTGTAGTTGGGGGGAAAATGAGCTAAAAGAATTTAGCTACCCCTGGTATCTCATGCCAGTATGACTGCACATTGCCTGCCTCTACTTGCAAGACATAAACCAACCAGTACATACTTATTTTTTGAAAATATATAGGTCCCTCTGTTTTGAGTTTCAGGTTGAACTTTTTAAGTCAACCTTCCACATACTTTCTTCTACCTCCCCCTTCTCTTTTGTCTCTCCCTCCCATTCTTCGAGGATGTATTATTCCATATGGTCCATGTATCATGCAACCAAATGTGGATTGTCAATTGCGTTGGGAATCTTGGCACTGCTTGTGTTGTATTTCTATTAGGAGTGTATGATAGAATGACATTTTTGTCATCTTATATTAGTATTTCCAAAATTGTGAAATACTTGATTGAATATTAAACTGAATTGAATGTTAATTATATACCCACTTCTTATTCACTTGCTGCCACATTTCTGCTGGCAATCTCATTACTTCATATATGAGTGAATGAACATGGCTTGGTGATTCAAGCCAATGCTATGTGCACTACTGGGCAGGGATGTTATGTTATAGCTATTACAGTGGATTTACTTGTCAGTCAAGAAATAAATGGGAGATACATAAATGTCAGACATGAAATAGGTAGCTACACACTTCTGTTTGATCCTTCAGATAGAACCTTGCACAAACTCCCCATCACTACCCCTGCCCTTCTTCTTTTGTCCCTCTCTCATACTCTTGAGGATATGCTATTCCTCATCATGAATCTTGTGACAGTTTTCTTCACGCATAGATTTTTCAATTGTATGGGAATCTCCACACAGATTCTCATGCATTAGCACTTGCTGTGTCACTTTTCTGCCAGCAATTTCTTTCCTGAGTGTGAGTGATCATACGTTGGTGATTACAACAAGTACCATGTACACTGGTGCACTTGTGTACCAGGCAGGGATTTTGTGCTAACATGGGTTTTCAATTTTCAGTTACTGTCTGCATTTCTGTTATAGTGGATGAATGACATTTTTGTTTCATCATATGTATTATATGGGGTTTTTGCATGTGAGCATATTAAACCCTAGAAGTCAGTTACACATTCCTAGAATTCCATGCAATTTGATGAATTTGTAGCTAAATGTAAACAAGGGTAGATAGGAGAGGCATGCTTTGATTTGAGTGTAACAAGAGTCTTTAGCTGTATTTCTTGTCCATTTCAACCTGTTAAGTGAGGTGCCAGAATCACCAACTTGCAAAATTATTCTCTCCCACAGGATGAAGTTTGTCCCTACGTATATTCAACAAGAAGGCAATGCATGTTTTAGTATCCAATCACAGAGAATTTTCTTTGTTTATAAGGGGAAGAAATCTTGAATATCATCTGATGGATTGAGCAGTCTGACCTGATGGCTCACACTTTAACTGGGAGTAGACAAATGATATGTTTCTCCCAGCATTCAAAAGAAACATAAATTTGTCATGCAATAGCACAAAAATGAGCGAGATTCAAAATATGCTATGTCATATAGCATAAGCTACAAGCATAACAAAAAAAGCCACCATATTTAATTACAAATATTAACTGAAGAAAGACAAAAGGACATCAAGCATAACAAATATGAAATAAGTTATACCATATATAATTACAAATTGTCATGAAGAAAGACAAGGGGACATCATTTGATGGGAAAAGGGAAAAGTTTCTTTCTAGACATGCAGACAGAAAAACAGTGTCAGGGCATTGCTAGATCCAAAAGCTAGAATATTTAGAAAGAAGCCAAAGCTTCCATGAAAATTCTGAAAGTCTCTTACCTGAAAGCAATACTCTGGAAGGGAGGCTTCTCTGCTATTTGGTAAGGGGAGTTAAATCTGTTAGAAGTGTTATGCTTATTTTTACTTAAGTTTGCATGATGCCTGAGTAGCAATGATGAGACTGAATGCACAAAGTCATTCTTGCAATGTAGATAACTGTATTCATCTATTAAGTATATTATATCTTTTCATATTATGTTTTTGGGTTTAGATTGAAGACCTACAGCTGTCAATAACTCGGATGGAGAAGGAGCACAATCGTCGTGAAGAAATGCTCAAGCAGGAAATTGCAGACTTGCAATATGTAGGTGATTTGGATTATTAACAAATTTTATATAGTAATTTAAATCTACAGGAATGTAAGCATTGTTTTATAACCTCTCAAATTTGTTACTGTCGGCACATTTCAGAATCTGCTTGGTGTTTCTATAGAACAGCATTTGAAGTAAATATTAAAAAAAATTGATTACTATGCCTATGTTTTATCACTTATTTCTATACTTTTTGCTCCAAAAGGACAACCAAATATTTATTTGAAAAATCCAAACAGCTATCAGATAGATTCCTCTGAGGAATGGAATTGTCAAAATACCATCAATGAACACTTGTTCCTTGTGCACTTGATCCAATAGTAACAAACCCCCAACATGATGAAAATGTTTAGTCATTCAAAATTATTCAAGGTCACTGTTTTTACTCACTCACCCCCCACCCCCATAACAAAATAATCTTTTAAAGAGATCTGGTTCTATGCTACATTTGATGGTCCGACCTCATCAGTACATATATGCGTTTGTATATTTTTGAAAGCAATTGAACACAATGAATATGAAGGGGATTATTTTTCAGAGAGAGTAAAAAAATAACTAATAATGTTTATACTACATAGAATGATAATTTATTTTTTAATTTTAAAATAATTAATTATAACACAGAACAGAGAGAAAAAAGTAAACATTGAGTGTTAAAGGATATAGAAATAGTTGTCTTATTTCTTGCTCTTCAAAGAACAGTTATTGGTAGCTTGTAAATATAGTACAGAGAAAAAATTATACAGGTATAAAGGTATAGAAAAATGTGATACAGTGCTTTTTTTTTTTCTGTTCAAATAACAATCATTAGGAACTGGTAAATACCAGAACAGAGAGAAAACAAATTATACATTTTGTGTAAGGGTAGAGAAAGATATGATTTAGCATTTACATCTGTTCAAAATATGGTCATTAAGGAACTGGTAAATACCAGAACAGAGAGAAAAAAATTATACAGTTTGTGTAAGGGTAGAGAAAGATATGATTTAGCATTTACATCTGTTCAAAATATGGTCATTAAGGAACTGGTAAATACCAGAACAGAGAGAAAAAACATTTATATCTGTTCAAAATATGGTCATTAAGGAACTGGTAAATACCAGAACAGAGAGAAAAAACATTTATATCTGTTCAAAATATGGTCATTAAGGAACTGGTAAATACCAGAACAGAGAGAAAAAACATTTATATCTGTTCAAAATATGGTCATTAAGGAACTGGTAAATACCAGAACAGAGAGAAAAAACATTTATATCTGTTCAAAATATGGTCATTAAGGAACTGGTAAATACCAGAACAGAGAGAAAAAAAATTATACAGTTTGTGTAAGGGTAGAGATGTGAAATACTGTTTATTTCTGGCTGTTCACAGAACAGAGATAGTTTGAACCTTTCAAAGATTTGTTAATGTTATTAAAATAGTAAGAGTGACCAAAGTTGATTATAACAATAGAATTGAAGAGTTTAAAATTCAAGATTTAAGATTTCTTCGTACATATAATATGTTTAAAGCTCTATTTCTAAGTGTAGAATATGGCAGGTGTATTCTATATTAGTTACTGAGTGAATATCATCTTGTCACTATAACATTCTGGGTGCAAACTACTTTATAGAAACCAAAGTAGTCTTGGATGTAGTAAATGTCTTGAAACTATATCTTTGTAAGCTTGGGTCATATCACTTGTAATTTAAAGAAAATTCATAGCATTGAACATGGGATGCAGTACTTTTCATATTCTCTTGTAAACTACTTTGGAATAGTCAAGCATTATATAGTCATATATGCAGTAAGTGTTTTAAAATTGTAACTGAAAACTTGGGTCATGTCATATGTAATTTTTTTAAAGTTCATCAGATTTGAGTTCAGGATGTAGTGCTTCATTTTAATATGTGGTTTTTTTTATTGCGTCTTGCAATTTCCTAGCGTCTCCAAGAAGATGAGAGCCGAAGTCAGGATCTTACACAGAGTATCACATCTGCAACACGACCACTGCTTCGTCAGATAGAGAACTTGCAGACAACTCACAACATCCAGGCTGCAGCTTGGGAAACAGTGGAGAAAAATCTGACTGAGCGACTCAGTATGTTGCTTAAAGAAGATGACTGTATTTTAGTGGGAAAGTGGTTAATAATTTGTGGAGATTGTGAAAACTTCTTTGTTTTGTTAAATAGTTGTATATAGATATAAAAGTTGTGGTATAAAATTAATTTTTATTTTCAAAACATTAAAAAGGAAAATATTTGTCATGTTTAATTTTGTATATTCACAACATTTGAAAAAAAAGTATTACATTCAAAGTAAAATGGTATAATTAAAAGGAAATTTAAAAATCAGTCAGATTCAGCTGCATGTTATCAGTAAGAATTCATTTGACAAGACACTGATTTTTAAAGATATATATTTTAGGATACTTGTTACACAAGCTACATAATACACATATGCAAACGTTTATTTAGATATTATGCAGACTATAACACCAAGAAACTTTCACTTCTTTGCAGGTGAGGGTCAGACCTTGCTTGCAGTAGCTCAAGAGAGGGAGAGAGCTGCAACTGAGAAACTAGTAGAAATGAATAGTCGCTGTGCAGCACTAGATGCTTCCAACTCACAGCTGCGCCTGGAGAAAGCACAGCTCTTGGCACAACAAAGTAATGATAGGCGCCGCATAGATTTGCTTGAAGATCGCAAAGCAGGGTGAACTACAGTTTATATTATGTTTATAGTATTTGTAACAAAAATAATTTCAGACATTTAGTTCGTGATTAGATTTCGCCTGTAATTTCAATACTGTGGGTATTTTGTGTGTGCCCATAATGAGCTGATTGTCCTGTCTGTACACTGTCATGGCTATTTGTTTGTTATGTCTTGTTGAACTGCGAGTGCATATGTGGAATGGATGAGTTCATGAGCAGTATTAAATCGGGGCTGGCTGAACAGGGATGGTAAAAAATTCAGTGGAGTTATTTATATCAATTATACACCAATTATGCATGTTGGCAGTGATTAACATTAGAGCCAGGTGGCCAACACTGAATTGTCTATATAGTTGTATTCCAGTGACCACCAGTTGCCTGACTTTAGAGGTGTTACTGGACTGGTAGGACTGAAATTCAGAGTGCCACATTAAAGTATGTCTGGTGCCAGGGTTGGTTGTTTTTTTAATGAGCCACGGATTTTCAAAAGGAGGCTCTGATGTATAGAAAGATAGATCCCCTGGAAGGAAATCAGATGACACTCTGGAAATAACTAGATTAATAACAAGCTAAACTTACCTCATCATATTAGAGTTACAGTATCCAACAGATAAAAGTTTCATTTGTGTAAATATTTTAAAGTTATTTGAAAGTTTTTTTTGTCTGACAGAATAGCACATTTGTTTAAGTAATGGAAGATATCATTTTGGTATTTGATGCATATGGATTTTATTTCTTTTCTTTCTTTTTTTTTTTTTAAGAGTGATCTGAATTGTTGAATTGTTTTTCTAAAAATTTTTTATTTCTTTGTGAATAAAAGGACAAAGCTTCTCTCTGTGTGTACATAGTACATAGCAGTATATCATATTATTTAAATGTGGATCTTTCTCTGTTTTGCAGTGATATTGCACAGCTGGAAATAGCAAAGCAAAGATTATCAGATGAAGTAGCTGCACTGAGGAAGAACCAGGTACTGACCTTGCCAGTTTTCAGGATAGAATAAGCTTTCAGTTTGAGTCCAGTTCAGTTCTTTGTTTTGTAGCTTAAGTCTTGTTTATGGAGCATTTGCATCAGTTGTGACAATCTTCTGATTGTTTATTGTATTTAATGGTTTATTTGCCCCTCATTTTATAATCTATAAATCAATGCTTTTAAAAGTCTTTATTGCCTCTTCCATGCAGGTATTCTTAGAAACTCAACTGGAGACAGAGAGAAGTCGTGTGGATGCTGAACGGCAAAGAGTGGCTGTTGCAGAAGAGCAAATACGCATTTTGGTGAGTTATTTTATGAAAGAAAGAAAAAGTAAATTTCATTTTGGTGAGTTATGTATGTGAAACTCAGGGTTGCATAGAAACTGCATTAGGCCTAGTCTAGATCTAATAGATCTGTAGATAAAATTTCCAGGTATTTGCACAGGGTCACTTGAGTCAAAGATCTGAATGTTTCTATCATTGCATCCATAAAAAATGCATGAACACCCAGGGATTGTGAGAGGATGAATGTTAATACGCAGAATTGAAAAAAATTCCCAGACAAAATTGCACTAAGAACATTGGACGCTGATACTGTTTGAAATTTAAAGTTTAGAATTTCATTGTTATGATGATTGAATGATATCCAATTAATAATTTTGCTGTTTATCAAGTATTCTGTTTTCATGTATTTTGAAATATGTTATCCATTATTTTACTCTCAGTGGATATTGTAGCTTTAAAGTATGAAGAGATTGAGAGAGGAGGGGTTAATCTCTCTTTTATAGAAGTGTTCTTGTCTCCTCACATCCTTTTGTTTTTAATGCATTAGTGTTTCTGTTACTGCCTTGAATTGAAGCAAATACATGAGTTCTGTAAAATATCATTTGGAAGTATTAGTACTGAAAGATATGTAATATTTTATAAAAATATTTTAGGAGCGTGAGCAGCCTCGATCTCGTGGTACACCATCTCCTGTCTCAGTGTCTCGACAGGAAAGTATGTGCAGCAGTTTCAGTGAACAGTTGTCATCCACCACTAACTGGCTTCATCACAGACAGGTATGGATGATGGTTTTTCTCTTTAACAACTCTTTAAAGCTAGGCACATATTTGATATAGGAAAATTCTTCCACTGATCAAAATTCAGTGGCATTTTTGAACTGACATTGTTAATCAACTATAGCAACCAACCCAGATATTTCTCACACTACTGGTTCCTTTTTAGTTTGAATTATTTTTGGATGACAAAAATAATTTCTCATAGGATCATTGTTTTTGCTCAGATTTAGACCATGAGTCTAGAACATATAATTGAGGAAGCATTACATTTTTGAAAATATGGTCCATTAGTTACATAATATGTTTTTAAGTACTTATTAATAATTATTGATTTGTGATAAATATATTACCTATAAAAGGGGAATTATTATAATGACAAGAAAAGTATGGATGTAGAAAAGTACAGATTTTTGTATTTAAATGGAAATTATAAAGTATAGAGGCTCAAGCTAGTGAATCCTGACTATGAATAGCAAGATAGGTAATTGAAATATTCAACTTTGAATTTAATATATAACCATTTTATCTTGAAATCTTTTAAATGTTTGATTTGATGTTGTTAAGGAATATATTTCTTATAGCCACAAACTGTTCATTGAGGATATAAATAAGGAATATATTTCTTATAGCCACAAACTGTTCATTGAGGATATAAATAAGGAATATATTTCTTATAGCCACAAACTGTTCATTGAGGATATAAATAAGGAATATATTTCTTATAGCCACAAACTGTTCATTGAGGATACATATGTAAAAATTACTAATCGATAGTGCTGTGTGTTACATATGTAGAAATTCCTAATTGATAGTGCTGGTGTGTTACATATGTAGAAATTCCTAATTGATAGTGCTGTGTGATATATATTTTTAGGAGGATGGAGAGGGGCATATATCATCACCCATTCCGAGGACAAGTGTGTACGAGAGCCTAAGGCAGTCTGGAGCTGCTGCCTTGATGGAAAACTTACAGTCCCAGCTTAAGCTTAGAGAGGGAGAAATAATTCAGCTTCAGGTAAATCTGACCATTTATTGTTTTTAATTCCTAATAATTTTCATTTGTAATGATTTCATTTTGTAAAATAAAAAAAAAAAGTAAATTACTGGCCACATTATGCTCTCTCTAAAGGGCTGTCATTCAAACATTATATATTAGAAGAGTGTATTACAGATCCATGTTACATAGATACATTTTGTAGTGCTAAATAGTGAGCAAATCCATTAACAGTAACTATGATTTAGTACATTTAGTATTCACTGTTATGACTCAGTTCCAAATCATAGTTTACAGTTTAAATTTTGTATTAATTTAAACCCATTATTACATGTTTTGTAAACTTCAAGTGTACAGAAGAAAGTTTAGTGGTTATCTGCTTAGTGCCATTGAATTTAAAATAAAATTAAAAAAAGATGTCAGACTAATCTGGTGTATTTTTGCATTACAGGCAGATATTCAGCAACTGGAACGAACTCGTGAGTCAATGGCACGAGAGCTAGTCAATTTGACCAATAAAAATGAGGAGCTGCAAGAGAAGATCGAAGAGCTGCCAATGCTGCAAAGCAAATTTGAGGTACACTTTTCCTTTAAGAGTTGTAACAGTTTGCAAGCTGGCACTTCTGTGTTTGCAATAAGTCACCAGACACGCAGTAGTAAGTCACCAGAAATATTACTGGCAGTGTTTAACTGGCCTTCAGTGACATGCCAATTTGACATTTCATTCATCCACTTTTGACAGATGACAGATAGTTTAGTCAATTGTTTTTAGGTACAAAGAGTTGGTGTGACCAAAAATGTTACTGGTTTAATTTGCCTTCATATATTTGCCAAGTGAACATTTCATTCAGCGCTGCTTTTGAAGTATACTACTGGCAGTATTTAATTGTTCTCCAGATATCCTCCAATTGATGTTTCTTAGTGCTGCTTTGGACAGATGGTTTAGTGATTTGTCTTCATGTACAAGAGCTGGTGTCACCTAAAACATTACTGACTGGTTTAATTGGCCTTCAGATATCTGCCATTTGAGCATTTCATTCATTGCTGCTTTTGAGAGGTGAATTAGTGAATTGTTTTGGGGTACAAAAAGCTGGTACCACTTAAAAGAAAATTTAAATACGTTTTTACAAAACTGAAAATGTTAGATGGAACTGACAAGTCATTGAGATTTTCATGAATATTTCTTTTGCCTCTCTTCGTGAACAAGACCTGGATAACACTACAGAGCATTAATAAAGAGATATGTTGAAGAAGCCTCCTTCTTAGACTATCTTACTGAAGATATATTTTAAAGAGGCCTTTTTAAAATTAATCCTAAATATTTTACCTAGTTGAGAATTATTTTAAACAGTGTTTGAGAAGTATAACAAATTGTTTAGAGTTTGCACATAATGGAGCCCATGCACTATAATGACAGCTTTGCATAGAATCAAAAGAGACATTATGACATTAAGTAGTGCAAACAAAAATATGATTTTAACTTAGTTTTGCATTTTAAAAAATTGCACAAAATATTTTGGCTAAGAAAATTTGAACAAGCAATGAAGATATTTTTGTAATGTTTTTTCATATTAATGTGATATCTGAAAAAGCAAGTATATAGGAAAGGGACCAGGTGCTTGAGACCTCCATGTGCATGAATGAGTAATACTGTGTATTACTGAATGAGTGATATATTATATGAATGAGTGATACATTGTATTATTGAATGAGTGATATGTTATATTATTGAATAAGTGATACATTGTATTATTGAATGAGTGATATGTTATATGAATGAGTGATGTATTATTGAATGAGTGATATGTTATATGAATGAGTGATACATTGTATTATTGAATGAGTTATATATTATTGAATGAGTGATATATTATATGAATGAGTGATACATTGTATTATTAAATGAGTGATACATTGTATTATTGAATGAGTGATACATTGTATTATTGAATGAGCGATAGATTGTATTATTGAATGAGTGATACATTGTATTATTGAATGAGTGATACATTGTATTATTGAATGAGTTATATGTTATATTATAATTATTGAATGAGTGATACATTGTATTATTGAATGAGTTATATGTTATATTATAATTATTGAATGAGTGATACATTATATTACTGAATGAATATTACTAAAAGTGTACACTGAAATTTTTTATGAATGCTTCCACTATTTATCTCTCCATACACATGGTCAAAATGGAGAATACAACACATTGCTTTAGGCATATGCTGGAATTTTTTATCAGTGCTTCCATTTTCTTCTCTCTCTCTCTGTTTTACAGGATCTGAATGGACGTTACAATGCATTGCTGCAGATGTATGGAGAGAAAGAGGAACAAGTACAGGAATTGCTGCTTGACCTGCAGGATGTCAAGGACATGTACAAAACACAGGTCAGTATGATGTTTCTTTTCCCTGTAACAGGATATAGTTTAGGTGGTCTAAGTGTGTGCTCTTCTAAAGATTGTGACAGTTCATTTGTATATTATTTGTAGTCTGTTTCTATTTTGTCATTCACAGTCCTGTATTGTGTATCAGAACATTCCTATGTGTTTTAGCTTGTCAGTTTATATTTATATTTTTATTGTGCTTATTTTTGTTTATATTGTTATATTGTTTATATTGTGTTTTTTCCCCACTTGTTCTGTATTGAATCATCATTTTCATCCTTTTACATGAGTTTGGCTGGACATCTTTGTTTGAGATAAGATGATAAGCTAGTATGTACTAGCAAATTCAATAGTTAGCCTAGACATAGTTGTTTGAGATTAGATGACAAGGTAGTACGTATGCACTAACACATTAAACAGTTAGCCTAGACATAGTTGTTTGAGATTAGGGGACACACTGGTGTGTACAACAAATAATCTACACATCATTGCTTGAGATTAGGGGGCATGCTTGTGTGTACAACAGTTTGGACATCATTGTTTGAGATTATGGCACACACTAGTGTGTACAACAATTAGTCTACACATTGTTGTTTGAGATTATGGTACACACTGATGTGTACAAGAGTTAGTCTACACATTGTTGTTTGAGATTATGGTACACACTGATGTGTACAACAATTAGTCTACACATCATTGTTTGAGATTAGGGGACATGCTAGAGTGTAAAACAGTTTGCACATCATCGTTTTGAGATTAAGGGACATGCTAGTTTGTATTGGTATATGCAAGAGTTAAGTGTTCACATCATTGTTTGAGATTAGGGGATACACCAGTTTGTATTGGCATATGCAACAATTAGTCTGCACATTGTTGTTTGAGACTAGGGACATGCTAGTGTGTACAACAGTCTGTACATTGTTGTTTGAGATTAGATGACAAACTGGTGTGTACTGGCATACACAATAGTTAATCTAGACATCATTGTATGATTTGAAATGCTAAAATGTACTGGCATATACAGCTGTTAGCTTGAGCATTGTTTAGTGTGAAATTAGGTGACACTTGTGCATACTGGCATATACAAGTGTTAGTCTGAATGTTTAGTGTGAAATTAGATGACACGCTAGTGTGTACTGGCATATATCATTATATAAATATTAGCCTGAAATATTGTTTTCTATTCAGGCATGTCTCATTAAGCCTGAACATATTTGTTTGGAAATTGGTGAGACTGTAGTTTGTATAGGCATATCTATTTACATAACAGTTAGCCTGGATATTGTTTAGAAATTGCGTAACAGTAGTTTGTATAGGCATATCTATTTACATAACAGTTAGCCTGGATATTGTTTAGAAATTGCGTAACAGTAGTTTGTACAGGCATATCTATTTATATAACAGTAGCATGGATGTAATTGTAAACACAACAGTTAGCCTGAACATAGTTTTGAGATTGGGTGACAGTTTTGTGTACAGGTATATCTAATTACACAAGAGTTCGCTTGAACATTCTTTTGAAATTAGGTGATGGTAGTGTGTACAAGAATATCTATTTATAGAACACAGCTGGGATATACGCATTTATAACCTTATTTTGATTCAGTACATCTATTCTAAAGGGTAGCTATAAAAGAAAAATGATTAAGCATAATAAACTCAGCATCTTGTGTGTACAAGAATATCTATTTATAGAACACAGCTGGGATATACGCATTTATAACCTTATTTTGATTCAGTACATCTATTCTAAAGGGTAGCTATAAAAGAAAAATGATTAAGCATAATAAACTCAGCATCTTGTGGTTCTAGAAAGTCACTGATTTAGTGCCTTAGCTATTGTTTACTATTTATTCTGACTTGTGAATAATGGTTTTTCTAATGGTCAACCTATGTTAGACTGTAACTTTATCATTTACAATTCATTACATTTTACAGGAAGTGAAAGATCAGTTGTCCTAAGACAACATCATCTTGCTTTTACTGCAGATTTAACCAAGTTATACGAAGTAGAAAGTGTTTCCCATTCTTTCGTATTCATCTTAAGATGTGTAACATTTATTAGTCACAGACATTTTCAGTAAAATTCTTTTTTTTCCATGCATTTCAGATCAACAGCTTGATGCCAAAATGACACATTCAGTTGCCAGTGCAAGATGCTATGGTTCTTGTGGCAGGCTGTATCAGGAGGAATGGAATGTAGGAATTGTAATGAGGAAAAGGATGGGAAAATAAACCTTCTTGGAACATCTCCACACTTTTGTGATAAAAGAATTTGTCTTTGTGGCTTCTTGGACTGGTGCTCAGAAATTTGGCAAAACTAACTTGATTTTTAACATATTTTTCTTTCTTTCCAGCACACTGACTTTGTGATAAAGTTTAGGTTCGATTGGTTTTCTGTGAAGTGGTCCTCAGTAAGGTCTACATTTGTTTACTAGATTGGATTTTAAAAATAATTTGATATGATTTTTTTCAAGAAAGGATAGGAAGTAAAAGATGGGAAAGAAAAAAAGAAAGAAAAAAATTACAAGATTATAATTTCTGATTTCTTGAACAATCTGAGTTGTACTTTTGCTTATATTAAACTTTTAGCATTTACTAATGGAGTTACATTGAAACAGTTAAAAAAAAATGTTATTTACAAAATGAATCAAGTGGTGTTGTAAATTTTATTTTTCAAAGTTATATTAATGGGTATATATTATTTTTTTTTTAGTATATTTTTACTTATGGTAATTTACATGTGGAGACTTCATTAACCAGAAAAATATGCTTTGATGGAAAACAATTTTGAAAATCTTTTATGCAGGCTGTCATTCCAGTTTATATTGTGAAGTCTGTTTATGTTGTTTCTTTTGAATCATCAAGCCTTAATGTTTCAAACTCATATCTGGTAGAAACATTTTGTAGAAATTACATGTTCTCAGCAAAGTGAAATTATGTTTCTTGCTAAACTGATGAAGAAGAAAGTTTTCAAGACAAAATGTTAACTCTGGAGTAAGCTACACAATGTAGCATATATATCTGAATTGAGGTTGCAGTTTAGCAAAGTATTTGAACACATTGTTCTAAAAATCTTATATTTTCTTTTTCCTAGGAGAGCACTTTGAACTTTACATATAATACAGTTAACTTGAAAATCAACTGCTGCATTGTCTGGCTGGCCACAGTCATTTTGAAAAAAAGATTATGAATGAGCAGGGGCATTGCACATTTAAATTGGGGGGTAGGTGGGAGTGATGTTTAAAAGTTTTTAAATTGCTTTGTATATGCTGGTGAAAAGGCGGCTTTGACTTTTCATGTTTTAGAGGGGGAAAAACAATGCATGCACGACAAACTTATAATATTCTATCTGCATCTACACTTTAATATTTCACTTATATTTAATGTGCATACTCCCTTGTATTGGTCCGCTAAACAGTATTGTTAGAAACTGAAGTTCTGAGTGCCAGATTTTCATACGGTTTGAAAGGCACAGGTTGCTGATTTATTAAACTGGACAAAGTCCTGAGTGAGTGAAGTGAAGAAAATGCACCAAAGGGCAAGATAAGAAAGCTAATAATGGGTTGGAATGTTTTCCACATACAGACCATTTATTGCTAAGTTGTAGGGTTCTGATTTTAAATGCAGTATATTTGTAAATGTATGGGTGCTCTGATAATTTACTATACATTGCATTATTTGCCTGTTTCATATAGAATTTTGACCACCGTTTATTCTCTGCAAATTGTATATAAATCTAAATTGGTTGTTATGTAAACGAGTTGGTGTACACACAATAGGAAATTCTTAGAAGAAATATCTGTATTAATCAAAATAATACACTATTTCACATGGTTAATTTTGGGGATCTCAGTTAAATGTTTATAGTATATTGGCTCTTTAGATTATAACTTTTCAGGCTAAATATTTTGTTTTGCATTATAAATACAACATAACTGCTTTCCTAATAATGAATGCAATTTTATATTGCATAGATAAATAATAATGTTTTCACTTTGTCCCTTCTAAAAGACAGTCATCTTTCTTAGTTATGTTCATGCAGACCTTATGCAATAAAAATACCAAAGTGAAGCTTAGACTTTTCAATCATAGTCAGCTTTTGGATGTTTGTGATCTTTCCTGTTTTTTCCCTGGAAAATTTACTTTAAACTTGTTCACATTAATGCTTAGTTGATTCTCAATTTAATTCTTCTGACAGAATGAGTCTGTGATAAACTTATTAATGTTATTTGCATAAATTTTCATGTGGAAAAAGAGAAACAATTGATGTCCCAACGTGCATAGCATTTGGAGGGGATGGTGGCATTGTGATTGCTTGAAAAATAATTTAAATTGATAAAAAAAATGCAATTTTAATGTCTTACCTGGTGGATATATTTTATGGGAAATAAAAGTTCTCAAAAATGAGATTGTTTGTTTTATTTGGTACACATCTTCGCATGTGTGTTTTGTTAAACGTTTTTTACTGACATACAAATGCACACACTTTACTGAATGTCAGCATTGATGACATACAATTACACATTAATATAATTACACACATTCTACTGAATGTTAGCATTAATGACATTTAATTTTTACAGACTTTACTAATGTTAGTAATGACATACAATTACACACTCTGCTAAATGTCAGGATTAATGACACAGACATGCTAAGTGTCAGCATTATTGATATACATCTTACTAGTTGGGATGAACATAGTTTAAGGCACAATAACTCATTTTACTGAAATATAAAATGCACATTTCAAAATATTTGTAAGGATTTGTTTTAAAAAAGTATTTTGCAGTATTTCTTACAATGCCAGTATAAAGGTATGGCCTCCATAATTTCTATATTATAAAAGAACAACTGCATTACCCATCTGTTCACTGAATAGATGTTTCACACAATGATATAACTTCTGCGTATAAAACAGACATGACTGAGACTGCATTGTGCCAAAATCTTTGTTGTTACAACACTCCTGCTCAAGATAGCACAATGCATAATGTTGTTGAACATAAATCTGAAATCACAACCTTGTGGAACAGTTTGAATTATCACAATTTATAGTTTTAAGAATTCAATATTTTAAAAATTTATTAATTTTTTTAAAGTAAAAGATTTTCCTGTTACTGTATATGGTACTGCAAAGTTTAGAAGACCTATAAAAATAGTACAATGGTTAACACATCTAAAGTCATCAATCTTGTGCCTTGTCATAGCTGGAATAATTTTTTTGTAATGTGAGTACCCATCACTGAAACTTTGTTTCCTCTAGTGTCAGAGATGGGGTCACTTCTGTTGTTATGCATTTATTTGAAACACTAGGTTTTGTAGAAATCTCAAGTCAGATTTCAAAATGATTGGGTTTCTTTGAGAGTTTGTCATCCACCAGTAATGTCTCTTGTAACAGTGGGTCTGCTGTTATCATGCAACCTCCATGCATGATGCCGTTAATTTATCTCTGTGTTTAACTGAGCCAGAATTAGAAGTGGTCTTACAAAAAGCAAAGGATAGGGTGACTTTACCACTGAGCAGTCTGGATGGTAGCATCGTAGGCTATGGTCTTAGGCTGGACTAGAGACAGCAAGAGTTTGGTGAGAACACCCCTCCAGCCTGATAGGGATGTCAAAGAAAACTTGACACATGATGTGACAAATTAGATTAGTGCTAAGAGCTTTCATATCTATAAGAAGAGGTATGGAACCCTGCTTCCTGTCGTACTATTTTCAAGGTGAATAGAAAGGTGTCATGGCAAGAATGACACCTGGATTTTCTTTAATAATCAAGAAACACTAATTTTTGTAGTGGGGGTGGAATCCATAGTATAAACTGCATATAGCAGGAAAAGGTTAGTTATTGCTGTCCCTTCAAGTTGTTTAACTAATCTGCCCATTTTTTATATCCTTAAGCACTTGTAAATGTATGCCAAATTTCATTAAAGAACAGGAAAAAGCACCAGTTTTCCTAGGTCACCTACATCCTCTGGAGTATCAATTGGTATCGAACCTAGCTTTCTTGCTGCATTTGTTTGTACCAACAGGCTTAATTAGTTTGATGCTGAAGCCACCCATCTCAAAGATTCTACCCCTGTTCAGCCTTGAGAAGACTTCTTTTATTATGATAGCAGTTTCTGCTTATTTCACTGCTTGGTACAAGGTGTGCTGCTGTTGGTAGAGTTGAAGGTGAAAAAAAGACAAGTGGAGGGTGGTAGAGGTGATGAAATGTGGCCTATTTTCTGTTGCATTCATGTCTGGCTGGCAAAGGCAGACTTTAACCCGGTGTTCCACGGGCTAAAGTTGCATCCTTTTATCTAGATATAGAGAGAAATGGGTCATGTCGGACATGGTTCAATGTATCATCTGTTGTTTCCTTTTGTTTGCCACTCAGGATTGTCATTATCACCAGCAAATGCACAACAGTTGATGTCTGCCATGATGTTGGAATGTTTAAAGTCAAGATTGTTGGCTTTAGACAACGGAATGGATAACCATTTAATTTAATTTCTCCTGAAAGACATTTGACTAATCAAGTTAGTCCATATGAAACAGCCATGACACATGCCAAGGTCAAATGAAGGATGGTCAGGAAAGAGGTCAGAAACAAAAAAGGAAAGAAAATATATCCCTTGCTGTTAGTTGGAGAAAGATAATTAATAGGAATGCATGGAATTTGAAGAAAATATCTGAAACATCTATAGCAGCTAACATCAGAAAAGAAAGTTAAATAAATTGCACTGCCTGAATTGCAAAACTTCTTTCCTAGTGCCAAGCAAATAAAGTACCAGTAGAGATATCTACATATAGGACTTAGGAGTGTTAATGCAACCTCTTGTGTTTGTTACGTGCTTGGATTATGCTGAAGTTCTGTTCCTCAAGAAATTAATGCAAAAAGTATCAGCATCAAAAGAACCTAAATATATAATGTAAGACGAGTTATGTTCCAGGTGCCCACAATAGGCATGTGTAGAATAATATTTATTATTATATTTAAAGCATTCAAATGTATGTAGTGCAATTCAAATGTAAAAATAAAATTGTCAAATGTATAACTGAACAGGCAAAATTTAATTCTAAAAAAGTCATATTTTTTAATAATGTCACTTTTCTAAAGGAGTTTCTGGTTGAGGATCATCCCCTTTTTTCAAAACAAACATGCAGTGTTGACGGCCATGATTTTCTCTGAAAATTTCAGAATATGGGCCAAAGAGGCCATTATGCTTCTTTTCACATTATCACTTCCCAGCCGTGGTCAATTTCACAGAGTTCATCAGAAAGAGACGAACAATAGTACACCAACAAGCAATTATAAGATTACTAGTGACTGTAGTCCTAAACATGTGCACAATGCTGAAGCGTACCCACACCGGACCATAAGCTAGGTGAGAATGCAAAATGGTAGCAACTGGTGTTATTGTCAATTGGTGCAAAACAAACCCTCATAAACCAAGGGCTAATTTATATTTAGATCAAAATAAACACACCTGATTGTATATTATGGAAAAAGTAAGATGATGTAGGAGTGAAATTATAATACTTAAAAGTGTATTGTGCACATACTTTAATGCTATAATCATTTTCACGAATACATTTTGTTCTAAAAGAAACAGCCCAAGGGCAATGCATATTTACTAGTAAATTACAAAAAATGACTGAACATGTTAGCTATCATGCTGTGCACATAAATATATTAAATGAATCATCTAAAAATTTCTCAACATTCCCATTAATATTTCAATGATAACAGTCATTCATTGTGTGCATACATTATATATGGGTTATGTTTTTTTATAGAACACCCTGTATTACTCAAATAACTTAAAAAATAAAGATACATTAATAAAATTGAATTTTGAGTGGTAGAAAAATTCACTGCTGTTTAGATAATGTTTCTTTGAAAAATATTTCATTGGTTATGAAGTGACATAAAATGTCAATCTAGAACTGCTGTAATGAATTTTGAAACATTTCCATCATACAAAAGACAAAATAACTAATCTTTGTTTTCAACATTTATTTTTCTTTCAATCCAATTTCTTTTGTTTCTAGAAAGTCATGAAAAGCATCACCATAATGAAAAACAAGAATTGTCAAATTCAACTTTAAATCCCTACTTTGTCTTGTCTGAAGCCTGAGCCTACAGTTTTCTAATTTAAACTGCGTTAGTAACAGTTTTTAAATTCCTGGATAATGAAACATTCTGCGAAGCTAAATACATGTGCATGCAGTCTGCAGTTCAGCAGGAGATAAATCAAAGGCCATGGTAATCTTTGTTTCCTGGTTGAAGCATTGGGATGTGTGGCCAGAAAGTTGGGCGATTGACTGGGTCCAATGCTAGATTAGGGAAGTAATAGGCATACATCTCTAAGGTCATCTCCTCTGGCTTGGGTAGTTTGTCAATACTAGTGAGCTGTAATGGAAAACACAATTCTATTAATTATACAGAAATGTAACATTTCTTCATTCTACATTGGTTTGCATGAATCAACTATGAAGAAATTTCAGAGAAAAATTCTCAATGAACCTGCTTATAATATGCAGGATTCTTATTTTAGATCAGATATTTCTAGTAATTTGAGATTCAAATGAACTATCAGTATAGTATTAAAATGACATAAAATCTTTAACAAGATGTAAAAAAACTAAATCTTATCCATATCTTTGATACTGATCTATCTCGAGCTTCTCTCAACTAAGTGACTGTCATTGAAAGAACATAAATGGTACTATTCAATTCACAGACTGCTGAAAACTGTCCACATTGTCCAAGATGAAAATGAATAAAACAAATTTATTTAAAAAACTTTTAGAAGTCTAAACACCCTTTGCAAACTAGAAATAACTAATGAGCTGCATCTGGCACCTCCCTGACCTTTTTAAAAATAAGAATCAAAACTTGTTTTACACAAATTAGCTGTGAATACTGAGGGTCTAATGCATTTTCAAAAGTCAAAATTAATACATAAGAAAAACAAGACTTGCCAATAATTTAGCATCCTTGATCTCTTCTTGTCTTGCTGCTATAAATCTTTTGCTGACGATTTCCTGCAATTACAATCAGAAAATGACGGATTTTTTATGAACCATTTTCCCCATCAAACAGACCTGTTATACCTTGTTAAAAAATTTACTAACATTAGTATTATGCATTTTTACCCCCATTTAAAGCAATGAAGATTTATAATGCTCACAATGCATATTTTAATGAAAAATAAATAACAATTAAAAAAAATATAGGAAATTAAAACTGTTAAAATTGTTTCACACAAAAAAATACACTGTGGCAAAATAGGACCTGAAGTGCAGTTTGAGCTATGTTCACATTAAATGTGAATAAAACTGCTTTATGATAAATTTTAACAAATTTGCTAAAGTGACAATGTGGGATCATATAAACACCATTTAGAAATCAGACAAGTTGTAAACATAAGTGCTTAAAGGTTCTTCTATATCACAACTTGAGAAGTTATCTTTAAAGGTTGTCTCTAGGCACTTTTACAATATGTCTGACTGTATAGGAAATGCTACAAGTTAAAATAAACTGAAATAAAATAATCTAGCACTTATCCTGACAGAGTTTGATACCAATATCATGGGCAAACCAAATTTACTTACAGCCTCTTTTTGCTGCTCATCAATTTTCTGCAGCACATTAGATTTATCTTTGGGATAAGGAACGGAAATACTTGCAAACTGCAACATAATATTTAATATTATAAAATCATATTTATATGTTTACACATTATAAATAAATACCAAGCATTTTAAACATATTTAAATTATTAATTCTGTAAAACTCAAATTATCTGTTTGATATAATTTATAAAATATTTCTCCAAACCATTTTACAAATCTAATATCAATCCAGCATCTTGTCAGAATTAACAACTTAATTTTAGTTTTTACTTCTGGTCTCACCATCTAAACAACAACACCCCCATCCCCCTTCCATGTATATGTAATACTCTAGGGAGACTATTCTTTATATTGCATTATTCTTCTTTCATCAATGTTTAGTGCAAGTACGTAAAATAAAGAAAAAATTTTATAACTGTCCTTAAAAAGAGTTCTCTAAAAATTTTATAATAAATATAAATAATTATTCACAATGTAAACATTCATAATATTTTCAAATTCCTATATCAGATGCTTTTCTTAAGAATCTAACATTTTTCAAGGATAGGAATTGAAAGAAAATCCCTTTCACATTTTTCTCAGAGGAAGGTAAATTCTGATCTTTCTGAAATTCATGATCTAACTTTTTGTTCCATCTGCTCACCTGTGGGAAAATTCTAAATTAAAAGATCTTTGAAAAATTAACATTAAGTAATATTATTATTAATAGAGAACTTATATGCACAAATATACATTAAACAATGTATAATTATTATAATTGATACATCAAGTAATATTATAACACAACTGTACAAGAGTACACATAACTTTAGAGAATTAAGAAAAATATATAACACAAACCCTGCTATTTTCAACTGCAGAAGTGCATAAAAGATTAAGAAGCCTTAGTATGATAATGAGGTAATTTTAGATCATTAAGGACTTGAAACCCAAAAACTACAACCCAAAACTGTACTTAGCTAGAGAAGAAAGTTCAACAACTCAAAATGCATACTGGTGATTAGTGGCTGATGAAGATCCTGGTTATATATACATTTTCTTTCAGGTTAATATAACCTCTGTTTAGTATTACTTCCTTTTATGTTGTGAAAAGTATAAGTAACAATTTAACAAAATATATGTATTGGCAGATATAATTGCAGTTCCATGGTCTCTGCATTGAAGGAAAATAATGTAAACATGCACAACTACAAAAAAATAATAAACTGTGCTAGAATTCCTAAATATTAAAGAAAACAAACATAGGTGATGTAATGGCTTCAATCAAAAACTATAACAGCACCTATGTGAAGAAATTAATCGCATGTTTCAACAGAGGCAAACAGACTGATATTCAATTTTTGCATAAAATTTAAACAAATAAAGACTAAAAAAGTTTTTAAATGTCCAAAAATCAAATAAATTTGAGACATTTTCTTTCATAGTTTAATCAAGTCTAATAGTAATACTGGTCTAAAACTTACAGCTTTTTCAAACTGTTCTACAACAGTTGGATCTGCTAATTTGCTCTTGTAGAAAGCAAAATCAATTTTGGGCATTTCCTCTGGATACTGGAAAACCCTGAAATAATTTAAAAAAAACATAAATTATGTATAACTATAACCAAGCACTAATGTATACAGCAACAAATATGTATGTATATTATAATTTTATATACCCCTCCTCTTTATATATACACACACACACACACACACACACACACCTGCAAACAAATTTAAGGCCACCCTTTGCATCAGTAAAAGAATAAAACTGTTTCTGAATTTGACAACTGATTTTTCCTCAAATATATATTTAGTATACTCTACATTAATTTGTTAGTCCAAGATAATCTGACTATGTTATGAGGTCATGCATTTACGCAATATAGTAAATAATTAATAAGTAGTACTAAAGTAGTAGTACTAGTACTTAGTAGGTCCTACCTAATAGTACGCAATAATGAGGGTAAAAATAATACAGAAAACAAATGAATCATTAAACATTATATTTCAAATACAGCAGTATCAAAGAAGATATCTTTCATTCAGCAATCTTGTGAAAGGATGTATTTGTAATATTTAATGCAAATAGTGAAATACTGCTTTGATGTTTGCTCATCCACAAGAAGTTTTGGTTCACAATCACACATCAGCATTTTATAAGATGATTTTATGTTTTCAATTAGTCACAAATTCTTACTACAAACTCGTGAAAACTGAAAACTTTGCTGACGGAATAGTAAAAACAAGTCCAATTCTTGACCGAGTTTTAAGCACTCTCGTGAAAAAGCATGTATGATTCCGTTTATATCTGTCTACAAGTACAATACGTATAAAATAATGAGCTTTGAAAAATCCATACATTAGAGTTTAGACTATAGAGCAAAAGCAAATGTTTCTTAAAATGTCATCCTTAAATATATATTCCTATTAGACCGGATTTATAAAACTATATATGGTTTTTCATACATATTTGAGCAAATAGGCCTATATCGAACTTGTGACCGAGTCAACTGTCAAGCATAATTTGCTATACAAAATATTTAATAATAATATATCATTATATGACCAAAAGATTACAAGGCTATTTGCTACACTTATTCTCACCTATTCACATAATTTTCATTTCTTGATTTGAATGCCCTAAAAAAATCTTGTTGTTTTGGTGGAACTCGATCCTTAAAAGCGGCCCAGTCAACAGCAGACTTTGCAATCCGGCGAGCTGCCATATTACAATATCAAAATGAAGGAATGAAACTTTACGACCTTGCAAGGTCTATAAAATCTCGTATAATCTCGCGAAACTATTGAAAAGGTAAACGAGATAACTCCAGCTTCATATATATATATATATAGATATGCATACATGAATATTACATCTTGCAAATTTTGTCTTCGGATAAGAAATTTATAGAATTTGGAGCGACGTTTATATTGTTCTCGAATATTTCGTTTTTACTTCTGTTTGTTTGATTTGGGGGGTAGGCTACCTCACTCATTCAACACAGATGCAGTGATGGCGAGTAGCAACGGAGCACTTGACAATGAACATTCTGAAGGAATGGAGGGGGTCGCTACAGAAACTACAAATGTAACTGTTGATCATCTTGGAGAAATTGGAAGTGCATGTGGTCGGAAAGCAACTAATGGGTGGGTGAAGCTTAATGTTGGAGGTACCATCTTTTTGACGACGCGTACTACACTTGGCAGAGACCCTAAATCTTTTCTGTACAGACTAATTCAAGAAGGACCTGAATTAAACACAGATAAAGTGAGTATTTTGTTAGTTTATATTTTAGTATGAAATTTATAGTAACGTTGATGTTATTGTTTTTTCTGAGCTAATACTTTAAGTTATCGACTACTGTAAATACGGAAACAGGGAAAGCTTTATGAAAATACTGTAATCTTTGTCGTACTACTACTACTACTATTTGTACTAAGTCGAAATGTGCCAAGCAGTGATTGGACCACTATTGGCTGATTACAGTATTACTTTGATTGTGTTTTTGTATCGTTTTAAAATTGTTCACCATAAATTTACATTTATTTTTCATTTCTGGCTAATGTGCCCATTGAAGGTGATTTAGTTCAACTTTTTATTTGTTCACATGCGGATGCAGGTACCAATCTAGGAAGAGATTTATGTTTTATGGGGAAAAAAGACTTATAGTTATACAAGTTATAGTCTTATGCTTGTAAATTGACATTCGATTAATGTGCCTTACATAGGAAAAATAAAGTTTTGTGTTTTTTTTATATTCAGTTTTGTTTGGGTAGCTGTTGCCAAGGATTTAGAGTGTTTATCATGCTGATCTGTCTTTTCTTCCCAAAATTAAGTCCCTCATCTTGGGTTAGGAAGCAATTAACTTAATTATTAAGACCTGAAGTACACTTAAGTTGTGTGTGTGTGTGTGTGTGTGTGTGTGTGTATGTTTGTGTGTGTGTGTGTGTGTGTGTGTGTGTGTGTGTGTGTGTGTGTGTGTGTGTGTGTGTGTGTGTTTGCTTTTGAAGAAAAGAATACTACCTTACTGAGTTACTCAGAAACAATGCCAAACTGATGAATAAAGATCAGCTTTTTTAGTTCTAGGTTAAAATGGATTCTGTGTAATTTATAAATTTGCATAAGTAAAGTATATTTCACTTGCATTTAAAATAAATTTCAATTTTAAAATAAGGAAAAGATAATTATTCACTTTGTATTATTATATACTAAATATAGCATTACTGTATAGTGTATTACAGTACTACTACTAGCAAATTGCAGGATAATGTTGTTGACAATTACTTGGAGATATATATCCAGCTTCAAAGAAAATGCAGGTAGATATCAATATCAGGGAGGAAATGATAATCTGCTATTGAGAGAGTACTAAACTTTCAGTAATATTTATAATAATTAACCCTAAAATATTTAAATTTAAGATTAAAGTTATCTACACACACATTTGATATTATTCAACAATAATACTTTAATGAAAGTACAGTAGCAGTAGTTAGTAGGTCACATGGGAAAACTGATGTTTTGTTAAGTTATTAACTTCAACTCTAAACTAATTCCTGGAATTGAATTTAAAATAAATTGTAAAATCTTTCACATTTTTAATATAGATTTATACATTTTCAAATGTTCCAACTCAAGAGGTACAAACCACTTAGAGAAATTGTGGTGGAGTAAATTTGCCTATCCCTATTTTAAAATTTAATTCTTATATAAATTGTTAAATTGTCAGAGCAACCCGAACTTGGGCACTCCTTACAATGGTATTTTTGAAAGTGTCAGAGTTGGAAGTAAACAATTTGAGTTCAGATGTGCTAGAAATTGCTGATGTAATTCAAACCAGCAAGTAGATTTTATTATCAAATAGTTAATATTTATGAGAACAAGACCTGCCAATGGGCTGAGATCTAAAAATTTACTTGCTGTTCAGAAATCTACTGTCTAATCACTTTAAATTTAGAGTGGCAAGAAGAAGTCCAGTCTTGAAAGATGGCCGTTTGCTTGATGGTGAGTTTACTGGGGTGGGGGTGGGGGTGGGGCTGAGAAAGAATGTTCTTAGAAATATTTCATGCATTTTGCTATTTATAATGTTATACTTGTTGTTTATGTAGGGATGTATTATGTAAGTAGATTATTATTTCTACAAATACAAATGTTTGAAGTAAAATGTTCATATTTAGTATACTGAAACTTGACATTGTTTTGATATGCTATAATTATTATGCTGTGTGCAGGTATCAGACTAATAAATACTGTTGTATGAAACAGTAAGTTGAGATTGGAATGTAAGAAAGGATGGAGTTATAAAGCGATAAACTGAAAGCTTAGTGAAAAAGTATTTATTTCTTTTTTCCCTGTTGCAAAAATATGCAACTGTATTATGTATTTGTAAAATACTGATTTAACTTTATGACCTATCTATATAGTATATTACTGATAGTGTTTAGTAAATTATAAATTTTTATGTTAAGATTTTTTTTAAAGTGCATGTGCATTTACTCAGTTTGACTGTGTACTGTGCCTGTTTTATCCAAAGTTGTTTATATGTATATTATAATATTATTACTAGTACTTTTAGTTTTATTATGTTTGGGGTAGTATGGCACATGAAAACAACAGTTACATTTGCATTTATCCATCCATTTCTGAATGTCATTGATTTTGAAGCTTTGTGCATTTTCTTATTGTCGTCCTTTTTGAGTTGATACTATCAGCAGTTATCCATCTTGTTTATTGTTTGGTGATTATGGAGAATCTGACATCAGTTCATTCTTATTCTTATACAAATAAGAATGGATTTATTTATTTATTTTCATCAATTGCTCCAGTTTTGTAATTTTTAAATATACTAACATATTCTGCTCTAACATTGTTAGTGTTAGTATTTACTAAAATTAAACTCATCTACAAGCAAGGCAATATTTCTTTTTTACCTGTCCTATTGGGTGGACAATTAGTCATACTTTTACTTGTCTTGGACAATCCTGAATCAAGCAGTCATGTTTCTCATCAGTCATTTCATATACATTATTTTTTTTTTTTAACCAAGATCACCAGTTCAGAAATTCTCTATTCTTTAATTACTGGAATTACACTGATGCCAATGCCACTTAGTTAATTATTATTAATTAATTAATTGTCCATAACTAAGTACAAGTGATGAGAATCATAATTTATGTTATTAATAATTCTCCAGCAGACACCATTCGTCTCTCTCACTTGGCGGATATGCGGGCGCTATAAACACTTTCTCTCCTCCACAACATTAAAGACAAACATTTACCATCACACACTATTCCATAGGTGGAAGACTTCTTACCAAAGGAGAAGACAAATCCATCTTTAATCTATATTTAGCAAGCCCCCATCTACCCACTTTCTGATGACATATGCAGAATAAAATCTCCATCTGATGACACATTGAATACAGTCTCATCTGATGATGTGCAGAATAAAGTCTCCATCTGATGACACATTGAGTACAGTCTCCATCAGATGACATGTTGAATACAGTCTCCATCTGATGACACATGTTGAATACAGTCTCCATCTGATGACACATGCAGAATAAAGTCTCCATCTGATGACTACATGAATAGAATGACTTCACTATAGTAATTAGTATAAGAAAAGAAAGGAACTTGACAGTTTTATTCTAAGCAGATTTGATTTTAAAGTAATAACTCTTGTCTCTAAGTGATTGCAAGCAGCTGTACTATTACTGCTCTAGCCATTCAACAGTACGTACAGGTTGGAGTATGAGTTATGTATTGCGAACTGTAAACCAAAGACACAACTCAAGTACACAGTAAAAGAAACCAATAAAATTCAGATTACACTGTAAATGAATACATCAGTGAATGAATAAATGTAAAAGTAAACTAAATAAAATTTAAATGAAAATACTTTTTATAAATGCAAACCAGTATATCAAGAACTTAACTTCAATATTATGATTAACTGAGAATAGTGAGATTGCTAAGTGATGGCTCTAGTTTCAGTACAAATGCCACCTCTTTTCTTTCTCAGGATTGCGATGGTGCTTTCTTGATTGACAGAGACCCTACTTTCTTTGGTCCAGTGTTGAATTATTTGCGCCATGGAAAGTTGGTTATAAATAAAGATCTAGCAGAAGAGGGTAAGTATAAGGTGTCATCACTTCATGGTGAAGCATAGTTCTTTCTGTTTGTAACTATTTCATTAGTTTACTTAAGTCCGAGTGAATACAAATCCATATCGTGCATAAATACTTACCAATAATTATATACATTTTCTAACTATAATGAAGATAAATGAGTACCAATAATTATAGATATTTGCTAGTTATAAACAATTAGAAAATCAGTACTGATAATTATATATATTTTTTAGTTATAAAATTTTATAAAGTAAATTTAATAAATAAGTACTGGTAATTTTAGATGGTTTTAGTTATAAGCACTGGATAAATAATTAATAAGTACTGATAATTACACTTGTTTTAAATTTATGGCACAGCACATCTTTAAGTACTAAATAGTACATGCTGTGACTTGTTTCTGATGTATTTAACTCAAATATCATGAGATTCTCATGCATACATTGATTTACTTTGTTATTTGTTATACCATCATTACAAGAGCATATACATCATCATCCTTCCTTCTGTATACTGGAAAAATAAAAATCTTAAAGAAACACTTTGTGCAGATGCTTTTATTAATTATCTCTTATGACTGACTTTGAATTTTAGCTACTGATTTAATTGGTTTCATAAATGACCAAGATTCCATTTGGTCATTAAAGTTAATAGTAATAACTAATATTTTTTAAAAACTTTATGGATTTGACTACTCTAGTACTTATTCAATATTGATTTTAATAGATAAATACTGTCATATCCCTGAATATTGAAGCTATTACCAAACATTTGAGAATTTTTTCTTTTCTGTAAAATGTTTTTGAAGATCTTAGCATAGTATATTAAAGTTGAGGACATTTTATAAACTGATCATTGGAACTTGTTTATTCATGTCTATTTCAGGTGTGTTGGAAGAAGCAGAATTCTATAATATCACAGATTTGATTAAATTAGTGAAAGACAGGATTAAAGAGCGGGATACAAAGCAGAATCCGGTAAATTTTGAAAACTGTTTTGCATATTACTTTTATAATTGTTGATGACATTTTTTCCTTTTAAAATCTTGTTATTATGATATTTAGTTGAGGGTTCATTTGTTCATTTATCTGATTACTTGATGAGTGTAAGTAAAAAAATTATTGATCAGCGAAGACATACTCCTACTAGGTAAGACCACTTAAATTTTGAAGTCTGGCCAAATACGCTGATATTTGCAGGTTATGTTATCTACCTCAAAGTAAGTTTGTATACAAAATTTTGGAGCTCTTGCTTTAATAGAAAAAAAAGTTATGACAGGTCAAAGTTTGGTGTAAATTGCAGAAAAACACAGATTTCATGAAGACCCCTTTTGAAATGACCACACAACAAAAACTATGAAACATACACAGCTCATCTTTGCTATTTCAACTCTCTGTGTGTAACACAAATATAATGCTGATTTTTTTTTTAAAGGATCACAGATCACAGAGAATGAAAACAATCCTCTCAAATTAGAATTTTGTTTCAATTTTCAAATGGCAAGTGGTCAAAAACTGAATAAAACGTCTCTTTTGGAATCTTGTAAAATAACATCTACTTCATGTATATCATCCAGATTTGGTATACTTGCTCTTTGGAGTATAGACATTTACAGGGTGAAGTTTTAGACAATCTTTTTGTATAGATTTAGAAATATAACATCTCAAAAATGTAGTTTCATGCAATACATCTGCACACTTGTTGAAGAGGATAAAAGGTAAAATGAAACATTTATTATAATGCAGTGTTTCTAATTTCTGTAACTGACACCATGATCATTCTGACTATATAAAGCCATAAATTAATTTTTGCACAATATATGCATGTACTTTAACAATTTAAAAAAAACAGTTCAAAACTAACAAAACTGATGCTCTTTAATTTAATAAAATACTATTACAAGTATTAGTGTTAGTTGTTCCTATTTACAGTTTACTTTTTTATAGTTCAACAGCAATTGTAATTATTAGAGTCTTTATTTTTAATATGTGTCTATTTGTTTCATATTATAAGACATTAACATTTTAAAAATATCTTGAAAATTTAAAGCTAAAGTCTTTCATAGTTTTACTTATATGCCTACTGTATCAGTATATACTGTATGTCTGTAGTGTGAATAGCATGTTACTCCTCATCGTGTCCTGATCTCAATTTTTACCATACATTGATTCACTCACCGACTAACTCATACACTTATTATTATATATATATATCTGAACCCTGATTAGTCATTCAATGACAAATTCTAATTATCATTTACTAGATTGTTTCTTAAGGTCCAATTTATAATAAAATAATGAAAAGTACTGGCCAGCTACAGACGAACACAGACAAAAATCCTTCAGTATTAAGAGTTGTCGTTCTTTATTTTGGATTGGTGCTTTATAAAATTAATTTAAAATATCACTGATTAGTTAATATATTTTTTTAAAAATTAATCTCATCATGAATCATCATTTAATGATTTCCAGTTTATATTTTTGTATAGAATTTTTTTAATATAAGCAGTTTGTCATAACAAATCATCACCCTCTTGCGACCATATTTTAAATGGCCGATATTTAGCTAACCTCGTTAGTGATCAAAATAAAACTTTCTAACAAATTGTAACCTAAAAATAATGAATGATCGTTTTACTGTAGCAGTATTTCGATGAAATTTAATAGTTTTGTTAAAACTTAACACAAAATGTTGTCTAGTGGATCCATTTTAAAACATGTCTTGTGCAAGATGGCGATTTCTCTTCACCTTCGTCATGGGCGCGAACAAACTATTAGGGTTTTCCACGTTCATTGCAAATCGCTTTTTCTGCATAGAGACTTCGGTTTATATTATATACCATTTTAAAGGGCAAAAAGTGACCTTTTCAACAATATAAAGGCGGCTTTTAGATGATAATGGGTTCCGAAGTTATAATGCATCAAACATAACACATAATTTGGACTCTCATTTTCTACAGTAAAAATTTTAAAAATTTAAATGAGCCAATGCTTATGTTAAAGGTCATTATCTTAGCTTTCTGTTGATTTAAGATTTATTTTTATTGGTTGAATACAGAAAAGCCGATAACGCTTTATGTGAGCATACCCAAAAACAATGTCGGTCAGCCATTTTCAAATCTTACCACGGGCACTTCAGTACGCTTTACCGGCTGTGAATTTATCGATCAAAACGTAATAAATACATCATTCAAATATACAAACAAAACTTATATTTAATGTTGGAAGATTCCTTTATTTATTAAAACAATTTTCACCTATTTCTTTCTTCTAATTACCGAGATAGACAGTTTTAAAAAGAGTGAAATCAGTCACAATGTGACGTTTGTCTCCACTCTCCATATAGTGAGTGGGCTTACCTACTCCTACGTATAATTGAATCAAACAAAATAAAATTCTAACCTATGTTCATGGTACAAGGCATATCTGGCATATCCCACACCCGCAATATTATCTTTCACATATAAATTGCTACTTTATAATCATAGTAATTAGTATGCAAAGTGTCATAAATATCTTTCTTTAACTATTTTAAGTCATAAAATAGTGCAGGGTTATATTCGTGGTGCTTAAATATGGTAAAATATGGTAATTTTTCAGTAAAGTATCCTCTCATTAGAGTATACAGACAACATAAACTTAAATCTACACCCATCATGCTTTAGTCATATGGAAAGGCAATACTCAGGGTGATTTGAGTACTGATATTTGTAGGTTTAATTTCTTTTCATTGAACTGAAGATTTGTATGCATCACATAAATTTTTACTGTAATTTCACGATTAACTTTATATTTCATATCTTTGAGTGTCCTTGATTATGATAAGGACTTAGCATTAAATGTTAATGAGCTTTATTTTAGTATTTTTCTGTGTAAACACTTTACTAATTTCCTTTTCTTTTTTAACTCTGAATTGTACCATCAAATCAATAATTTTTTTAGCTTTAAAGTATACTTATATATATTATCTGGAAACATTAATTTACAAGTTGTTTTTATTCTTATTCATTAATATTTTATAAAATACCAACAAAAGCAGTTGCCTGACATTTTAAATTTAATTGTTCAGAGCATAATTAACTTATTAAGTACATGATGTCAGTCAAAGGGAAAAAAGAAGTCAAAATGATTAACTACTGCATTCAGTTAGAAAGTCTGAGCACTTTTCATAGTGAATTTTTGCAAGCCTGAATACCACTTTTATATTCCTTTTTCTGTTCTTTTAAAAAAAAAATAGAAATTAAGACCTTTTATATGTACACTTGACTGAATATGTCTCTCTCTGTGTAGATTTGTCCTCATTAGTACTTTTTATTTAAATGCTAGGCAAAATAAAAATATTTTTATGAATCCTGATTCATCCTGTTTTACCCTGATTTCACTTTTGGTCAGCAAATTGTCAGATATAATTATATTGATGTATTGACTTAAATTTTATATGCATGTACTTTGTATTCTAATATAAGAAATAAAAGATCAATCATTTATTTTTAAATTGTAAGATCTTTCCAATGGAAAAAATAAATAACATCTTCAGAAATGAATGTTGAATGAAGTTTGTGATTTTCACTATTGTGAATAAATTAGTCACTGTTTACTATTCATAGGTATACAAACTTGTAAAATTACAAAGTACAATGTAGACTAAAATAATCATGAAACTGAAAAGAATTTTTTAATAATCTGCTTTTTGCTCATTTGAGGATTTTTATTGTTCAGCATCATTTAAAACAGACAACCTAATAGTTTTACACATTATTTATTTTGAAGACTTTTATACTTTGAATGCATTTTGAAAATTTCATGATTTCTGGGTGGAAATGCATTATGAAAATTTCATGATTTCCCAATGGAAAAGTTTGAAATTAGAGAATGAAAATAGCACTGTGTTTTATCGCCAATCACAGAAGACAAACAGTAGATCTTTTTCCTCCTGACCAATCAAATGTGCACCTAACTTATAAAACCAACAAGCTCATTCAAACAAACATGGTGCTGAAGCAGTGTTTCGGATTACAAAAAATATTATTTATATTTATTTATTAGTATAAACATATTACAACTAGCCCTAACTCACCAAGTTGCCAAATACAAGCATACAACTGTTAGGTCAGTGGTAGGTGAAATCACTATACACAGCAAACAAACCAGTGCTACTGCTAGATACATTTTGAAGTCAGCCCCAAAATACCCACAGCATGATGAATATGACTAACTAAAGGACTTTGACCAGATGAATGAATGCATTTTGATTGGTCTTACCTACTTTAATCTACATTACGAGAGTTGGTAAAGCATAGACGCATAGACATTTTGATTATCTCAAAAGCCATATTAGATGTATCAGTATCACTTGTAAGAATAACAGCTATCAGTTATTGATTTTTATAAATACAAGAATTAATTGATTAATAATTTAAAAATGTAGATTGTTCTTTTATGCTATTTTTGTTGTTGTTCATTATCTATGTTCAAATGATTAAAGATAATTATTGGAAGAAGAAAAAATACATAGATAAAGCTATCATTTGTTGTTTTTCAAGTGGAACCTCTTGATACAAGGTGCCTCTTTTTGCAGACATATATGAAAAATGTATACAGAGTACTTCAGTGTTCAGAAGAAGAACTTACACAGATGGTGTCCACCATGTCTGACGGCTGGAAATTTGAACAGGTAAATATCACACATTTTCTCACATCATAGCGTTTTTGTTCCACGTCTTATTATTTTAATGAAAGGATGAATCAAGCTTTGACTTCTTACAGTAAATAGCAGCAACAATAAAAAAAAATAAAAAATAAAATCAAGCATTCAGTTTGTTATTTTCATTTAAAACTTTTTACAACATGAAAAATAAAAAAAAAATTGTGAAGCTATCTCAGTTTGTTCCAGAGATATGCTTTTTTAAGTTTTAAAATTGTGTTTAGATTTTGAATGTTTGTTTGACTAATAGTTAATTATTACACAGATAAAGAATGATAAAATATTTTAAATGCTTGTGGGTTCAGTTCCAAAAAACTAATATGAAATGAACAGTAGACAAATGAGTTTGGTCCATCGAAAATGCAATCTTGTCAAGCTATATACCATTTTAAAGAAGAGATTTTTTACTTTCTATTGATATAAGAAAAAAATCTATATTTTCAGAAATAACCATGCAAAAACGTAATTGAAAAAATAGGCTTTTTTCAATCAGCTTTTACATACATTATAAATAAAAATACAGATTCAAAACTAACACGGTTGCATTCTACATTCATTTTTCTTTATTTAATATAAGATACATTCTGATTGGACAATCGTAGCGGAACCCGTTTTAGTGTTTGCAAGGTATATCAACACGATGGTAAAACTGGAGATTGAGATTTTTGCCTTGGCTATCGAAACACGCCAACCGTACCTAATTTAATGCGATCGTACACGCTTCCACTCACTCTCTCACAAATAAAAAATACATTAATGAAAAGTTGGAAGATAGTTTTATTCAACAAACTATTTCACAAGTATGATAAATACGGAAATAAACACAGCACATGTGACAAAATGGTAAATTTTTCGGAATTTAGTAGTTGTCTGCTCTCGTCATAGAGGCTGGTTATACCTACATTTTGAAAAACAACCAATTTTTTTCACTATTGAAATGAGTCAAAATACCCAAATTTTAACTTTTTACCTTTTACTCTGAATTGACCCATCTATCAATTATGAATCAGTGGACAATTCTGACTCTTTAGTGTTTAAATTTGTGTGTAGCTCATTGGATGACCTTAAAATAATTGTCCAATGAAAGCTTAAAAATATAAACATTGCAATTTGGTGATTGGCAAGACTAGTCAGGTGATATCCAACATCGAGTCCATGTTGTTGGATACACTGCCCCCAGACAAAGCTCACAACAATGAAGATGGGATTTTAGTGGACACATTTATGCCCACCATTGATTTTTAGATGTAAAAAATGCCATGAAAATCAAACTAATTAATCAAATCAACAGGTTTTACATTTTTAACTGTCATTAGTGTTTTAAATTCAATCATTTGTACTGTGCTTCTGTATCTGTTTATCCACATTTAAATCACATTGCACTTTTTCCTTTCATTTTAAATATTCAAGAGCAAACAATTCTAAATCTTGCAGTAAAACGTTGGAATCTGTTTACTTGTGTTATAATGTCTATACAAAATATAGTTTTGCTATAATAGTGGTTTTAAGGAAAATTAGCATTTTACTGTATCCAATCATTTTTGTCTTTCTCCAAACAAAGACTAGAGGGGTACCTGTCTTATCTTAACCATTGCTCAGTAGTTTATTATTCAATTTTCTTACAATTTGCAATATTAAAAAGCATTCTATTTTTTGTGATAATATCTCACAAAGTCCCAAAACTTACCTGCAAATTATTTTATGGTAGTAGATCACATATGATGTAATATTAGACTGGCTTTTTAAGAGTGTCAGGTTTTAACGCAAGAAAGTAGTAAAAGAATGAAAAAGTCTTCAGTAAATTTTTTCATTTATATTACAATAATTATAATCTTGACAGGATATATGCTTGTTTTGCATTATGCCATTGGGACTGTCCTATAGATGAACAGTAACATAAAATAACATTGTTTATTGATAAATAACATATATATGAAAATTGGTAGACATAATTGTAACTTTATTAGAAGTAGTCTTTATTGCTCATGCTGGCTTTTCTACCCAGGAGCCAGATTTGTACAATGCAGAAGTATCATATTGTTCCATTAGACAAACATCCAAAGCCCAGGAAGGTTCCAAAGCTCCTACTACCTAGGGAGAAAAAAAAATGATTAGAGAACTTAACTGATGGTTGCCTGCCCCTTGCCTCCCCCCCTTCCAGATGAGAGAGGTCCTCCTTTTGCATTTTTTTGTTGTGTGCTTTGACGATTGCTAGTCAAGGCTGTGCAATTTGGAGATTTCTTGAGGCTGCTTGCTTTCTTCAATTATTTATTGTTGCTGGTTCTGTTTGTTCCTTGTTTCATTTTATCCAACCACAGCAGTGTAAATAAAAATATTTTTTAATTACATATGAGATATTTCTTTACTTCTTTTTCAGCAGTGTAAATAAAAATATTTTTTAATTACATATGAGATATTTCTTTACTTCTTTTTCAGCAGTGTAAATAAATTTTTTTTTAAAAATTACATACGAGATATTTCATTACTTCTTTTTCAGCTGGTAAATATTGGCTCACAGTACAACTATGGTTCTGAAGACCATGCAGAATTTCTTTGTGTTGTATCCAAAGAGTGTCCAAGTCTGGTGAATGGACCTGACAACGAGCCCTCAGACAGAGGAAAGGTAATCACTTGGTTTAGGTTTGTTCATTGCAGGAATTTCTAGAATAAAAGATTTAAAGCATTTTAAGGGATTTGGCTCATTTGATGTATATTTACTCTAATTCTTTAATTATCAGATTTCATTTTCTGCCCACAAGACATTTCTTCCTCTTCCCACCTGTCTAGAAATTTATCAGAGATACTTTTTAACCATTAACAAAGTTTCCAGTTTTTCAGCAAAGAGCAGAAAAAAAATGAAAAGTCTTAATGAAATGAACATTTAGTCAATTAGTCTTATTATTAACACTCATGAAAAAGTTTGTGTCTGTGCACATGCACATATTCATTCAGAAACTTGCTTTGCTTTCAGATAAGGACATGCCTACTCTCAGTAACCCAAGCATTCCTATCACTATTATGCTTTAAACACCATTTATAATTGAATTCCTTCATAACTGCTATCCTTCACTAACATTTTCCCAAAACTGTTCATTTAGAATAGAGCTTTTTTAAAATATATATTCCTTCACAAAATGCGATCCTTCACTAACATTTTCCAAAAGTTCACCCTCAATCAACATTTTATTTTGCTGATCATGAAAAATTAATATCTACTGAAGCTGCATGTACATATATAGACAGCATCATGTTTTAAATGCCAGTAATTTTCACATCTCACAAGATTTGTCTTTTTCTGATTACAGATAGATAAAATAATTTTCACTTTTTTTTTTGTTTGTTTGTTTGTAAAATCAAAATGTGTAGAATTAGTTTTAGAGTGTAGTAGGGGACAAAAATTAAGACACCAATTTTTATGGTTTTATTATAAGTGTTTAAAGCACTAGAGCTATGATAATTGTTTGGTTACCATGACATTTTAAAATATGGAGGGTAACAATAATTCTTAAGATTATGCATCATAGTGTTAATGATTATTTTTTTGAATGTGTCGCATAAAGTGTAATTATAGCATTTATTATCTCACCTTTGATATAAGACTATTATTATATGCTGGCTAAACCTTCCTGTGCCAAAAACCATTGTGGGGGAAAATTTAATTGTCTAGTTTTGTGATTTAAAATCAGAATATCCACACTTCTTTATGTTATTCTGCCTCATTGTGAAAGTTTCAGTTTAAATTGAGCTGCTGTCATTACATTTACAGGATGTTGTTTAACTCAGTAAGTATTCTATTTTCATATATTTTTTCAGTTGTTTACTTCATTTTGGTGCTTATAAGATGTTTGGTTCTAAATTTTTGTCAGCAGCTCTGATCCTGGAATTTGCAATTTCAAGTTTTCATTTTATTCCGATAACTCAACTTTAAACCTGAATAAAAGTGCTGAATAATAAGAGTAGCTATGGTATATTTTTAGGGGAATTTTCCTTTTTTCATATTTTACTTTTATGTAGAATAAATTGTTGAGCAGGCAGTCATTGCCCCGTTCTCACCACTTTGCTAATTTATCTGAAATAAGTTTACTTGTTAGGCAGGCAATCATTATTCCCTTTCTCACCACTTTGCTAATTTATATGGATTAAGTTAACTTGTTAAGCAGGCAGTCATTGCCCTCTTTCTCACCACTTTGCTAATTTATCTTAAATAAGTTTACTTGTTAGGCAGGCAGTCATTATTCCCTTTCTCACCACTTTGCTAATTTATATGGATTAAGTTAACTTGTTAAGCAGGCAGTTATTGCCCTCTTTCTCACCACTTCTCTAATTCAGTTTGCTCTGTAGGATGTCCTTGACTTCACAAAAGATGGCACAGAAAGGGGGACTGTAATTGTATTCACATATGTTGTTAAAATATTGAAAGGTTCTGAATTGGAGCATGCTTTGTCATATATTTTTTTAACAAATTAATTGTGAATAGTGTGTAAGTAAAAATTACAGTGAAACCTATTTCATCCAAATGCTTAGTTCAATTTTCTGGTTAGTGTAAAGTAAATTTGAAATTTCTTTCCATATTTTTATGATTTACAAAAGGAAAGATAAACAAACTAATGACCTTCTTAATACCCTTCCAAAAAACAAAAAAGGAAGAAAATAGAAATCTATACATCATGATTTGTGTTCTGAGTATGCCTGCAGGAAATACTGACTCTTCTGTGTACATAAAGTTGATTAAGTAAATACTGTTTAAATTTATTACTTAACACTCAGAATAAACAAATGCTCTCTTATATGACTAAATATTACAATCTGTACTGCAGTTCTAGATTTTCACTTTCACTCACATGACAATCACCATTTCATAATTATAGAAAGTTTACAGTAATCTCATAAACAGTTCATATTTCCTTGAGGTCAAGAAACTGTTAGTAAAACCAGCACACAGAGTCAGAGCCCTAAAGAGCATTAATCAATGTAACACTTCTTATTCTTAATGAATTTCCCTAGCACAGTGAAAAACATCACAACAACTTACATCATCAAGTTTCAACATACAGCACCATATTATGTGCAACTTTAAATTACAAATACATGTAGATTATACAGTGTAAAGTAAATTTTTATGGAAATTAAGAATTATACGCAGGAACTTATTTTCTTTTCAGTTATTTAGGGAAAAAAAAACATTGGGGTTTGTGTCCTAATATGTATCAGCAAATGCAAGTTATGCTCAAGTTTCTTGTTTCTCTCAGGATATTAACATTTCATTTGAATTTTGTCTGGCTGTAAAGTTAAATAGAAATAATAAAATTATGCAAAACCAGTATCTGTAGTTTATATAGGGTGCATCAAAAGTAGGTATACAGTACTGATCAGATTATGGCATTCATCTCACAAGCATTTATGGACATTGACACTAACCGGAATTTGTGTGCTATTATGTGTCACAGTGTCAGGGACAGGAATGTTGCAACGTTGATGGAGGACATTTTGAGCACCTCAGAGACTAAACATGACCCAAACAGTACTGTATATCTACTTTTGGCACGCTCTGTATTTATATTATTAGAGTGCAAATTAGAAATAAAGGAATGTTCTGTTTTACTAGGCAGGGATAAATACAACTGACTTCTATTTAAAAAATCTTCCTCAAACTTTTCATCCTGTAGAGTAGATAATTTTAGTGCATTTTACCAATTATGGATATACTAGTTGGATTTTTATTAGTAGTAGTAAACAAATACAAGCAATTTTAATTTCAATTTACACTTGAGGCAAGTATATTTGTACATTTGTTACTATTATTAATATTTATTATTAAATCTCTGCAAGTACTACTTAACCCACTTAAATTTAAAACTAATAATAATAATAACAATTAACATATATAAAATTATTGCTTTGTTGATTAGAAACTGATCTTGTGTATTTTTGTTGTTGTTTTATCAAGTTATTAATTTGATTCTGATAATTTTAAAAATACATAACAGAGATATGTTTGGATCTGTAATTTGGCTTTATTTTTATGGCACTAATGTTATATAATTTTATTAAACATTTGTAAAATATAAATAAAGCATCATAGTACACTACTTTTCATTAATTATATAAACATCTTGCTAATGTATTTATTCATCATGGCACGCATTGAAATTTTGGGGGTATATCCAAATATGAATACAGATAAAATGCAGTACACAGCTCCTTAAGTGATTTTAAACATCTTGCTGATGAATTTTTTTTAAGTGAGCAGTCAGTATTAAACATAGATTCATAAAAAGGAAAATTTGCCTATTAAATATTTGTACAATTTGAAGTGTTTCTAGTTATGTAACTAATACAGATTGTGATAATTAATATTATTGTTACGGATCAGTTCAGTGTAAACTGAGCAGTCCTTCCTTGATTGGCTTGATTAAAGGCATATGAAACAAGTCAGTGTGTTTATAATATAAAATTTTGTTTTATATTTTATGTTTTTCTTAATAATCTTGTAATACCTGAAAAAATTTAAATACAGAATTGAAATTAAAAAATGTGAAAAATAATTATGTTATTGACTGAGCACATAATGAAGTAATAAAAATAATATGTAATACCAAAGAGATGAAGAAAGCAAAATAAAATAAATGTAAATGTGACACCTAATCAAACTGTATTCATTTTGTATAAAGTTGTGGAATTTGCCTATGCTCATCTCAAATGGGTTTCTGGGGAATAATTATCCTATATATGAATAGTTTAGAATTCCTGTAAAGCATTTAAAAATTGCCCTACAATTATAAATGAAATTAACATGAAATATTGGAATCAATTATTATTATTTCTCATTTAGTATCGCATATATTATAATTGAGTACCACATACTAATTGATCTGTTTCTAATAAGAGTAATATTACCTGTTTGTAAAATGAGTGAAATGAATGTAATAAAAACTAATATATGATAAAGATATGGATTATTTGATTGTAATGGAGTCAACATTTGTTAACTGTGTTTTAAATTATATTATATAAAAGGATATTTTATCTGTATAATATATGTATTAGTTTTTAAGAGTATTTAATCAAATTATTCCTGGATGATCTTTGAGGCAAATATAATTGATTGTTTTGATGAAGTGCTAAATTATCCTGACATAGATCTGCAATTACTGGATCCAAAACTATACACATATCTAGATATAGCTTCTTCATCACCTTCATCTTAAACAGCAGTCATTATGAATATAATGAGGTTTTTTATTTTTATTTTTTAAGCAATGTATATTTTGAAGACTTCAGCAACTAGACAGTAACTTGAGTAAGCTTCTAGTTTGACTTCAAGGAAGTTCTTTTATTTATTTATCAATGGAACACTGCCTTCTTTCAATAATGGCTTTGCTACAAATCTAATTTCTTTGGCAAAATGATTGTGAAAATATATATATTGAAAGAGAAAGCCACTGTGTAGAAAAGACAGACAATGAAGCAAGGATTCACTCAGTTTTGTTATGATGATATGTGCGCAAGATCAGAGCTTCATATTTAGAATTTCTTCAAGACCATTTGATTCGTGTGTTTTTGCGCTGTTGAACAGAATAGTTGGTTTCTTTTAACTTTTTTAATAGGTACAGATATTTTAAATGTGGGGTTTATTCAATTGTTTGTTTTTAATTGGTTACAGGGTATAATATAAAATGGATTGATAAGGGTTTTTAAAAAAACCAATACTCACACTTTAACTTCAGCCAGACATAACTTTCTTATTTCTACTGACACTTGAAACAACAACTGATAGAATCATGTGGATAACAATTTTTTTATTTACTGTAAATCTTCAGCATTAACACAATTTAAATACCTATACATGTAAGAATCAAAACTTTTGAAAGATTTAATTCAATAAGTTAAAATTGCAAAGCTACTTCAGACATTAAATAATCTTTTAAAAACAAAATCATTCTTCATACTTAGTGAAAATATTACACAATAGTATGACTGAGGCTAAAGTAAAATTGCAAAGCTATTTCAGACATTAAATAATCTTTTAAAAACAAAATCATTCTTCATAATTAGTGAAAATTTGACATAGAAGCATGACTGAGGCTAAAAGTAAAACATTCATTCATTTGCATATAAGCAGATTTTTGTGAAATATAACATTATATGTGCTTAATTAATGAATATTTTTTTTTCTCCATCCTGCAATGGATATCTCTGACAGTAATCAGATGATTTAGTATTGATATTGTTCTTGCAGGTTTTGCAGTTGAAAGGTTCCCGCATGTGAGAATGGGCCAAGACTTTGGTTTCCAGCAATCACTACCAATCTTTTCATTCTACTCTTTTCCACTTCCTGTGAGGATCTTTTTTCTCCACTAGCAGAAAAAGCAGCAAGGACTAATGGAAGCAGAACAATTATCTATTTTTGGCAGTTTGGGAACTTATCAAAACGATTAACACCAACCACATCAGATACCCAGAGAACAATTATCTATTTTTGGAAGTTTGGGAACTTATCAAAACGATTAACACCAACCACATCAGATACCCAGAGAACAATTATCTATTTTTGGCAGTTTGGGAACTTATCTAAACAATGAACACCAACCACATCAGATACCCAGAGAACAATTATCTATTGTGCAGTTTGGGAACTTATCAAAATGATTAACACCAACCACATCAGATACCCAGAGAACTGATAATGAAACCTTTTCATATATGCTTTGTTGTAGCATCTTAATGTGCATCCATGTTTCAAGGAATGGGTCTTTTTTTTTTTAATATATACTGTTGTTATTTTAAAAAAAATTAATAATGGATATATTTTCCTCAACACTATTCATGTTATCTTTTCCTTGGAGGATGGGTTTGGTTTTTTTTTTCCCCAACAGATATTTTTCCTTCTCCTTGTTTGTTATTTGGTCCATCAGTGTGTTGCTAGGATTTATGAGACACTTTAAATGGCACTCTTTGAACTTTATTATTTGTGATACTAAGTTACTGACAAACCCATTTTTGTCTATGTATATGGAACTAAGCACATTTCATACATCGGGCTTTTTAATTACGGGGACCTGCATGGGTTACAATAATGACAGTGTAAAAGTCAGAGCTTCCTTTAACTGAAACTTCACCGGCATGTGGATTTCAGCCATTATGTCTGCTAAAACTTTACCTTCATGTGGATTTCAGACAATTATGTCTGCTAAAACTTCATCTACATATGGATTTCAGACCATTATGTCCCCCCAAACTTCACAGATTGTTGTTTTGACTGCCATATTTTAATTTGAAGACACTTTAAAATGCCAGTGTTGGAAAGGGCATTAGTTAAAATGCCATTGTTGGAAATGGCGTTCTTTGGCTGTGTCACTGTATAAGCTAAATTTCCATATTTATCTCTCAACCCACCTCACCTTCCACTTTCTATAAAATTGACCTTTGCATGCTAGATCTCATTTGCTTATCGAATCCATTGGTAGACTTCATGTGACTAAAGTTAACATATTTGTTGTTGACTAAGTGAAAACTGATTTGCTTAGTTTCTTTATATTTTGATGTCTGCAGCTCACATTGCTTCATGTTGTATGTTTTCCTATTTTGACATTGCAAATCTGAAAGAATTTACTGTGGTGTTCAGTGCTTGTGTGAAATAATACTAAAATAATATAACTCTTAGATATTAAATTGAAAGAAATATCTGCATTGATTCATACCTCAGTCATAGAAGAAATCCACTCAAAAGAGAAACAAAATAATATCAAAGTTAATTATTGATTTGAAAATTGATTTCTGACTGAACAAGAAAAGAAAAATGTATAAAATTAAAAAAAAAAAAAATGAAGTCCTACTCATTATATAAATCTTTACGGAAAAAGAATATTAATTTAGTTAACATCTTCCTATAAAGACACAAAATAAAATGCATACTTTGTAATAAGCAAGCCTAGAGAAATATGCTTGAGGTTGGGTGACTACAAGGTCTAGACACTTGCAAATAGGTGGTTGGGTTTGGGTGTTCAAATCTCACCCTAGTCATTGAAATGTTCTAACCAAGGGATTGTCAAGCATAATTTAATAATGGGTGTAATAAATAATAATAAATAAAATAATAATAGGCATTATAAATCAAAGTTCTTGCAACTCTAATAATGAGTGCTAATAAACATCCACATTTGATTACATGTATTATTGTTAATGTTGTTATGATTTATTTTTTTTAAACAAAACACCCACTTGTTTCTTTAAACAAAACACTCACTTGTTTCAGGAAATAAGCAGTGACATCACATTTAACTGCATGTTTTTTTTAAGTAATTAAAAATTAATAGGATAATAAATATATTTAATTAATTTTATATTTAAGTAAACATTTTTTAAAAAATACTTATAATTCTTATTAATCATCAAGAAAAAGACCAAAATACATAAATATACTTAATTAAAAATATATTAAATATACTTCAATTAAAAATAAAATAGATATGCTTAAATTGTGAATCTAATAAATATTCTTATTCTTTAAGAATACAATAAATATTCTTGAATAAAGTGTATAATAAACAATCTTGAATTAAAAATAGAGTAAAAAATCTTGAATTAAAAATATAATAAATATAATTTTGAATTATGAATACAAGAAAACTATTTGAATTAAAAATATAATAAATAGAATTTTGAATTATGAATACAAGAAAACTATTTGAATTAAGACTAATAAAAATACTTGAACTAAGAATGCATTCTACAGTTCTCAAAGGATTGTAAAGTTTCAAATGATTTTTATTCATGAAAATAAATAATTGCTGAGTTACCTAGTTGTATCTTTTGTACTGCAATTTTTCTTTTAAATATATCATGCATTAAAACCATAAGAACCAAAGGAAAAGTGTAAAATACTTTCTTTTTTTTTTATAAATGTTTATTTATATATAAACAAATGTATCCATTCTCAAGGTTAATACTTATTTACTTTTTAAGAAAAAAAATATTTTTAAACACAAGATCTGCTGCTGAAACTAATATGCTTAAACATGTTAACATTTTTGGTATAATTTATATATATTTATCTCACAAAGTTTGAAAGGGTACAAAATATTTTGGTCTTTAATATGTCTGGTTTTAAATGAATTTCTCATGGATGATATGAAAATTTTGTTTCCTGACTGCTTGAAAAGTGATCCATGTAGAGGTTGCAGTTTTGTTTGTTTAGAGTCAAATTTATCCTAACAGCAGAGCAAGTGTTTCACTGGAAAATGAGGGTGAGACGGCTGGCCGTCCATTCGCCATAGTCAATCCACCCCAGATAGGATCTCTCTGTTACTGCTACACTGAATATTTTCTTCAACAATCATAAAGAGTGTGTCAGGAAGTGAGATTCTCTCCCTTTGGCAACCCTTTTCAGACTTTTATTTGCATTTTTTCTTTTGTATAAAGTGAAACAAAAAATAAAAAATGAATCATTAAGCATTTAATCATTTACAACATATTTGTAAGTAATCTTTTGATCCTCAGAGGTTTTCTGTATCAAGTGTATTTTTATTTTGCACACTAAGTGTGTCTTAATGAGTAGGCTTTTTTGTCCTCTGCCTTTTTTTTTATAAAAAAAATAATCTTAATAAAAAAATTATTCCAAGACTTAACTGACAGTCTGTATAAAACAGATGGTCTAGGTTAATATTGCTTGGGGAAAATATGCAAAGGTAGTTAGATTCCTAATATATATTCCTTATTTACACGTTTGTCTGTTTGTTTTGTATTTGTTTCAAAGCTGACTCAACTGAATAGACTTTGTTTCGATGTGATCTGTATAAAACATGAATGTAATATTTGAATACTGAGTCTTGTTGAACTTGATATAATTCATGATTCATTTCTTTGCTTTTGTAGAGAGAGAGGAGGCTTGTCAAGACAGTACACTGATATAGTCAGTATATTACATTTCTGTGTTAGCAACACTGGCATTTAGAGGTAGCTGGAAGATTTCACCTAAGTATATATAAATATTTTCAGTCAAATTGCTCTTAGCCACACTCATGTCTGATTAAGTGCTATCCATTTAACAATGAGAGTGTAATATACAGGTGATATTAGTTATGTGATGGGTATTTTCTCTGCTAAGAAGTACCTTTTATGATTTGGGGATTATATTATCTTCCCACCCATAGTATATTACACTTCTTTCTTTGGTCTGGGTCAAGTATAGGGTAGCCTTTGCACATGCTCCCCCAACCCCCATACTTCATAACACTTACCTGATGTAATATGCTCCCCCAACCCCCATACTTCATAACACTTACCTGATGTAATATGCTATTAGACATTCACACAAGTTTTCCTTGTCTGACTTATTATTTTTTTACACTTTCACCCCCAGAGATCTTTCAAAATATAACTTAACAAGTGGGTAAACAATAAATAACATTTATTTGTAGCAATATAACTTTTATCACACACACACTACATAACACTGAATCAATGATATAAAAATTTTAGATTGCAATGTACATATAATAACTGAAGAACTTCAATAATTTAATTTCTATCACTGCCTGGTGAGTAATGTTCTGTCAGTGGCAAGGAAAATCTAGCCAGTGTCTTTTCAGTGTTCTTTGTTAAAGTCAATTTGTTACTTAACAGGTATGATTCCTATATATATATGTATCAAACAACACAACACATTACAAACGTTTTACATCACAAAGTGAAAAGAGAAGGGTAGAACATGATCGTTCTGCTCGTCAGATTATCTCCCCTGAGCTCCAGCCAGCAATCGTTGCAATGACAGACAAAGATGAGTTGGTTCCATGCAAATATGTGCTAGTTGAGCATTTTGATGGGTATGAAAATGAACTGTAGATTTTCCTGATGTTCCAAATCACCCCAAAGTGAAATGAAGCATAAGGTGCTCCAGTATTTCTGTAACATGCCTGTCTTGTGAAAATCTGACTTACCTCTTTTTGTCCTAACTTTCCTGAAATATACTTATTAGAATGTCCTTTCTCGTCTTGTTAGATAATGATTTTACTCTCTCTTAGGCTGACCAACATTACTCCAATTATTGTCTGCATCACTCTCTTACCAAATTAAATCACACTATAAAATCTTTTTACAAAATTACAAATACACCATACACAAAATAGATATGATTAAGCAAGTATAATGCTAATTATAAAAAATAGATTACACTACAAAATTCTTTTACAAAGTTGGGAAATAAAGCAAACAAAATAGATATATTTAAGCAATGTAGTGCACTTCACAAAATTAAGTTACACTACAAAATCTCCAAATCAACACAGGAGAAATCTATAGAATATATTTCTGCTGAGTTAAATCATGCTATGAAACATTTTTCCAGTGACTAAACATGTCCCATACAAATTATATATTTATAACAAGTTACACAGTGCTTCCTACTAAATTAAACTGTACCAGGAATATGCCCTTCAGTGGACCCCAATATATATATGTGCATATTTACAACTTATATATATATATGTGTGAAATACATTTACCGTTAGCTGAAAAAGAGTTAAAGAAATATTGCAAAAAGTTCAAAATCTTCATTAACTTTGAATCTACTCACAATATGAGCGTTGGCTAACCCACACACTGGCAGGATTCGTGCATTGATGTACTTGGACAAAAAAATTGCAGAATGATTTTAGAACTATTTTTTCCAAACTCTGATTTTTGCCCCTTACTTTCTAGTAATTTTGACTGGTCAGTTTCAGTCATCAGCTACATCATCACTGGTCAGTCATGACATTTGCTTTGGTCAAACCTCTACTGTCAATCAGTCTCACATACTGTCAATTAGTCAAGTTTATCTAATCTTTAGCTAGCCTGACAAAGGGGTGAGGAGTGCACACATGGTTTAAAAGGAGTCGGTTTATTGAGATCCTGAGTGACAAATGGTTACTAGTTTTAGCAGAGACGGTCATTTTTGTGAGTTATTTCCCACTCATTTTCAGGATAGATTAGAATCAACATTGGTACCATTGTTACTGTTCTTAATGTCCAGAGCACAATTTACTACTTCATACATAAGTTAGCTATGAAAACAGTAAAAAAGAAATACATTATAACTATAAATATTAAAAATTCATATGATGAAAAAAATTAAATATGAAGGCAAGTAGCAGATCTTGAGCACAATTTGCATTCTTAAACTATTCACATTGAATGAGTACACCTGAAAGAACTTGCTAAAGACATTTGTGCTATCCAGCACATTTCATCAGCCATATTCAAGTAGTTGTGAAGTGAAAACTGTCCATTCTCTTTTCATGCTGTGAAATATTTTGTTTATTGTATGATCTCTACACAACTGGCAGTAACATAGCTCCAGTCAATTTAGTGTGACTTTTCATTTTCATTATTTTATTTTATTTGTATATTTTGAACAAGTACCCTCTTTTGTTTATGAATATATTGAGTATTTTGTTTGCATTTGTGCGCATTCTTTTATTATTTTTCTTGTTGTTGATGATGAAATTAACACAAGCTAAAATTGAAACTAGTTATCTTTGTTGTTGGTGGTGAAATTAACACAAGCTAAAATTGAAACTAGTTATCTTTGTTGCATGTCTTGAAGTATTTTTATCTTTTGTGTATTTTGCCAGTAATTTATAATTTTTCATTTTTGATTTTGTGTTTGTGATTTATGTTTTTAAAACACTTGTGTCTGCTGAAATGCAATATTACAGGATGTGTTTCAAATGTGCAGAATGGATTGGTTTTTTTTTTTTTTTGGCTGTTGTTTCATTTTATATTTGTGTGAACCTCATTGTATGTCTCCATTTGGTTTGCTTACATAATCATAATAGTAAGTGCTATCAGTCCAGTTATCATAACCTCATTGTACGTCTCCATTTGGTTTGCTTACATAATTATAATAGTAAGTGCTATCAGTCCAAACAGTTATCATAACCTCATTGTACGTCTCCATTTGGTTTGCTTACATAATTATAATAGTAAGTGCTATCAGTCCAAACAGTTATCATAACCTCATTGTACGTCTCCATTTGGTTTGCTTACATAATTATAATAGTAAGTGCTATCAGTCCAAACAGTTATCATAACCTCATTGTACGTCTCCATTTGGTTTGCTTACATAATTATAATAGTAAGTGCTATCAGTCCAAACAGTTATCATAACCTCATTGTACGTCTCCATTTGGTTTGCTTACATAATTATAATAGTAAGTGCTATCAGTCCAAACAGTTATCATAACCTCATTGTACGTCTCCATTTGGTTTGCTTACATAATTATAATAGTAAGTGCTATCAGTCCAAACAGTTATCATAACCTCATTGTACGTCTCCATTTGGTTTGCTTACATAATTATAATAGTAAGTGCTATCAGTCCAAACAGTTATCATAACCTCATTGTACGTCTCCATTTGGTTTGCTTACATAATTATAATAGTAAGTGCTATCAGTCCAAACAGTTATCATAACCTCATTGTACGTCTCCATTTGGTTTGCTTACATAATTATAATAGTAAGTGCTATCAGTCCAAACAGTTATCATAACCTCATTGTACGTCTCCATTTGGTTTGCTTACATAATTATAATAGTAAGTGCTATCAGTCCAAACAGTTATCATAACCTCATTGTACGTCTCCATTTGGTTTGCTTACATAATTATAATAGTAAGTGCTATCAGTCCAAACAGTTATCATAACCTCATTGTACGTCTCCATTTGGTTTGCTTACATAATTATAATAGTAAGTGCTATCAGTCCAAACAGTTATCATAACCTCATTGTACGTCTCCATTTGGTTTGCTTACATAATTATAATAGTAAGTGCTATCAGTCCAAACAGTTATCATAACCTCATTGTACGTCTCCATTTGGTTTGCTTACATAATTATAATAGTAAGTGCTATCAGTCCAAACAGTTATCATAACCTCATTGTACATCTCCATTTGGTTTGCTTACATAATTATAATAGTAAGTGCTAACCCACCGTGAATGTCATCTTGGTAGTACTATTTTATTTACTAATAATACTAACCTAAAGTTGATAGTAGTACTTTTTTATTTACTAATAATACTAACCTAAAGATGATATCTTAGTAATACTATTTTATTTATTAATAATACTAACCTAAAGTTGTAAAATACTAACCTAAAGTTGTATGATACTAACCTAAAGTTGTATAATACTAACATAAAGTTGTATGATACTAACCTAAAGTTGTATAATACTAACCTAAAGTTGTATGATACTAACCTAAAGTTTTATAATACTAACATAAAGTTGTATGATACTAACCTAAAATTGTATAATACTAACCTAAAGTTGTATGTTCAAAGCAACCAAATAGATGTTACTGACGTATTTGACCACTCTCTTCTTTCTATATAACCAAGAAAAGTATCATATGCAACTGAAAGAAACTAGAGTGTGTTTACCATTTGCATGAATCAAAATATGTAACAAGAATTTTGATGTATATATATATATAAATGTGCACTTTAAATTGGTGACTAAACTAACTTGTTAGATAAAATCCATTAGAAAATGTTTTTAGTACTGGAATTGGTATTAACATCTCATTTATAGCATCAGATAATATTGTTTGAACCTTATGTTTATGATAATTGGATCTGCTATCGGATTCCCATTTAATTATAAATATAGTAACTGTCAGTACTTAAATCATACATTTCTAATACCTGGTAATATGTTATTGTTTTGGCTTTTTTTTTCCCCTTAACTGCTATTAGGTTGTTACTAGTTTTGTGGTTCATTACAGTTTTTCATTGTCATAGCAAATTGTACGATACTCTTCAAAGGATCAACTTTTCAGAATCTTGATATCCATTTTTTAAAATATATTTTTGTCTCTGTTATAAAAATAGACTAAAAAGAAAATAATCTAGCTTTGTCAGTAAATTGCCATATTTTAAATTTTATTTTTTTTAATTGTATTTTTATTTTATATACAATTTTTAAATTTTGTATCTCATTTTGTTAGAGGCTTTGTGCCAAATTTCTAGAGAATGAAACACTGCTTTGACAATCTGATACAGATTTTATACTTGTCCAAAGAAACAGAAAAAAACACTTAACTCTTAAAGTGTGAAATATATAATCTTCATTTACAATTGAGATATAAACTAATATTTTTTTTCCAAATAAGACAAAATAATATTTTCTCATACATGCTTTAATTAAATTCTGATGTTAATTGTTGTTTTAAATTTAATGTGTTTCACTATCAGTTTATAGATACAGTGTGTGTAATTTTATTCTGACCTAGCAGGCTTTGCAACTCTGAAAATTGTATTGTGATATTTATATTTTTATATGGTGTGCTTTAGATGTGTCTTTGTTAGAAATTGTTCACATACTCATATCGTTTTGTCACGAAAGTTGCTTAGGCAGATTGAAGGTTAGAATCTTTAGGCAAACACCTTGACACCAACCTTTTCTTTTCTTTCTTTTTTTCATACATGCTAAACTGCATTTCACAGTGCTTTTTTTTTTTTGTATTCACAGGCTGAAGATATGCTGCAATTTGTTTCTTGTATTAGGAAGTGAATTATACAAAATCTATAATAAATGTATGTTCATCTATTCTGGCTATTGATATGGGATGGGTGGGAGGTGTTTGTAAGCATTTTCCTATTAATCATGTTTTACAAAATTGTTGACACAAACTTTTTTTTTTATCTAACAAAATGTAATAATTAATAATTGTCATCTTTTCTACAAACTTTTTCTTTTTCCCTTTTTCTTCTGCACTTTTCAGTTCTTTATTTTATTTACAGATTAAGATGAGAACAAAATTATGTAATATATATGTCTTTGAAGCATTGATACCAATCTAAACAGTTGCACCTATGCAAGATCTTTGTTGTGAAATGAAAACTATGGTATATATTTTCTTGCAGAAGAAAAGAAAAGCATTTGCTTGTTAACAGTTTTGAATAAATTTGGCTTTACCACAGAGGCTGCTTGTGTGCTCATTCACATGGGAAACATTCATTGATATTTAATTTCTTTATAACAATCAGTAAACTGTTGTATAGCAATTTCTGTTTTCAGTCATGGGGAGAGAGGGAAGGAAAATAAAAGTCTTCAATAAATGTAAAGTCGTTTATTTTATTTGTTATCAATGAAAAACTGATTAATGCCTTCCCTTCAGAGATTAAGTGATTTGAGAGATGATACAAGAAAAATATATCATGTACATATAATTTGACAACAAATGGAATGATTTAATGCAGTTATATTGTTTAATTTCATTTATAAGTCATAATGCCCAATACCAAATAATCGAGTCCTATATAATGTGAAGTTAATTGCGGTACCTAAACATCCTACTTATGTCTGCCATACCTGAGATACTATATATTCGTATTTATTTATTTTGAAAACTGCAATGTCAGAGATTTTATTTTCTTTAGAAAATTGCTCCACTCTTTTTTTCAGAAATAAGGTAACTATAATTGCATACACCCCACACACAAGCCAAATTTTGTGGTCTGTTAAAAAAGGAAAGGAGATTTTTAACTTCTAGATTTGTTGTCAACAATCAACACTTTTTATTATTGTGAGAAAAAGGCTCATTATTCAAAATAAAGATTAATTCAATATTTATAGAATGAGCTCTGTGTCAAAACTGGCATCTGCAATTTCATTAATTTAATCCAGTCTTTGGCAAGTCTCAATTTGACTAAAACAATTATATTTATAGAAAGAATAACATTTTAGAAGCAACTCTTAAAAGTTTCTTAATTTATCCAAGATTCATTGATATTGATAAAACTGTGTCTTAGAAATGACTCCATTTTAAAAATTTATTCCAAGATTCATTAAGACTAATACAATTATATTGATAGACAGAACAATGTGTCTTAGAGATGACTCCTTTAATGCCACTCCCATCCTCCCCCTCCCTTAATTTTTCTTTTCAGCTCTTAATGCATCAAATTAATTTATTTCTTGTGCAAATCCCAAAGGCAAACTTATTGTTTGAAATAGCTGAGTTTAACAAAAAAAATTCCACACACACATTACTCTTGGGAATGGCAATTTATGCACTTATGGGAATTAAATTTGAATTCTCTCATATCTTTAAATCATTGTTCATTCAGTACTCCTTTGATGTGAGAAACAAAATGAAGTCTGTTTGATCTCAGCATCATTACAAACATTTACATTTCATCACCTATAGAAGATTTATTATTTGGAAAGTTATGCTCACACTCAAATCAGTATAAGAAACAATTTTTTCAAGGCCAAATATTTTATTATACGTGAATGTATATGCAGAAAATAATTAATAAATAAAACTGTTTACACTCCAATCCTATGTCACATCCTTGCTCTGCTTTCCAAACCACCACACTCGGTCATGAAATGTGATTATAAATGTTTATTTATACTGATACAAGAACATTTGAGAGGTTATTTATCATTTCTGATAGAAATATCACCAAAGCCATTACATAGGAAAAGCATACTAAACAATCACAGATGGCTACCATGGAAACATTTCATTGTTTAAAAAGCACAATCCTTACATACTGTAAAAGAAATAATGCAAATATAAACAAACATACACAAAGAAAACTGTTGGAGTGGGGGGTGGGGGCTAGGACAACAAATGCAGGCTTTCATACACAAGTATGGGCGCTAGGAAAACAAATGCAGGCATTCATACACAAGTATATGGAGGAGGGGGGGGAGCTAGGAAAACAAACGCGGGCTTTCATGCACAAGTATTGGAGGGAATGGGGCAGCATTACAAATTCAACAAATTCAAGCATTCAGACAAAATGGGTGAGGGGGGGGACCAGTATAAGAAATACAGGCACTCCGATAAAATGCTAGATGAAACCAGCATGATATATATATATATATATATATAAAGACGATGGGAGTGAACTAGCATGATATAAATAGACTCTGGGAGTAAAATAGCATAACAGATATATAAAGGAGGGGCCAGCAGGTAATAAATTCAGGCATACATATACAAGGGGAGATGAATTTAATGTAAAAACAGGTACATACACAAGGGGAGATCAGCATATTATAAATACAGACAAAATAGGAGATATAAACACAGGCACATGTATACACATACATATCCTTTCATCAACACAACCACCAAGAAATCCAGAACTACTCTGTATGTGTTCAGATACATGCAGAGTAGTAGTATATGATAGGACTAGTTTTTGATCCACAACATAACAAAGAATAATATAACTTACTGGTAGGTGATCATAATCATGAACTGTTTTAATTTGTTTTTCAAATACAAGACTCTCACCACTATACCAACTTGAATTTTCTCAACTATCAATGTTTTGCTGAAAACTTATTCTGTACTAACGGGATTTTAAAAATGATATTTTAATACATTTTAAGTGTTCAATAACGTTCACACTATATCTTAGACATAAAATTATATTAAATCAATAAATATAAAAACAGAATATGATTTCTGTATAATGTACTATATATTATTATATTAATATTTGAAATCACTTTTACAAAAAATTAACACTCGTTTAAATCAGAGCTTTTGAAAATGAAATTGTATTTCAATGGCTAAGGACTATCTCTGAAATGACGAGATGATGATGAGAAAATAAATAGAGCCAAGGTGGAAATGGTCCTTCTTCCATCTTACTCTTTTACTCTTACATACTAAGTATATCCATGAAACTGTGTAAGTTCTATTGACACTCCCCAACCATTTTCAAATTTCCAATAATAATGCTGCCATGCCTTAAGGTAAAGAGAAGAGGTTGCCTTCAACAAAAAAAAAGAAAATGAATGCTTTATAATCAATTTATTATATAGTCAGTTGTTGACTGATTAACAGTCCTATGAGTAAAACTTACAGTAAGAAGCTAATGAAAAAAAGAAGCTTGTAA